>CM036912.1:28778813-29410107 GCA_020800305.1 Porphyrio hochstetteri | reverse complement strand
GGCATCGAAGAGAAACAGCACGCTCTGCTAGAACAAACAGTTCCCTATAAAGACACAGGGGGATGGTGTCCCTGAGAGTCTTTTAATTCTGTCCAGCCTCTACCTCTGTGCTATATTTAAATTGGAAATAGCCTTTCCATTCAGTTGTTGGGAAAGAAGCAGTTAGGGTTCTTCTACCTAATCTCTCCTTGCTAACACCCTTCTGAGTCTGCACAACTCCTCAGTGTTTTCTCTTTGAGTCATTAGACGTGCCAGGCAGCTGGATAAAATGTACTGTGTATATAAAAACCCTACTGATAACGGGTATTCCTAGAGTGAAATAAGGGGGCTGTGTGGGCAGTGGGAGTTATTTTTACTGAAGATTCTCCTAAGCCTCAGGAAGCGTGTCAGGAAGAGTGGGTTCAGTTTGGCAAGCATCATTTTCTGACAAGAAAAGCAAGGACTGATGCCCTGAATTTATAAAATGTCAAGTTTTAACTGTAACAGTTGCAAGCTTCACATTCTCCCTTGCTTTTTAGGAGGAGTTAAACATCTTGATGTTTTTATACAGAAGAAGAATAATTTCAAGAGAAAAATGTGTGGGGCAAAAGGGTCTGGATCTGAGATATATATTTTAGGATTTAAAAAGTGAATCAAATTTTCAAAACTTCACATGTTGTTTGGTTCAACCCCACTTTAGACCCAGGAATAGTAGTAACCTGCCCCTCCAAAAATACTGACAATCCCTCTTAAGTGAGCTTTACAAAATGAGGAGGTGATGGCATATTATAAAACAAAGTATAAAAATAGAAAGTTCAAGTAAAATATTGTCAAAATAAATTTAAAAATGAAATCCTGACATCTCAAGTATAAAACTTCTTGAAATTTCCAGTAGACTGATAATGGGGTCACGAACAGTAAATCAAAGATAATCAATGACGATGGTTTGCTTACAGAGGTAACTACCAAGTCAGTTATTAGTAAGCTAGTTTATTGTATCCAAGTGAATATTAATTAAACTTTGGACATTTGGAAAAAACACAATGATTAAACTGCTTTGATGAGGATTATGATTGTTTTTAAACTGCAAAACTGATTGCTAGCAGTGGCTTCATACAATGAAGTATTCTTATGAGGACAGGAAGGCATGTAATGAACATGCAGTAATGAACAGCAATGAAGGAATCAAGGAAAACCCACAGAAAATGAAATTCAGGATGGGAACCTCAGAGTTTTTCAGCCAAAATAAAATAATCTGAAAAGTATAGAGAGTTAATGAGAGAAATAAGGAAACAATTATGCCGTTCTGGTTTACATATATATATAAAAATTTAAATACAATTCTGGTGTATATATATAGAGAGAGAATAGAACCCCAACCAAAACTGAATTCTGGTATAATGATACACAGCAAGTTTCTCAGGAATCCCCAAACAACACAGTATGACTTTGAGGCTAGTCCCATCATGTGCCCGAATGGGACACAGTGATTTTTAGCGCACCTAGATCACAGCATTCCCTTCTGAGCAGAAGACAGCTGGAAGAAGTTCAGAGCAGACCCAGGAATATAAAAGGTAATTGGCTGGAAGGTTTGGGTTAGGAGGGCATATTGAAGTAGGTAAATACGCTGCATAACTTGGCTAAATGACAACTCTCTGGACAGCTAACTATCTATGGACATTGGAAGGGTACATACAGGAGGCTGAGAGAAGAGTTTCAGGTGTCTTTAAAAATAGCAGGCAAAGTAATGGAGGAAACATCCATCTGGATAAAGGGGAGGGGATCCTTTAACAATGATGTCTTGCAGGCTGACACGTTCCCTTCTGGGAAGTGCTTGAGATGTAGGAGGGTGCTGAGCAGCACCAGGAATCGGGGATGGGGGAGGGGGGGCAGGGACGGGGGGAGGTGGCCTGGTAGTGAGAAGCAAAGCAGGCACACACAGGAGAGGAGGAGGAAAAAAAGGGTCCTGTTCTCTTCCCAGCCATGCTTGGCTGGTCCTCCCGTTAGTGCGCTGGAATTGACTTCTAGAGGACAACCCTTCTGCTGAGCAGTGGTGGTTTCATCTACCAGGTCCAGTTTATTTGAACATTTTATCTCAGCAGCTGAGAATTCATTCAGTCCTGCTTAGAACATACATTCCCTATGAATGACAGCAGATTTTTAGTTAGCAGCCAACACATTAATTGCCTTTTATTTTTCAAGTGATCAGTAACAAGGAGCTCTGATGTTAAGAGGGCCTGAATTCAAGGTTGGCCTGGGACCAGAGGGGATGCATGCCCAGCCAGAGTAGTCAGAACAAGAAGTGCCCCTTGCCTATAGTGACACCAACTCATCAGGTAGTCATTTTGGAAATGTTCCGTGCCTGTCCTTTAGTGGTGGGCTATGTTCCTCCTGGGCTAAGAGAAAAGAGATCATAAGGCCTGAGAGCAGAACTGGAGAGATGGAGTGTGAGTGGAAAAGGGAGAAGGATTCATTTGGTGATCTTTACTCACTGGTGGTGTTATAATAGATTCTAAGGAAATACACCTAGGAAATTGCTTGTTTGAAACAAATAATAGCCTGAAAGAGAAGTTTTGAGCCCTAGGCAAAGCTTAAGACCAAAGACGTAGCAAATTAATCATTAACTACAATAACGATTTGCTTTTGCCAGTTTGTTATAAGAATAGTGGTGTTTTAATGTCATGTCTGAGAATTATTATTCAAGCTGTGGAAATTCCTCCTGGTTAGGCTTAGGATGGTTTTCACATGCAGAATGGAGAAAGGATTTTGTCTTGGAAAAATGAATGTGTGGACACGAGAATTAATTCCCCGGAGGGAAGTGCAAGATCCCATAGGATTCTGAATGAACGTAGAAGGTGGCCATCTATGACCCATTTCAGACCAGCGTTTAAGTGTACAGTTAAAATAAAGCATATGCTTAAATTGCTTTGACGTCAGTAGGACTTCAACAGGGCTTAAGTAATGTCCAGATCTGAGTAGCTTCCATCACCTCATGCTTTCGCTGATTTAAAACTGGACTGAAGCAGAAGTCCTTACAGCCCAGGTGCCCTTGGGTATGGTATTAAAGTTCCACTGGCAAATATGTGACCAGAGGAATATAAATGCAGCAATATTTGGAACCAGAACTAGCTGGATTATTTATTTTGAATTTTTAATATAGTTTTCACACACTTTTCTACACAGGGACGCTTCCCTTAGGGATGTACAGAAAGATGTTTCAGTAGGGGAGTGACAGCAGGGACGATTGTTACACTGGTCAGATTAGGTGGTGTCCTGCCACATGAGAAGGGAGAGAAGGGGGAGCCAGCAAGGAAACCAGGTTTTTTATTCTGATAAGCGGGAATCTGGAGTAAGCTCTGTGTTCTTGGCATCGGGGGAGCGCTGATAGGAACTGTGCTGAACTTGCTGTCAAATCCGGTTTGCTCTTGAGCAAGAAGAGTTCTGCTTCCCGAGATCTGAGCACTGTCCATGCTTGCTGAAGGCTGGCAAGGATTTATGCTACTTCTGCAGTTTAAGGAAAGGAAAGGAAGCAGAACAAAAGCAGAAGGATCAGGGTCTGTAAGCCCAGGAGTGAAGAGTGCAACTGTAGTTGTGGCACCTGGCTCCAGCCAGGGCTGTTTTCACAAGTACTGCTATGCAGAACTCTGTCAAATAAAAGGAAGAATGAAGGAAAGACAAATTCTGGAAATGTCTCAAGCATAAGAACTGCTTTGTTCTCTTTTGTTTTCTCTTTCTTTACTCCTGATAAGAAATTGCATGCTTGAGCTCCTTGCTACCATAATATTTCCTCCCTGGGTTCTTCCTGAATGTACCGATACCTACAGCTTTTCCTAACGATTTAATTCCCATGACTGCTCCTCCAAGTATCCTGACTATGTCCTTCTGCAGAAACGGGCCGGTTTGTTTTGGTGAAACCTTCCACTATCAATGCATTAACAAAAACCTAGTTTATATTTCAGTTTCTTCAGCCATTGAACTTGGCAGGCACAAGCCCTGTTGTACCGGTGGCGAACAGGGAGTTGCATCCCTTGAGAGAATTTAATTTGGGCACAGCCAGGAATGCGAAGCAGCACAATCACAGAGAACAAAGCTTAGTCATTAATAAAAGGGATTATGCTCTATCAAATAATAATAATAACATCCTCTACTAAATCGTGTATAAGGTTTGTTTTTCTTGGCAAATCAGTGTAAATTCTTTTCCAATAGACAGCCGTAGCTGTAAGGGGCAAATAGATTAGGCTTGGAGCTAAAGGGTATTTCAAACATTGCAACACCATCCTTTGATACAGTCAGGCTGCATTTACTCAAATGGGGGTTTGCAGCCTGTTCTTTTCCAGGCAAGAAACCTATTTTTCTGGTCTACTGCAATCTGATTTTTGGTTATCCTGTGAGGCAATGGGAGAGCGAGGCTTCCAGCTCAAAGGAAGGATTATGGAGGGAGGCCCTCCCAGGGACACTGCCTGGGCAGGGGGGAAGCAGTGCTTGATGAGATGGTTGTGCCTTCGCTCACTGCCACGTCGCTGGCGTCAGTTGTTGGTGAACGCTGGAGAAGAGAAGATCAGAAAAGGTCCAAGACCCTTTCCAGGACTGAGCAAGCGATGGTTTAAGAACTTGCTGGGGTGAGGGTGATGCCCGTAGCATTGCAAGTAACGGCTGGACACGGGCACATCCTTCATGCATTTCTCTGAGCACACTTAGGGTTCGGACCTCTACTGTATATTCTGGTAGGGATCTCCACTGACTGCTTATGTGACAAAGCCCACCTGGTTCTGGGAGGGTGTAGTTCAGGTCTGTGAGACATGGTGAGTGAGAAGCTGCTGGCACAACCCACCTTACTTTAGGAATCATCCACCACAGAGATTTTAGTTCTTTACTGATTTAGCTACGACAGATGCCCCCCACACCGCTGTGTCCCAGCACAGAGCATGTGTCTTCAGAGCTTCAGAGCTGCAGAGCTGCAGAGCTGCAGGACAGGGTGCATCTGGCTGAAAGCCTTTTCTTGTCTCATATGGACTTGAGCAGCAGCACTAGGGATGCGAGACTGGGGCGAGGGTCCTGCTTTAGAGATTATCTCCAGGGTTAAAGCATTAACTGAAAGCTTTAAGAAAGCGAGGGGAGGTATAGGAAAAATTACTTGGAGTGTATTGTAACTCAGAGTTGTGCAAAGAAGCTATCCAAGGTATTCCCAAGCCCCAGCTTCTGAGAAATTAAATAAAGAACTTTTCTTCTTGCTATATTGGGTCACCCAGGTTTGTCTGCAGCATTGTAAAGAAGTATTTCTGAATGCATCATGTGTTTATCAGCTTGCTTTGGAGATTTCCAGGTTTTACTTCTGTTTCTTAACTTCTATTTGCAAAATTGACCACAAGTTTGTTGTTCTGAGGAGACTGACAAATTGCTGCTGGGTGGGGTGGTGTTGGTGATATTTGTGTGTGCTTAATGTCTTCCAGCAATTGCTGGGAGCAGATGTCTTTAATCATTCAGAAACAAATAAGGGAAGTGTTCCTAACAGTCCATATACTTAACCACCAGGATCAATGTGATAAGAAACAGCAACTCAAAAATTCAGCTTTCAAATAGCCAGGAGTCTTCAGGTTTACTCTTAGGCTGGAGTGCCTTTGACCACTTAGAAGATAAAGAAAAGATTTAATATATTCTCAGTGAGCCATGAGTTAAGTCAGTAATCTATTTTTGAATCAAAAATAGAGTGGCCAGTAGGTCTAGGGAAGAAATTGTGCCCCTGGACTGGGCACTGGTGAGGCTGCACCTCGAGTGCTGGGTCCAGTTCTGGGCCCCTCACTACAAGAAGGACATCGAGGTCCTGGAGCGTGTCCAGAGAAGGGCAACCAGGCTGGGGAAGGGGCTGGAGAGCAAACCTTCCGAGGAGCGGCTGAGGGAGCTGGGGGTGTTCAGCCTGGAGAAGAGGAGGCTGAGGGGAGACCTTATCACTGCCTACACTGACCTGACAGGAGGGCGCAGAGAGGTGGGTGATGGTCTCTTCAGCCAGGTGACAGGTGACAGGATGAGGGGGAATGGGCTCAAGCTGTGCCAGGGCAGGTTTAGATTAGATATTAGGAAAAATTTTTTTACTGAAAGAATTGTCAGGGCCTGGAACAGGCTGCCCAGGGAGGGGCTGAGTCACTGCCCCTGGATGTGTTTAAGAAAAGGGTAGATGAGATACTTAGGGATATGGTTTAGCTTAGGGCGGGAATGGTTGGACTCCACGATCTTAAAGGTCTTTTCCAACCTTGTTATTCTGTGATTCTGTGATCTCTGAGCAACAGCTGGTTCCTAATTTTCTTGGGTTTCTCTGTATATTAATGCAAGAGTTTGAGCCATATTTAACTCCCAGGTGATCTATTCCCCGCAGCGCGAAACAAAATCAAAGCCAGGAAAATATACAGTTTTCTCACAGTGCAGATGCAAAAGTTGTTTCACTCTGTGTGCACGCTGCAAATTTGGGCTCAGACCTTCCCCAGCTTTAAAGAACTGCAGCGTGAGAGATCGTTCCATGCAAGGCTTGGTTTTGATGATGAGGTGCTTGGTACCACGCAGCATTTGTATGTGGAGGTTCAGTGGTTCTCAAAGTACACTGAACATGCAAATTCAGCCTCAGCACACCGAAACGCCTTTGTTCCCCTGTGAGCTGGAAAGGACTGCGGGCCCGTAGCCCTTACTGATGGCACAGTTTCCTGTTTTGTGTTTAACTTGATTTATTGAGTATTTCTCTGTGGTTAGGGAAGGTTTTATACGCTTTGCTTTTGTGCAAATAATACAGGAGATTCAGGGCATTAGGTAATGAGGTTTTCTGACAGCTGAAGACTCTTTCATGGTATCTAAGAACTTTACTTAATATTAGAACACATTAAAAAATAAAGCTGCCTCTCTGCCGGGTGCAGGTTCTCATCCTGGTCTTTGATGTAGGGTTTTTAATGTCTAACAAGGAAACATTCAGGAAAATGAAGACAAAATAACCCAAGGAGTTTAAAGCGCAGTTTGTCACTGCAGAGGATGCAGTACTCAGCAAACATATTTCCCAAGAGCATCTTCACCTTGGTCTGTCACACCTGGATTTCTGGGTGGTGAGCACTCCCTGGAGAATTCTCAGCTCTTTAGCAGCAGGCAGCACTCTTTGGAAGTAGCACCTGAGATTTTGGCTACTCCTAGGCTTCCATTTTAACTTCTGATATGGGTGCTGAGTCTCTTCTTGTGGCAACAGCAAAGCTCAGATTGGTTTTAGCCAAAGGAGAAGCAGAAGAGGGATGGGCATTATCTTTTAGCATGCAGGATAAATTGGAAATCTGGACTTAGAATCAAAGACAGCAGAGGAGACTGAAGCTGAAATATTCATTGATGAGGATGCAGCTGAAAAAAGGGCTTAACCCTCTTGTCACATATTTTCATTTTCTTAACTGCCTGAGCAAACATTCCCATGACAAACAGAACTTTATTAATCATAGAGTCATAGAATCCTAGACTGGTCTGGGTTGAAAGGGACCCCAAGGATCACAGAGTTCCAACCCCCTGACACAGGCAGGGCCACCAACCTCCAGGCCTGGATCTACACAAGGTTGCCCAGGGCCCCAGCCAACCTGGCCTTGAACACCCCCAGGGATGGGGCACCCACCCCCTCTCTGGGCAGCCCCTTCCAGCCCCTCACCACTCTCTCTGGAAAGAGCTTCCCCCTAATATTTTATCTAACCCTTCCCTAATGTGTATAAGAAAGGCATTTCCCTTAATCTTTATAAGAAAGGCATTTCTGGAGCTTTTTAAATGTTTTACTGAAACAGGTATTTTACTGCAAAAGAAGGAACATTTCTAAAAAATTGCTTTAGAAGAAAAATTAATGCCAAGATGTGACACTGGAGATTTGCTTACAGTAACATGTTACTGTAGTGGGAATGTTGTCATAAATAATGCAATATTTGCTATCACAAAAAAGAAAAGGGGGGAAAAAAAGGACATTGTAACAGAAACACTCATTTAGCAGAGGAAATACCCAAGTTACCCTTTAACTGGAGTGCTGCCTTTGCAGAACCTTAATGAAGTATACAGAGAACCAGCGACCCGTGATGTTAATAATAGTGTGTCAAGAGAACGTTTATTATGCAGTAATTCTCAAAAGGGCAAACAAGGTTGTCCAAACACTACCTTCAGGCTTTTAGCAGAGACGTTTTGCCTCCTGAAGAGCGCCTCCTAAATATCACCTAGGGGTTCCTTTCTGTTTTCTTGGGATCCCAGCATGAGTTCTCTGTGGAAAGCACCATCTGCCAGATGGAAGCCTTCGACCTCTCCAGGACTATGTACCCAAGCACAGCAAGTGTTCAGGCAGCTCCACACTGCCAATGTTGGAAATTCATTTCAAAAATTTCCTTTTTTTTTTGTTTTTTAATTCTGCAGGTTTTCCTTCATTCTCTTTGCACATGAAACACTTCCAAAAAATGAATAAGCAGCGAGCCCTGCAAATATGTATTCCCAAGAGAAGCAGCATCTTCTTTACTTGAACAGCATCCACGAATCAAGGTCAGTCAGGAGGAACACAACTGTAGAGGATGACACATGAGGAAGTCCCTGAACACCCTGTACTCCTATTCTGGCTATTGCTGTGATGAAGAGGACAGTCCCAACACATAGTTCTCTGCCTTTCACTGACACGCCTGTCCACACTCCTGAATGTTTGGCTTTGAGTATTTTGAATCACTTGGGTATTTAGTAGCAGGGTTGACTTAACTTCTTTTGATTCCTGGCTTGATGCATTTTTTTCCAATCACAAAGTCTTTGCTACTTACTGATTTTTAGTTTGAATTTCAAAGAAAAATGTGTTTCATGCAGTTTTCTGTTTACACTGACTTCTTCCATTGTTTTAGATGCATGCAGGTTCTAACAGGAGCACTCATGGGAGAGAGCAAATCGTAGGACATCTAAATAAATGTACTGCATCCACCCTCCACAGAGCAGAAGTCAGTGAGAATCCCACAGTGGAGCCATTCTTCATGGGATGGGGTTACAGGGAAAGTCTTGGTAAAAGAATTTTGGGACAGATTGATAACACAAATACAAACATAGCTCATATACCAAGATGTTGAACTGCTAATTTTGATTGTGCAGCTGATTCTGTTTCACTGGGAGAACAGCAGCCAGTGTACTACTGAATTTTTAAAGACAGTTGTAGCTGAGACTTCTAGACCAGTGAGTTGTTCTTCTTCCCAGTCAATAGTAAATTATAGCTACAAATACATGGTAACAGCATAAATTTTTTCAAGGGGAAGCGATGCCTCATAAATCTGCTTGATTTATTTTACCTGAGAAACAGTACAATGTCGATCCAAATTTGGTATTACTGCTTAGGAAGGAGAGCTAATCATCTCTGTGCCTACCTCAACAGTCAGCAAAGGGCAGGTAGGAAGTTAAAATAGTTAGGGAGGACATGGAAATGAAGCAAAACCATCGTTACTGGATGGACTCAGAGTTAGTCCATGCTTTGAATGGCACATCGTTATACTCTGCCGTCTTACAAAGAGTGCAGAAGACAAAATGCAAATGAAAAACCACTGAACTTACTCACCTAAAGAAAAAAATTAAATAGACATGGATAGTTCAGCTGGGAAAAGTGGTGGCAGACAGAAGTCTGTAAGTGATCGTTGATGGGGAATAGCTATACAGGAAATTACTCGCTGTTACAACACAAAAACGTGGCTTCAGCCAATAATGGCCAACCTGCAGACAAACAAACACAACAAAGTAGGATTCCTATAGACTCCAGCTGTGGAATTTCCAGGCATAGGAAGGCACAGAGACTGAAGGCATTCCATCACAGAGATGAGTCAGATACGGTAGCTTTGATGTCCCCAGACAGCTATTTGATAACCGTGGTCCCAGTGCAACCCTGAGGGGAGGAAACCCCTGCTCTGCACCTCGCCGTGGGTGGAAGCATCTCTTCACACCCTTTTGGGTTCCTACGGTTTTTCCTCAAGTACCACTGCTGGTCACAGTTGAAGACAATACTGAGTGGGAAATTGCAGTGAGGTCAGCAGATCTTCAGAATAATGAACTCCGTGGCATTCCTGCTGTTAAAATGACTTTATTTTTTTTTGTCTATTGCTTCTTTTTGTGATTGAGTTTTGTTTAGACATGGGCAACTTTATTTACTTCTCTAAGGTAAATGATACTCCAGGGTATAACCTAATTAAATATCGTGTCCTGTACTCATCTACTTTAAAATTAATGCTTTTAAGTGGTGCTAGTATAAATAAGATTAGCCTTAGTGTATAATTATTCTAATTTGTTGAAAATTCAGATGATTTTCCTGTCAAGCACATGGCAAAGAAGCTAGTAATACTACATATGAGTTTTAAATAATGTATATATTCCTTGAAACATCAACTGCTGTGAGATTACCACAACTGACCTAGTAGTTCACACACGGGCTGTGCGGAGCTTTCAGATGGACCCTGGGGTTGCAGTGATTCAGGGGGGAATCCAGGTGATGTGTCACATTGGGACAGAGATGGCTGTTCACTAGTTCAGGATCCAAAGTGAAGCTGAAGACTTCTGTCTGCATGGAGGGAATGGAGAAGATGGAGGCAGGTGCTTCACAGTGGGGCGTATAGGGGAGACCTTGGACAATGGGTGTGAGTTGAAAAAAGAGGGGGACAGAATGGATCTAAAGAGAAACTTTTCCTCTCAATGACAGCCCAGCCATGGCATGGGCTGCCCAGCGAGGCTGCCCCACCTCTGCCCTCCGAGGTCTTCAAGTTTCCACTGGATCAAGTCCTTGGCAACCTGGTCTGACCCCAGAGCTGCCCCTGCTTCGGGCTGGTGGTTGGACCAGAAACCTCTTGAGGTCCCTTCCAGCCCAAGTTATCCTATTTTATGAGGTCAGACGCACTAGATATAATAGCAGACAATTACAGAGACTAACGTCTCCCTTAATATAAAGGTTTCACCCGATGTGCTGTACTTCAGGCTCTCAGAAGATATTTCAGGATCGTGGGGCTGTGTCTGAAACCTGCTGTTATTTTAGTCCTTTGTGTTTGTTTCCATAACTGCCATGGGTGACTTGGCCACAACCCCAGAAAAGCACCATGTAGGTAGGAGGGACAGAAAGAAGGGGTCTGCCAGGGAATCAGACACCTCAGCGGAATTCCCTTTGAGCGCAAATTGTCCTGGTTCCCAGTGGAAACTCCTCCAGAACCATCGGTTATTTTTAGGGTGACAGGGAAGATGTAGGGGAATAAGGGCCAAGTGGCTTAGAGGAAATTTAGTTTTCTGGTGGACCAGTACGCCTGATAAATTGTCTCAGAGAAGCAAACTGGACATTCAGAGCGCGCTTACTCTGCCAGATGGCAATGACAGGAAGCACTGGCTGGCTGCTGCTGGCTGAGAATCCAGCTTCAGGCAGGGACCAGGAAAGACTATCCCAGGTTATGCAATTAATAAGCTATTTTTCACTAGAAACAGTCTTAAAACCAGGATTTACAATTCCTCCCCTACCCCACCCCCACCCCATGATGTGACAGACAATGGATTAAATTATTTTGATGGCAGAAAGAGAGGTGTTTTTTCTTGACAAGAGCAAATGTCTCTGGCCTTGTGGAGACCTCAGGCACATAGAGCAGGAGGTGCTGCTCTGAGGGGTTTGTTGGCCTGACCGAAGAGTGATTTTTTCTGATACATCCTGAGATGTCTGTGCTTCAAGATGACTGGAAGAAAATGCTGGGTTTGTGAGGAGCATCTAACAAAATAACCCTTTCTGTTTGCTTAGTTGCTTGCTTGTGCTGATATGCCCAGTCTTGCTTTTCCGTGGTTCGCCTAAAGTTGTGTCTGAGCTTTGACGCTCTGGAGCAGCACGCTGAAAGGGCCTCTGTGATTTGTCATAGCTTCCCCTACACGCCTGCTTCAGAAAAGACCTTTGTCTGCTTCGTACTTCACAATGCCATTTCCCACACCCTCTAATTGCCTCACCACAGGCCGTGGCTTGTTTCCACCGTGGACCAGCTGTTGTCAGGGAGGAATGCTAAGGAGGCAGCTCATGGTCTGGGGGCTCTGGAAGATTGAAGCATATATATACACACATGCATATATATATATTTCTATATACAGGACGCGTTGGTCAGCGGAGGGCAGACGTGACCTCTCATGCTGCAGGGTATTGCAGAATGAGCAGCAGCAGCAGGTGGTTGTTAGTGGGTTGACATAGCCTGAAACAAAACCCCAAACCCAAACAAACACAGCTTCACAAAAAAGAGAATGGAAGGAGGTTTCTTAACCCAAATCACTTGGAGATTAGTTGACCAGGCACCCCACAAAATCATACATGGGTGAGGTGAATAAGGGCCCACAGTATGTGGGGAAGAATGAGAGAGGGGGAAAGGCATCTGCTAAACTTGTTTTCATAGAATCATAGAATCACAGACTGGTCTGGGTTAGAAGGGTCCCCAAGGATCACAGAGTTCCAACCCCCCTGCCACAGGCAGGGACACCAACCTCCACGCCTGGATCTACACAAGGTTGCCCAGGGCCCCTGCCAACCTGGCCTTGAACACCCCCAGGGATGGGGCACCCAGCCCCTCTCTGGGAAGCCCCTTCCAGCCCCTCACCACTCTCTCTGTAAAGAACTTCCCCCTAATAGCTCATCTAACCCTTCCCTCCTTCAGCTTCACTCCATCCCCCTTGTCCTGCCAGCCTCTGCCCTTTGAACAAGCTGATTCCCCTCCTGTTTCTCTGCTCCCTTCAGGGACAGGAAGGTTGCAATGAGGTCCCCCCACAGCCTTCTCTCATCTAGGCTGAACAAGCCCAGCTCCCTCAGCCTTTCTTTGTAGGGGAGGTAACCTCTCTTTGTAGGTCTTATCACAGGAAAAAAAATATAGTGAAACCCTACCCGTAGTTTTCTTGAAGAAATGGGATTAAGACTACAAATAACTCTCATGTTGTATGAAATAACAGGAGCAGTCATAAGGTAAAAAAAAAAGGCTTAAAAAAAAGTGCTTTTCATTTTTTCTTGCGTCAAAAGGAGGGAAGAGGAATTTTTGCTCACTAGTTAGTCAGCTCCTTATCAAAAGTCTGCGTTGTTTCCTTGGACAGGGAGAAATCGGAGTTTTGCTATGCAGAAATAAGTTGGGGAGTTTTGATGGAAATGCTGGAGTTCCCCTATTTGTTGAGTTTTTTGTTTATTTTTGTGTTTTCTATCTGTAAAATCACAAAGACTATAACCAGACCCATACCCTGGGGATCGTGCTTTGAATAAACTTAAAATGCCAAGAAGGAGAGTTGGCAGCTAAGCCTGGGCTTGCAGATAACCCTCCCTTGGCACAGTGCTGGGACAGCTGACCCAGCCTGTGAGCTACACGTGGCTCCAATGAAGTTTGCATGTGGTTGGAGTAGGACTGTGCCACGGCGAGGAGCCCTGGGAGAAAGCTGAGCACCCAGACCCCTTAGGAGCACAGCTCATTCCTGCATTGGAGCGGTGGGTGCTCATGGTCACCTCCGAGATGTGCATAGGGCCTGGGAACTCTGCCTCCCTGGTGCTCAGCAGTATGTGGTATGTGTCTTGGACACTTCAAAATAAGAAAATCCCGGGGATTTAGAGCACAGGAGAGGTGGGCATACCCTCAAGCCTTGCCAGTCAATCACCAGCCAAAGCAAAGAAAGTAACTAACTTGCTAAGAACAATCATATCCACGCCTTTTGTTGCTTCTACATGTCTCAAGACCATTACTCAGCTCTTGCGACACATTTTCAAGAGCCCTTTCCTACCTACCATAAGAGGAGGTGATGGTGATTTTCAGACAGTAGTTGACATGGAAGTCAAGAGAACCTTAAAAATGATACCATCATGGTTGTGCTGCATTTTTCTGGCTAACGTTCTCTCAAATAGACAAGTGGGTGAAAAGGTTGTCCACATGAAATAAGGGTGCTCTGAGCTGGCAGTCCAGGTTTCCATTCCAAACATAAACTCACCTTTCTTTGTGAACAGCACTTAGAGGACAGCACTTTCCTACTGTGCCTTTTTTCCTTATGAGACAGAAATCAGGTTGAAAACAATGAACAGAGTTGCTCAGCTCTCTCATAGCAGGAGACCGGTATGACGATGGAGAAAATGAGGTTTCTGGCCCACATTGCTTTGCAGTGAGGAGTGGCGTGCTGTCCTCTAATTGTGGCTACCAGTTTACTACACATTCGGGAACCCTGTTAGCAGACTGTGAATGCCCCTTCTTTACCTCTCATTTGTGGAAATGTACCCTTTGGTTTTCTGTGCTTCGAGGAGGTCCCAGCTGAGTCACTTCAGACACTCTTTTTCCCCCCTCCGTTTATCTTTGCTTTTTTATGGCCATGTTTTTTTCAAAGAAGCGAGTTCCCTTTTGGATGCTGAGTATGTACAAAGCCCTGGCGAGTTCCACCATAAAACACAAAACTGGGTGTTTGGAGAGAGCTTGTCATCGACATCAAAGTGGAACTCAGCCTCCTCTTTTGGTGTGTCTAGAGAAGAGCTGGCTTGTTACCTGGGGAGGGCCTGTTGTGGGCCCGCAGCAGCTCCAGCCTCTTGCATTCTCCTGCTGACTCACCGCAGAGCCCTCAGACATAGGCAGGAAATAGTCTTTTGGGTGTTAATGATGAAGTAGCTCACTCAAGGCTCCACTTTATAAATATACTTAAGTATATTTCAAAATACTTCAATTTTACATCTTTTAAAGCAAGGCAAACAATGCTTAAGGGAGCCTCGAGGTCACTGAAAATCATCACAAAGGGCAAAAGTGACAGAATTAGTAAAAATAAATGCACTGCCATTAAAAACAAGGAAAGCCAGCCAGCCGCTTCCTTTAATCCCTTTCCTCCAGGACAGGCCATTGCTCACAGCCAAAAAACTGTGACTTCAAACTCCGCCGGTGCCAGGTGAGGAGCCAGGGCCGCAGTTCGGGTAAGACGTGATGGGGGAGCGGGCATGTGGGGGTGCAGGGTGTGTGTGTGCGTGTGCAGACCGAAATCTTTAGTGAGGCTGAAGGTGGGGGGGGTATGTTGGGGGAGCAGCAGCCTGACAGGGACCAGCCTTACAGGGATGGCTTCCAACTCATCTCCGACCTCATCTGCTTTGCATTTGTAAGCTTGGGTGGATAAAACACTAACTCGATAGCCGGATTATCTGCTGTAACTTGGGGGTTTTTTGGTTGGTTATTTTATTGCCTCTCAGCACCTGGGTGACAGGGCCCGCCGAGGGCCAGCACCCCGCGGGGGGGAGTGGGGGGCGCAGCGCCGCCCTCCCTGCCGCCCCTCTCCTCACGAGCGACTCAGGCTGTCCGCAGCTGCTCTCCCCTCAGCGCAGCCTGCCCGCCGCGGCCGAGGGGCAGACAGCCGAGCTGAGCGTGCGGTGCCCTGCCGTGCCGTGCCGTGCCGTGCCGCCCCGGCCGGCGCCCCACGCCTCCTTAAGAGGAGGCGGCCGGCTGAGGGCTGGCGCCTCCCCCGCGGCGCGCTGAAAAGAGTTGTGTGGCTGCAATGGGGACCGGCGCCGTGCCCCGGCAGACAGGGACGGCCGTGCTCGCGGGACCCCGAGTGACTGTAAGCGCGGTGCCTCCTTCTTACGCGCTCCGGCCGCGACCCCTGCGCGGGGTGGGGAGGGAGGGCGAACGGGGGAGCTCTGGGGGATGTGGGTGACTTCTGCGGCTGGCCCCGCGGCGGGCAGGGTGCGGAGGGCCCGGGCTGAGGCGAGTGAAGCACTCTCGGGGACGGGATAGAGCGTGCCGGGGCGAAGCGCCGCGGATCCCCCGCCCCTGGGTGCCGGCCGCCCCCTCTCGCGGCAGGACGGGCAGCTGGTCGTTTCCCGGGTCTGTGTGGGGCACCGGGAAGCGCGGCCGGGCGGGAGCAGGGGGGAGCGCGGAGCGGCGCCTTCCCGCAGGCGCCGCCTCAGGCACCTGCTGCCCGCCCGGCTCTGCCGGTGCCCTGCTTCGGGCAGCGCGGCCGCGGCTGCTGTGGAAGGCGCGCTGTCCGCTCGCCTCTCCGCCAGAAGCCCCATCGCTGTGCCGCCTCTTCCCGCCCCGAGCAACAGGCTCCATGAGGTAAAAGAGAGGCGGCGGGGGAGCGTTCCTAGCGCTGGCCGTGTGAAGGGGGCGGCGCAGGCTGCACGGCCGGCGCTGCGAGGGCCTGCCCGCGGAGGGCACGGTACCCACTGCTGCCCCTGGGCTTGCGGTCGGGTCGTGCCCGCCTTTGGCCCAGTGTCAGCGGGACCGGCCCTGGCATCAAGCGCTGCGAGCTCCGCCGTGTCGCCGCGTAGTGCTCTGCGATGAAGCAGTCCGTTGTGAAATGAATAGGGAAGTAAACCAGTGCATCTGTGAAGGGAACATTTCACAAAATGCCAGCGACAGCAGCTTCTCCTCTGGGTCTGGTATCAAAAGTGCCTGCAAGAGTTCCTGTTTGTGGCTTAGTGCAGGTATCTGTTACGTTTGTTAGGAGTATGATCGCAGACCATTATCCCTTCCTTTCGTGGGGTTACATGTTCCTCTTTGGGCGCAAACTTGCACACTTACTGGCAGAGGTTAATTTGTCATCCTGGCAGGTCTCTGGCGTGTCCCTTGGAGAAGCTGCTGCCACAGTGGTGTGACCAGTTCCTGTGCTGGTGGCAGTGCTTCCCCCCACTAGCGCAGTGGTGCACGCAGGTACTAAGTCGGTCAGCCACCTTCCTTCCAGCAGCTGCTGGCAGTGAGTTTGAGCTGCTGTGCTGGGCTCTGAGCTGGAGCTGCTGAGGCCCCAGCACTTTGGGGCGGTCAGAGCTCGCCGTTGGGGAGAATCTCTTCAGCCGCCTGCCCTGCAGCACGTGAGCCTTCCAGTTTGGAGGCTTCTTGCGGATGGAGGTATGCAGGCTTGGAAATGAGATGAAGATGCAGTCCCACATGAGGAGCAGCGGTGTGGGTAGGACTTGTAACCGCAGTGGAGTTGCAGGAAGATGGCCTTTAGCAGGCTCAGTCACTTACTGTTTGCAACAGTTGGTTCATAACATCAGTTTCTCCTGGTTACCAGTTGTTCAGTATAAAACTTCCAGATGAGAAGGCATGAGCCTAAAACTACTTTTTTTTGTTGCTGTTGTTACAGGAAGGTTTTGCATACACAGTGTAGAGTTAAGTGCACCTCTACCATTGTTGTCTCTGAGAATCTCCACCTTCTCCATTTAGGACCACCCTTCTGCACTCAGTTGCTCTGCTGTGGCAGGGGTATATAATAAAGGAGAAATGGAAATGCTTAACTTAGGCTTGTATCGCATAATTTAATCTCTTCCTGCATGGCCACTTAATCTGCACTGGAAAAATACCAGCTTGACTCTTGGCACCAAGTGCTGTTTATGACTTGCCTAATTCTTCCAAGAAAAACAAAAAAGAAAAATCCAATGCTGTTGGTTCGCTATGGTTCCAAACTTGCTTTCATCTTAACTTAAATGTACGTTATCACATTGTTACCTTAAGATGCTCTTCTCAAATTTCCGTGATATTCCGTGATATTCTGACTTCTGTCAGCTGGCCTGTGGTAGCCAGTGTAGGAGATGTTTCAGTCAATCTGTCTTTGCTTTATCGTGCTTCAGTGCATATAGTCATAAGTAATGAGTATAGAAGGAGCCCTGGCTATTTCCTTCCAAGATATTCCTGCAAAGCCATTGAGCAGGCTTCACTGATGTTTTGGGTAACTTCTGCTTGCTTCCTTGGCATGTTTGTGCTGGATTCGGTCTGTCCATCTTGGGATTGTCGGGGGATGTAGCAGTGACTTTGCTGTTGCACATCACTGCAGGGTAACAGAAAATGGCCCTGTCTGAGCCTGTGTTAACTGACGTAGTGTTCGGGTATGTGGTGTCCTCTGTGACTTGCATATAGGTTGGAAGAGGACAGCGTTGGCAGTAGATAGACCTGAAGCTGTTCTAGAAACTTGGGAGCTGTTGAGTTCAAATCGAGTTCACTGACTAGCTTGGGCTAGAAGATATCAGGGACAAGACCTGTGCAGCGGCTGGAGGAGGGGGTGTCTCCTACTTGTACCCAGAAGTTCAAGTGTACGAAAACTGACTACAAAATAATAAGAGTAAAAATAATAAGAAAATAACCTCATTTCTTGTGGAAATCTAGCATGATAAGGTGAAGCTCAGAGTAGGGTATGGCCCATGGTTAGTGCGTGGAGTTGAGAGATGGGAGATTAAGTTCAAATTTATTTTTTACCTGACCCAAACTACTGGTGTGACCACAGCCCCCTTATCCTCCAGGGCAGTGCCCTAAGGAGGAGGTGATCTTGAGGGAGCAAAACCCAATTTTTGACCAGTTGTTTACTTGCCATTGGTGGGGAAGCCTGCATTTCAGTGGTGGCTCTAAAGATGAGTATGTGTCAAAAATACCTGCGACTTACAGGTTTGGCGATGACAATCAAGTACTTTCCTGCAGCTCTGGTTCAGCTGGTGTTTCAGCTCCCAGCCAAACCTTGGAGGAACCAGTCACAAGATGCATTTTTAAACTGAGTTTACAACTGTTCCGGTTGTGGTTTGTTTGCCTCTTTCCAAACAGAAGTTCTGTGTAATCTGTGGAAATCTTTGGCTTCACAGACACCTTTCATCTTCCTGAGAGGTGCTGAACTTCATTGTGTGTGACATGCCTCAGTGACAGAGCTGTGTCTTTTTCACTACTCTGGAAAACAAATCCCAGAACCTGCCTTAGTAATGGGAATGATTTCATCCCTGCCCTAGGTTATAATAATATGAGGTAGTAGAAGAATACTTTGAAAACAACTTTCCCTTTTTTCTTTTCCCCAAATGCCCTGGTATTCAGACTTTCCTGAGGGCTTTCATTTACTGTTCACCTCAGAAATGATACACATTTCCTGACTGTATCAGTTTCCAGTAGCTCATGTGTCAATGTCTGGAGCAGCATTACTCAGCTCAGGGTGTAGGGATGGGTGGTGGTCTCTTGGACATGTTGCAAGTGGTCCTCTAAGCAGGAACAAGCAAAGCACCAACAAGCTCTGAATAATTTGTTATTATTTTTTTTTAAACAGATTGCATCAAAAGTAGCTAATGAACAGTTAAACTTTAGTCTGATTTTTTTTTAAAATGGAAGATACTGTGGCAGTACTGCAGGGGAGAGTTAGTGGACTTCAGAAAGATAAGTCAGTCCTTCAGCTTGTATAGAATGAGGTGATTTCGGAGGGGGGGACAAGGGGGAGGAAGGAAAAAACCACCCCACAATGTTGGTGAGTGCAACATAATATAAGACAGCTGACAGAAGATGGGGCCATCACCGTAGAGGTTTTATTCATTTCCTCTTGACGTCCCTAATGAGATCCGTGGGCTGTCTGGATACTCGGGAGCCTGTGTTGGCCCTCTGTCAGCTGGCTGGTGAGTGCTGCATTTTTTCTCCTAACGCATTTTCCTGTCCAGAAAGATGGGTGCTGAGAGGACACTTTCTGTCTCAGCTCGTGCTTTGGCTGTGTGCTGGGGCTTCCAAGGCTGTCAGCGTGTGTAGGGACAGAAGCTTTTGGGGTCTGGGCTGACCAATACAGACATTGCCAAAGTCGATGTGTGAGTTCCCAGACTCTTCAAGTAATCCCTGTAGGAAAAGCAGGTGCTTCCAGGATAAAATAAGCGTGATCCTAGAGCAGATATCTAACAGGCTGCATGAGTTACGTGCTGGGAGTGCCTCTTTCTCTCTGCTAGCTGAACACAGTGAGGTGGATCCTACCTCTGGGGTCTGGGTCTCAGCACAGCAGTCTCCATGCAGCCTGCACAGCTCTGTTGGCAGGCATCCTTTCTAAGTTCTGAGATGCAATCTCCTTTTGGAGGAGTGGTGACCTTGGTAAATATGTATCCCAAGGCTGAGTCAAAGAATATAGTGCTGCTCTGTGGCTGCTGATAACAAATTACTTTGGCAGACATTTATAGGCTTAATTACGAAAGTAAACGCGGCTTGTCGTTACGCTTTCAACATCCTAAGGTGGTGAATCTCAATTCTTGAAATATAAAGCAGCCTGTTTGCAAACAAGCATCCTTGTCTCTCTATCATTCCAGCTTGCATCCTTAAATACGCTGATGGAGGAAGGAGATGGAAAATGTAGGATCACAACCTCCCACATGCACAAGTTCAGAGCTAGACTTGATGTGACTCAGTAACACTTGTGTTTTCTGTTGTTATCCAACAGTAAAGTCATCGAACTGACACCTTTTGATATTTATCTAATGTTTTCCTTAAAATCATCCTGGCATGAATCAGTTAAACATTTCTGTCTTTTCTTACTGTGTCAGTTATAACAGTGCCTGCATCCATAGCCAGGATCTGTAGGAATGTGCACTTCTGTAATACATGATCCTTTTATTTTCAGTGGCTATAAAGTTACATCTTTATTTGTGCATGCAGAGACAGACTATAATTCGATCTGTACAAGTGTGTATTTATCATAACAAGTGGCAGTCGCAGCTCCCAGGGGACTGTGTTTTAAAAGACACAGGTGATGGAGCTGGCTGAAAAAGTGGAAAGCTGGGATGGAAGGAGATGGTTGAGTAAGAAGCACTGTGAATGCATGTGCACAGACTGGCTTACCCTCTCCAGTCTAATGCATTTGACAGACTGTTAAATAAAGACCAGGCTTTTGGAAAGCTTTGTAGGTTAAGCATGGGGGTATTGTGTTTGTTTTGGTTTTGAGTTTCTTTTAATCTTCAGGTTATAGGTTGTAAATGGGGCTTACCTACTAGACCTGTATTTCTCATGCATTTTACCTACTGCATTGTCAGTTGGATGCTTAGAAGTGCCTCCCCCCCCGTATTCATTTCAGCCTCTTCCAAACCCTGCTGAGGGCAGTGGGAAAACAAACACCGCTGTGGGCAGTTGTACCAAACACACAGGAGCTCTGGCTGTGGCCTGTGCCCTGACTTTGCATGCTCTGTCAGGAGAACTCTGCCTTTGTACTCTGCATGCAAAAGTGTGTCTCTATGCAAAGTCAGCAGTTGCTGCCCAGCACTGTGGTCCTGTTAGGAAAAAACTCCACCCCTACAGAATGGCAAATAATTTGGGGGTGGAGGTGGATGTGTAGAAACTTGGAATGTAATGAATTAGAAATTTTCTGGTGGTTAGTCTCATGCACTGTCTTTTAAAAATAGCCTGTAATGGGGAATTGCAAAAGGTAATGCAGGTTTGAGGCACTTCTGGTCTTAAGTTCAATATGAGATATGAAACTTGTAAAATAAATATTGGAATACTGATGGTATCTCAACCTAGGCAGCATCTGTAAAATATGAAGCTAACCATTCTTATCACAGAACTGTAGGGGTTGGAAGGGAGCTCCAGAACTCATCGGGTCCAACCCCCCTGCCAAAGCAGGGTCCCTAGGACAGGTCACACAGGTTGGCCTCCAGACAGGTGCTTTGTTTGAATCCCTCCTTCCTCCTAATCCAGAGAGAACTGATAGGGAGTGCCTGACTGCGGCACTAAGTGCAGTGCCTCTTTGTCTTTTGATAAAGGCAGGAGCTTGCTCAGCTTTCACAGCCACCGTGTTCTCCCACTGTCACCTTACGTGCAAAAATGTGTTTTTCTTGGTGTACCCAGAACCCCTCAACTCTGAACCAAGGACAGCAAAACACCTCAGGACAAAGGGGAATTAACAGCAGCCTGTACCACATCTGGGAGGAAGGTGCTAGGAAGGAAGTCCTAGCCTTTCTTGCATTCCGGTTTTTTTAAGTTTGTGTCTGTTCAGTGATGAAATCTGTTGACTAACTTTTATTAGCAAGCAGTTTAAGGTTCCTGCGGGAAGTTGGTGTGATGTCTGTGCTGACAATAATGAAAACCATTTCTTTGCTAATTGCAACATCTGCCAACATCATTCTCTGGTGTTTTCCCTTTTGAACAGCATACAGACCTTCCTGGTAAACTGGCTGGTTGCAGTTAGCTATGATCTACTTCTAAGTATTATTTTGACATTTTATACTCTCATTCCTTTTTGTTTGAGGATCTCAAATATATTAATTTAACGAGCTCTTCAACTCTCCGGTGGCCTAGTAAATATAGTTTCACTCTTTAAGGGTGCTTTTGATCCAGAGAAATTAAAATAGCTTCTTCCTAGTCATTAAGTCAAATCTGAATCAAATTTATATGTAAAACCCTGAAACTCTGTCTCGTAGCCTTGCCATAGACATTTTCCTGTCCCAAATCCACACTCTTGTGAAAAAATGGCCTCTAATTATGGTCAATTTTATTAGGTTTTGTCTGAAAAAACCCTTAAGGCATGTATTGTTGTGGGGTGGGGTTTTTTTTAGCTTATCTTCTGTGTGCTTCCAAGGATTGTTTCTTGCAGTTGAAATAACAACTGAAATAACACAGGCATGGGAACGATGTTTGATATGGCTGAGGTGGAAGGAGAACAGGTTTTGTTGCTTGTACAGCTCCTTTCACCGATGAATGCACAGTTGGGAGGCTCATGTGAACCAAACCTGGCTTCTCCCTGCAGTTCCTTCTTCTCCTTAAAAAGAGTGCTTTACGTAGGTCTGTCTGATGTATGGATGTTTCTGAAAGAAGCTTGGGAAGAATGACTGCAGAGCATTCTGAGCTGGCAGGCACACCAGTGTGCAGGAGAGAGGGCAGAGCCCAACATGTTTTCTGCGTTTTTCAGGTGAAGAATTTGACTCTGGGTTTCCTGTGTACTAGAGCAGTAGTGTACTCCCTGCCCTGCTTGAGGGTAGGGAGGCTCTTCAGAGGGATCTGAACAGACTGGACTGATGGGCTGGCACCAATGGGATGAGATTTAACAAGGCCAAATGCACATGGGACATAACAACCCCATGCAGCGCTACAGGCGAGGGGCAGAGCAGCTGGAGAGCTGTCAGGCAGAGAAGGACCTGGGGGTGTTGGGTGACTGCCGACTGACCATGAGCCAGCAGTGTGCACAGGTGGCCAGGAAGGCCAATGGCATCCTGGCCTGTGTCAGACCCAGCAGGGCCAGGGCAGGGATTGTGCCCCTGGACTGGGCATTGGTGAGGCTGCACCTTGAGTGCTGGGTCCAGTTCTGGGCCCCTCACTATCAGAAGGACATTGAGGTCCTGGAGCGTGTCCAGAGAAGGGCAACTAAGCTGGTGAACGGGCTGGAGAGCAAACCTTCTGAGGAGCGGCTGAGGGAGCTGGGGGTGTTCAGCCTGGAGAAGAGGAGGCTGAGGGGAGACCTTATCACCACCTACAGTGACCTGACAGGAGGGTGTAGAGAGGTGGGCGATGGTCTCTTCAGCCAGGGGACAGGTGACAGGACATGGGGGAATGGGCTCAAGCTGTGCCAGGGCAGGGTCAGAGCAGATGTTAGGAAGAAGTTCTTCCCCAAAAGGGTTGTCAGGGTCTGGAACTGGCTGCCCAGGGAGGGGGCTGAGTCCCCGCCCCTGGGTGTGTTTAACAGACCGGTAGATGAGGTGCTCAGGGATCTGGTTTAGTAGAGGACAGGAACAGTTGGACTTGATGATCTTAAAGGTCTTTTCTGACCTTGTGGTTCTCTCAATATCCAGCTTGCTGTGGGGCAGTCCTGCTCCTTGGTATCATCTGCTGCACGTGAATGAAAGAACGAGCGTGGGGGAAGAGGGAGACCAAAACTCCCCCCATCAGAGTTCTGTTAAAACTGGTGTAGTTCTCCAGGGGCAGCTTTCTGCTTTGACTAACTGACGCTTTTCTGAACAAAAGTTCTTGCTGAAAAGTACTTTTAACATCTCCACTGTGTGTTCCTCTGGCTTGTAATATGAGGCAGTCAGAGCCTTTCAGCTCAGAGCTGGCACATCAGCTGCTGCTTTAGTATGCTGAGAGAAAGTTTGAGTTGGCAAGGGAGGTAGTAAGCCCTCGGTGTCTTAAGAAATAGTTAAATTAAAAGCTTAGGCAGTTCGGTAAGAGAGTAGTCATACTTCATTGAAGTCTTGTTGAACTTTCTCTGGCTGACCAATCTCCTATGCCTCAGAAGAGTATGAAAGTCCCCACTATGTCCCTAATTTTGTGAAGCTGTTTTAACAAGTGAATACGTAACCTCGGGGTTTCTTCCAGACTTTGATTGTCCATTTACTTTTTGAGTCATTGTTTGTGGCTCCTCAGTGAATGAGACTGTTTGTCTCACGTTCCCACAGCCAAGGCCAGGGTAGCTAGCAGTTACTGCTTTTTTTGATACTCTGTGGGTTTTGTTTGTTTTGTCTAGCATTGGTGTAGCTAGCAGGGTCACTGTGGGCAGAGTCGGAGGGCAATAATGTTTTGACATTCTTGTGTCACATCTTGCTTGTGACAGTTAGAAAAAAGTATTAAATGAAAAATACTATTTTCAGTTTTACCCCCTCTCCCAAGCCTTAGCTGGTAATGTGTGCCCATTACTGGCACCTTAGATCCTTCCTCTCATCCCCTTAGACCTTGGCTGTGTCGTGAACAGTAGCACTTGAGGCAGCTGTCTGGAAATGAAGCAAGCATCACCCGGTTCAAAGCTTTCTTCCTTAATCAGCAGAGGGATTACTAGAGGCCTTGCAGCAGCCTGGTGCTTCTGCTGTCCATACGCTGAGCTGGTGGAGCAGAGGATTCCGGCTGTTTTGATGCTGCCGCTGTAGCCCCAGGAGAAGAGTGGGTACAGGCAGTCGTTGGTTGAAGTGTGGGTGGCAGAGGTGACCAGGGTGCGTGGAGAGCCTCACAGAAGTGGTAAGAGGCATGCCACAGAAAGAGGAAGCTCAAAAACGGATGGAGGAACGTGCCACTCCCTTGGGGTGTCACCCAAAAGGAAGATCGCTTGATGCTTGCCCTTTCTTGCCTGGACAGGAGGGCTGCGGAGGTGCAGCAACAAAGTCTCACTTGAATTTGTAGGGGAAATCAAACCCCTCCAGTAAATGCTTTCTTTGCATCTAAGCCTGGCTTCAAACACAACCCAGTATCTGGGGAGCACTTTTATAATTGGTCAAACCCAGGACTGACGGTGTCTCTGGCTGGAGGCTTGGCTCTGGGGTCTGGCAGGCTTTGCCCCCTGCTCTTTGGCTTTGGGTGGAAGTGGGGTGTTCAATGCAAGACAGAGAGCTCTGGTACTGATGCACGTTCTACTGCAAAAGTGCACAACCGCAGACCTCTCAAGAGGCTATGTGGTTGGGCTTTCCTGCTAGGTCTAGCATTTATTTATTAAGTCAGTTGACTCTGAAATTACTGTGTATCACAGAATCACCAGGTTGGAAAAGACCTCTGAGATCATTGAGTCCAACTGTTCCTGTCCTATGCTAAACCATATCCCTGAGCACCTCATCTCCCTGTCTGTTAAACACACCCAGGGATGGTGACTCAACCCCCTCCCTGGGCAGCCTGTTCCAAGGTATATGAAAAATACAAAGGAATTTTTCACAGTATAAGTTCACCGTTTAGTTTGTCCCATCAAAAATATGACAGATGCAGTAGGGATGTCTGTATCTCCCTTCCTCTGTAAAACATACATTTGTATGACTTAAACTCCGGCTTGGCAATGGACGTAAAATATTTCCATATAAAAATATTTCCATATAAATTTTACTCATATCGTTTCAGAGGCTGAAAAACCTCAGCGTCAGAAGCTTGGTCATGACTGCTTTTACTAGAAAGCCCTGACAAATTTCCTTGAGTCACTGTAACTACTTTGTCATGCTTTGAATGCTATGACCGTATAGACCAAAGGAAGTGCAGCACAGTTGTCCCCTTTATTGCAGACAGTGACCAAAGCTCCTATTTTGAGTAAATAATCCAAAACCAGAACATGAAAGTTATAGCGTTGAGCCACGTTGTACAGACGCTGTGAGTGTGAGATGATGGAACACACGGTTTCCAGTCCTTTCTCCGTCCCTGCAGTGCCAGCGTGACAGTAGCCTGTGTGCGCCGACTGGCGCTACAGCTTGCACTGAAAAGCCTGGAAATTCAGTTTGGAGAATTTGCTCTGGATACTAATTGAATTGACAAAGGATTAAAAAAATAAAGATATTTAAAGGAAAAGTTTGCCTGACTCTCAGCTAAATTTGTTCTATCGTTGATGCATGGTATCTGAACAGCACCCAGCTGTTTAATTCCAGCAGCTCCTTGCATTTTTAGCTGCTATTGTGGTGGTTCTTTTGTGTGTAACCACTGCAGAACTGCAATGTGGAAAGATTGCCCAATTGCAATTGAAGCCTGAGAGCACTGGGCAGCTTTGTGTGTTTGTCTTCCCGCCCCGCCCCCCCCCGCCAAAAACCCCCAAACATAAATAATTAAATAAAAATGCTCTAATATTTTCTGTATTTATTTTTAAATTTTATGTTAAATGGTCCCTATTTTACAGCAGGGAAGCAAAATAAAGAGTGAAGGCATAGATAAGTGAAAGAGATGCAGTTACCTAACCTTGCTATTTTAATAAAATCTTTTAAAGGAATTGGCCCAGAAATATTTGGAAATTGGATGACATCCCTGTTGTCAACCAGGGGAGAAGGAAGGATTTGGACTGAGATCTTTGGAGTCTAAATCCGGTGCCCTGAAATGTTCAGCAGCATTTCTTTCCACAGAACCAGTGAGGGAGGATTCTTAAGGGGGTTTCCTGGAGGTTTTGGCAGGCAACAGCTCTTGACCAACACGCTGTGGCAGAGTTGAGGAAATGGAAAGTTTTGTCAAAGATCCAGGTAAAAACGAGATGCAAGGGAGATTGTTTTTTCCCTTTCTTTCCCTTCATCTAAATTTTAAAGGAATACATTCCAGAAACAACTCTGCCCAGTCAGGTGTGGCACTTGAGATGTATATAATTTCATTTTAAAGTTGTTTGTATTTTTGGCAACACTTTTTAAAGCTGCCACTGGCTTTGAGTTGTTTTCCATTGTGAAGAGCCTGGCTTGACATCTCAAAGGTGCTGGGTATGTGGGCTTCTGGGATTGAGCATCCCCTTAAACAAATAACTATCATACAGTAAAACATTTAGTTGTGGAATAACTAAATTCTGAAATCCTAACATATAGAGACACTGGGAATTTTTTAGCCTTGCTTCTTCTTAATTGCAGTGTGCATACAACAGAGAGCCTGCATAGATCATCTTCTTGAAATGATTTAATAATAGGTTGGACTTGGCTAGTGTCCTGTGATTGTTTTTACAGGAAATATATCCTAGTAATTCTTCTTTTTCACAGGACTTCCATCAGATTTTTTTACATTTTTCTTCTGGTTTTTTGCCTTCTTGCTGGAAAACCATGCTAGCTGGTTCCTACATAAACTACAGGGTGCATGACCTCCACAGCAAGTGATACAGAATGGCTGCTTGAGGCTTTTTTTGACAAAGGCTAGATGGCAGAATTTCAAAATACATGCCTTGTGGCTTGGATTTCTGTAGAAAAAGACTGATTTTTCCTCATTTTCAAAGAATATTCTTGTGAGTCTCTCAGCTGAACTTTTTGTTTTTTTAACGTTAAAGGCTGGTTTTTATTTCTAATGAAATTTCAATTGAAATAAAATATAAACATGGAGAAAAATTACGTAAAGGCATGAACTTGAGGAACTCCATTCTCAGAAGACTTGAATTCCTTACTTTGAATTTACTTAGTTCTAATTTCTAGTATTTCTAAGCTTGCCATCCAGTAAAGTCTTATATGATGACGGCTTTTTCTTGTAAACTGTTGGAGTGTTTCTTGTTAACTCACCTTTATATAAGCAGCATAACTATAAGATAAACCACCGTGCTATGAATCACTTGCCTCTTCCTTCATGCCTGTAGTTCAGTGTTCATGGTGAAAATCCAGTACTTGGCTGGATTGGAAAGGTACTGGAACTTCCACGACTGACATGAAATAGGTGTGAGTGTTTGGGCAGAAATGCTTCTGGCCTCTCAAATATTCCCCTTGGTAAGGTCATCCTTGAAGAATATAACATAGGGTTTGGTTTTTTGTTTGTTTTGGGGTTTTTTTTCCCCCTTGGACTAAATCCATCTTAATTTATTATGAGATCATGTCTAACTTGCCCTGACCCACCGAGTTTTGCCTCCTCTCACAGGAGGTTGCCATATCGTGTTCTCCAGGAGATACTGGGTAGCTGTATGTAGAGAACTGGCCTGATTATTTTACCATTTCTGTCTTCCTCACTTCTGGCCTCTAAAGTAGCCTCCAGCACTAGATAAGATGAAAATTGACCTTGCTCGGGATTTCTGCGACTTGTGCAGAGTTTCAGCCCTGTGGGGTTATTTTACAGCCCTCTCCTCGCACTGAAAGGAAACCCTAGTTACTCTGTCACCTGTAGTGTCAGTAATTGCTTACAGACCGATGGGTCATCTTTCAAAGAGAGATTCACCATCTCTTCGTCTGCTGCATCCTCTTGAGCAGGAAGTCAGATGTGGTTTCCCAATCTCAAAATCTCCTGTGTAGCTATTTGTGCTGTGTCAACTGCTGAGCTTCACCCCAGAGCATCCTCCAGAGACGTGGCACAGCGATAGGGCTTTTTGCTTGGCTGCTCAGAATCCTTCCCTCCTCCTGTGCTCTCCTGGAGAGGCTTGGGTAGCAGGGCCGTTGTATGCAGGCAAAGCCTGAACTTTCCCATCTGTGATGGAAGCGGAGTGGTGGGTGCTCTGCACAGGGGAAGAGGTAAGCCTTGTTTTGTGTGTGGGAAGGTCGAAATTAAGAAATAACATTATGGTGATTTTTTTTCCAGGATGCTAGGCAAAATCATGTAGAAACAGATTACTTATTATTTCTATTATACAATTGCAGGATCTATCTCTAACTGAGTTAAACTCTGCAGGCTGATTTGATAAAAAGGGGTGATGACTCGTACCGAAAGCCTGAGTCAGTACTTAGCTTATTCCCTACCCCTCACTCTTATCATATTAGATTGAACATTAGTGACTGTGCTGCTGAGTCGCACGTACTCACTTCTTAAAAAAAATTTCTCTGTTTCTTTGATTTTTAAGAATTGACCAGCTTGATTATAAGCAATCTCCCACTCAGGATTATTTTTTTTCCTTACAATCTTGAGGATGTATTCTGGTGGTGATACTTACACTGCGTAGTGCTTTACTCGTTTTCAGAGCTTTTCCACTTGGTGAGTCTCCTTCTCTGGAGGTATTCCAGACCCATCTGGATGCCTTCCTCTGTGACCTGTCCTAGGGAGCTGCTTTGGCAGGGGGGTTGGACCTGATGAGCTCTGGAGCTTCCTTCCAACCCCTATAATTCTGTGACTCTGAGACTAACCATGGAGTAAGCTCATGCGTGGGATGAAATGGGAAAGATCTCGTTATTCTTCTTGTCCTTTGTTCTCTTACATGTCCTATAAAACTGAATTATGTGTAGGAATGTTCTGGATCAACTCTGAGAATGAAAAACGTCTGGCAATAATCATCTCTGTGTGTGTGGGTAACTACTTTTTGTGGAGTTGCTCTTTTGTTGTGTGTCTTTAGAGACAATAACCCCTTATCCATTTCACTGTGTCGCCTCAAATGAAAGTTGGCTAAAATCACAGAGGAGCCTTGATTTTTTTTTCAAACAGTGGAACACCTGTCTGAAAGTCTTCTTTCTTTTGGTGGCTTAAAACTGTGCCTCACAGTTAAGTGCTCTTGGGCTGACAAAAATAGAGTTAATTTTTGGGTAAAAGCAAGTTTTAGGAGCTTGTAGGAAGCTGTCTCTGTATTACATGACCAAGCTAAACTGTAGCCAGTTTATTGTGGTGTTTTGTAAACTTGGCCATTTGTCCATAAAGAATCAAGAAACAGGTAGTTGATTAGTCTGGCCAGCCTAGTTAGTTTTGGTGATACGGTATGATTCCATAGAATCACAGAATGCTTTGGGTTGGACAGGACCTGAAAGGTCATCTAGTTCCACCCCCCTGCCATGGGCAGGGACACCGTCACTAGCCCAGGCTGCCCAAAGCCCCATCCAACCCATCCTTGAACACCTCCAGGGATGGGGCTTCCACAGCCTCTCTGGGCAGCCTGTGCCAGGGCCTCACCACCCTCAGAGTAAAGAATTCCTTCCTAATGTCTCACCTAACCCTACCCTCTGTCAGCTTGAAGCCATCGCCCCTTGTCCTGTCCCTGCACTCCCTGGGGAACAGCCCCTCTCCCTCTTTCCTGTAGGACCCCTGTAAGTATTGATACGCTGTAATTGGGTCACCCCGGAGCCAACTCTCTCAGCCTGTTCTTGTAGTAGAGGTGCTCCAGCCTCTTGATCATGTTTGTGGCCTCCTTTGAACTCGCTCCAACAGCTCTGTCTTTCCTGTCTTGTGGACCCCCAGGCTGGACACAGTACTCCAAGTGGGGTCTCACAAGAGCAGAGCAGAGGGGCAGAGCCCCCCACACCTGCTGGCCACACTGTTCTTGATGCAGCCCAGGACACGGTTGGCCTCCTGAGCTGCCAGCACACACTGCCGGCTCATGTTGAGCTTGTCATCGGTCAGCACCCACAAGTCCTTCTCCTCAGGGCTGCTCTCAAGCCATTCTCCACCCAGACTGGAGTTGTGCTTGGGATTGCACCAACCCACATGCAGGACCTTGCCCTTGGCTGGGATCTGTGCTCGTGCTGCTGCGGAGGCACTGCTGGTGAGGTGCTGCCATGTGCTTCAGGCAGGAACACAGTCAGCCCTGGAAACAGCACAGTTTGGACTTGTGATACCACCCCGTTAGCAGGGAAACCAAACAACATGTGAATAATATTAGAGTGTCCTTCAAGATCTGCTTGGAGGCTCCACTTCCCCTGCAATCTCTCAAGGGTGGGCCTGCCAGCAGCTTCAGCTGGAGTTCAGTTCTTTATATGTGCTTGTGGTACCTTCCTTCATTATTGATGGGGTTTTTGTGGGACGGACACTATATAGTGGCAGTGTTAAGTGAGGTAATTTTCATATCACAGCTCTATTTACAGCAGATGTTTCCAGAAAATATTCTTCAAGACTTTCTTTGCGGCTCTTGGTGAGTGTAATAGCTGGCTCCTGATAGTGCTGTCCTCTGGCTCCTCTGCCACGTTGCGATTTTAGACAGATTATATTTTAGATATATTAACATGCTCAACCCAAGCTCCACTGATAATGTAGTGCAAGCTTGCAGAGGGTGAGGTGTAATTTTGTTAGGGTCAAGTAACTCTGATTTGGATTAAATCCACTGTAAAGGCATTAAGCGTTCAAGTCATTCCAACATAGATGTCTGCTGCTGCTTCCGATGTCCTGTTGGCTTCTGGCACGGATGTCTGTCCGTCTGCCAGTGCCTCAGGCTGTGAAGGGTGTGAAAGGCCTGTCTTTGGGTACCTGCCTCTGTTTAGCACATCGGGGAAGACTGTGATTAAACCAGAAAGCAGGAAGGTCCAAGTTGGAATGATCCCAGCACGATGGGGGCTGGGGTCTGTGATGCTGTACAGCAAACCAAGGTACTAGGCTTTGGCCTTTCGTATCAGGGCCTACTTGCTCCCTGGCCTTTTTTCCCCTGTTCAGAGGCTCTGCCCATGTATCTTCAGCTCTCGTGTGTGTGTGACACGGTTGTGGATTACGTGATCGCATATTTATCTGTCTGCATGGCCCTTGCCTCATTCAATATGGAGGACAGACGGCGCTCAGGGATTCATTACGGCTCCGTAGCCAAAGAGACTGTTGTTTGCTGGATCACAAACATGTTTCCTTGCAGATGTTGAAATGAGGCGGGGGGTTGTAGGAGAAGAGGGGATGATGTCATGTCTAAGCCAGTCGACTGGTTGAGTGATGATCTGGAGACCTGGAACTCTGCCTCTCGGGCGCTAGACAGATAACTCAGAGCAGGCTTCTGCTCCTAGGCCTAAACCTGTCTTTGTATTTCCATGGTTGGAGCAGTGTCCTCAGCTCAGTTTTGTGTACCACAGAATCACAAGGTTGGAAAAGACCTTTAAGATCATCAAGTCCAACCATTCCCATCCTAAGCTAAACCATAACCCTGAGCACCTCATCTACCCTTTTTTTTGAACACATCCAGGGATGGTGACTCAGCCCCCTCCCTGGGCAGCCCGCTCACAAAGCGAGCGTGGTAACTTGTAGAGGAAACAGTGTGTTTTCTGTTTTCTGACTTAGAGATTTCCCCTCCATCACAGTGATCAGACAGCCCTCACTGTTCCCTTTTCCTTGATGACCTTTGAGGTTTGCAGCAGTTCTTCAAGGACATATGGCAGGGTTGTACAACAAAGGCTCTCCAGCGGCCTGCTCGAAGTAGGACCCCAGGTAAAGTGAACTTCAATATAACAAACCATCCATACAGTGTGTATGCATATACACACATTACTTCCCTCTGGTCTGCCTGCTTATGCTGCTGCTGAATTTTGCTGATAGGATTTTCACAAGTCTTTGCTTATTATTTATTTAAGATTTCGTAGCCTTATTATTGCTGTAGGAGAAATAGTGGTGGATTTATGTGCTAGAGATTTCCCTCTGAGTCTGAAAAGCCACTTGCTGTCTGTGCTAAAGATAGCTGGTTCTTGTTGGCATTGAGCTTCCTTGAATGAGAGCTATGAACTGAGTGTGTGTTAAAGTCTTTCTTATTCAGGCTTCCTTAGATAAAAAAAGATAAACAGAGCCGGGGTAATTTCAAGCCTGAAGCTATTGTTAGGGCTGAGAAGATTAAAGAAGGGATATCACAATGTTCTAGTTATCTTAACAAAACAACATTTTTATGGAAATGCCTGCACATAGTTGCTCAAGAGCAAGGGTTTTGGGAGTGACATAAATCATCATTCTTCAGGGCTTATTCTGCCCTTTCAAAATTGAGGATCAGGAATCATTTCCCTGAGACCAACCCCCACGTGGATCTTTTTTTCTCTTCGCTCTGAAGCTTCTACTTCAGGTCTGACTGTGGTCCAGCTGAATCTGAGAAATCCTGGGTTTGTTTGTTTGGGGCTTTTTAGTCACAGCGAGGAATGACCTCTGAATATGTTTTACTTTGGCTGGAAACAGTCCTGAAGTTTGAGGTCTTTGGTGGCCCCTGATTTCAGCAGAAACCTTCATGAAGCGTTTGGAAAGCAGTGGCCTCTGAAGGACCTGTTGAAACCCTGCCAGCTGGGTTGCAGTTTGCCTTGGGAATCTCTACAGACAACAGGGCTGGCCAGGGAGGCTACCCAGGGCTTCAGTTGGAATTCTCTTCCCCGGTTTACAGAGGGCACTATTGCTGCTGGTTTATAGTCAAATGAGCTGGAGCTGGGCTCTTGCTGCAGATCAGATTCTGTTGGGTGGGACTTTGGGAACTGGTGTTTGTGGATAAAGCTTTCAGAGTGACGGTGGCACAAAGAGCTGCGTGAAAAGGGCCAGACAGACCCGTACTGGGAAGGGCTGTCTGGGGCTGGGTGCTGACTCCTCTGCTGGTGCTCTCCAACCAGCTTCGCAGCTCTAAAAGTCATATCCCTGGGTGCGTGGGGGACATACCCTCATCCCTCACCTTGTGTGAGCGGAGGATACAAAGAGGAATGTCATCTCTGTCCTGTCCTGACCACGTGAGCATCTTAATATAGAAGCATGGGAACTTGTCCCATGAGTTTGTCACTACAGTAGAGAGGCTGTTAACTAAACACCGACTTCCTTTACTTATTTTAAGTGAGGATTGTAATGCATGGAGGCATATACATCTGAATGTATGCAATAGATAAATATAACTGCTCTATTCTTCTCTTTATCTGTAGGACTGCTAGGAAGACTTGGATGACTGGAATTCAAGATATTTGGTTCATGCTCTTACCCTGAAGTGGAGGAAATAAGCGCAAGGAACTTCTCTACTTCAGGCAGGTAAATATCTGTACCTCCACAGCTTATATGAAATGAAGTTCTTAGTAAACAAATGAATTGTGGCAACCGTCCTGAAGTGGAAGAACTAATTTGCTGTGTTACAAAGTATTATTTAAAAGGAATTGTAATTAGTTTTTTATTTTTATTCATTTAATAGTTAAAGGAGCTGTCACACTGAACTCTGCTCTGAAAAACTGGGAAACCTCTTCTGTGTGGAATTGAGATAGCCATTTGATAGTTGTGTTGAATACAAATTGAGGCAGAAATGTCTGTCATAGATCCTTATCAGCACATCGTGGTAAGTAGCTTTGAACTTTCCATGTATAGTACCTTGTATAACAAATACCACCTTGTACAATGTATCCTGTTAGAAGCTACTCTAAATAAGCACACAGCATTAGAGTTATTGTTAATTCTTTAAAGCTTTGGTGAGTGTGGTTAGAGCAGATTTCTTCAAAAATTTATTTGAATGCAAATTGAAAACTTCAAGTTGAGTGTAGTTGCTCATGGAGTCTGGGCTCCTAACAACCTCCTGGGTCTCGTGTCATAGTGTATCATTCAGAAGGACTCTCCTGGTCAAAATGTTTCATCAGAGTGCTTGTAATTGACTATTTCATACAAGTTTTTCCAAACACTGCTTGTCAAATTGAACTGTTGTCTACAAAAGTAGCATCACGTGTCGAACTTTCTCTTTTACAGTACAGTTGTTTTCTGTTCTTTGAACAATTCTAGTTGCCAAATAACTGTGTATTTTCTCTTTTCATCAGTATGGATAGAGGGGTAAGTTGGCAGTTTTGGATATTTAGATGTTAAGCTAGTGTGTATCAATGATTCAAAGAGAAACTCCTAAATGTAGCCTGCAAGCTCTGGGTGTCAGTCAGATGATCTCTGCCACCCAACACCACTGCTGCCAAAAGCTCCTGCTCCCTCCTTCCCTGCTCCCTATTCCTACATTCCTGCTACCAAATCTGTGTGATTGGCACCGACCTTGCTGAATAGTCAGAAAAGCAAGTCAATGCAGAAGATGAGTTCTGTGGTGTCAGAACTGGCTCCAGGGAAGGGTAAAAAAACCAGGTGAGCTCAGCCTCTGTAAGTAGAGAAGTTGGAGCAAGGATGGAGGGGAAAGGAAATGGGAGCAGAATTGCCCTTTGTATGGCAAGGCAGTGGAGTGGCTCAGCAGCTTATTGAATGCTGGCTTTTGGCTGTGAGGTTCATTTGCATCTCTCTGCTTCATGACTTTCCAAAGTAAACATTGCAACTGCAATTCCTAACTCAGTCTGAATTCTTGATGTTCATATCAAGCACTTTCATACCAGTAACAGAATCTCACAGCAGGAAAAGTGATACATACTCAAAGAGTTACCATACACTTGTGATAACACTGAGTGCTAAAAATACAGCGTAGGCTTCCTTGAAATGATCTCTTATCACCTCTGTGGTTTCTGCCCCACGCAGTCACATCGCTTACGCGACGTCTGCAGCCAGCAGATGTCAAACTTGTGTTTTAGTCACTCTGTAATCCTGTGAATGCCACTGTAAAGGCAAGTTTGGGGTTGATGCCTGTGTTTAACAGTGGTAAAACAAGCCAGCAGCGTCCTCCTTCCTGCATCTGTACCCTTTCCTGCATGGAATGCTCGATCTGATCTGTATCTCTGGAAGAAGTCTCCAAGGCACACAGTTCATGGAATCATTCATATAAATGATCTTTTCTAATACCAATGTGTATACATCATCATGAACAAAGTGCAGCCTTAGAAGTATCCAGAGTTACAATTCTCTGGCTGTCGGGATGCTGCTGAGGCATGAAGGAACACTGTTAATCATAGAATCATCGAATCACAGAGTGGTCTGGGTTGGAAGGGACCCCAAGGGTTACAGAGTTCCAACCCCCCTGCCACAGGCAGGGACACCAACCTCCAGGCCTGGATCTACACAAGGTTGCCCAGGGCCCCATCCAACCTGGCCTTGAACACCCCCAGGGATGGAGCATCCAGCCCGTCCCTGGGCAGCCCGTTCCAGCCCCTCACCACTCTCTCTGTAAAAAACTTCCCCTAATATCTCATCTAACCCTTCCCTCTTTTAGCTTCACTCCATCCCCCTTATCCTGCCATTATGTACCCTTTTAAAAAGTTGATTCCCCTCCTGTTTACGATGCAAGAGCTGATCCTGTAATTGCTTGAAAAGTGAATGGATTTCCGTTCCAGAAACTCTGAGGTTTCTTAATTCCAAAATTGAGATTGCATGGAAAATTTCACTAAAACTTAGAACAGTCAAGGGCAGCAGGCTCATACCAATGCAAAAATCTTGACATTTTAATGGTATCTGGCATGAAAAGACTCAGAAGAATTCTGCGGTTTCCAATTCTGTTAACTATTATGTGCTGTCTGATCTCTTTTCCTTTTTTTCCCCCCTCATTTTATGAAAGACTCGGAGGAATAAAATAAGGCATTCACAAAGCTGCTGCAGATACAGCAGAACTGACCATACCAAAATAGCTTTTCAATTCACAGAATAAAGAATTAAAACGTGATACATCCTCAACTACCTTGATATAGGTGATGAATGTTACAATAGTGAGGAAAATCACTTTGAGATAAAATTTTTGTGTGTGTATGTGTGTGTCTGCACAAATCACAGAATCACAGGGATTGGAAGGGAGCTCCAGAGGTCATCAGGTCCAACCCCCCTGCCAAAGCAGGGTCCCTAGGACAGGTCACACAGGGAGGTGTCCAGATGGGGCTGGAATATCTCCAGAGAAGGAGACTCCACACCCCCCTGGGCAGCCTGTCCCAGGGCTCCCTCACCCTCACCAGGAAGAAGTTCTTCTGCATATTGGTGTGGAACTCCCTGTGCTCCAACCTGAGGCCATTGCCCCTTGTCCTGTCCCCACAGACACTGAGAAGAGGCTGGCCATTTCCCCGTGTCCCACCCTTCAGCTATTGATAAACACTGATCAGATCTCCTCTCAGGCTTCTTTTCTCCAGGCTGAACAGCCCCAGCTCACTCAGCCTTTCCTCATAGGGGAGATGCTCCAGGCCCTTAATCACCTCTGTAGCCTCCTCTGGACTCTCTCCAGGAGATCCCTGGCTTTTTTATCCCACGGAGCCCAGAACTGGACACAACACACCAGGTGGGGCCTGACTAGTGCAGAGCAGAGGGGTAGGATCACCTCCTTTGACCTGCTGGCCACACTCCTCTTGATGCACCCCGGGACCTCATTGGCCCGCTTAGCAAATATCTGGCTTAACTGTAATACTGCCTGAAGGAGCAGCATGGACATGAAAATCTGTTACTGAAGAAAACAGGCAGACATTTTCATTTGTCGAGCCTACTTGTAGCTCAAATGTCCTTAAGGAAGTAACACTAATAAATGCTTATTATGCAATCAGTTTGTACCTGGGCTTCCTGATGGGTATTTTGTGTTTATCTCCTGATTGAGTTGTGTTTTGTGACTCAGCATTCTGGGATATGGAAAGTTCTGTGTTGGGGGCATGCAAATCCCCTTCTTCCCCAGTGAGAACGGGAAGTTCCGAGGTAAAACCTGATCATGTTACAGGAGGCCTCAGCCTGGTGTTCTGCTTCCCAGCCCCGTGGTGGGAAGGTAACCTTGTTTATGTATGGATGAATGGAGACATATGTAAAACAGAGGAAAACAGATAATTAGGGAAATTCTACTGGGGGAGGGTGGAAAGAAGTCAAAAGTGGGAGAGGAATGAGGGAACAGTTTGAGCTGTGATGTGTGAACAGGACATGCTAAACTGTGGTTGTCCAGGAGACTTGGAAAACCTCGTGGTTGAACCAGTAGGGAGGGAATACTGTACTTTGTCTCCATTCAGTGGTCTGTGGGGACAGGACAAGGGGCAACAGCCTCAAGTTGGAGCACAGGAAGTTCTGCACCAATATGGGAAGAACTTCTTCCCAGTGAGGGTGAGGGAGCCCTGGGACAGGCTGCCCAAGGGGGTGTGGAGTCTCCTTCTCTGGAGATATTCCAGCCCCATCTGGACACCTCCCTGTGTGACCTGTCCTAGGGACCCTGTTTTGGCAGAGGGGTTGGACCTGATGAGCTCCCTTCCAACCCCTGTGATTCTGTGATTTGTGCAGACACACACATACACACACATATCCCTGTGCGACCTGTCCCAGGGACCCTGCTTTGGCAGGGGGGTTGGACCCGATGAACTCTGGAGCTCCCTTTCAGCCCCTGTGATTCTGTGATCATTCAGAAAACCCATGTTCAGAGAGGGCATGTTGTTGTGGGTTTCTTCTTTTTTTCTCCCCCCACCTTCCCCTTCTCTTGCTGTAGGGACAAAGAAGTGAAGTGACACACAGTCATGGTCAACCTGGCTGGCAGCTCAACCAACCACACAGCCATCTGTTCATGTGCTCCCCCTGTCTCCAGTGGGATGGGGAGAGAATCAAAAAAAACCTACCAAGAAACAAACAAAAACTTGTGGTTGCAGATGAAGGCAGTTCAATAGGACAGAAAAAGCAAGAGAATGATGATGATGATGATGATAAAAGAATACAGAAAACTGATGCACAGCACAGTTGCTTACCAGCCAAAGCTGATACTGAGCTAGTTCCTGAGCCACACAACCTCCTGCTCCCCCCATCCCCCCAGTTATATACAGGGCACATTATATATGTATATATACACACACATACATTTATATGTGTGTGTGTGTATATATATATATAGTATGGAACATTCCTTTGGTCACTGGGGTGAGCTGTCCCGGCTGCAGGTGGATGGAGTGAAGCTGAAGGAGGGAAGGGTTAGATAAGATATTAGGGAAAGTTCTTTCCAGAGAGAGTGGTGAGGGGCTGGAAGGGGCTGCCCAGAGAGGGGGTGGGTGCCCCATCCCTGGGGGTGTTCAAGGCCAGGTTGGCTGGGTCCCTGGGCAACCTTGTGTAGCTCCAGGCCTGGAGGTTGGTGTCCCTGCCTGTGGCAGGGTGTTGGAACTCTGTGACCCTTAGGGTCCCTTCCAACCCAGACCAGTCTGTGATTCTATAATTCTTTGATGCATTTTTTGAGTTAATTGTGAACTGCTGAGATTTTTTCCCTGGCTGTGAATTTTTCAAGGTATGCAGAAGTTGCTCCACTCAGTGTTGCAACGTTTCAGTGATTTATATATTGTCATTTCTTTTTCAGAAGTAATTGAGCAGTTGGCAATGTACAGATTTTTATCAAGACTTGCAGTGTACATAAGTCACTTCAGAAAATGCAGCTTAGTCATCTGAACCAGCAAGGGCTAGGTTTGTACAGGTATTTAGAGTCAACACATTTCTTAGGGTATTTTCAGAGGGCATCTAACTTCTTTAGAACTCAGTCTCTCAAAAAAAACTAACCAAAAACACTTCTGAAAGTTGTGCTAACTCTGAATATGGACATTTTTGCCTCTTGGGGGCCTGTTTCTAAGGGGATTAAGTGGAAAATCGCCTTAATTTCCGATTGTACTTAAGTTACGTGAACAACATTTATTTTGGGGTAAGAAAAGATCTAGGCTTTGAGCTTCCTGTGTTTCTCTGTGTATTTTTATTTTACAAAGAGTGAGGTGGTTTATTTTAGCACCATTCTGTTGCAGATTTCTTCCCAGCATGTGCTTATGACTAAATGCTAATAACTCCCTAAGCCTCGGTGTGTTATTTTGCATGAGGTGTGGGGAAAGAAGATAAGGGCTTTTCTGCTTTGCCAGAGCTCTGTGTACTCAGGTTCATTTTGGGGGCATACCAGAGCTCAAACCAAATTGACCTTCAGTAGCAGGAACACTGGGGTTTGCCACTGAATCATAGAATCATAGTAGATTCTGAAGTGGATAACAAGCAGTTCTCACAGCAGCAACCCAGTTGTTAGAGAAAGCAGTGATGGTCTCTGTACTGCTGTGAGGACAATATGCTTTTGAGTGGTACTTTGGCTTGCATTGGTGGTAGGTATTTTATTTGGGCATGTGAGTCTCATGAGAGGCAAGAAAATGAGTTTGGAGAAGTGTTTTTTGTGAGGGAGTGTTTTATAGTACCCCCATTTTACAGCCAGGATGTTGGGGCACCAGGGTTGCATGTGAGTTCCTCATAGCAGCTAACTACATCCAGCACACTCATGGCCTTGTAATTACAACTCCATCCTCCTCTTTGTTGCTAAATGCTCAGATCTCTGATTTGTGGTCTAGGGAGGACAGGCTCTTTCTTAACAAACAGTTAAGAATAAGAAGGGTGGTGTGTTTGTACTTTGGGCTGTTTCTCTTAATTATAAGGTTGTGCATGACAAAGGAGCTGCATCAGTCTGTGTGAACAAACTCTGTGGGGTTGTGAAACCCACACTTGAGCAGCTTGACATGTGTGTGAAGGTGGCACAGGCTGATAACACTGCTTGGGGCGAGAAGCAAGCTGAATGCCTGGGACAGCAGCGGGTGTCATTTGTGGATTCACAGCTTGTCAAAATCCTTGAGGCGGGGTAAATGACAGAGCAGGGCTGTGTTCACAGGAGTACCAGCTATTCCAGACACCTGCTAAAATCCCTGCTTACCCTGCTGGGGAGGAAAACTCTGGACTTTTTTTTTTTTCTGTGTGACAGAGGCAGAAGTTTGTCTGGGGAGATGTGCCACCCATTCATCCCTCTGGGAAACTGTGATACAAAAAGCGATGGATTTCAGCAAGTCAGCACCAGGCAGGCTGGTAAATAGGTGTTGGTCCTTAACAGCTTTGAGTTCTCACCCCAAAACCCTTGCTCTGGTGTTTGATGTTTTTGAGGTGAGGTAACAGCCCTGGTTGGAGACTCGAGTAGAGCCTGGATTCTGTTTGTGCGGCGGTTGATGAACTGCTGTGCAGTGGCAATTTCAGAATGCCACTTGTAAGGGGACAGTTTATGGTGCCCCAGCTTTCCCCTGCCTGCTGACTTGTTCTTTGAACCAGACAACTCCTACAGCTAACAGGGGAAAAATTAGTTTTGAAATTAGTGTTACTGCTGGGCAGAGTGGCATGAAACGAGCCTCCAGCGGTCACCACAACATGTGGGTGGTTACAGCTGTAATAAAGATGCAACCGTGCCTGGGTCAGCCAGTGTCTGGGTGACGTCACACCCTGGGTATTGCTGTGGGCATTTCATGCCTGGGTCAGCCAGTGTCTGGTGATGTCACAGCCTGGGTATCGCTGTGGGCATTCCGTGCCTGTGCCTTTGCATGCCTCCAGACTACAGGCTTGTGGTGGAATTTGTGCTGGTGTCATTTGTGGTCTTTTTAATGTCTCCTGATGTAGCTGTGACTTAAACCTTCACAAGACACCGGCGCTGTCTTAGAAGAGTCTTTTTAGCTTTTAACTTTTCTTTTTTTTTTTTTTGAGAAAACTATCAACCTATAAGAAACTTATCCCTTTTTTTTTTTTTGTCTGACTGTATTTGAGAGATTCAGCTTGGTTCTAGTCTCTGGCTGTGAGCGTGGAGTAGGTAGGTAACAGTGAGGCTTGGCTGAAACTGGCTCTGAAATAAGAACGAAAACCACCTGAAGGGCCTCGTAAAATCTAGGAGGTAGAGTGGCTTAAATGGAGGCATGTGCCACTGTTGAAAACTAAGCCACATGTGGGTTGAAGGGTTTTGTTGGTTTATCTCTTCCTCTAAAAAAAGGTTTTTTAAAAAAAAGAGAAGTATCCAGATGAAAACATAGCAAGAAAGCACCAGGCACAGCCGGAACATGCGTATCCCGTGTACCGTGTCAAGGGGGTTGTCTCTCACTTCAAAGAAATGTCTATGAATTTCCTCATTCTGGTATTTCCCCCTTTTCCTTCTGATTGTGTTATGAAAGCTTCTAACATATGGATAGTAGTTCTGGCCCTAAAACTACAGATAGTAGTTCAGCCCCATAGGCTGCCCAGGGGGGTGTGGAGTCTCCTTCTCTGGAGATATTCCAGCCCTGTCTGGATGCCTCCCTGTGCGACCTGTCCTAGGGACCCTGCTTTGGCAGGGGGGTTGGACCCTATGAGCTCTGGAGCTCCCTTCCAACCCCTGCAGTTCTGTGACTCCGTGATTCTGCGACTGCAAGCAGTGTGTGTTTGACTGTGTTTCCCAGAGTTAAGGAGTGGTTAGGGAAAGGCAGCTGGTATCTCTGTTTCGGTTTTAGACATGGAAACTTGAGGTAGGGGTGTGTGCTTGTGTTACCCGCGGTCCCATGCCCGAGGTGTGCTTTCGTTAGAGCAGCTTGAGCCCCAAGACCCAGGCAGCTTGGACCTGCTGCTCCCTGGGGGCAGAGCTCAGATGTGAGGTGGCCCTCTCCCAGTCCCCAAATTTCTGTTGCAGGGGCAGAACTGGCATCCTCTGGGTTGTACCGCTGTGTAAGTCACTGACAGGGCACTGTGGGCACTCAGCCTAGGGGGTCCTAAGACTGGCCAGAGAGGCAATTGTGTGACACCTGGTCCTGATACATAAACCACCACCAGGCTCTGTACAGAGTTGCTGTGGAGGCTCATGTCTGCCTTGCAGTGTGCAGTGGTGATTCTCCTGATGGTAGTCAGTGGGCTGGTCATGCTTAGGCTTTGTAGATGAAGTAACAATAGACTTACTGACCTCCTTTCAGGAAGGTTTTTAAGTTTTGTTTCTTAATGTCACACCTTTCTCTGCTTCCCTAGTTTGTTCAGCACAGAGCTGCTCTTGGAAGGGCAGCTCCTGGTGTGTGCTTGGGCTTTGCAGGAAACAGGAAACTCCAGAAGCTGTGTGAAATTTGCTTGTGCATGTTTTAACAGCTTGCTTTTCACCTTCCCTCCTTTGTCTTAAGGACACTGGCCCTTTGAATATTCATGTATACCAAGCAGGTATATCCCATGCATAGCTACCTGCATCCCTTTTGTGTGCAGTATGTGTGTATGCATTCCAGGACAGATACCCTGCAAGGTTTGCATCCATTGCCCTACAATCACCCCCTTTTTATTTTTTCCTTACTGCACCGAGTTCCCCTGACTGACAAATGCCTTAAAGCAGGTTCTGTAAAGAGGAGGAGTATTCATTGAGATTAGTAGGTGTGGCAGCAGGTAAATGAGGCAACCCCAGTCTAGGGTCTCACCTCTCTGTAAAGCTCCAGTGTGCGGTTCAGCTTTAAGATGCTCTATCCAGTATGAGTTTCACTTACGTTTTGACTGGGTGATTTACCTCTCTCAGTTTTTGGACAAAATGAAACCTATTTTGGACAGGTGTTTTTTGGTTCTGGGGCTTAATCACCTCTACCTCTCTGACTTCCAGGTGGAGCACCAGTACTCACACATATTCACTGTGACAGTAAGGAAAGCAACAAACGTGACGAAAGGAGCCATTGGTGACATGCGTGAGTATTTCTCTTTCTATTTTGCTTCTCTCTTTCTGGGAGGCTGTTGCTGTAGGCAGGGGGAGATCACAAGCTTGTTGTGCATTTGATTATTGTTAGTGGGTGCTGGTATTTTTCTACTGGCTCACTAAAGCTGGGGCACAGAGCTCCTTTCAGTGCTCCCTCTCTCCAACTCCGGAAGCAGATTTGCCTGCGCGTCTTCTTTTCATTGATGAAAAAGAGCTGAGTGAGTTGTAAACAATTTGCCTACAGGCAAGCAACACCTACACTTAGGGTTTTTGGCTCAGTTGGAAGTGCTGCTGAGTGTCCTGAAACTCTTATTCGCTTATCTTCAAAAGGCTGTGGTTTGATGGTGAGAACAGTTAAAAAGAAAGCGCCCGCTGAGCCAATGCAGTAAGAAGTAAAAAAAAGTTCAAAATGGATAAGCAGATCTCAGGAGGGGAGGGCTGCTAAGGCATCAGCACTTCCCCTTTCTGTTAGCCTTCTGAGCCTCCCCACTTGGTAGCTGCACAGGAAACCACCAGGAAGAATGAGCCATGAAAACACTTGTCTGCTCTTAAGGGGGAAAGAGGGGCAGGGTAGTATATTGGTTGAATCTGTAAAAGAAAATAATGCTCCAGCTTCCTTGGCAATGTTCTGTTGGCAGGTTGTGTTGCCCTTTCCCTGGCAGTCCATGCAGAGGGTTGCACAGCCCAAGGCTTGCACGCTGGTGACTGGGAGGATGAGTGTGGTGTCTTGCTCCTGCTCGCTCGTCAGCCTCCTTGGACCTGCAGTTGTTTCTCACCCAGCACGTTCCTGGAAATTGCTTTCGGGTCAAACTCCAGCAGCTGCTCTGACACACAGCTTTGCTTCAGTGGGATAACGGGTTCTTAACCTAACTGCTGTCCACCACTGATACTGAACTTGGGGGATAAGTGGGGAGGACAGCTGGAAAGGGAGTGTTCAAGAGCTCTGAGTATGAGGGAAGAGAGGGGAGCCCTGGCAGGAGGGGAGAAGGAATTTGGAGTCCGTTTAGTGCCTGCTGTGGGCTCAACGAAAGGAGGACACAGAAGATGCAGTGGGGTGTTAAATCCTGGTGGCCTCTGAGAGGGTCTGTGAAGAGCAAGGCCTCAGGAAAAATGCAGTAAAGAGTGAACAAGGGGCCCATAGGTTTGTGTGCATAAGGAACGGGGTTAAAGGGCAGAGGTCTCTGCCATGAGACAGTGGGGAGCATGGGAAGGGAAGAAAGGAAACCACGTGATATGATACTCAAGAAAGCTTGGAAAGGGTGAAGAAAGACCCAAGACCAGAGGCTTGGGACTTTTTGGTTAATTTGTGTGTGTGTGTTTTCCTCTTCCACCCTTCCTTCTGACAAGTATGATCTTGTAGTATAAATTCCAAATATTATACATTAATATAATTGATACAATTTTTTTCTAGACAAAACTCTTATCTTGCCAAATCACCAAACCCAAAAGCTCCCCAGGAAGAACTCAGTTTGATAAAACCTGACAGAACTGTTCTCACAGCCACTGAAACCTGCTTGGTTTCCTGTCTGAGGCAGCCAGGAGAGCTCCATAGCCTGAGGCACCCACACTTGGGGCATCTCTGGCTGAGCTTCTGGGTGCCTGGGGCTTGTTCTTGGAGTCCTGGCACATCTCCTCCCCACCCCAGAGTGAAAAGATTGTTGCTTCTGGTTTTATTTTGGGAAAATGAAAAATGTTTTTAGTTCCCATATATATACAAAGCTTGGTGTGCTTGGGCCTGGAAGCTATATGATCAAACCACTAATCATCTTAATTACCTAAGAAAGATCTATGAAGCTGTGAGCAGTGGAGGGTCTTTGCAGTTGGTTGTGTCAGGCTGTATATCTGTATCTAGTTTGTTTTTTGTTTGATTTGCCAGAACTGTAAATTGTGGAAGGAATTTCTGGACTTCTAATGGGGTTTCTGATCTGGAGGATAGGAATGACTGCCAGGGAGGGTGGGATACATAATGTGAGACGCTGTGGTGGGAGTGAGCACCTCAGTGTTGCTCTCCCATGATGGATGCTACCAAAATAATGACTCTTCTGTTAGGTTTCTTCTGTTTTACTCTGCTCTAGTTTGTGTAGACTGCTCTGTGAGCAAGAGAAGTAACCTTACATCATGGTGGTGGTGATGGTGGTCCTAGGGAACAGGAGGGATTTTGTAGAGTGTTCTGCTTTTTTTTTTTTCAGTCTTTCTAAGACCATCTGGAATAGCTGTGAAAGATCTGAGTAAACCTAAGTTTATTAAATATGTGGAAGTGCTTATAATTTTGGGGGTGGTATGATATTTTTAATTGTAAGGTTTTGGGGTCTACCTCTGCTCAAGGAGTTTGAGGTGAGAGGTCTAGCGTGCGTGGTGGCCCAACTCTGTGGGTACGTAGAGGGCCTGACTTCTCTGGTGTGGTTATCCATTCCTCTGTATCTGGGGTGATGCACAGTGTTTGAAGCAAGTTCTTCAAGGCTTCTTGAGCTCCTTGCTGATGGGGAGCAGGAATGGCTGTGCCATCCTTGAAGCTTGACAGTGGATGCCGCTACGTTGGAACTACCCCGGGCAATGTGTTTCCTTGAGTGTACAGTTCACACTGATTCAAGAAGTATTTTTAGTGTCCTGGCTGATCTGGGTGGCTGGATCAGCAGAGAAAGTGGAGCTAGGGTAGCTTCCAGCCCTCTGGTTTCATTTGATCTGGCTATTTCCCTCTGTCTCTGTAAGCTTTAATGTTTTTGCAGGGTGATCTGGCAAAGACAAGTAATCCAGTCTGATCCTGGCTCCTACCAGGGTCGGAGTGGATGAGCTGTGGTAGCTGCTGCTCTTTCTGGATGATAAAGCACATCAAACCTAATGAAGATGGCACTAATTGCATCACAGGAGCTTTCTGTGCACGTGCTTTCTGCATGTGAAGGAAGTTGCTCTGCTTACCCCAGTTTGTTGTTCTGTAAATGTGTGTGTGTGGATGCTGATGAAGGTTGGTGTAAGAACGCTTGACCCGGGAGGTTTGGGAGAGGTGAAAGAGTTCTGAGAGCAGAGTCCTCCTTTCCCAGGAGCTCACTTGAGTCTTTTCTTTCTTCAGCTGCCCACCCATTTACTGTTGCCTTGGTATAGGGGTGCTTACCTCCCTGACTTCCCTTGCTTTAACCTCACAGTATCCCTTTTCGGGTGCCTCTCACGTTCTCCATACTGGCCTATCCACACCCAATGGCTGCAGCACCATCCTTTAGAAAACCCTAAATTCTGTTTTAGTGACTGCTGCTCTGTGAGCTGTGCTCAACGCTTCTGGCCAAGTCTTTTTACAGCCTGGAAGATTGACGAGGTGAGCAGCTGCAGCAGATGTGTGGTGGGCTGACCTTGGCAAGCCAAGCTATCACTCCCCCTCCAGCAACATGATGAGGAGAGAAAATACAGTGAAAATCTCTTGTGGGTCAAGATAAAGTCAGGGAGATAACTCACTTACCTGTTACCGTCACCAGCAAAACAGACTTCATTTGAGGAAATGAATTTATTGCCAATTAATTTTAACAGAGCAGGGCAGTTCAAAGCAAAACTAAACCCACCTTCCTCCCTACACCTCCCTTCTGCCCCAGCTCAGCTTCACTCCTGACTCACCTACACCCCCCCAAGCGATGGAGGGGGATGAGCAATGGGGATTGCAGTCAGTCCCTAACATGTTGTCTCTGCCACTCCTTCCTTGTGCTTTTCCCCTGCTCCCTCCCACAGCATGAAGGCCTTTGTGGCCTTCTCTGGCGTGGGTGCTTCCCAAGGGCAGGGCTGCAGTCCTTCAGGAGTAGACTGTTTCATTGGGTGTCCCATGGGATCCACTCCTGACAGGACTCTGCTCCTGCATAGGTGCTACAAGGGCTGCGACTTCCTTTGGGGCACATCCACCTCCTCTGGCATGGGACCCTCCATGGGGTTCAGTGTGGATCTCCTCCACTCCAGTCCTCTATGGGGTGCAGGGGGGCAGCCTGCCTCACATGGGGGGGATCTCTACCCAGCACCTGGAGCACCTCCTCCCCCTCCTTCACGTAGCTGAGCATCTGCAGAGTTGCTTCTCTCACATTTTCTCCTTCCTCTCTCGGAGTTGCTGCTCCCTTCCTTAAACAGGTTATCAGAGAGGTACCACCAGTGCTGCTGCTGGGCTCAGCTTTGTCTGGCAACTGGTTCCTCCTGGAGCCAGCTCAAACTGGGGGTGGCTTCTGGTATCTTCTCACAGCACCTACCTCTGCAGGCCCCTATCCCTCTTCTGCCCAAAACCTGCCATGAAAACCCAATAAAATGGAGTATTTCAATCTGCATAGTTTTGGTGAGCGTATAATTATGTTGACTGCTTAGCCTTCTGCTGGTTGCAGGGGTCAGTGGCCCTTGTAAAAATCACTTCTCTGACTGAAGCTTTTGGAAAACACCTTGCTCCGGTCCAGTTAGGTCTTATAAAGCTGAAGTCTCACTTTGAACCTACTCCAGATACCACACCATGCTGTAGGGCCTTTCCTTACTTCATGACAGTACAAGAACTTGTAGAGAAAGACCAGAATCCCAAACAGCAGCCTTCTGGAAGAGAAATCCTTGCTGATTGCAGTGGTTCACTGGATCTCTCCTCTTCCTACCAAGGCCTGCAAGTTGCCTTGGTAGAAAACCAGGCCAAAGGGAAGTGTTGTAAAATTTGTCTTACATCTTTAAAGGTCTGTTTTTCTTTTAAGCATCCTGGCTTTCAAAATAATTGGTGGTACCAACAGAGGAAGCCAGTTGTATGACTCTACTCAGTGATTGCTAATCTTGCTTAACCCTATTTTGAATTTGCAGGTTTTATTTGCTTAATCTACTTTTGATGCTGTGATAACAAACAGTGTAATTCCAGGCATTTTAAGGGGAAAGTCTTTTCTTAAAGTTAAAAAAAACCCCAACAAACCACCTTTAGATAGCCTGTGGCACTAGTCCTCAGCTTGTACCCCAGTAGGAATTAAGGATGCCTTTCCACTGTTGTTAGGCTGCTCAGATAAACAAGTTGCACTATTGGGAGCTCTCCTGTCAACAGCTCAGCCCTGGTTGCAAAACTTGCTCACACGGAGGTGGAAAGCAGCCCTTGGAAGTGGCTCTCAGCACGGTTACCCCACGCTGCTGTGACCAGACAGAGCCACCCCCACCAGCCCAGGAGATGTTCTTCTGCTGGGGCAGCATTGCTGACACACTTCCTGGCTGCCTCCTGCTCCTGCAAGGGCACGGTGGAGCCCTGGCCTTGTGTGGGACAGTGCCAGCCTCTCCCTGCCTCCAGCGCAGGGAAGGAGGAGCTGATGTCCCGTGCGGTTTCACTCACCATTCCTCCCTTGCTGGGCCTTTGCCCTGGGGTTGTGTTCACTGTAAGCCAGGGTGTGCTCTTGGTGCTGAGCCTGGCTTATTTGAAGCCAGAGTCACTGCAGACTAGTGCAGTTTAGGCACAAGGGTGTGAAAGGGAGGAATTGGAGACCTGCTTGCTTGTAGGAGAGCAGAGACACAGCACGTTGTGCTACAGCAGCTCTCAGGACTAAGCCAGCTGTTCTTTGCATGGCAGCTGCCTGGTCTTGCACCCTGACTTAGCTGCAGAACGCTTGATTTAAGTGTCATCAGATAATGTTTTTCCTACAAGGCCCTGAAGCAGGACCTGATTATTGCAAGGGAGCTTCAAGAGGAGAACAAGCCAAACTCCTCCCCTGACAGCCTGGAAAAAGTAGGTCAGAGTTGGCCAATCTTCCACATCCTACAAGTTGCACATGCAGATCTGGACATGGCCAGGAGTCCTGAGATGTGCTACATGCCTGACAGAGCAAAGCGGAGGAGGAGTGCTGGAAGTGTCTCGCAGGCAGGAGACAGAAGTGTTCCTGTTTGGATGCATGTTGCTCCAATCTCTGCTAGGGTGGCCTGGATGAGCAACTGAGAGCCAGGATGACCAAGCTCTCTAGGCTTCAGCAGTGATCTTCCTGACAGCCCTTGTACCAGCCCTGCTGTTGGTTGCATCCTGCAGTGGTCTGTGCTCCTTCTCCAAGCATAGCAGCTGACTGGTTCTAAGGCCATAGGCTGGTACTGAAATATTGTAGAATCACAGAGTGATTGGGCTTGGAAGGGACCACTGGAGATCATCTGGTCCAGCCCCCTGCCAGAGCAGGATCCCCTTGAGCAGACTGCACAGGGCAGCGTCCAGGATCTTTATTGCCAGAGTATCTTTTCAGTGGAACCAAGGTGTGTCTGACCACTTGCCCCATCGGGACACTGCTTCTATAAAATGTTAGTGAAAGCTTGGTTTTGTGCTAGAGGAAGGTTCTCCTGCTCCTCTGTCACACTGTGATGATGCTGTCAAAGCAGCAATGATTGAGCAAGGATCTGTGTTGCCTGGTAGTCTGGCTGCAGTCCCTCCTGGTCCCCCTGCCCTTGCCCCTCCCTCCCCGTGCCCAGCTGCAGCCCCAGGAGAAGGGAGCTGGCTGGGGACTGGGACCTGCTCACGTTTCATGGCTGCATCTCTGCAGGCAGACCTTTGTGGTGGGGCTGTCCCCCAGGGAGCTGTGGATACCGTTGTTGATTTCTTCCTGCTTTCTTCTCTGTGTCATCCCCCCTCCCAGGGAGGGCCTTGAAGTTGTGTTTGGGTTGGGCTGATGCCTGATCCTGAGGGCAATCCAGGAAGAGCAGCAGTTGGAGCCAGATCCATGGACAGGGTGAGCATGTGATACTTACCTCTGATCCTCTCCAAACATTCAGCTGTCTTCACAGGGGACTCCCTGAGCTGGATGTGCTCCCAATGTAACCTCACTGAATTTCTCTTGCACAAACTACTCTTGTTTTCCTTTACTTCACATAAGTCTTCTCATCCACAGCTCCTTTGATAAGCTCTGTGGCTTGCTATCGACTGCATGCAGAAGGCTTTTAATTTGGTTTAATTTATTTAATTATTTTTTAAAAGTGTGATTGGGAGCATCCTCTGGTTCTTGGCTTGCATTCTGCAGGATGCCGACTGTCCTGTGTGTCAGTCTGTATCAAAGGGAAGTTCTCACAAATAAACACACTCAGTTAGGTATTTCTGACTGAACACGTTCTGAAAGGTAGAGCACATCATCAGCCTTCCTCATCTTCCTCACCACAGAAGGGAAAGCTGTGGGGAAGCCTGTCACTGAAAGCTGTGCTCCATCAAAGCATCTGGCCAACAGCATTTGAGGTCAGGGGAAATACAGGGAACATCTGCTGCTGGCTGGGATGTGCCGTGCTGAGCTGCACAGCTCAACCTGCAGGCACAGCCAGCCCTTCCCCTAGGGACTGTCACCTCTGGGGAGCAGATGCTGCTGTGACCCAGCGCTTCGCTGTCCCCTCACGAAATGGCTGTTCATAGCCTGGCTGAGCCGTGCGGTCGGGGCAGAAACAGGTCATGGGTGACACCTTCATTCTGAGCTTCCTGCGATTGCTGTGGTAGCAATGGTGATGGTTTCATTGAGATGTGGTGTTTACAAAGCCATCCTGAGCCTGTTCTTAGCTGTGGTTCGGCCAGAATCACAGAATCACCAGGTTGGAAAAGCCCTTTAAGATCATTGAGTCCAACCGTTCCTGTCCTGTGCTAAACCAGATCCCTGAGCACCTCATCTACCCATCTGTTAAACACACCCAGGGGTGGTGACTCAGCCCCCTCCCTGGGCAGCCTGTTCAAGTGCCTGACAACCCTTTTGGGGGAGAACTTTTCCCTCACATCTGCTCTGACCCTGCCCTGGCACAGCTTGAGCCCATTCCCCCTCAATCTGTCACCTGTCACCTGGCTGAGGAGACCATCCCCCACCTCTCTACACCCTCCTGTCAGGTCACTGTAGGCAGTGATAAGGTCTCCCCTCAGCCTCCTCTTCTCCAGGCTGAACACCCTCAGCTCCCTCAGCTGCTCCTCATATGATTTGCCCTCCAGCCCATTCACCAGCTTAGTTGCCCTTAGTTGCCCATGTTAGGACAGCTCTGGCTTTGTAAAGCATCACTGAATTAAAAAGTTGAGGGAAGAGCCTCTCCTCACTGGGGCCTGGAGGCTTTGCTCTCGGGCTGCTGGTGGAGGCCCAAAACTCTAACACCTTGTGATGATGCCAAACACAGATCCAGTGTAAACTTGTCCCGCGGATTTGGGAAATGCTGCCAGTTTATTTTTGTGTGAGCAGACTTTCTGCCAGACTAGGAATAATCAATACTCCATCAGCTAACATAAATCTGGAATAAAAGTCATCCTGTGGGGTTTGAGTAATTTGCCAGGAATGTGACGATGTGCCTGGACCTACCCTGGATCTGATTATCTCTGCCCACATCTGGTGCTGCCTTGGACCCACAGCTGCAGCTGAACTGTTCCTTCTCTCCTCCTGTCCCTGTTGGCAGAATGAAATGCTTCAGAAGTTTTAGCACTAAAAAAAGCTCTGAAGAACTAAGCATTTGAATTAATTAAAGAGAAAACCCCACCCAAATCCCTTGGATTCTGGGACACTATTAGAAAAAACAGATTTTCCTCGGGGCTGTTGCAAGTGAATGTTGAAGTCACTTTTCACTGCTGGCTGGCAGCAAGGGAAACTGTTCTGATAACCCCAGGAAGTGAGAATTTGTTTGGTCTTGGCACTTGGCCATGTTCTGCTGAACCTGCTGATCACAGAATCACAAACTGGTCTGGATTGGAAGGGACCCCAAGGATCACAGAGTTCCAACCCCCCTGCCACAGGCAGGGACACCAACCTCCAGGCCTGGATCTACACAAGGTTGCCCAGGGCCCCTGCCAACCTGGCCTTGAACACCCCCAGGGATGAGGCACCCACCCCCTCTCTGGGCAGCCCCTTCCAGCCCCTCACCACTCTCTCTGGACAGAACTTCCCCCTAATATCTCACCTAACCCTTCCCTCCTTCAGCTTCACTCCATCCCCCTTGGCCTTCAGTCTCTGCCCTTTGAACAAGCTGATTCCCCTCCTGTTTCTCTGCTCCCTTCAGGTACTGGAAGGCTGCAATGAGGTCCCCCCACAGCCTTCTCTTCTCCAGGCTGAACAAGCCCAGCTCCCTCAGCCTCTCTTTCTAGGGGAGGTGCTCCAGCCCTCTGATCATCTTCATGGCCTCCTCTGAACCCTCTCCAAGTTCCACATCTTTCTTGTATGTGGGGCCTCAGCTCTGGACACAGGACTCCAGCTGGGGCCTCATGAGGGCAGAGCAGAGAGGGACAATCCCCTCCCTGTTGAAGGGTTCCTCTGTCTCCTTTGATTTGTTTTTGTCCTTTCAGGGCTGGATCAGCAAAACCACTAATGGTGTCCCACCCTGGTACCCTGGGTGGTAGTGCTCAGCCCATGCTGGGAGTTCAGTTCTTTACTTACGTAACACCAGAGCCCTGTAACAAAGGGCATTAATAATCTCTAATAAACTTACTACCTAATCACAGGATTTCTCATAGCATAGCTGCTGCACTGGGAGCTGCCTTAGTTCACTTGGAGTCATCTTCCACCCATGAAATCCCCCACTGCATCATCCCCTTTGCAAAACCCCTCTTGAAGATGAAGCCAAGAGCTGTGGCATTCTCCATAGTACCTTAAGCACAGGCAGCAAATAACCTGTCACCTCCTCCTTGGCACCTCTTCCTGGCACTTTCTGTGTGTGCTTCTGGGTATTTTGGGTTCCCCGTGGCCTTCTGGCTTGTCTCCAGGCTCTTAGTCTAGCACCTGTATTACTGCTGGGCCATGAACTTCTGTGTTTGAAGGCTCTCAGAAGTGTCTGCTCCATAAGGATGGGGAGACCTGGTTGCACCGCAACGCAAGTCCACAATGGATCGGAAAGGATGGATTGAAAGCTTGGCCTTGCCTCAGGGCTTTGTGGTGTTGAACAGGGGGCTGTGAATGTGGGGCTGTGGGCATCCTTCACACAGGGGTTTCCTCAGAGGGTGATGGGCTCACCTTGTGTGCAGCAGCCTGCCAAAGCCCCTGCTGCTCCTGGCATGCCCATTGCTGGTTGCTCTGGGGGGCACCTTGGGGCTCTGCCTTTTTTCCCATCCTCTTCACCTGTCCAATACCAAATCAATTAATAATTAACGGTGCCTGTGTCCTCTTGAACACCAGAGACACCTTTTTTGGGGCTTGTGTCATTCTGTCCTTCTGCTAGTTTTCAGCAGAGCAAGGGTAAGCCAAATCTAATTATTCATGTATTTGTTAATAAGTTGTTGTTTGGGAACATTAATTATTTGGGAACCATTAATTATTTGGGAATTATTTACATTTGTCAATGATAACTATTGTTTTTAAGAATTCCCTTTTTAAAAACTGGAAAATCAAATCAAACTGGGGAAAAGTGATTTAAAATTCATTATGTTGTCACCTGAGGCTGTCAAGGAGGCCAAACGATACTTCTGCACCACTGTGAAGCAGATGGTCCCACAAGCCCCTAAAATTCACTGTTTGGATAAGAATTCAGTTACCATTTTTAAGCACACAGCAAAACTATGTTTCTGGCCTGGGAAGAGATTCGTGTAGCTCATGATGTGCTGGTTTGCTGGGGTCAGTGCTGGTTGATGTCGAGCCCCTTGAAAACACTGTTGTGTCCCTGCTTTGGGTTCCTCTAGGCAACAGGCAGGTTTGGCAAGTTCCATAAAATCCGGAGGAGCCCTGCAGCAGGTATGTCCTGCTCAGCCTCCTTTCCCCAGCCAGAACTGCCTGTGCATAAGCTTGCTCCTAATTTTTAGCTTCTTTCTCCTTGGAAGAGGGGGAGGTAGCCCAGCAATTCCTGTTCTTAGCTAGTCCTCAGTCAGGCCACTGAGCTGCATGTAGCTTTGTGCAGACTGAGCTGTGCTGTGGTGCAGTGAGCCAGAAAAACAGTGAGAGGTAGACAAAGAGCAAAGAGCAACGTGGTAATTTCTAATATATGGTGGTACTAGCTTTGTCCTTGGTATTTTGTGTTTGCACAGGCTTTGTATCGTTTCTTTATGTCTATTATGCTGTTGAAATAATTGACATTGGAATGACTGAAATATAAATTATATGTCTGAAATATTAATTATATTAATATAGGGGCCTGATGACAGTCATCTCACCAAATTAGTAACATAAGATCAAATGGTTTCCAGTCATTGTAGAAGATTTTACAGGTTTCTTTACTAGGCAGGTTACTTAAAGCATTACTCATTTTTAATGTGAAAATGATTGATTCTAATTACTGTTCTTTGTGTGTTTTGCTCCATGATTCACAATGGAATTTGGAGATAGAATTCTAGAGCAACTACTTAAACAGGGGAGAAATCAGACAAGGAGGAGTCCTTGAGCCCTTCCTTCCCACCTCTTGGCCGTCTCAAGCCAGTGTGTTCAAGAACAACAGTGTAGATGCCAAGTCTGCTTTTGTTATTGGATATTTGTCCTCAGCATCTGGAGAGTTGGTAGTCCTTACTAAAGGGTAATTACAAGCGTTCTGTTAATTACCTTTGTAATTTGACCAGCTATAAGCTGCTAATTGCAGGACTCGCTGTTGGTTCTGCTGATACCAGTGCTCAGGATTTATTTGTAGGGTAAAAGAGGGGGTTTAGATGACAGAATCACAGAATCGTAGGGGTTGGAAGGGAGCTCCAGAGATCATCGGGTCCAACCCCCTGCCAAAGCAGGGTCCCTAGGACAGGTCACACAGGGAGGCATCCAGATGGGTCTGGAATATCTCCAGAGAAGGAGACTCCACACCCCCCTGGGCAGCCTGTCCCAGGGCTCCCTCACCCTCACTGGGAAGTTCTTCCCATATTGGTGCAGAACTCCCTGTGCTCCAACTTGAGGCCATCACCCCTTGTCCTGTCCCCACAGACACTGAGAAGGGGCTGGCCATTTCCCCTTGCATCCCATACTAGATACACCTGTACTTAATTCAGATCCAGTTTGTCCTGAGAAATGCCAATGGGGTCCGGTGCCTCCGATACCCGCATGGCAGGAAAGCTTTGGCACTGGGAGCAGTTCCATGTTTGAGGTGCACGCTCCAGGCACTTGCTGCAAACAGTCATAGAGCTCCATGAACCAAGGAACCCACCGTCCTACTGCCTGGGCGCTGCCTCATGCAGTGCCTGTGGTGGTTGGGGACCTTCCAGGTTCCCCATTTGCAGAGCTCCCAACCATTGCCCACATTAAATCGCTGTGAGGCACTGCGGCTCACTGGCCCACGGCTCGGGGGGGAGCTGCCTGTGCAAAGAAGAGCCCGAAGCCCAGCCGAGCTCTGTAGAATCATAGAATCATGGAATCCCAGACTGGTCTGGGTTGGAAGGGACCCCAAGGATCACAGAGTTCCAACCCCCTGCCTCAGGCAGGGCCATCAATCTCCAGGCCTGGATCTACACAAGGTTGCCCAGGGCCCTTAGAAACTTGGTGCTCTGCAGAGATGACCTGAGGAAGGAGTATGACTTCTTCCACGCAGCTTCTTTTGAACAGCTTGTGGTTGGTATTTCAAGTAGGCTGCTGAAATAAAAGAGCGATTCCACGACAGCGTTGTCTCTACAGCTGTAACTCTCCTGTCTTGATAACACTTGTGAAACCTCAGCGTTTCACCCGTAAAGCATTTCACAGAGGTGCTTCCTTTTAAAAGCAAAATATAAAATCAAAAATATGAAATCAAAACCAGAGGTAACAACAGAGATCAAGCCACTTCTCACATTTCACAGATTTGTAGGGGTTGGAAGGGAGCTCCAGAGCTCATCTGGTCCAACCCCCTTGCCAAAGCAGGGTCCCTAGGACAGGTCACACAGGGAGGTGTCCAGATGGGGCTGGAATATCTCCAGAGAAGGAGACTCCACACCCCCCTGGACAGCCTATTCCATTTCCAGATCAGGTTTTGAAAAACATACCTGTCAAATCAACCAGCAAACCCAGAAACAAGAAATACACCAATGCAAAAGGATGCTCAGTCTGGCTGCTTTATCAGGCTGCCCAGGGAGGGGGCTGAGTCATCATCCCTGGATGTGTTTAAAAAAAGGGTAGCTGAGGTACTTAGGGATATGGTTTAGCTTAGGACGAGAATCGTTGGACTTGATGATCTTAAAGGTCTTTTCCAACCTGGTGATTCTGTGACTCCTCTGATTCTGTGACCTGTGTTTCTGAGCTTTGATGTTCTGATGTACGTCAGTGAATGCTTCTGAGTTACCTGCCAGGCTGCTGGCAGCCAGCTCTTCCAAACAATAATAAGGAATAAGATTTTGATGAATATGATACAGCTTAGAGCAATACCTTAGTCGGAGCACACAGGCTTCCAGTATTTTTGCTTTTAATCTGAAGAAGGAAGTTATAAAAGAATAAAAGAATAATTTTTCATTTTCTTAATTGAAAATAGTACAAAATAAACTTTCAAACATGAAAGGGCAGATGATTAACTCCTTGCCTCGGGTTAAAATAGATAATAAAGGCAGGGAGCAAGGGGAGGGCTTGGCTGTGGTGAGTTACAAAGTTCTCTATGCTTGGTTGTTCTGTGCCTTGGGTTTGGTTTCTGTTTCAACCTTCTCATGGAGTCTGCTCTGCAGCAGTGTGGGGTTTCCACAGGCTTTCTGATTCTGAATGCAGGTAGGAAACAATTTCCTGTTGGTGTTCACAAGAAAAAAACTGGGTGGTGTTAAAGCTGATCACATAATCACATAAAAAATGAATGGAAAGAGAGGTATTGATGTTTTGCCTGGAACGCTGCTCCCCTGGCAGGACAAGGGGGATGGAGTGAAGCTGAAGGAGGGAAGGGTTAGATGAGCTATTAGGGGGAAGTTCTTTCCAGAGAGAGTGGTGAGGGGCTGGAAGGGGCTGCCCAGAGGGGATGGGTGCCCCATCCCTAGAGGTGTTCAAGGCCAGGTTGGCTGGGGCCCTGGGCAACCTTGTGTAGATCCAGGCCTGGAGGTTGGTGGCCCTGCCTGTGGCAGGGGGGTTGGAACTCTGTGACCCTTGGGGTCCCTTCCAACCCAGACCACTCTCTGATTCTATGATTCTGTGAATCATATAAAAAATGAATGGAAAGGGAGGCATTGATATTTTGCCTGGAATGCTGCTCAGCACCAGTATTTTGGTTAAAACCCAAGCTTTTTTAGGCAAATTCCATCTCTTGGCAGAGCAAGTCTGTCTGTCTATGGCCAAAGTAGTCTCACTGTCCAGACGTACCAGAGGAGAGCAGGTCATTGCTGATTTCAGTAGATATCTTGCTGTTTATTTTCAAAGAGCCTTAATCCCCTTCTTTCTGGCACCATTGTGTGTAGCAGCTAGTCTAACCTTTACAGTAGAAGTTGCTGATTAGTTACATCTGCCAGTGAGAAAACAGATTTAAATAACACTTGGTGTTGGTCCCATTGTTCCCCTGACTTGAAGAAGAGACAAGATGGGATGTAAGTTCTTATGAGCTAATAAAGAGTGCCATAGAAAGGCTTCCACACTGATCCCCAACTTTAAATAGCTGCTTGTGAATTAGACAGGTAGCTGTGTGACCTTGGCAGTTAGGTAAGGCCCACAGACACGGAGCATGGTGTTAAACTCCCTGGGAAGTTCTGGGGAGGGTTGTAGCAGTCTGAGGAAATTCTCAGGCAGTGAAGTTTTTTAATCACAAAATCTCTTTACATCGAGAATTTTAATTGAGGGAGTCTCAGTCTGGATGGCTTGGTTACTGTCCCTAAAGCATCCCTAGCTTGAGGAATACTTAATTCAAAGCATAACTCTTGTGTGCTTTTCTGCATCTCCAGATATTGGGAGTAGAATCCTAGAACCTCCTGAGCTGGAAGGGACCCATAAGGCACATCAAGTCCAACTCCTGGCTCCACACAGGGCCAGCCAAGGCACAGGGAGTTTCCCACCAATATGTGGAAGAACTTCTTCCCAGTGAGGGTGAGGGAGCCCTGGGACAGGCTGCCCAGGGGGGTGTGGAGTCTCCTTCTCTAGAGATATTCCAGCTCTGTCTGGATGCCTACCTGTGCGACCTGTCCCAGGGACCCTGCTTTGGCAGGGGGTTGGACTTGATGATCTCTGGAGCTCCCTTCCAGCCCCTACAAATCTGTGATCCTGTGAGAATGTCTGTTTCTTTCTGGGAGCTTGTTGACATCATTGTAGCATTGTCATTGTACTGACATCATTTATATGGTTGAATATCATTGTGTCACAGAGCCTGAGGTGACCTGTGGTTTCATGTAGCTGCATTGATTATGGCAACACAAACTGAGAACTGTGTCTAACTTGACCATCGGTTTTGCTCTGTAGTCGACACTCCAGATCCATATGTGGAGCTGTTCATCCCATCCGCCCCTGACTGCAGGAAGAGAACGAAGCATTTCAATAACAATGTGAATCCCGTGTGGAACGAGACCTTTGAGTTCATTTTGGACCCTAACCAAGAGAATGTTCTTGAGGTAACTGGCATGGCTGAGCTGCATCTGGGAAATGGAAGTAGCACAATGTCTGGAAGATTAAAGTAACAGTAGCTTGTACATGCATGGCACCTCTTGTCTCAAGATTTCAACTTTCTTTAAACACTAAAGGCTGGGTTTTGCCTTTAGGCATGATGCTGAGGAAGAAGTGTTGTAGTCTTGATACTCATTGTGATGGTTTGAGTGCTCCTGTTCCATGTGCAAACTTGTTGACTAAGCCATCATTAAGTGTCAGTCTGTTAAACCTTTCCAGGCTGTGTGAGGAAGGTGAGTGTTGAGTGTAACTGTTTTATAAGTGGGCATGGCAAGCATTTAAGGTTGTCTGTAGTCCCTTGTTAGCTTGGCTCTTTGTAGGGAGGGGCCCTAACCCATTGAAGTTGTCTGACCTCAGGTTACAGACTTTAAGTCTAAGTTGGCCAACTGGGACAGAGGCTAAAGCCTGTGGAGCTTTCCCTTCAGCTAGTAACCGTAATCTCTTGGGGCTAAACTGTTCAAGGTCTGAAAATTGAATTGTGCTTTCTACAAAGCTCCCTGTGTTCCTGGGGACAGGGGTAGGTTCTACAGTTGGGAAAGAACCCCATGATCAGCTCAGCGGAGCATGAAGAGCTACCATTGGCATCCCACACAAGAGGCAGCAATAGTAGGGAATTCAGTTACCCAAAACAGCTTCCAACAGCTGGTCGGGCCCAGCAGTCACCTGAGTTGAGTCTTACTGAATGTTTTGGTTATGGACATGCAAACTGGCCATGGGGAACCTGAGAAAAGTTTGAAATCCCTCACTTAGTTTTGCTTTCTAATAACAAGTTGTACTGTTCCAAACACCATTTCGTGGGAACTTGAGTGGTTTGTCTCAGTCACCCCCACCGACTCATTTCCAGAACACTGTACCACTCAGCACTGGGTCTGCACAAGATATGCTTGGCCTCCCCAGAGTGTTGGGGCCAGGGAGCATCAACAATGCAGATTCAGGACCTCTGGCACGTGCCTGTCATCCAAGGAGTACAGCTTTATGCTGACCTACACTGGATCTCACGGTGATGATACCTTCGTATTTTCTCTCTCTTTCTTTCTCTCTCTCTCTCAGCTCTCTCAACTTCTATCCTCATCTCATCACACAACAGTAACAGCCCCTCCAGTTTTGCTGAGTTCCACCCATCGTTACTCCTCGCCCCGAGCAGACAGCGTGCTCTGGTTCTGTCCGCAGGCTTTACAGCCGTGCTGGCTTGTAAGCAAGGCCGGGCTTGCCTGGAGCTCCTGGGTAACTGCTGTTACTCTGAGCACTGCAGAGGGTTACAGAAGCTCATCTTGCTGGTAAGATTGTTACAAGAGACCAGAGGGTGAACCTGGCCCCTTGCGCAGGTACGAAAGGTGACCTCTACATGCACCCATCTGCTGGGATGGGACAGGCAGGTCTGAGAGGAGGATTGGGTCCAGCCACACCTAGACTCCTCTCTGGGAAGGAGGTTAGAAAGCAAGGGGGGCCCAGTCAGAATCTCCCTGGTTTGCCTGCTTGGTGGGACGTGACACAACTCAGGCAAATACATACCAGGACTTAGAGAAGTTTTTGTGGAAATAGGAAGAAGAAGAGAATAAATTGGGTTCATCGACCTGCCTCTGTTGCAATATGGGAATTAAAAATTGTTTCAGTTTTGCCTGATAAACCCTTTGTGGATTCTAACAGAAGTCCTAGGACAGAGAGTTTTACCTGTCACTTGGAAGATCCCATGCTTTTTTGGGAGATCTGCAGGAGCTACAGTGGCTAAATAATTGATGTCACCTCTAGTATCTCTCATAATCTTCAGAAGATGTGTGGAATTGTAAACTGAGGAATAGCAAATAATAGCTATGAAGATGTGGTCAGATTCTGCTTGTGGTTCCACACAGGCAGCTTGCCTGTGTGTGAATTTGCTGAGTACCAAGTCTGGTGCAAGGATTTCTAAAGGCTGAACTCAGCAGCAGCCAGTGGCTTACCTGCTGCCTTCCTGGGGACAGCACCACCTCTCTACTCCATGTCTTTACACATTCTGATGGGAGAAGGTGAGATGCTGGCCAGCTACTCATTTCTTACTCTCACATGATCTCAGATAGCTTTGACTGTGTGGAGCCCTGGGCCATTCGCTTCCTTCCATTGGAACAACAGGACTAGCTCATTTCCCACCAGGGTGAGGACCTCTGGTTATTAAACCATCCTTTGTAACTGGACTCACATTTTGTGAGGTGCTTCTCAGTCTCTAGCCTGGTTTTATGCAGTCATCACAAAGTACAGGTTTGTCTGAGCTGACATGCTGTTTATTTCTAGCTCAGCATGGGCTCAGCATGCTGCCAGGCTCTGCAGGTCTCCAGCTCCTTGAACACGAGATTGATAATAAGTAGAATTGGGAAATGTACCTTCCCAGTAACCAAAGGCTGTTGGTGGTTTCTGAGACACCTGCAATAAAATGCTGTGAAAATAGTCTGCAGAGAGCTGGGGATGCCATGTAGTCATGGTTAGCTGTGGGGCTGTTTGCCATGTGTGTTTGCATACATACATGTGTGTGTTTACATACACACATACGTGTGTTTGCATACATTCCTAGGTGTTGCTCAGAGAAAACATTCCCTTCAGCATGCAGGGTATGGTCTTTAGGTTAGAACTGATCTGCTGTTGCACACACTCAGTGCCTGGCTGAACCTTTGGATTTTGCATGGAGCACAGCATCAGAATTCAAATCTGTGAAACCACCTCCCCTCCCTCAGCCTCCCTGTGAATTCCCAAGCTCACACAGACCCCCCAGTCCTCTTGACTCCTTAGATCACTGTCATCTGAATCTTGAGCTCTATCCTAAGTGCAGTTTTCACTTTGAAGTGTTAGAAACTCTCAAAAATCCCACTTAGAATTCTTTGCTGTAGCTGTAGTTTTAAAAGGCCCTCAGACAGTACAGGAATGGGCGTGGAATTCTGCAAGGAGACACAAGAGTACAGGTACTATTAAAATAAGGAGTTCTGTCCTAAAATATAGTTCATCATTTCAAAGGGTTGCTTGTGGCACAGGATGAAGAAGATTCTTTAGAGCTGAGAAGAGGCTGAACTCAGATGTAGCAACTAGTTATTCAAGTGATTGTATCTCGATTCCATTTGTTTTATGCAGTCCAAGCCACAAACATACAATATTTTAGAAGATACAACTCCACAAAGTGGAAAAAAAATGGTAACCAAATGGGTTTGGAGAACTCACTTAGTAGAAACCATGTAAATGGTAATTTGAAATTCTTTCTGAACATCTTACTTGATAATTTGGAAGGCTGCCACTGAGGAAAAAAGACTGCTAGATGTAGACCCACATACAAAAGCATTGAACAACGTTCTGTGGTATCCACAGACATCTCTGGATGGTATCACATTTTGGAAAGACATATGCTCTGACATGAAGGATATGAGAAGGGACTTGAAGATCTGGCTGGGTACAGGGGAAGGCTATATGTAATTTGGAGTGCTCCACATTATCGCTGTAAGAATCTTGGGCTGTAGATACAAGGGTAGGATTCTTCTCACTGACATGGTTTTTGGCATATCACTTCTGAAACTCTGTTAGTTTCTCTGTAGAGAAGTTTTATGAACTGGGAATTTGAAGTGATGTTATAATTTGAAGGTATCATGTCTCCTTAGGCATGAGGTGGTGAGACTTCCTGACAAAGGTGCTCAGGTGAAACATGCTTTGTCAGTGATGCTGTTGTTCTCGTGCAAGTGAATGCCTTGAAGGTGCCACCTACACTCTGCATGAGCTTAGCCTCTTTCAAAGGACCATGTCTGTTGGCATTGGGCATTGGCTGGGCTGGGTTAGACCTGTTCCTTTTCCATATTTTTATTTTTTAGGCATAGGCTGTATGGAATTAAAAGGGATTATTGAAGAAGAATTTCATACCCATGTATCTTTTCTAGGTTACTTTGATGGATGCCAACTACGTTATGGATGAGACTCTTGGCACATCCACATTTCCTATATCATCTCTGAAACTGGGAGAGAAGAAGGAGGTCCAGTTAATTTTCAATGATGTAAGTTGTGACATTTATAGCTTTGCATGTGTTGGTGCAGCTTTGAACATGATGGAGAGTTCCATGATGGAGAGCACCTGAACTGGGAGACCTGAACTGTTGTGTAGACTAGGACAAGTCCTTGATCAGGTGTCTGAATCTTACCTGTGCTCCCTTCTGGTTAGATGAAACTTCAGAAATCAGAAGGGGCTGGTGCTAACAGAGGCTGAGTGACATGTCCTGAGGGCTTGTGCTGCCTCTGATGTTCCTCAGACTATTCCCTCTGTCATACTGTTGAAGCATAAGGAAAACCTCTGGCCTGCTCCCAGATACTTGTCAGAAGGACATATTGCTGGATGAAGGGAATTCTAAGCCCATTTCTGATCCTGTCAGTGCACCTCAGTACTATGTGTGTGTGTTTTCTTAATATGGAGCTATGTTTTGAATTCAAGAAGGGATTAGAATATATCATAGAACCATAGAACCATAGGATATCCTGAGTTGGAATGGACCCATGAGCATCATCGAGCCCAACTCCTGGCTCCACACAGGCCCAGCCAAGGCAGAGCATGGGACTGAGTGCATTGTTCAGACACTCCTTGCCCTCAGCCCAGCTCGGTGCTGTGACCCCTTCCCTGGGGAGCCTGTGCCAGTGCCCGACCCCCCTCTCAGTACAGAACCTCTTCTTAACATCCAACCTAAACCTCCCCTGGTGCAGCTTCATGCTGTTGCCTTGGATTCTATCCCTGCTCACTAAAGAGAGGAGGAGATCAGCGCCTGCCCCTTCGCTCCCCCTTGTCAGGAAGCCAGAGATCCCCATGAGGTCTCCCCTCAGTCTCCTCTTCTCCAGGCTGAACAAACCCAGGGACTTCAGCCTCTCCTCATAAGCCTTCCCCCCAGACCCTTCCCCATCCTCAATGCCCTCCTCTGGACACTCTGATAGTTTTGTGTCCCTCTTGTACCGAGGTGCCCAAACCTGCACCCAGTACTCGAGGTGAGGCCGCCCCAGCGCAGTGCAGAGTGGGACTGTGACTCTGTGATTACAATTCCCATTTAAAAGGGCAGTTTTTCCCTGGCCCCTCAGCAGGTGCCTGGGATGTGTTGTTCCTCTGCTCCAGCTTGCACCCATTACCTCTTGCCCTATCATTGGGCATCACTGAGAAGAGCCTGGATCCGTCCTCCTAACGCTCATCCCTTAACGTATTTATAGACACTGATGAGGTCACCCCTCAGTCTCCTCCAGGCTAAAGAGACCCAGCTCCCTCAGCCTCTCCTCACCCTTTTTTCTAAAAAAAAGCCATTTAAAGAAAAATTCTGACAGTAGGATTTTATGTCCCAGGTGTGTTTGTGGGTTTTCCCCTTTGCAAGTGATGTAACCATATTTAAATATTTCCTGTTTAGGTCACAGAAATGACTTTGGAATTGTCTCTTGAAGTATGGTAAGTATCTCATATTTAAAAAAAGGGAAAGGTTGAAAAAAAAAGGTATTTTTTGGTTTACTCTGTTAAAATTTTCTTAAAAGCATGTCAGGGGGAATGTAAAAATTCCTTGCTTTAACATAAAATTACCAAGTACAGGTAACTTTTTTGCCCTTTAGCTGCCTTTTTGCCTCTTCCTTAGCCTACCTAGGTGAAAAACCAAAAATCATCTTGAGGCATCAGCAGAAAAATCTATGTCTAAAAATACATTACTGAGAACAAAGCATTTAAAGAGTCTTTTTTTCCTGTAGCTAATAATAGCACTACTGAGCACTGTAACTCAGTGTTAAGAGTGTGGGACTCTTTCATAATGGCTCTGGAGACTGACAGACATCCCTCCCGGGGGAATTTCTGTTCAACATTTTCTCCTAGTACAGGTGCTCATGTGGGTGGCCCTTGAGACCACCCCTAAACCTCCCAGGGCTTGTACACAAATATTTCATCTCTCTGACACTAAATGAGCAGGAGATGCTTGTCTGTGTCCTATTGCTCTTAGGCAGTAGGCTTTGAAATGCACCAGGCAGAAGGATCTGATGAAGTTCTGCTCTGCCCAGAGCAGCAGGAGCTGGAGCTGCAGCTTTGAAGTCCAGCATCGAGGTCTTTACTCAGCCCTGTGCACGTTTGTGATCACAGAGTGTGGGGAAGAAACTAAAGAAGGTGTTTTTTCCTGTGTTCAGCCAATCCAGTTTGCACTGAGATCCATACAGCTTTTGATTGCAAGGCTGAATGGATCCAGAGTCAAAATTACCCTCTCCTTCTTTAACCTGACCCCTCTACCTTCAGAGGAGGACACGCTGGTGACGTGTGACATCCTCCTCGCGGCCCTGTGCTCAGTCATAGGCAGAGAACTCAGAGTTCTACATGGTAAATTCAGAATTGCAGCTGAGCAGGGAACCCACCTGCTGCAGTTCGATTGAGTTCTGAGACCACATCGTGCACCACTAGAAGCTGCGTGCTCTGCCTTTGGTTCTCAGCTGCTGTGGAACAGGGAGGTTCTATTCACATGCACGGCTTAAAGATGCAGCAATGCCTCTGGCCTCTGCATCCATCACCCCGTGGAAATCAGCTGAGGTTGTTACATCACATAAATACTTTCGGCCTTTCCTTTCCTTTCCTGGCCTTTCCTTTCCGGTTCCTTTCCTTTCCTTTCCTTTCCTGTCCTTTCCGTTTCCGAGTCCGGTCCTGTCCTTTCCTTTCCTTTCCTTTCCTTTCCTTTCCTTTCCTTTCCTTTCCTTTCCTTTCCTGTCCTTTCCTTTCCTTTCCTTTCCTTTCCTTTTCCTTTCCTTTCCTTTCCTTCCCTTCCCTTCCCTGCCCTTCCCTTCCCTTCCCTTCCCTTCCCTTCCCCTTCCCTTCCCTTCCCTTCCCTCCCCTCCCCTCCCCTCCCCCCTCCCCTCCCCTCCCCTCCCCTCCCCTCTCCTCCCCTCCCCTTCCCTCCCCCGCCTTCCCTTCCCTTCCCCCCCCCTTCCCCCTTTTCTTGGAATTTACTCTTGCTTCCATTCATTTCCCTGGGTGGTATTTGTACTTCTGCCATGAGTGATGCTCGTTGTTAAAGCCTGTCTGTTCTGCACTGCAGCTCCTCCACTGACCTCCGGTTCAGCATGGCTCTGTGTGATGAGGAGAAGAAATTCCGGCAACAGAGGAAAGATAACATCATGCAAAGTATGAAATCATTTCTGGGAGAGGAGGACAGCAAGAACTTAACCAATTCCCGTGATGTAAGTTCACCCCAAGATCAGGATCCCCTTTAGAGTTCTGCGTTTGTCTCTCAAAGGAATGAGTGGGACTGAGGATGGAGGAGTTCAGTGTGAAGGCAGATGGCAGAGGAAACAAAAATGCTTTTTCCTCTGTGCACCATACGGTATTTAGAATGGAGAATAATCTTCCTGAGGCTCTAAATGTGTCAGTTAAGTTTAAGGAGACAAAATCCTGAAGTGAAGCTTCACATAAATAAACTAGGTCCATTGTGTGTGAAAGGATGAGACTGGGTGAGTGCCTTGGTAGGAGAGAAATCACAGCTCAGTTTGCACTGGCACCTCACACAAACTGCTGCAGCTTTCAGCTGGCTCTCTATTATTTTATCCCTTAGCAGGCCATGCCTGGGTTAAAGTGGGTAAAGGAGATAAATCCCTGCTTTCCTTTTGCTCTGCTTCTGATTTCTGTGCTTCCTTAAGGTGCTGGTTCTGAGCTGAGATCAGCACCTGACAAGTGCCTAACAGCTCTGTGAAACACCTGCTGCCTGAGAAGTGTGGGGTGGCTCTAGGCACAAGCCCCCTGCAGAATCTGCCCTTGCATGCTGGATACCCAGCCTGGGCTTTAAAGTGGCCCTGGCTGCATGGCCTTCATGTCTGAAGGACTGGGCAGGGGATGAGCTGGTTTAACAGTAGAGTCAGTATAGAAAGTTTTCGCCTTCCCTTCCCCTCCCTTTCCTTCCCTCCTCTTCCCTCCCCTTCCCTTCCCTCTCTTCTTTAGCCCATTCTATAGGATTAAGATTATGAATTTAATTCTTAGACAATTTCCAGCTTTCACTGACTGGCTGGAACTCTGTGCCAAGCCAACAGATGGTGGTTTGGGTCACATGAAAGTGAGGAAGGGTGCACAGTGAACTGGGTGTGGATGTGCTTTCCAAGGAAGAGGAGAGAATCTGGCAATATTGTACACATTTTATTTGTAGAGCTATAAATTGTGTACATCTTCAGGGAAAATCTCACCAGAAGAGGCATTTGTGGCTGTGACAGTGATCTGCTCTTCTACAGCAGGGTAGTGTCCTTCTCAGAATGGATACAGGTGTTATCACAAAACCGTAGGGGTTGGAAGGGAGCTCCAGAGATCACCAAGTCCAACCCCCCTGCCAAAGCAGGGTCCCTAGGACAGGTCACACAGGGAGGCGTCCAGACAGGGCTGGAATATCTCCAGAGAAGGAGACTCCACACCCCCCTGGGCAGCCTGTCCCAGGGCTCCCTCACCCTCACCGGGAAGAAGTTCTTCCCCATATTGGTGTGGAACTTCCTGTGCTCCAACTTGAGGCCATCGCCCCTTGTCCTGTCCCCACAGACACTGAGAAGAGGCTGGCCATTTCCCCCTGTGTCCCACACTTCAGCTATTGATAAACACTGATCAGATCTCCTCTCAGGCTTCTTTCCTCCAGCCTGAACAGCCCCAGGTCACTCAGCCTTTCCTCATCGGGGAGATGCTCCAGGCCCTTAATCACCTTCATAGCCTCCTCTGGACTCTCTCCAGGAGATCCCTGGCTTTTTTATCCCAGGGAGCCCAGAACTGGACACAATGCTCCAGGTGGGGCCTGACTAGTGCAGAGCAGAGGGGGATGATCACCTCCTTTGACCTGCTGGCCACGCTCCTTGATCCAGGTAGCACAGGAGTGATACTGGGTGCCTGAAGCATCAGTCCTGTGCAGGTGGTACGTGTGCACGAGCTGTCAATGGTAGGTAAGGCTTGCTCTTCTTTATGTCAGCATCTTGCCCTGGTCTCCCTCACCATCTCACATAAGCAAAGCTTATCAGTTAAACCACATCTTCCAAGACCAGGCAGTAATCGCTTAATTGTTGGCTTATCAGCCCTAGGAAGGACTGAGGTAATGAGATCCTCCCATTTTTCATATGCCAAGTGTCTATTTTTAAGCTGACTTGTCAGAATTTTTTTAGCTGCTTCCAGTGATGAAAAAGCCCTTTTTGTTCAAATCCAAATGCAGTTTTGTTTTTATAATCTGCCATTTTTCCTTTTATTGCCACAGATGGGAGATAGCAGGAGGCTTCACAGGATGTTTGTAGTCTTGACCTGGCATCAGAAGTCGGGAGCCATTGATAATGAGTATTCTTAGCTGTCTGTGAGTCATTGTTTAATCTCAAAACAAGTCACTCACTCAAAGTTCACCTAAGTTTCTTCCTCTGTGAGTAGCAACACGTGTGCCTTGCAGGGATGCTGTAGGACTGGAATACCTATGAAATCATTATACATCCCTGCATGGGGATGTGAGTGCTTCCAAATTTCCTTACTTGATCTTGAGACACGCTCGGAAGACACAAAGGATGATGCTTCTCGAACCTGAGTTACTGCTCAGTTTGGGTTTATCATTGTTGTTGCTTTAAACAATTTTCTAAAAATACTGTAATCAATTAAAGAAATCATGGAGTTCTCTAAGGCTGGATCACAGAGTCACAGAATCATAGGGGTTGGAAGGGAGCTCCAGAGGTCATTGGGTCCAACCCCCCTGCCAAAGCAGGGTCCCTAGGACAGGTTGCACAGGTCGGTGTCCAGACAGGGCTGGAATATCTCCAGAGAAGGAGACTCCACACCCCCTGGGCAGCCTGTCCCAGGGCTCCCTCACCCTCACCAGGAGGAAGTTCTTCCCATACAACACTCCAGGTGGGGTCTGACCAGGGCAGAGCAGAGTGGGAGGATCACGTCCTTTGACCTGCTGGCCACGCTCCTTTTGATGCATCCCAGGATCCCATTGGCCCTCTTAGCCACCAGGGCACACTGCTGGCTCATGGCCAACCTGTCACCCACCAGGTCCTTCTCCACAGAGCTCCTCTCCAACAGGTCACCCCCAGCCTGTACTGATATATGTGGTTATTCTTTCCCAGGTGCAAAACTCTCCACTTGCACTTGCAAAGCAATTTTTAAATAATCATCTGGGAACACCATGGCAATTCTTTTTGGACCATGGGGTTTTTTGTGCCCGATGTTTCCAGGGCATTTGGATAAAAACATCTCCATTGCCTGTTCCCAAAGCAAGTTTAATATGGTTTAGCTTTTTTGTTTTTTGCCAGATTATTGGAAAAGATGATTGAGCTTGCTTTTCTTAAAACATATCTTGTTTCCCAATCCTTCTTCTTTTCATGCCCAGTTCGGTGATGCAGCAATCAGCGCCTGTCAGGATGAGGGGCCCGTTCGTGCAGTGGAACTGCGTGGTGCTGAGCTGGCCCACACCGTACAGTGCCCCACAGGTCCTAGGAACAGTACAGGTGGATTGACAAACTGCTTCACTGTGTTGTTCCTCTTGTTCAGTGGGGTTTGTTTCGATGATACCCAAGCTGGTTTCTCCAAAACTAGCTTGGGTGGGTCCCTCAGCATTGTGCCACGCCATCCAACTGTAGGAAAAAGCAAACCATGCTGTCCTGGCTGTTTGGTGGCTCAGATGTGGCCATAACCAAATAGAATTGAGTGTGGCATTGCAGGGCAATGGCCTCAAGTTGGAGCCCAGGGAGTTCTGCACCAATATGGGAAGAACTTCTTCCCGGTGAGGGTGAGGGAGCCCTGGGACAGGCTGCCCAGGGGGGTGTGGAGTCTCCTTCTCTGGAGATATTCCAGCCCTGTCTGGACACCGACCTGTGCAACCTGTCCTAGGGAGCTGCTTTGGCAGGGGGGTTGGACCCAAGGAGCTCTGGCGCTCCCTTCCAAGCCCTGTGATTCTGTGGCAATGTGGCCAGGGAGTAGACCAGTGGGCTTTTGTCTCCAAGACTTATGAATTCAATTCACTTTTCTGGCATTGACTTCCTTGTGAGTCACTTAACCCTTGTCTGCTTGAATAGATTATTACCTCTGCACCAGTTTTACTGGTGATGTGTTAAGGACTTTGAGTTCAGAGTGCCTCAAAGAGTGGAGTGCATCAGCCCCAGCCTGGGCACCCCATCTTTTTCTCCATTCTTTCATGAGGTAGCTTCTTGGTTCTTCTCACTTTTTACTCTGCTGCTAATTCACCCCTGCTTCTGCCCTTATTTATCCTTAATGGCAATTTGTATGGTTGCTATAAGATGGACATATCTCAATTCTGCCATTTCTTGCCCTCAAATTTGTTGGAAACTGAAGTGCAGTTAAAAAGCTGCCTGAACAAACCTGCCTACTTAGAAATGTACTGTACCTTCCTCTGCAGAGCAGGAAGGGACTCTTAACCTTCATCACCTCACTTATCACAGAATCACAGAATCACCAGGTTGGAAAAGACCTTTAAGATCATCGAGTCCAACCGTTCCTGTCCTGTGCTAAACCATATCCCTGAGCACCTCATCTACCCGTCTGTTAAACACACCCAGGGGCAGTGACTCAGCCCCCTCCCTGGGCAGCCTGTTCCAGTGCCTGACAACCCTTTTGGGGAAGAACTTTTCCCTCACATCTGATCTGACCCTGCCCTGGCACAGCTTGAGCCCATTCCCCTCGTCCTGTCACCTGTCCCCTGGCTGAAGAGACCATCGCCCACCTCTCTGCACCCTCCTGTCAGGTCACTGTAGGCAGTGATAAGGTCTCCCCTCAGCCTCCTCTTCTCCAGACTGAACACCCCCAGCTCCCTCAGCCGCTCCTCGGAAGGTTTGCTCTCCAGCCCCTTCCCCAGCCTGGTTGCCCTTCTCTGGACACGCTCCAGGACCTCGATGTTCTTCTTGTAGTGAGGGGCCCAGAACTGGACCCAGCACTCGAGGTGCAGCCTCACCAATGTCAAGTCCAGGGGCACAATCCCTGCCCTGGCCCTGCTGCCACATTGTGTCTGACACAAGCCAGGATGCTGTTGGTCTTCCTGGCCACCCAGGCACACTGCTGACTACAAGTCAACTTGTATTCAGTTGACTGAAATGAATGAATGTAAATATGCAGTAGATGCTTCTCTTTGGTTATTTTTTTCATCATTTAAAAGCTTATCTAAGCTGATGCCTTCTGCTCTAGAGCTCAGCAGTCAAATTTTATACCTGGAAATCAAGTGGTAATAGCAGCTGTTCCTGCTCTGTTTGGTATCAAGTGGAAACGAAGACATACTCTACAGACACGTACGTCTCTGTACACCCACCCTCCCCTGGTGTAGGAATTTCTGATTCCCAGTGGATTAAGTATACAGGAAGCATTTGCTGTCAGGATGCTAGTGACTCCTCTCAGCATTCTTTGTTGATCCTGCTTACAGATCTCTCTGTGTCCTGAAGGAAACTCAGATTTTCCCCTGTGCTCATGCCACCGCGCTGATGAATGGGCTCCTTGGATCGTGGTGCTGTGGAAGTGCTCTCACATACTTTTTCCAGGCTTGCACCTGCAAACCACCATCTTCGTCCTGTTGGGATTTGTCTTTGTAGGTTAATTAGGTAGTGTTTGTAAAGAGCTTTCAAAGCCTAAGGTAGATGATTAAATTGGTGATTAGTAAGATGGCTCTTCTGCTCCGTTATTGGGGTGTTGGCTTAACCAAACACGCACGGCCTGAGTCTTTACCTTTGTTCTGTCATTTCTGGATAGATCCCTATCTCTGGAGGTGCATCAGGAATGCTGATGCCAGTGAATACCTGTGGTTTCTATTACTAAAGCTTGACACAAAGATAATGAAATAATCCCACTTGCACCAAGAATAAGCAGTTTTGGGGGAACGGGAGCCTTGAGAAATGTCTCAACATCCTTGGTCATCGTGCATGGTCATTTCCATGGGATGGTGCCTTTCAGTCTGCAGGGCAGTTTCAGGGGTTGGAGTGTGGAGGCTGCAGGAAGAAACCCAACTCAGCAGTCTGATGGTTCCTTTTCTTACAACTAATCCCATCTCTTGGCACCTTAAATTGCATTTCAGTGACATTTTTGACTGATTAACAGTTTGATCAGATAGGGGCTTCCTGCACAACTCTGTAATTCTTTTTATGATTAGTAAAATCCAAGACGTTACCTTATCACCACTGAACAGTGGAACATTCTTCTAGGATTTGGAAACTGTGAGCCAGGTGGGATCTTTGCTGAGCCACTTGCTGATGGCAGCAAGTTAGCTTTTAGAATCACAGAATCATAGAATTATAGAATGAATCATAGAACCATAAAATGGTCTGGGTTGGAAGGGACCCCAAGGATCACAGAGTTCCAACCCCCCCTGCCACAGGCAGGGCCACCAACCTCCAGACCTGGATCTACACAAGGTTGCCCAGGGCCCCAGCCAACCTGGCCTTGAACACCCCCAGGGATGGAGCACCCACCCCCTCTCGGGGCAGCCTGTATCAGCTCCTCACCACTCTCTCTGTAAAAAACGTCCCCTAATATCTCATCTAACCCTTCCCTCCTTCAGCTTCACTCCATCCCCCTTGTCCTGCCAGTCTCTGCCCTTTGAACAAGCTGATTCCCCTCCTGTTTCTCTGCTCCGTTCAGGGATGGGAAGGCTGCAATGAGGTCCCCCCGCAGCCTTCTCTTCTCCAGGCTGAACAAGCCCAGCTCCCTCAGCCTCTCTTTCTAGGGGAGGTGCTCCAGCCCTCTGATCATCTTCATGGCCTCCTCTGAACCCTCTCCAACAGTTCCACATCTTTCTTGTATGTGGGGCCCCAGCTCTGGACACAGGACTCCAGCTGGGGCCTCAGGAGGGCAGAGCAGAGAGGGACAATCCCCTCCCTGTCCCTGCTGGCCACCCCTCTGCTGATGGAGCCCAGGATCCCATTGCCCTTCCGAGCTGCAAGAGCACACTGCTGGCTCATGTTAAGTTCCTCATCCACCATGACACCCAGATCCTTCTCAGCAGGGCTTCTCTCCAGGAGCTCTTCTCCCAGTCTGTATCTATGTCTGGGATTCCTCCAGCCCAAGTGCAACACCTGACACTTGGCAGTGTTGAGCCTTGTCTCTCCATGTTTTTCAGTGACTCCCAAAATAACCTTCTCCATAATTTTACCAGGCCCTGAAGTGAGCCTGATAGGCCTTTAATTACCAGGCTCTTCCTTCTTAACTGTCTTGAGAACTGGGATAGCATTTACCAGCTTCCAGTTGACTGGGACCTCTCCAGACTGTTAAAAACCAGTGGAGTTCAGTCCTTGGTGTGGTTTAACCCCATCCAGCAGCTGGACCCCGTGCAGCCCCTCACGCATTCCCCATGGCGGGGTGGGGGAGAGGATTGGAGAGTAAAGTTAGAAAGCTCCTGTGCTGAGCTAAAGACAGGTCAGTAGGTAGAGCAAAAGCTGTGTGTGCAAGCAAAGCAAAGTGAGGAGTTCCTTCCCCACTGCCCATGGCAGCAGGTTTTCAGCCATCCCCAGCACAGCAGGGCTCTGTCACGTGAAACGGAGACTTGGGGGTACAGATGCCATCGCTCCCTGTGTCCCCTCTTCTTCCTTCTACCTCCAGCTTTATATGCTGAGTGTGATGCTGTATGGTGTGGAACATCCCTTGGGTGACTGGGGTCAGCTGCCCTGTCCGTGTCCCCTCCCACCCCCGCCTCCTCCTTGGCAGGGCACTGCGGGAAAAGTCCTTGACTGCTTGGCAGCAACTAAAACCTCTGTGTGTTATCAGCATTATTCTCTCCCTAAACCCAAGCCCAGCACTACCCAGCTGACTGAGCTCCTTCAGCAGCCCAAAATCTGCTCTGCACATGTCCAGGGTCTGGGTTTTGTTGGCATTTTTTCCTGTATCCCTATCTTAATTTCCCTTCTTGGAGAAACGATGCAATGGGAGGGAGCAGCTCTGAAGTCAGGGCTGAGAAGGCTGGGAATTAAGAAGGGCTATAAAATGAACCCCCTGTAGATACAGCTTCAATATGATGTTGCTTGTAACTGGCTCTGCTTTTGTCACACTCTGCTATCTCTTTATAGCTGAGGTAGTACATGGATCCTCCTTACCTCTCCTGGCGTTTTTGGAAGGTAGCTGTAAATTTGAGACTGTCTTCATGCTGTGTATTAATATCAGATGTTTTAATTATAAAATAAGTTTTTAAACTCCTAGCCTTAATATGATTTGTCTCTCCTGGTTCTGATTAGTAGCTTTTACTGCTTCTGGCTCTGTTCCAAAGACAGCATTTGGATTAAAGCTGGTGCTTGGATTCCTTCAAAAACTCCTGGGGTTTTGCAACTAGTTTATTTAATATGTAAATTTAATATCTCCTCTGTTTTGGATTTTGGGTAAGGACAGGCATTCTAAGCAAATTCTGAGTATATTTTCATTTAGAACTCTTGCTGAAGTGGCAACTTCTTCAAATAGATTCTAATTCTTCAGAAAGCAGGAAAAGAGAGTTCTAAGTCACAGGGCACTGTGGGGTCATCAACTTCTGAATGCTGGGACCTGATGTGGTTTATTCACTCAGTCTGTGGACCTCTGGGTTGTAGGTCTGAAGCAGTGCCACAGATGGGTGCAAGTGCACTGAACTGGAAACCCCATACATTGTTTCAGTAGGCAGGAGTTACAGAATCGCAGACTGGTCGGGGTTGGAGGGGACCTCTGGAGATCATTTAGTCCAACCCCCCTGCCAGAGCAGGATCACCTCCAGCAGGTCACAGAGGAACACGTTGGGCTTGAATGTCTCCAGAGGAGACTCCCCAACCTCTCTGGGCAGCCTGTCCCAGGGCTGTGTCACCCTCACAGTAAAGAAGTTTTTCTTTGTGTTCACATGGAACCTCCTCTGCTCCAGCTCGTACCCACTGCCCCTTGTCCTTTCACTGGACATCACTGAGAAGAGCCTGGCTCTGTCCTCCTGATACTGATCCTTTACTTATTTATAGACATTAATAAGGTCACCCCTCAGTCTCCTCCAGGCTAAAGAGGCCCAGCTCCCTCAGCCTCTCCTCATAAGGAAGGGGTTCCACTCCCTTCATCACCTTGGTGGCCCTGTGCTGGGCTCTTTCAAGGAGTTCTGTGTCCTTCTTGAGCTGAGGGGCCCAGAACTGGCCCCAGTATTCCAGGTGGGGTCTCACCAGGGCAGAGCAGAGGGGGTGAAGGACCTCTCTTGACCTACTGACCACACCCCTTCTAATACACCCCAGGATGCCATCGGCCTTCTTGGCCAGGAGGGCACATTGCTGGCTCAAGTCATAATGACAGTCTTTGACTTTCAATATGTGCTTATTTATTTAATTAATTAATTGATTGACCTGAAGAAGACTCAGGCATTCCCTTTCTGTTCCTGTAAGGAACCCAAACCGGAGGGCTCTGTGCAGTGATAGTATCGTGCCCTGTTACTGGATAGAAAGTGCCATAGAGCAGAGCTGTGGGAATCCTCTTTGGAAGGAGCCTCTGGAGGTCAGCTAGTCCCAGTGGAAGGAGCCCTACTGCCTTCTTCCCTACCTATCTTCCCAGCACCCACCCAGCCGTGGCAGCGTGCCAGGCGTGCCTGCTGTCCCACCAAGCCTGGGCCATTCTGATTGCATCGCAGGTCTGTGACTCCACTTGAACTTCCAGTTCTTCTTGTTTGATGTCTCTGTGTATCAGTATAGAGACATTTGAGGTAAGCCTCTGGATGATTTTCCTTCCCAGCAGGAACATGCAGGTCTCTCTGCTGGCTTTCTTCCATGCATACCTCCAGCATTTGCAGTGTTTGCACCCTTTGCTCACTTAGGTCGCTGTCCGTGGAGTTAGTCTAAAGTCTTCCTCATTAAATCAGCAGGTCTGGTCATGAAGGTGTTCCTCACTCTCTTGGTCAGGTGGATTCTTTGTTTTCCCTTGGAGCATCTTAATCAGCAAGCAAGGTCAAGAAGGCAGGAGTCTCATTAGTGACACCATCTGAGCCTAATGGCATCTGCTTGAGCCGTTCCTCTTCCAGACTTGAAATGTCACAAGGCTACAGCCTCATGAGCCTGAGCCCCTCATTCTTGCTCCAAGAGTGGGCAAAGCACCTCTCAGGGTCTCCCCTGCTTGTATCACTGTTGCCCATGTGGGTGAACAGCGAGGAGAAGCATCTGGGAGGCCAGGTGAGACTCAGCCATTTCTCAAGGCTGCTGTGGATCTCAAGTCTGGACAAGCAGCAAACCTCCCCAAGTAGCTGCTCTGGCTGGCAGATTGGCCTGTGTCCCATGGAAGAGGGAGTCTTCAGCTGCTGTCGCTTGGCACTTGGCAGCCTGTTTGTTATCCAGAAACCTGTGATATCAGGTCCAATATTGTCCCTGGCAGCATTTGCTCCTTCTCTGTCACTGGAGTTGCAGGAGGAAGAGGAGATTTCTCTTACTGTCAGATGTTGTGAGCTGGCAGCACTCCCTCTCCTGGGAGTTCATGCTTCTTCCTGCCTTGTGCTGCCTCAGTCGTATCTTCCTTCTTGCCTGCGTGGTGACTAGGCACATCTAGCATCCGTTTCTATCCCTGCGTGGCAGGAGCTGTGTTACACACCATCTGCTTGCACCTCCTGGTTGCTAATGGTACGAGACACATAGGAAGCTGGAAGGAGGTCTGCTCTTCCCCTCTGAGTTTTCCACCTTGCAGAGCCTCTCATGCTGCCAGCTGGTTCCTGGCTTCCCTTGCTCGGGATCAGCAGCGCTCTCCCCATGAGTCCAAAAGCCCTCCTGCCCTCCAGCTCTTCATGAAGAAGAATCACAGAATCACAGAATTGTAGGGGTTGGAAGGGACCTCGAGAGATCACCGGGACTGAGTAAAAAATATGCAGATATTCTACATCACTCTGAGGCCCAGAGAATCTAGAGGGGCACAGGTAGCTTCACAGGTGGGATTACGGTGTTTTTCCATTCTACACAGTGTTTGAAAGTCCTGTGTCAAAGTGTTTATTAAAGTATGTTGCTGTCCTCTTACACACATGCCACTAAGAGACTGCAGAATCCACCTTTTTGGCTTGCTAGAATGTTGGTGCACAGGTGTGGAGAATCAGAGGGTTCTTCTGTGCTGTGAGATCTCTGAGGGGGTGACCTACCCATTGCACAAGGCTGGCATGTTTGGCCAGGGGTTGATCAATACCATTTCTTTACTACTTTTAAGTCTTTATGGGAATTGGTGTGGTGATTATGCTCTTCTTCTTGCCTCTGCAGGTGCCAGTGATAGCAATACTGGGTTCAGGAGGTGGATTTCGTGCCATGGTGGGGTTTGCTGGAGTCATGAAAGCACTTTATGAATCAGGAATTTTAGACTGTGCGACCTACATCGCTGGTCTCTCAGGATCCACATGGTAAGTGCTTCTCCTTTTCTTGTTCTTCATCTTTTTCTTCAGGAGGTTCAGGAGTGAATTTTCATGAGAGTCGACTTATTTCCAAGGTTGTCATTTGTAGCAAGTTATACACAACCAGTACTGAGACAGATCAGTGGAGCAGGTCAGCTGGGGGAGGTGTTTAAGCATGCCTGGAAGGGTGAGGACAGCCTGGTCTCCAGGTGATCTTCCTAGGAGCTTGGAAAGCAGGAACAGGTGAAAAGAGGGTGCTATGCATACGCACCCACATTGCTGCACCGCCAGCCAGTACTGTGCACACTACGACTGTGTAACTGACCCCTTCATCTTGGTTACAAACAACTTCAGGATTCAAATTGTTGTTATAAATCCAAAATGTTTTTCATTTTCCTTTCTTTTCCTGATGAAATAAGAAGATAAACACATTGGGAATTGAAGGGGATGGCTCATTTGACCCAAAATTCCCGAAAGATCTTACACTCCATTTTGGACTCAGTAGTCCCCTTCTCTGGGGATTTACTGGGGATTGCTAGCATCTGCTCACTGATTCTCTGTTGGTGTAAGGAGGTGTGAGCAGTTCTGCTGCAGCTTGTAGGAAAGAGAATCACAGAATCATAGGGGTTGGAAGGGGCCTCCAGGGCTCCTTGGGTCCAACCCCCCTGCCAAAACAGGGTCCCTAGGACAGGTTGCACAGGGAGGCGTCCAGACAGGTCTGGAATATCTCCAGAGAAGGAGACTCCACACCCCCCTGGGCAGCCTGTCCCAGGGCTCTGTCACCCTCACTGGGAAGAAGATATTGATAAACACTGATCAGTTTCCCTCTCAGGCTTCTTTTCTCCAGGCTGAACAGCCCCAGCTCACTCAGCCTTTCCTCATAGGGGAGATGCTCCAGGCCCTTAATCACCTCCGTAGCCTCCTCTGGACTCTCTCCAGGAGATCCCTGGCTTTTTTATCCCAGGGAGCCCAGAACTGGACACAATACTGCAGGTGGGGCCTGACCAGGGCAGAGCAGAGGGGGATGATCACCTCCTTTGACCTGCTGGCAACGCTTCTCTTAATGCCCCCCAGGATCCCATTGGCTCTCTTAGCCACCAGGGCACACTGCTGGCTCATGGCCAACCTGTCACCCACCAGGACCCCCAGGTCCTTGTCCACAGAGCTCCTGTCCAACAGCTCACCCCCAGCCTGTACATCATGATACATGCGATAAAGAGTATGGACCAAGTGTCGTGCTGCTGGGCGTCCTGCTGTGGATTGCATCCCATCGCTCCCATTGTCACTGTTTAACTTAGAAATTACTTTAAATAGTTTGTTAGTCAGATGGGAGAAAAGATCTTCCAAGATGTCTCAATGAGAATGCTGCAGTGACGTAGTTATGATGTCCTCCTGTCTGACTCTATGAATTCTTTAGCCCATTGACAAGAGCAACATCACCTGGAGAAAATCAGTGGCATCACTGTGTGAAAGGCACTCACTGGGCATTACCAGCTCAGGGCTGGGAAGGCAGCAGAACACTTTGAACCCCAGCATTAGGTCTGCCTAAGCCACTCTTCTGAGCGAGGGGGTTTCCCTTCTCCCTGCCCAATGCCTTTTGTCATCTTGGCTTTTATAAAATTTGTCCCAAATTACACTTATTACACATGTAGAAACTATTTGTTTTGATGTTTCTTAAGTGAAGTGATGTAACATTTTTAAAGACTGTGTGATTTTCATCAGCAGAAGACATCTATCAGATTCAATCCCCATTTCGTAACTCCCTGACTCCTTAACATTACATTTTTTTCATCAAGTGGTTTTGTTTTTTCCCCCTAACTTCAAAAATCAGTTGTAGTGTCAGTGGATCAGGTTGCAGTAGAGGATGTTACATCTTAAAAGAAATGTTGGGCTTTTCAAGGGAGTATCCAAAATGTCACAAAATAAGATTTTATTATACCCAGGGTTTTGTTACATACCAGTGTAAATACTGGAGGTGCATCTGAATCCAGTTGAGGGCCACCTGGCTCAAGAAAGGTGTGACAGACTGGATTAATCCCATCAGAGTGCCACCTAGGCACATGGGAAACTGAGGCAGCTGAGTTTGCTTAGGGGGCAGCAGTAGTGGTGGGGAGAGGTCTTTCTGTTCTCTTCACCTGCCCAACAGGTAGCTTTAAGCTTACAGACTTCTTGGAGGCACACAGAGAAAGGACAGGAGGTAATGGCTGTAAGTTACAAGAAGATACATTTAATTTGCTATTAGGCAAATGACTTTGCAGTGAGAGTGGCCAGGCACAGGAATGCATTGCCACATCCTTACTTGACTGGGCTGGGTAAGGTGTCATCCTCTCTGACTCAGTGAATTCTTCATGTGAAAGTGGAACTTGACGGAACAAAGCCCTGAACAACCTGATCTGACTTTTAAGTTGGCTCTGCACTGAGCAGACGTGGGAAGAGAGTCCTCAAGATTCCTTCCAGCCTAAATTGCAGGATTATATGAATATCTCATTTCTCAAGAGGAAGGGCAAAAGACTTCAGATGGAATAGCTAAATATAAATGAGCAGGGAATCTGCCTGGCATGAAATTTTCCCCTGGTTTAGCTCTGAGCAATCACATGAATTTTGGTTCCACACATTCTAATGCAATTCTCTAACCACAGAGTTACTAACTCTTTTGGAATCAACAAGGATCTGTTCTTGCCCTTCTGTGGTTTCTTTTTCCCCCCAATTATTTTTCACTCATGTGAAGCTTGCTTTCCCCTTCCCACACTGGATAGAAAGCTTTTGGGTTGCCAGAAGGTTTTGAAATGCCAGAAGTGTCTAGGAACTAGAGTAATTCAGATGGAACTTTAAAAGACTGGCACCCCTGGAACCTGGGGTTTCTATCACAGGTTGCTTGGGGTGGCAGATTTAGTGCTGCCTGTCGAGAGACCTGGATGTCAAACTGCAGAAGGCAGGAGGTGCCATTCGGCTGGGTGAGAGCAGTTGGAAGGGCAACACAGCCTGCAAACTTTTCCCTGTGTTTCTAGGGAATGGACTCCAATGGGCTGTGGGGACAGTACAAGGGGCAATGGCCTCAAGTTGGAACACAGGAAGTTCCACACCAATATGGGGAAGAACTTCTTCCCGGTGAGGGTGAGGGAGCCCTGGGACAGGCTGCCCAGGGGGGTGTGGAGTCTCCTTCTCTGGAGATATTCCAGCCCCGTCTGGACGCCTCCCTGTGTGACCTGTCCTAGGGACCCTGCTTTGGCAGGGGGGTTGGACCCAATGGTCTCTGGAGCTCCCTTCCAACCCCTGTGATTCTGGGATTCTGTGTGTATTCCATGCTCTGAAAAGACATCAGTCAGCTGGCCATGAGGTCCTTTTTTGGGAAACGCCAGGTGTGAATACATAGCTGATCGAATGTAAGGCTGTAAAATCTGTATTAAAATAGCAAGGTTATCTGCACTGATTCAGGCAGGAACATATGTTGGAAACAGTTGTATTTAAACAAATTTGCTTTTGCTGGTGGTGACATCACCTATTCCGACTTCTCTTGCCTGATGAATAAATAAATGGACACTTTGGCACTCCCTTTCTTTTTCTCCTGTTGCTTGGGAATAACTCTCTTTCTTCTTTCTTTTCCGAAGGGCGGAGAATTCCTTCCCTGAAGGGAGAGGCAGGTTTTCGCTTGTTCCCTCGGGTGCATGCCTAACCTGGGAGCAGGGCACTTACCTCCCTCGTTGTTTCTGTCATCCTGCTTCAACCTTGTCCTCAGCTCTTCAATCCTGCGTTTTCCTTGCTCTCAGGGAAGCTTGCTGCTCGTCCCACCCGCGCGCTGACGTGCACGCTAAGCTTGAGAGGCTGCGCAAAGGACTGACATCAGGCCAGCTTGGATGGGGTCCTGGGCAACCTTGTGTAGATCCAGGCCTGGAGGTTGGTGGCCCTGCCTGTGGCAGGGGGGTTGGAACTCTGTGATCCTTGGGGTCCCTTCCAACCCAGATCATTCTATGATCACACGTTTGACAAGGTTCATCATGCTGTCGAGTAAGCTGCCGGGCAGTGATCTCAGGAGGCTGAGCTCACACAGTATGTACCTCACTGCTTTGTAGAGTTATGCCTGTGGTATGGGATGTGTACCTGAGCCAGCTCATTGAGTAAATAATAGTGAAATGAGCATCTGGTGGCTGCCTGCCTCCAGTGCTGTCCCGTAGCGTTACTCAAGCCAACCCAGCGCAAACCGCAGTTGTCTGCATGTTTGTCTAAACTTTGTTTGGAGTAAACAAAACTTCAGTTTCCAGAGTTACTCAGTGACAAAATCAAGATTTGCCTGATAGGCCTCTTCTGAATCCTCAGACTAGATTACATCTCTGTGCAGGTTGTAGTTAATGTGCTTCATCTTCTTATGGAAACCTCTAGATCCTGGAAAGCGTGCTGCAGGCTACTGTATGTTAGGGATTTCGAACAGTAACAACGGGCTGGACTGTGGCAGAGAAGGGTACACCTTAGGGTAAAAGCACTGCATGTGTACACTCACAGGACATCCGGTCTACCAAATTTAGGTACGCTCTGACACATGAGAAGCTGTTTTTTCAGCTTAGGAGGACCCTGTCTATTGTCCCTTCAACAGATAAACAAGGAACACTTCATACCTGTTATGGAAATGTGGAGTGTTTGATTGCATGCTTACATTTAGAACAAATTGTTTAGCTCTCTGTGCCTCCAGAAATAAGAAATGACCATTTACTTTACAAACAGTGAGTAAATTCATCTGATCTAATCGCTAATTGTATCAGATTATTTATGAGCTTATTGTGTCACAGGCAGGTGACATCGAACCAGACCTGGATACTTACACAGCCTATTTTCCATTGCAGGTATATGTCAACTTTGTATTCACACCCAGATTTTCCAGAAAAAGGACCAAAGGAGATTAATCAAGAATTGATGAACTCTGTGAGTCACAACCCCCTCCTGCTGCTCACTCCTCAGAAGGTCAAACGCTACATCGAAGCCCTGTGGAATAAGAAAAGCTCAGGGCAGCCCGTCACCTTCACAGATATCTTTGGAATGCTAATAGGTGAAACACTTATCCATGATGTGAGTTCATTTTTTAAATGATTATTAGAGTTGGGCAACTGTTGGGCAATAACCCCTGTTCCTATTGTTTCAGAATGACTGGTAGCATTTAGCAAACTGTCTTTAGCAACAGGAATATTTACATTTATAGCTGAGCAGATACTGGATAAGGAACTTATAAAATGCTCTCCTTGCTCTAGGACATGTTTCTGAAGGGCACTCGCTTCTCCAGGAGCAGCTAGAGAAGCATCATGCAGTCAACTAAACTGCTGGGTACTTGCAGCCAGCTCCTAACATCACGTGGCATCCACAAAAATCCTGCTCAGGCAGTTTCAACACAAAGTTATGAAATGGTGTAACCTCTTTGCACCTTTTGCTATAAGAAAAGTAGCATTTGCTTAACAAAACCCTAATTTCAAGGTGAAAAATCCACATCTCTGTCCATTATTCCTTGTTTTTCTGGGGAAAAAAAAAAAAAAGAGACAATGGGAGGGCTTCATGCCACTATTTTATTACTGACAAATCCCACCTGACTGCGTCAGGCACACAACAGACCTGAAGTTCAAATGAGTCAGGTGGGCAGAATTGGGATTTGATCTTATCATATGGTGGAAATGTGTTAATAGATCCACAAACTCTTTCTATAAGCCTGTGTCTTTGATGAGTACATGTTTCCATGAGGCTTTAAACACTTCACTGCTGAAAAATGGGCAGCACAGCTTTAGGTAACTGTGATATAGAAAGTGAGTTTCTAATGGTAGGGGGATGTTACTGTCTGTGAGGTTGGGTAGAGGTCCCTGTTTACTAAGTAGTTAAACAAATGCATGGGTGTTCAGCTTAAATCTGAACCTGAAAAATGGAAATACAGCTCTTGGCTATGTACAGATAACACATCTTAGTACTGTTATGTCATAATGACCTTCAGTCTCTCTTGTCTGCAGACTCCAGACTATTTTCTGGGGGAGATGCAGATCTTTGGTTAGCAAACATAAGCCCCTTAACAGGCCATTGGCTTCTCTCTTTCCTTTGCTGATGTCTCAGAAACAGCCCAGGTTGAGAAAAAAAATGATGTGATTGTTAATGGTGGTTCTGCATGAGAGGTGTTTCCTTGTTGTCATCTTGTGCAGTAGCTGAGGGAACGAGCTTGCCTTGCTCACCATTCCTGTGTTCTTTTTGGCCATGTAATTTTGGATTCCCCAAGAGAGCAGCTGTGTGGTGCTCAGCTGCCAGCTGGGGCAAACCCATGACAATAATGCATGCTTCATTCATCTTCTGTTGTGTCTTTGTCACAGAAAGGGTACAAGTCTGATGCATTGCTGAGGGAGGCACTCCAGTTGAGTCAGGAGGTTCAGAAAGGAACCCCTGTTCTCTAAACTCCTTCTCAGAGAGCAGCCTAGGTGCAGCTAGGTACAGTCTTAATGCCAGACTTGGTCAACAGTTCATGTCTAAAAGGTTATAAATATAGCCAAGGTTTGCCTGCCAGAGCCCCAAGAGGACTTCACTGAGACAGGTTCTGCAAAGTTGAGGCTAATAGAAAGTTTATTGAAGCAACAGAAACAAACAGTTTGGGATTGCTAAATACACTAATACATGCTATACATAATAGTAATATATATTGCAGTGCTAATATCACAGAATCATAAGGGCTGGAAGGATGCTCCAGAGATAATTGAGTCCAACCCCCCTGCCAAAGCAGTGTCCCTAGGACAGGTCACACAGGGAGGTGTCCAGACAGGGCTGGAATAACTCCAGAGAAGGAGACTCCACACCCCCCTGGGCAGCCTGTCCCAGGGCACCCTCACCAGGAAGAAGTTCTTCCCATATTGGTGTGGAACTCCCTGTGCTCCAACTTGAGGCCATCACCCCTTGTCCTGTCCCCACAGACACTGAGAAGAGGCTGGCCATTTCCCCCAGTGTCCCACCCTTCAGCTATTGATAAACACTGATCAGATCCCCTCTTAAGGGGGTGATTATAATGCCAGCAAAATACCATCCCAGCTTTTCTCATCCAAAGGGTGAAATTACAGTTGCTTACCAGAAAGGTGTCCCTGTCTTGGGTGGAGAAGAGCACAGCCCACCAACTGCCTCTCTGGAGTCTTCCATTTCCTCTCTTCCCTCACCTGGGGGTAGTTTCCTCACTACCCTTTATAGCCCAGCCTTAGCTGTCCCACCCATGTGTGACACTGAACATGATTTAGGTGGAGAGTCAAGTACTGTAGTCTCATATGCTTATCATGTCCTGCTTTTAGCTCATTAACATCATTTAGCTGTGTGTCATTTCACAGTTAATGAAGCAAAGGGTCTCACTCTGGGCTCTGTGGCCTTCACAGTTCTGGGTAGAAACTCTCCCACCTGTTTGTTCCACAGCGGCTTGCCACTGTAAGGCTTCCTCCATCCTCCTTTGGCTGCTTCTCACAGTGTTTGTATAAGAGATAAGCAGTGTTTTTAACCTCTCAGGTGCAGTTCCCAGTCTTCTCCCAGTTCTCCCTGAACTGGGCAGTTAAAAGGTATGCAATTCAACAACTTCCTTTGGCAAGTTCTTCTGTCCTGTTTTTCTTGAAAGCAACTGAGTTTGTCCATTCTCCTTTGAGGATTTCAGAGAAAGGAGTAGCCTCCCAAATGACAGCAGGCCTTTAAAGGATCCCTTGGGACATAATGCCTCTCTTTTCCTGCAGAGAATGGACACCACTTTGAGCAACATGAAAGAGAAAACCAATAAGGCCCAGTGTGCTCTCCCGCTCTTCACGTGTCTCCACGTCAAACCAGACGTCTCAGAGCTGATGTTTGCAGGTATGTTTCCAGGCTGAGTGCTGAGTCACTCGTGACAAGGAGACAGAAGTGAAGGAAAGCTGTATTTTTTTTTAGCCTGTCTGAGAATAACTGTGGTCCATGTTGGAATTACTAGTGTTCCAGCAAGGATTAGGAAAGAATTAGCCATGGTATGAAACATTCTTTGGGGCTTACCAAAACCTGCATCTGAGCACAGCGAGATTGACATTTATAACCAGGACAGGAAGCTGTGATGTGGAGGGATGTGCCAGACAGGCCCATCCTCAGGGAGGTTCTGCTGGGTTCTGAAAGGTGATGAGCAACCAGACACTTTTGTGTTCAGCAGCTACAGGAACCCAACAGTAGAGTCTGATAACAGGAAGTTACTGGGGCATAAGTGATCCCAAACATCAACTGGACATACTCCTCAGGGATACCATGGACCTGAGCCTTTTCTTGGCTTTTAAGATGCATCTTTTCCTGTCCATGGAGAGACAAACAGGTGGTATTTTAATCAGTGCCCTTTAGTTTCTCCTTTTTTTCCCCCTCTCACTCTTTCTTCTTGAACAGTGTAAAGTACTGTTGGCAACACAAAAGGGGTTTTGGTTTTATTTATTCCACAGGTTCTAATCCCATCTAGTAGCCTCTATTAAGAGTAGGTCCAAGTTGTGCTAATGCTATGCAAAGAAAAGGATGTGTATATCTATATCATTACCTATAACACTGAGAAGGGAAACACCAGCTGGCTTGCCCAGGGTCTGTAAGTCAGGCATTGCACACACATTTCCTAAAAAAAGGTTGTTTTGAAAAGTTAATGTTGACACTTTGTGATGGAAAATGAGGTTGTAAGTGAGGTTAATTTTTTCATGGGAGAATGTCTGCTTTTCTCCCTATGAAACTGAAACCTTTTTATTTGAAAACAGAAGTACTTTTTTTTTCCCATGAGCTTCTGTTTGCTGAGACATTTTCTGTGGGTTACTTACTTTCCATTTTAAAAATGAGATTATCTGTAGTTAATAATTGCTTATGGCTTTCTCTAAGCAAGACCAGAAGCACCCAGAGGCAGGTCTAATTCCTCTAGCCTTATGAATTGGTGTAAAAAGGGTATTAGCTCTGGTAATGGACCTTATTTTTGCTTTTTTGAGGCTGTCAGCTGTATCATTTTATAGGATGCTAGATCGTGATTGTTTCTGTTGTGAGCTTTACGCCTCTTTTTAGAACTGGACAGTTACTGATGTGAAAGACACAGTAAGTTTTGAATGGAATATTTTATGCTTTCTTATTTACTAGGTTAGAGAAGTAGGTGAGCTCGTTCACACATTGTTTCAAGTCGAAATGCATTAATTATATCAGATAACATTCCTTCTGGGAGTGCTGGTGCAAGATTTCATGCAGCTGCTAATAGCTTTCCTGCCTCAGGCTCTGCTTGTTTTCCCTCCAGCAGCATTTCTGACCCAGGTGGAGCCAACCATACCCAAGCCTGCATTGTAACTGAGCATAATTACAGTGACTTAGTTAAAGACAGACCTTTAAATGTATATTTTTAATTGCAGTAGCTTCTTTAATGATTAGAACTTACCTAAAGGAACTGATAGGCAGTGTTCAACTTTGGTGTTGTGTGGTTCATTCCCTGACAGCCTCACTCCACAGTGGTGCTGCTGCAGTGCCAGACCAGTCAAAATTTGGATTTGGGGGTTTTGCTCTTGAAAGTCATAGTAATAAACTTAAGTCTGTGAGAGGGAGACCGTGTGTGCTGCTCCACAGCAGTAAGCACTACGGGATTCACTTGGGGAGCAGGGCTGCCTTGAGGTACGGATCCATACCACCCAGACCCCAGGCTCAGGGTGCCAGAGGGAGCACAGAAGCACAAGGGTGGAAAAGGCCTTTGAAGATCATCAAGTCCAACCATTCTCATCCTAAACTTTGGTGGATCCTTTGGCGGGGCTCAGTTAGCCGTGTTCTTCCCCCATTCTGGGTTGGGTATGTGGCTTTCATCTGCCTGCATGCTCCAGGGCTGGCCTGTGAAGTGGACCTGGCCTCAGTGTGTGTGTACAGTCCATGCATGGATCTGCCCAGTCATGCTCAGGGCTGGCATGATGTCACCTCTCTGTCTTCCCTCCTGAGACTGGAAGAATCGGTTCCAGCCTGGCTGGTGGGAAGCAATGTAGAGTTAGGATCTAACTCCCATCAGGGCTGCGTCCTAAACGCAGTGCACGCAGCTGAGAGGTTTGGCTTGAGGTCAGTTGAGATGAAGCCACAGCCAAGAAACTCACCCAGTTTACAGGGATATAAATCACACAATTCTGTGACATATCCCAGTGTAAAACACAGAGTATTTCTCCTGGTATAGAGTTCTTGTCTCTTAAAACATTCAACTCTTGCTCATTTAAATGGCCACCGTCTCAAGGAGCTTCTGGAAAGGCAGAAGCTAATGCCAAAGCCGTTGTCAGGCAGAAATCTTCTTTCCCTAAGCAGGTTATTTGAGTTGAGAAATGATCTCCCTCAGTGCAAATACAAAATGCAAGTGGACTGTCACTATTCTCATCCTAAATTCAGTTTCGCTGTCAGCATGGCTCTGAACACATTTCTGCCAATTCCTGTTTATATATCTAAGGGAAATGCCATTCAATTCCTGGTCTGGGTCTTCAGGAGGAATTTCCTTCTGCTCCAGTAAATGTGCAGATTTGTGGGTGGTTTATTTGGAAAATACCATGTTTTATTTGACTTAGCATAGATAAGCGTTGCCCTGTGAAACATAAGCCTCATCAGTCATGATTAAATCTTTCCTTTTCAGGACAAGGGGTTAACCTTAAGCTTAACATTTAAACAGAAGCACTGCCTGTCTTGAGAAGTGGATGGCATCTGATGACTTGTGGGGATTTTTTTGGAGCTATTTCTTTTGGCTTTCTGTTTCACAAGTATTTCTCATGTGTTTACAGAAGCAATCAAATCAATCACTGCTAAAACATGGAAAATAGGTGAATGGCTGTAATACTAAAAAAAAATGCGTGGGATTTTTGGATGGTAATTGCTTCCTTTCTGAAATTAAATCTCTGATGTAAGCAGCTACACTAGTGTTAAAAAGAATATTTCAAAATCAGCTAGAATCCATTTTCAGAAAAGGCAAATGTCACAGAATGTAAATCACTTCTGGAATTTTCTGCTAAGATCAGGAAATCATAGAATCACAGACTGGTCTGGGTTGGAAGGGACCCCAGAGTTCCAACCCCCTGCCACAGGCAGGGCCACCAACCTCCAGGCCTGGATCTACACAAAGTTGCCTAGGGCCCCATCCAACCTGGCCTTGAACACCCCCAGGGACGGGGCACCCACCCCCTCTCAGGGGAGCTGCATTTGAACATTTAATTCTGTATTTTTACTGATCTCCCTACTCAATAAAATGCCATGTGCTTTTACAACAGTGGTTGGCATTGTTTGGTATTAAGACATTTCTCAGCCTCCTCTCAGCTTTGCCTTTTTGTGTTGGATTTCATTAGAAACCTCGGGTTTTGTGGGATCCAAATCCCTCTCCTACCATGTTTCATAACTTTGGTGAATATTCAATAACTTTGCTGCTGCATTTGTCGCTGCCGCCCACATTTTTGGTAGGATCACAGTGCACGAAAGGAAACAGGGCACTTAGCATTTCACAGAGTCACAGAATCACCAGGTTGGAAAAGCCCTTTAAGATCATCAAGTCCAACTGTTCCTGTCCTGTGCTAAACCATATCCCTGAGCACCTCATCTACCCATCTGTTAAATACACCCAGGGGTGCTGACTCAGCCCCTTCCCTGGGCAGGGAAGGTGGACAGGGAATCATACAGAAGTGTCATATGAAAACCAGATGTCTTTTTTTTTCTCTCAATCATGATCCCTACTCTTACACTTCTCTTTTTACAACCTCATGTTTTTTCCCCAAAATTGTTGTAATGAGAGAGAATGACAGTAAGACATGAGATGATCCTTCATTTGGAATGAAAATTTTGACTTCTACACAGTTGAAGAAATAGTCATGCTGGTTATTTTGCTTCCCATTTAGCTAAAATGCAGAGGTTTCATTATGTTTACTCATGCTCTGTTTCTATCCAGGCTGAGATTGCTAACTAAGCATAGCAATGTTTCTTACTTTCCAGACTGGGTGGAATTCAGCCCCTATGAGATTGGTATGGCAAAGTATGGCACTTTTATGTCTCCTGATTTGTTTGGAAGCAAATTTTTCATGGGGACAGTGGTGAAGAAGTACAGAGAAAATCCCTTGCATTTCTTGATGGGTGAGTATGTGACAGAAAGAGCCTTTAAAATAAACTTCATTTCAGTAGTTCATAGACAAGAGCTTTTAAAAGCAGTCACACAAAGTGTGAGACAAGAAGTGGAGTTCTCAATTTCTTGCAAGACATCCATTTGGAAGATTCCACCAACATGGAATGGCATTCCTTGTTTCTCTGTGTCTGGTATCTGCAGCTGAGCTTATGACTTAGTGTGGTCCAAAACCAGAGGTTTGTTCAAAGAGTAAGCAACTGCTTAAATAGTGTGGTTTATGGTGTTTTTTATTCTTTTACTGGCCTCCATTCATTGTTTTCTTTTCCTTTTTTCTCTGTTCATTGTTTTCTTTTTCCCTTTCAGGTGTCTGGGGCAGTGCATTTTCAATATTATTCAACAGAGTGCTTGGTGTCTCCAATTCTCAAAATAAAGGTCCCACCATGGAAGAAGAATTAGGTAATATTAGTAAATGATTCTCTTCTTATGCTAAACAGTTGGTAGCAAGATTCAGAGGGCTCTCGCTGCGGAGGTGTGTTACTCCACTGGCACTCCTTTCAAGGAGGTGCAATCCAAATTACATTAGTTGCTGACATTGCTAGAATCTGATGAGGTTGGAGAACGAGGGTCAGTAGAATCATAGAATCACTGATGGGTTTGGGTGGGAAGGGACCTCAAAAGCCCCCCCAGTGCCACCCCTGCCATGGGCAGGGACACCCTCCACTTGACCAGAGTGCCCAAAGCCCCATCCAACCCAGCCTTGAACCCTGCCAGGGATCCAGGGGCAGCCCCAGCTTCTCTGGGCACCCTGTGCCAGGGCCTCCCACCTTCAGAGTAAAGAATTTCTTCCTAATACCTAACCTAAACCTGCCCTCTTTTAGTTTAAACCCATTACCCCTTGTCCTACCACTGCACTCCCTGATAAACAGTCTCTCTCCAGCTTTCCTGTAGGTCCCTTTAGGTACTGGAAGGCTGCAATAAGATCTCCCTGGATCTTTCTCTTCTCTGGGCTGAACCAGCCCAACTCTGTCAGACAGAGCAGAAGTGCTACAGCCCTCAGATAATCTTTGTGGCCTCCTCTGGACTCACTCCAACTCACTATCTTTCTTATCCTGGGGACCCCCAAGCAGGACACAGCACTGAAGGGTGGTGTCCCCAGGGTAGAGTAGAGGGCCAGAATCCCCCACCTTGACCTGCTGGTCATGCTGGTTTTGATGCAGCCCAGGACATGGTTGGCTTTCTGGGCTCCAAGCACACACTGCTGGCTCATGTTGAGCTTTATATCAATCAGTGTTCCCTGGTCCTTCTCCACAGGGCTGCTCTCCATCCATTCTCCTCCCAGCCTGTCACTGTGCTTGTGATTGCCATGACCCACATGCAGGACCTTGCCCTCGGCCTTGTTGAGCTTCATGCAGTTCAGACAGTCCTGCCTGTCCAGGTCCCTCTGGATGCCATCCCTTCCCTCCAGTGAGTCCACCCACCTCACAGCTGGGTGTTGCCAGCAAACTTGCTGAGGGGGCATTGATCCCCCTGCCCGTGTCTCTGACAAACAGCCCCAGTACCGACCCCTGAGGAGCCCCACTCCTCACTGCTCTGCTCTTGGGCACTGAGCCACTGAGAGACCTCCTGGGGTGTGACCATCCAGCCAGTTCCTTACCCACCATGGGGTCCATCCCTCAGCTCCGTGTCTCTCCAGTCTAGAGACAGGGATGCTGTGCAGGACGGTGTCAGATGCTTTGCATGAGCCCAAATAGATGACATCTGTCACTCTTCCCTGTATCCACCAGCCCTGTGACCCCATCCTAGGCGCCCACTGAACCTGTCAGGCTGGCTCTGCCCGTGGTGAAGCCGTGCTGGCTGTCACCAATCCCCTCCTTACTGGCCATGTGCCTGAGCAGAGTTTCCAGGAGGATCTGCCCCATGGTCGTGCCAGGCACCCAGCTGAGCCTCACAGCTCTGCAGTTCTTCCTTTTTCCCCTTTTCCAAACCAGGGGTCACGTTTCCCTTTTCCAGTCAATAAACTTCTTCTAGTAATTTTCTTTTCTTCTTTCTCTTTTGTTTCTAATCAGTATCAGCAGTACTGAAAGTTGCACACATACCTCTGGCTCTTTTCAGGAAGTTCATCCAACTCCCTTTCTCCCCTTGTCATGCCAGTGTTCAGAAGTCAGAAGCTGACAGATACTCCATAGTTACTTGTCTCTTGACACTCAACTGTGTTATCAGTAAGGTGTTAGTAAAGTAAAACCAGATTAGATCATGTCTGGAGTGTTAATTGTCCCGTTTGAGCCACAGGTGACCTGTTGGTATCTGACCTTTGCTCACTAACGTAATGATTTCGGTTTCATTCCTAATGCACAGATGGGGTAACGACTCCAAGAAAAGGGTTGGAGCTTGGGTTGGGTAGATTTTAGTGTGTTTTATTTGAGAATAGACAATGCAAGGGGTTTTTAACACTTTTTCTCCTAATCAGAAGGTGGCATTACAGGGAAACAATAAACCAAGAAATAAATCGTACTGACAGCCAGATTCTCCTGAGGAGTGTGGATGAGTTGATTTAAAAATCTGTCAAAAAAGCCCCAAGCCCCTTAGCTGCCTCTGTCTCCTAAGAAATGCTGTTCAGCTGCTTGATAAAGTGCTGTTTGAGAAATGAAACCCGTACCTCCAGTTTTCTGATACACCTCATGAGTGTTGACACCAACTAAAGGGAGATCTCTGTCAGTAAATCTGATAGTGCAACAGTCAGTGTTACTGCTTTTGCAGATGTTGAGGGACAGGTTGTGACCTCTCAGCCATGGGTCACCTCACATGTCATTTAAAAAGTGCCTTTAAAGTGGGATTAGAATCACAGAATGGTCAGGGCTGGAAGGGACCTTAGAGATCATCAAGTCCCAACCCCCTGCCATGAGCAGGGACACCTCTCACTAGACCAGGCTGCTCAAGGCCCCATCCAACCCGGCCTTGAACACCTCCAGGGAGGGGGCAGCCATCACCAACCTGGGCACCCTGTGCCAGGGCCTTACCTCCCTCACAGTGAAGAATTTCTTCCTAATATCCAATCTAAATCTACCCCCTTCCAATTTAAAACAGTTCCCCCTCGTCCTATCCCCACATGCCCTTCTAAAAAGTTCTCTTCCCAGCTTCCTTCTGGGGCCCTTCAGGTACTGGAAGGCTGCTGTGACATCTCCCCTGAGGCTTCTCCAGGCTGAACAACCCCAACTCTCTCAGTCTGTCTTATAGGAGAGGTGCTCCAGCTCTCTAATCATCTTTGTGGCCTCCTCTGGACCTGTTCCAACAGTTCCATGTCCTTCTTATGTTGGGGACTCCAGAACTGGACACAGCACTCCAGGTGGGGTCTCACGAGAGTGGAGTAGAGGGGCAGATCACCTCCCATGACTTACTGGCCATGCTCCTTTTGATGCAGCCCAGGATGGGGTTGGCCTTCTGGGCTGTGAGCATGCATTGTGGGCTCATGTCAAGATTACATCATGTTGATTAGATCATGTCAGTTAAATCTGAAAATACTGATGTCACTTGAACCACAGTCTCTTACCAGAGCTGACGGTGTCCCAGTGAGATCTTGGTACCACCAAGCTGGATGCCAAAACACCAGTGGACATCAGAAGAGACAGTGTGGAACACAGCATGTGTCAGTCACACGTAGAGCAGGAAATAGAACATTTTGCAGAGGGGTTGCTGTTTCTGTTGGGTCTGTTGGCTTCCCTTTTTATTTTGACCTGTATCCTATGTCACCACTCAAGAATGTTGTGTACATATTTGTACACACTTGTCTTTGGTGAGTGTTTGTCCACTGATGGTGTCTGAGCAGCGAGCGAGGACCCACTGAGTGTCACTGAGTGTTTTGGGGAGAACTCGTGAGGACTAAGCTGTGTCCCTGGGGATTTTCAGTGTTGTATCTGTGTCCTGGAGGACATGGTCCTCTCCAGAAGAAGTCAACAGTGGTGGCCACCGGTATCCAGTGTTCCTTATGAAGGGTACTAGAGCTGTGGGCTTTACCCTGGGTGTTAGGGTGACCCTCTCCTCAGTCTTCTCTTTGAGGCAGGTGTCCTTCTAGGAGTTAGAGTCAGGCTGTGAAGTGTAACTGCTCTTGTTTTGATATGGGATTTGTTAGAAATGATGAGATTTGTTGGGAATTAACATCCCAAAGCAGGGGCATGCCACCAGAGACTGACATCCACATTCCCCTTCTGGAGAAATAAACTAGATGTTATTTTATTTTCATTTTTTAGTGGAGGAACCAATTTGTTCATAATATGTCCAAGTTCATTAGGAAACAGCCCTCATTCAGTTTATTTTAACTGGCTGCAAATTTCATTACAGATGACTTCTGGCCTACTTTATATTAGGGAATAAAGGGGTTTCATCTTCAGAAGTCTTCTCTTGGATAGAGTTACATCACTGAGCTTCAGTCCCTGTAGGCTGGAAGCTCCCAGGATGAGGCTGCTCATGAGACATTGCAAGTCTGCTGTACCTCAAGAAAGGGCTCCCTCCAAATGAGCCTGTAATCCACTTTCACATGAATCCACCTCCAATACAAACCTTACCTGAGGAGTGGAACGTGTTGCTTTCCCAGTGCTTATTTTGACTTAGAAATAATTCCTTGAGACAGTAGCAAACCCTTAGCAATGTCTTGGTGGTTGTTTTGGAAACCAGGCTGTTAATCCTAAAAAAGTGAAGATTTTTGCCAGGGAAGTTCACTCATTTCTGGTTTTATTTCTCTCAATGTTATGAGATGAAAAACAGTGTCTTTACTAACCTAAATTATCACATAATCACAGAACAATAGGGGTTGGAAGGGACCTCTGGAGATCATCTAGTCCAACCCCATCCTACCATCTAAATTTTAATTGGGGTGGGTGACATGTGTCGCAGTGGTGCAGAGGTGAGTGGTAGGTGCTGCTTTAGGATCACATTTTATAATGACTTATCTCCTTAGCACAGGAGCTTTGCCAAATTCCAGGCTGAACCAAATACAGTCTGATCAGATTCTGACCAGAGATGTCCACAGCAGATCTGTGCTCTCTATTATGAAGACTCTGATTGTTTTATGACACAAATTCTTTTGAAATTCTTCACTTTTCTGACAATTAAACCCCAGCAATTTAAAGTGAGTTTGTATTTCTCTCCACAGAAAATATTAGGCTGAAGCACCTTGTGAGCAATGACAGTTCAGACAGTGAAGATGAATCTCAGCATCCAAAAGGTAAGGAAGCATTTATAGTTTATTTCACAGACGACTTTGCCCATCACCTTCCACACAGCATGGTCAAGTTTGTGGGTGTTAGGAAGTAGCCGTAGCCTCTTTTCCTTAGTGTTACTATATAGTCACTTAAAATGGAGAGTTCTGCTCTCATTTGTACCAGTGGTAAAACTTAATTGCCTTGCCAAATGATCTTCATGGAGCCAGTGGCTCAGCAAAGTAGAGAGATCATAGAATCACAAAATCACTAGCTTGAAAAAGATCTTTGAGATCATTGAGTCCAACCATACCCATCCTCTACTAAACCTTGTCAGGTTTAGAAGAAGTTTTCCCTCACATCTGATCTGACCCTGCCCTGGTGCAGCTTGAGCCCATTCCCCCTCGTCCTGTCACTTGGCTGAAGAGACCATCCCCCACCTCTCTACACCCTCCTGTCAGGTCAGTGTAGGCAGTGATAAGGTCTCCCCTCAGCCTCCTCTTCTCCAGGCTGAACACCCCCAGCTCCCTCAGCCGCTCCTCGGAAGGTTTGCTCTCCAGCCCCTTCCCCAGCCTGGTTGCCCTTCTCTGGACACGCTCCAGGACCTCGATGTCCTTCTTGTAGTGAGGGGCCCAGAACTGGACCCAGCACTCGAGTTGCAGCCTCACCAGTGCCGAGTCCAGGGGCACAATCCCTGCCCTGGCCCTGCTGCCACACTGGGTCTGACACAAGCCAGGATGCCATTGGCCTTCTTGGCCACCTGGGCACACTGCTGACTCGTGTTCAGTCGACAGTCACCCAACACCCCCAGGTCCTTCTCTGCCTGACAGCTCTCCAGCCACTCTGCCCTCCGCCTGTAGCACTGCCTGGGGTTGGTATGTCCCATGTGCAGGACTCTGCCCTTGGCCTTGTTGAATCTCACCCTGCTGGTCTCAGCCCATGGATCCAGCCTGTCCAGATCCCTCTGAAGAGCCTCCCTACCCTCGAGCAGATCAACATGTTGAACAAGAGACTGCAGGATGGCCTTTGGCTTGACTTCATGCCTCCTGCTCAAGCTGACAATCAAATGATTCTCTCAGGCATCAGCCCAACAGAGCTTCAGAGGTTTGCACTTTCACACACACCTGGAGGTCAGGCTCGCTGAACCAGTAATGTCCAGACATCTGTTGCCATCAGGCTACAGAGCTCAGAGCCACCTTGGAATTGTGGGCAGCCCAGTGAACCAAAGGCTCTCTGTTGTTTTCAAGGGTGCCTTGTTCAGATATTAGTTGGAGTTTCCAGCATCCACAGATGTCAACCTCACCTGGTAGAGGAAGGTCCTATTGTTTGGCACTGTGTTTTAGGCAGTGCCCAATTCCAGTTTCCCAGAAGAGGCACAATCACAAGGGGAGTGTTGGGAATTGGCAAGAAAAGATCATATTGAAAATCATCTTCAGGCACCTAAGTCCCCTGGGGATTTCAGTGAATTTAGCCAGGGTCTCTGCCTTGTCCTAAAAATGCTTTCTGTATTTGATGATGCATGGGGGTTATGCTTCTGATAACTAAAGCAAAGATGGGAAGGCAGAACTCAGTTATTTTGGGATCTCCAGCCAGAAAATACAATCTTGTGCAATGGCACAGTGAGTTATGTCATTAGCTCAGTTAAATGATGGCTTCTTCAGTTCCCCTTATGTGTAAAATAGTAGGGAGAGGGTGATCCTGCATTTGGGGTTTGTGGGCTTCCTGTCTGAGCGCTGTAGCCAGCACGGAACTCTACATTTCTGTCATAGTTTGTAGCCATAGCAGACAACCTGTGAGTCTGTGATGTGTAAACACGTAGTAATCCCTCTCACTTCTCTGGAATATTGGTGTATGGATGTTGGGCCTCTAAACTTCCTGCTGTCTGATGCTTCTTTTCTCTCTACTTCCATAAAATCAGCTCCTTTAAGCCTGGGTTAGAGACACATTTCAGTGCAGGATTTAAAGTATTGAGCCTGAGCCTGGATTATCCCATGATACAAAATGCCTCAGAAAGGGAAGTTCTGACAGTCCAGGTGCAAGGTGATGCCAGTCCAAGTCATTTTACTGTGACATCTGGCTACAGAATCACCAGGTTGGAAAAGACTTTTAAGATCATCGAGTCCAACCGTTCCTGTCCTGTGCTAAACCATATCCCTGAGCACCTCATCTACCCGTCTGTTAAACACACCCAGGGGCGGGGACTCAGCCCCCTCCCTGGGCAGCCTGTGCCAGTGCCCGACAACCCTTTTGGGGAAGAACTTTTTCCTACCATCTGATCTGACCCTGCCCTGGCACAGCTTGAGCCCATTCCCCCTCATCCTGTCACCTGGCTGAAGAGACCATCACCCATCTCTCTGCACCCTCCTGTCAGGTCACTGTAGGCAGTGATAAGGTCTCCCCTCAGCCTCCTCTTCTCCAGGCTGAACACCCCCAGCTCCCTCAGCCGCTCCTCGGAAGGTTTGCTCTCCAGCCCCTTCCCCAGCCTGGTTGCCCTTCTCTGGACATGCTCCAGGACCTCAATGTCCTTCTTGTAGTGAGGGGCCTAAAACTGAACCCAGCACTCGAGTTGCAGCCTCACCAGTGCTAAGTCCAGGGGCACAATCACCTATGTCTGTGTCACTGTACTCTGTAGTTAAATAAAACTGGATACTGAGTCTGCAGTTTCCTGAAAGGATATTTTCAGACATTTTAGAATCCCCATGCTTCACTGGCTGGATGGCTGGGCACCAAGGGTTGTAGTAAATGGAGTTAAATCCATTTACACAGACTAACTTTGCCTTCAGAAGGAAAGCTGGGTTTCTAGCAGTCAGCAGGAGATGGAGAAGGGTGTCAGTACACATCAGATGTGTTTCGGCCTATGCAGAGCCTGGATCTTGGTGACTCCAGACTCTCTCCTGAGCCCAGGAGTTTGCATTTCGGGTGCTAGCACATTCAAAGCCACGTCCTCATTACCCCTGCTGATCTGGGTTGATTAAGGCTGTCCCAGATCAGCTAACACATTCCCAATCTATTTTCCTGATAGGCACATCCACGCTACTATACTGTGGATAAGAAGTGTCACTGGCCTGTGGAACTCTGGGTTGTGGAGCCTTCTTCACTGGAGATATTCCAGCCCTGTCTGGATGCCTCCCTGTGTGACCTGTCCTAGGGACCCTGCTTTGGCAGGGGGTTGGACCTGATGGTCTCTGGAGCTCCCTTCCAACTCCTACGAATCTGTGATTCTAAGAGGATGGTTTTTCTCCATTCCTCTGAACATGCAGGCTGTAAGAAGGTTGTGCCCCAGTTCCTTTTATTTTCACAGGTCCTTTATTTTATCTAGATCTTTGGTTTATATTTTACACCTGGTCTCAATTTTTCTCTGCAGGCACTGAAAATGCTGAGGCACATCAAGAATACCAGAACAGCAGCCAGGAAAGCTGGGTGCAGCGGATGCTGATGGCTTTGGTGGGTGATAGTGCCCTTTTCAACACCAGGGAAGGGCGTGCTGGGAAGGTGCACAACTTCATGCTGGGATTGAACCTCAACAGCTGTTACCCGCTCTCTCCTCTGGCAGACCTTCTCACTCAGGAGTCTGTGGAGGAAGATGAACCAGACGCTGCCGTTGCAGGTTAGTTTGCAGAAAGCCTGTGTCACTGCATATTTGCTAGTAAAACCAGAAGCAGCTAGTTCTCAGTGTGGTAATATCAAACTATGAGGCTTACAACAGCCCGTACCTGGAGGCAGAAGAAGGTGTCTGTAGCAGCAGACATGAATATTGATCAGCAGCAGAGGTTGTAAGGTGCTGGGGTGTCTCAAAGGGCACTCACCACACAGTGACTTGGCTCTGCTGCCTACCTCCTGTGTCACCTGGCAGACCACACTGCAGTCAGTACCCGTTGTGCTGGAGGAATTGCTGGTAAAGGAGACCAAGCTGCTTTTGTGTGTGACAACTTTCATTAAGGCCACTTTCTCACCCTCTTGGACTTCTCCAATGGGTATCCAGTGTTATTCCTTTCCTTTTATTGGCACTAAGCCTTCAGGTGGAAGTAAAACCTTTCCATGTCTTCCTACAGGGTTTCCCTGTTGCAAAAATTTCGTAGGTATTCTGCGTTGCCTTTGTCTTACTCTCAAAACCTTGTGGAGGTAAGACACTTCACACATAGGTCCTTCCTTTGCTGACACCATGTTCTCCCCAGTGACTGATCTCTCAGATGCTTTCCCCTTTCACGTGTGACTGATGTGTCGATGCATCCACATTCCATGCTGGCATAGGCAGGAAGTGCACATCACGAGTGCTTCACTGGCTGGATGGCTGGGCACAAAGGGTTGTAGTAAGAGTTAAGTCCAGTTGGTGTCACCAGTGGTGTTCCCCAGGGCTCAGAACTGGGGCCAGTCCTGTTTAATTTATCAGTGACCTGAACAAGGGAGTCAAGCGCACCCTCAGTAAATTTGCCAGTGATACCAAGATTGGCGGGAGTGTTGATCTGCCAGAGGACTGGCAAGCTCTACAGAGGGACCTGGACAGGCTGGATCCATGGCCTGAGGCCAATTGCATGAGGTTCAAGAAGGCCAAGTGCAGAGTGCTGCACTTAGGTCACAACAACCCCAAAGCTCCAGGCTGGGAGAGGAGTGGCTCGAGAACTGTCTGGAGGAGAGAGACCTAAGGGTGTTTGTTGATCAACAGCTGGCTGAACATGGGCCAGCGGTGTGGCCAAGAAAGCCAATGGCATATTGGCTTGTATCAGGAAGAGTGTGGCCAGCAGGAGTAGGGAAGTGATCCTTGCCCTGGACTCAGCACTGGTGAGGCTGCACCTGGAGTACTGTGTTCAGCTCTGGGCCCCTCACTACGGGAAGGACATCAAGATCCTGGAGCGTGTCCAGAGAAGGGCTACAAAGCTGGTGAGGGGCTTAGAAGACAAATATTATGAAGAGTGGCTGAGGGACCTGGGGTTGTTTAGTCTGGAGAAAACGAGACTGAGGGGAGACCTCATCACTCTGTATAACTCCCTAAAAGTGAGGTGGGGGTCAGTCTCCCTGGTAGCTGGTGACAGGACAAGGGGAAACGGTCTGAAGATGCATCAGGGGAAGTTTAGGTTGGATATGAGGAAAAGTTTCTGTACTGAAAGGGTTGTTAGATATTGGCACAGGCTGCTCAGGGAGGTTGTGGAGTCACCATCCCTGGAGATGTTTAAAAGAAGAATAGATGTTGTGCTTGGTGACATGCTCTAGTGTTGGACCTAGCAGGGCTGGATAGATGGTTGGACTCAATGATCTTGAAGGTCTTTCCCATCTGAAACCATTCTATGAAAAGCAGAATTTCAGAAAAACTGTTAATTTGCAATAGAGGTTCAATGTGTCCTCCCACTCCATGAAGGGTGTGGTGACTGGGGTGCTGGCTCCAGATAATTAGGAATCACGTTGTAGCGGCATTTTGAAGAGCGGCGATAGCGTTCGTTGCAGCCTTCTCCAAGAGAGCTGATGAATGTCTGAGCAACCTTCTGGCACTGGGGCTTTATTTTCCTTCCTCAGTAGGCAACAGAGCACTAACTTCCAGGTGCAGGTTGCCCTATAGAAACATTACATCACGGTGCAGATCCATACTCGGTGGTGGAGCCTCCACGTACAGCTTCTGTGATACAAACAGCCATACTCCTGGGGGTTGTTCAGCCTGGAGAAGAGAAGGCTGTGGGGGGACCTCATTGCAGCCTTCCAGTCCCTGAAGGGAGCAGAGAAACAGGAGGGAATCAGCTTGTTCAAAGGGCAGAGACTGGCAGGCCAAGGGGGATGGAGTGAAGCTGAAGGAGGGAAGGGTTAGATGAGCTATTAAGGGGAAGTTCTTTCCAGAGAGAGTGGTGAGGGGCTGGAAGGGGCTGCCCAGAGAGGGGGTGGGTGCCCCATCCCTGGGGGTGTTCAAGGCCAGGTTGGCTGGGTCCCTGGGCAACCTTGTGTAGCTCCAGGCATGGAGGTTGGTGGCCCTGCCTGTGGCAGGGGGTTGGAACTCTGTGATCCTTGGGGTCCCTTTCCAACCCAGACCAGCCTGTGATTCTGTGATTATCAGGGTTTATTACTGCCATCCATCAGGCCAAGTAACTACAACTCTCTGAAAGCAGCATTCCTCCCACGTTCTCGTGTACAGCACAGCCCTGCCAACCATCCCTTGTCACAATAGTAGTCACTTCAGCCCAGATTATCTATGCAGAGGAAGGAGATGCTCCTGCCTGGTCATGATGCAATAGTAAATACCAAGTGTTGTTTAAAAGCTTAAATAGCAGACGCACTCTAATGTGTATTTGTTAATGTAACAAATCCCTTGGAGTGGTTTTATAATAATTTCCATCTGCACTAAACTTTCTAAATATTTCTATCATTGCAGAGGTGTTTACAACTGGGTAATCTTAATATTTATAGTAGTTGTAAAAGAGGCAGGAAAGCGGGTAGTAAATTTATGGTTGGAAAAAATGACAGTTGATGAGAATTTTGCATAATTAAGATGTGGATAATCTTCAGAAGCAAATATCAACTTCCTGGGGTTTAATTTCCATTGAAATAAAATTCGGAATGAGCCTCGACCTCTGAGGTGCCTGAAATCTTGTTGGGTAAAGTAGCTGGCCAAAGCTTGACATAACCTGCGATTGCTTCAGTGTTAGCTGAAGCCCATACTCATAAGCTTCAACTAACAACTCAAATCTAACAGCTGTGAGTATATTATGGTCAAGAACAGTTAAAAAACCACTTGACATTTCAGCAATTCATGTAAAATGTAATCATTTGGTAGCATGGTGAGTGTATCCACATTTTAGTCCTGCAAATTTTGCTGATAAACGTTAAGAGCAGATGGAAAGGAAACTCTGGGATAAATTTAAAACCCTGTGTATTACCTGGGCTTGAGCTTTGCATATTTAGTCCTACCATGAGCAGTTTACCACGAGCAGTTTACCTATCAGCTTGAGTACAGAGGGAAGTCTGAGTTGGTTTAGGACTCACTTTCTCTTTATTACCCGACACACGAGGGAGAAATAAATGAATCAAAATGGATCTGAGCTGTACTTCACATCTCCAGTTGTCTCCAACCTTCTGTGGAGCCACTGGGCAGCACTGCAGAGGCTGAACCTCAGCTGGTGTTGCAGTCATTACTGAGGATTGAATTTAGGGTTTGCAGTGCATTCAGCAGAGATCCCAGCTCCTTGATCTGAGCATAAAGTGCCTGGCTTCCCTTTGCCACCGAGTCTATTTTTGCTGAGTGTTTTCTTAATTGATCTCAAATAGGCTTTAAAACCTCACCTTGCTTGAGGGGTTTCATTGTGAACTGGGGATGGTGTGTTTCATTGTGAACTGGGGTTGTCCTGTTGTTTCTGTGCCTCGCTATTACAACACACCAAAATCACTTGAGAAAATGCCAAGTGAATAACAGTAGGGAAAAAATAACTCATAATCTCTGCTTCCTTATTTCCAGAGTTATGGAAACTCTGCTATAGTAGACGCACGTCAGTAGCAAATGCCCTTTTCATCTCCCGTGGTTCCGCTGAAGCTGCCACCTGGGACAGAGTTTGGTCTCTAGAACACGTTCTCTTTCCTCTTTCTTAAGATCTGTTTGTGTCTCCGGTGGCTGCGAATGGGGTAGGCATGCAGGGCAGGCTACATACAGAGCTGTGCTCCTAAACACCCCCTGCTTCTTCCAGGTGGCTGTTGGATGGGCTGAGAGCTCCTCGTGACGTGAGGGCCTCTCTCAGCAAAGCACACTGCATGGGCTGAGAAGTAATGTCCCGGCCTCTCAGAGCATAAATACTCCACTGAGTCTTCAGATTGTGTGATGAATAATGATAGATTAATTGGTTGCTAGGGCTGCTGGGATATATAGAGTGATTGTCCTGGGTTCATGTGTTGTAAAGCAGAAAAGGAACAAAGGTTTCCTAACTGGACTCTCTGAATAACTGCAGTGCAGGCTATAGAGCAGTGCAGGCTATAGAGCTGGCAGCGCTTCTTTTAGCTTCTTTTAGCTTACTGTAGGTTACAGCTCTGCCAGGAGCCATTGCAGGCTGCCCTGCTGTGCCCTGACCCCGCTGCCAGCCTGCCTGCTTGGGAGCTGTGTGCTGACACTGGCCTCTGGCTCAGGACCCTGGGTAGACCAAATCCAGTTGAAGCCTGAGTCTGCTTTCCAGTCATGGTGTAAAATAACACTGGATTATCTTCATTGCTTCTTGGGTTCTGACACCACAAGGTGGACACAAGTTACGTGGGTAACTTTCCTCCTCAGTTCACAGATCAGAAATGTATTTCTAAAATTAATTACAACTAAAAGAAAAGCCTTTAAGTTGAATTTCTCACGGAAGACTCTGACTCCTAAAACCAATCTGTGTGGTCACTATGAATGAACTGGCTGTGGTATGATGTTTTATCACTTCAGCTGTCATAAATCCGTTAGGATAAAGCTGGTGAGGGGACCTCATTATATTACAATTATACAATTATATATTACAATTATTATTACAATTACTGGTGCCTCATTTCTTAGCAAGGTGTCCTCAAGTAGGTAGGTAGGCAGGCAAATAGATAGATAGATAGATAGATAGGTAGGTAGATAGATAAACAACAGCAACAGAAATAAGCAGTCAAACTACCTGTTCTGAGATTATTTTGCTGCTCATAACAATAACTTTTTTTCATGGATAGTGAAACGATAGGAACTAGAGTTTGAATTATTTCTGATGGATTTTCTTCACATGAAAATATACCTTTTTTCAGGTTACTTCCATCACCAGTACATAGGTGCTAGGAAATGTAACTGTACAGGAAATAATTCTATTATTCTGCCCAGCATTCTTTAGATTACACTGCCCTCTACAGCTGTGAGCAGCAGTTTTTAGTGAAAAGGCAAAAGCATGGACTGGAAATATTTAAAAGATCTAGATCAAGGAAAAACTGGCAGGAGAAGAGTGTGAAGAGCTGCAGGGATCATCTGGTGGTATCCAGAGTGCAACAGCGGTTAGGAAAAATGGCTTGTTCTTTCCTGAGCTGCACCCAGGGAATCTTAGGGTAAAAGGGAAAATACCATCTTCTTCAGCCCTTGGTTTGGGTATTGGAGATAGGAGACTTGTTTATTGTGTGCTGTGATGGGAGGTGCAGTAAGTGCCATACACCTAATTCTGCCCAGGGCTTAAATTTTGGATGTGGATATGGGTTACTGTTCTGTTTTGTTCCTAGTCCTGAGTGTGAGGTGGTGAGGTTTGGTGTGGGTGGGACAGCAAGAGATTTCACTTGGCAGTTCTAACCTAACTCTAGTGAGCAGAAACAGACATAGACAAGCATCATGCAAGAGCAGAGCCACATTAAGGCTTTTTAGACAAATTTCATAGAATCACAGACTCACAGACTGGTTTGGGTGGGAAGGGACTCCAAACCCCGCCCAGTGCCACCCCCTGCCATGGGCAGGGACACCCCCCACCAGCCCAGGGTGCCCAAAGCCCCATCCAACTCAGCCTTGAACCCTGCCAGGGATCCAGGGGCAGCCCCAGCTTCTCTGGGCACCCTGTGCCAGGGCCTCCCCCTGCCCTAGGAAGGATTTCTGCCTCCCAGCCCCTCTCCAGCTGCCCTTCTGCATCTGAGGGCCGTTCCCCTAGACCTGGCCCTCCCTGCCCTGGGCACCAGCCCCTCTCCTGCTTTCCTGGAGCCCCTTTAGGTATTGAAGGGCTGCAGTAAGGTCTCTCCAGAACCTGCCTGGAGCCACTTCTGCCTTGGGACAGAGTGTTTGTGTACCTGACTTACAGAGGTCTCTCCCAGCTCTGTTTGTTTTCCCATCTTTCCCCAGTTGAGAGTTAATGTTAGACAGGAGTTCATGGTATGTTTAGCTAGGATACTGTACTTTACATTCTGTGGAACCTTCAGGACTTGGAGAAACACTGGAAAGCAAATCGCAATTTCAGTTCCTAACTGCTGTGTTCCTGTTTTGTTTTCATTTGTTCTGTGCAGATCCTGACGAGTTTGAGAGGATATATGAGCCCCTAGATGTGAAGAGCAAAAAGATTCATATAGTGGACAGTGGGCTTACATTTAACCTGCCCTACCCACTGATCTTGAGACCTCAGAGGGGTGTTGATCTCATCATCTCCTTTGATTTTTCAGCGAGGCCGAGTGATTCCAGCCCTCCCTTCAAAGTAAGTGAGAGGGACCGTTCCCTTCTTTGTGCTTATGAATTTGAGTTGATGATGGGGTCGTGTTCTTCCAGTGGGGTTGTTGTTTGCACGTTCCATGGTTGCAGAAGGCTGGGGTGTCGTCAGCACTGGAGCAGAGTCTTTTCTACGTCAAGGCAGAATATTGCCCTCTGCCTGGGTTCCTGTTTACATGACTCACGTGGGACAACTGACACAAAGAAGAATAAGAACATAATTAATTGGAAGTAGCTGCTCTGTTGTTTTTATGGAAGTCTTGAAGAATTTTACTTGATGTCACTACTGAACGAATTAAGTCACCTACCATTGTGCTCCCTCTGTCCAGCTGCTCCCCTCTGTGATGGAAACGGGTGGTTTTCCGTCATCATCTCGCAGAAATGTGTCTCCACTCAGTCACTCTGATATTGCTACATGCATAACATTTTGGAAGAGGGGCCAGCTGTTTGTTTACATCTCACAAGGATAATCCCAGTGCTCGCTGAAGTAGGATTCCTCAATCCGTTCAGGCCAGAGCAAAGCAGCCAGAGAGGAATGGGGATTACTGACACGGCTGTTGGGCAGTTGTGGGAAGCACAGCCCTCCTTCTGTATGGCCCATGTACCATCCAGGCACCCAGACAGCCCCAGCTGACCATGGAACTTTAATGTGGAAACATTTTGGGAGCTGACACAGAAAAAGCAGGACTTGCAGAACTATTGTGAGGCACCCAGAAGTGGGGCCCTACTTATTTGAAACCCGATACTGGATATAATACCCAATTGGATATATATTTCTCTAATATAATATGTATATGGATAGCAAATATATATATCCAATATATATAATATCCAATTCTATCTTATATAATCTATATAATATATAGATTAGATTATATAAAATATAATATATATTACATATATAATATATCTAATAATATATATAATAATATATATAATAATATGGGGGGTTGCCCCTTGATAGCAAGAGGAAGGGGAAAAAAAACTACTTCTAACTGAAATCTGGCTGTAAAGCAGCAAAGCAAAGCAAGTGGCTGTTTCTCAGGCAGATGTGATTTCTTGGGTACTTTATAATCCAATTATATTGGAGATATATATCATATATATATTATATATATAATAATATATAATATTAATATATACAGGGTATATATATCTAATATAATATATATTAGATATATCCAATTGGATATAATATATATTGGATGTAATATATATATTGGATATATGGATATATGTGGATATATAATATATATAATATATATTATATCCACTTGGATATAAATGAAATGGCTGGGAATGAAATGGCACAGTCGGTTTGCAGGGAGCCCCTGCTGAAGGGAACGGCTCATGATTTCCGAAGCACAAAGATGTGTCTGCTGAAGAGCGTGAGCTGCCTCCAGCTAACACACAGGTACAGCCCACAGGCAGAGGCTGTGTGCTGGTGGCCTAAAGGACAGAAACCAGTTTTGTTTGCTGGCTGTGCGACCCCACGGGTTCCACTTGCATTGCAAGCAGTGAATGCCAGTTCAAGAGCTGGCCTGTACCTGTGGTAGAGCCCTAATGTACTTTTATTACTCCAACATGCAGGCAAATCAGCCAGCTCAATGACTCCACTCTTGTATCATTTTACACCCACTATCTTTTAATCTGTTGTGTATCCAAAACAGTTGCTCGAAGAAGGGTCCTGTTTCATTCAAAACCAAGATTAAAGATGTTGACCTTCCCTCTCCTTCCTCTCCCATGCCCTCATTACACGCTTTTGAGTCACTGTTTACAAATTATTTTGTTTACTGAGTTGTCACTCAGGCCTGTTCCCCAGACCTGCTTCTTCACTTGGCGTGCCTTTCAACCTGGGGCTGTGCTGCGATGTGACTCGGAACATAACAACGTGGGGACCGGTGTTTATTAACTCCCCTTGGTTTCCATAGCGCCAATACTCAGTTTGCAAGTAAAATTAGAGATGGGTTGGTTTTTTATTCCTAGCTGCCACTCTTTAAATTCACCCAAGGATTTATGTGACAGAGCAGCTCTTTCCTTCCTGTGAATCATCACAGGTGGTGGAGGTTGGGCAGGCTGGTTGGGGTGCTCAGTTGGCCATACAGTGTTGTCTAGGCACAGATTGACTCGACTGGGTCTTCTGCCTAAGGAAGCGTGGGTGTCCTGGTTTCAGCTATGATGGAGTTAATTTTTTTTAGCAGTGGATGGAATGCCATGTTTGGGTGTTAGGATGAGAACAGTGCTGATAGCACCCTGATGTTTCTGGTTGTTGCCGGGCAATCAAGGACCTTTTCTCAGTTCTTCATACTTCCTTACTAATGAGAAAGGAGGGGACGCAGCCAGGACAGGTGACCCGAATTGGCCAAAGAGGATATTCCATGCCAGTTACGTCATGCTCAGTATAAAGGGGGACTGGGGGGAAGAGGAGGAGACAACGCCAGGACGTGCAGTTTCTGGGGACGGTCGGGTTCCAGGACGGGCTCTAAGCTGTGCGGCCTGAGTTGTGTGGTTTGGTGAGAAACTGCATTGTGTATCACCAGTTTCATCTATTTTGTGCTTTAAATTCCTGTTATTGTTATATCTAGTTTTCTGTTATTGTTTAGTAAACTATCCTTATCCCAACCTGCGTGGTTCTGGTTTCTAGGTTGTGGTTTCTTTTCCTCCTTTCTTCCTTCCCTTTTCCCCCTCCCCCAACTTTCCTTCCCCCTTCCTTTTAAAAGTACAAGCGACTGTGTGGGGTGCGGCCCTCGGCCGGGGCAAAACCACGACAGTGGGTTAATAAAATGTTTGACCTGTGTCTCTACATCAGATCTCACTGTGCAGTGCACACTTACACCTACCTGAGTCTCACTTACCTTTTTGCAGGAAATTTTGCTTGCTGAAAAATGGGCCAAAATGAACAAGCTTCCTTTCCCAAAAATAGACCCCAACGTGTTTGATCGAGAGGGCATGAAGGAGTGCTATGTTTTCAAACCCAAGGACACCTCTTCAGAGAAGGACTGTCCAACTATCATCCACTTTGTTTTGGCCAACATCAACTTCCGGAACTACAAAGCTCCAGGTAAGCACACGGTTTCTGATGCTGAAGCCAGCCCTTCCTTTGAAGCTTCACAGTAACATGGGGATTGTATGCTAGACACGTTCTGTCTCTGCAATAACTCTCAAGTCCATCTGTGGTAGTTAGGGAATTCAAAAGAGCAATTCATAAATGAGACCGTAAGTCCTCAGACCTAACATTTAGGTTGCATTTTTGCTCTGTATGCAGGAGTTCCAAGAGAAACACAGGAAGAGAAGGATTTTGCAGACTTTGACATCTTTGATGATCCAAATACTCCGTTCTCCACCTTCAATTTCCAGTACCCCAACGAGGCTTTCAAGAGGCTGCATGATCTAATGGAGTTCAACACCCTCAATAACATAGATGTACGTATGTCAGTGTGGAAAGGGCTTAAAGGGTCTAAGCTGTTAGAACAGGCAAGTAGGTGATGTGAAGAGAGACCTAAACCTGTCATTTGGAAGTCACAGGAGTTTACTTCAGGGTTTGCCTCATCGTTAGGATGTATAAAGTACTTCCTGTGTTCAGCTGGGCCTCTCCCTGTTCTCAGAATTGAGGCTGGATCAAAGCCCACTTATCTATAATCTGCTTTATTTTAATGAGGGCTGGAGCATACCCTGGGTAAATTCCTATTCTTTTTAGTTTCTTTTTGTTTTAACCATCAAAAGTCCTGCAGGGTAATGGAGTGAAGGTGTCTGCATGGAATGTAGGCATCCAGGGCTTTTAGTACACAGTTTTTCTTCCTGGAAAAAGGAGAATTGAAGGTATTTGTAAAGATCTCTGGAAATATCTTTATCAACTAACTCATCAAGAATTATTTTCAGTTGATACCGGCTGTAACATGAGATGGTGATCCAGCATCCATGGAGTAATGCACCATATTCCCAAGTATAAATGATTGTCCCATTTTTCAATATAGTGAGCAAACCTTGTTCCTTTGGGACAAAGGAAACTGAAGTGAAGATTTTCTCAGGATAAGGGTTATTTTTGATGTCCTTCAAGTGTGGCTTCGCTCAATCTTAGTTTTCCCTTTCAGGATCACACCAAACTTGCTTTAAATGGTGTATATTCTTATGTGTCTTCTTTGACAGTGGTCTTCTGTCAAATCTTTACATATTAATTTACATATTTACATTAAAATCAGTGTGGTTTACCCAATCAAAAAAATACTATTCATAGTGATACTCAGCAATCACTTTGCTCAGTGATGGAGCAGTGGTAGAAGGAGGAGCAACATCTGAAGGGGTCTTTTCTGTCAGTTAATAAATCATTGAAATGCTGGTGACTTCCCTGGTTGACACGTTGGTCACTTGTTTTCCAGGTGATCAAGCAAGCTATGACGGAAAGCATCGAGTACAGGAAGGAGAACCCATCTCGCTGCTCCGTGTCTCTTAGCAGTGTTGAAGCAAGGAGGTTCTTCAACAAGAACAACTTTAACAACAACCATACGTAGAGGATGTCTCCTACTCCTTCAAGAAGCTGCTTCTGTCTTTATAACTGGAGTCAAAAAGACGTTACCAGAGCAGCATGCTCCTGAGCAGGGCAGTGCAAACCTCCTGAGAACACTTTCTTGCAAATTCTCAAATTTCAATAGGATTTTGTACTTTTTTTGAAAACATTTCAGTATGCTGATATCCTTACCTTAAAAACTATTGGATTAGTTTATTTTAACTATTGTTGCTGGGTTCAGTGTCATCTTTTCTTTTTATTACAGAACTGTAAGGACTGGTTTCTTGTAGTAGGGCACTTGTCTGCTTTTTAATGGATGTAAACTGGGCATATCTTGAAATGGAAGATGGAATTACAAACACAGCAGTCCAGAGCTTTTGTAACAGATGCAGTTTGTGTACTCGGGCTTGGGCCCAGGTTCCACTCTGTTTTGTCTCCATGAGAGGATTTCCTCTGACTTTGGCTTGCAAAGTCCATAGTCACCACGTCCAGCTAAGCAACAGCGGGTCCCTCGTGTATAGGGTCGCTTGGCTGCATACCAGCTCTGTTCAGCTTGGCTTTGCTCACTGACACCCCCTGGCTGCACTGGCCTTCCCAGCGCCCCATCATCGAGCTGTGTGTCAGACTTCACCTTTCTTGTGGGAGTGGTGGCCCTTAAAAACCCAACAAGCTTCTGCTAATGAGCAGGCGTCAAAGAAACAGTGTTTGTACATCCTTGGTAGAATCATAGAATCACAGAAGGCTTTGGGTTGGAAGGAACCTCAAAGCCCATCTAGTTCCACCCCCCTGCCATGGGCAGGAACACCCTCACTAGCCCAGGTTGCCCAAAGCCCTGTCCAACTCAGCCTTGAACACCTCCAGGGATGGGGCTTCCACAGCCTCTCTGGGCAGCCTGTGCCGGGGCCTCCCCACCCTCAGAGTAAAACATTTCTTCCTCACGTCTCCCTTAGCCGTGCCCTCTGCCAGCTTGAAGCCATCGCCCCTTGTCCTGTCCCTGCACTCCCTGGGGAACAGCCCCTCTCCCACTTTCCTGATAGGACCCTTTAAGTCTTGGTAGGTACATTAGGTATCCTGGAGCCTTCTCTTCTCCAGGCTGAACCAACCCAATTCTCTCAGCCTGTCTTCACAGGAGAAGTGCTCAACTCCCTTGATCTTCTTCATGGCCTCCTGCTGTAAGTAGGATCCTCAGCTGGTGGCTAATGGTAGTAGAGCTTTTCTAACTGACATGAAGAAGGATTTACTCTTGAATCTTTTAATCACAAATATTTTCACAAAACCTGAAGCCCGTGTTACTGCTGTTGAGGAACTTGTGTGTATCCACTCAGCAGAGAATCCGGCCTCTTTTGTTCTACAGAATCACGTCACTGGAGTCCTTGAGCTGGCAGTGCCTGTGTGTTACGTTATTGTTACTTCTTGTGTTTCCCACCTAAATGTTCAGAGGGAAATGAAAAGTGATGCTGCGTTTGTACACGATGAAAAGCATCGCGTCTCTGCAAAGGGACAGGGGCAATGTTTACTGGGGACAGGTAACATGTTCCTAGGGAAGAATGTGAAGTAGTTCATGTCTTAAGGGCTTGTTTATAAAAGTGCCTTTTTAAATGTGCTCAGACATAGGGTATTTCAGCAGGGCTTGAGAAAACTCTGCCAGTGTGGAGAATGACGGAGTCACACCTCCGAAAACGTCCAGCCTCCTTTGAAAGACTGTGATGGGAAGGAGCTCATGAGTTCATTGCTAATTCAGTGGCTTTTCCTTATATTGGCAATTATTGACCTACTTTTAATTGCTAAATTCTCTAAGCCCATGGGAAGGGAAGTAATCATAATGCATTTCTATTAGCAGCCACTGCATCACCCCCCCCTTAAATCTACATGCAACGTTACGTGATTAATAACATTTTCTGTATTGATTAATAGGTTTTATTTCTGTTTGAGTTAGTGGACGTTTAAAATCAAGAGAGAACATAAAAGTAACTTATATTAGTGCTGGGTAATTTAAACATTTACGATAAATTTTTGGAATACAGGAAGAAACTGGTACTGTTATTTTATTGTAACATTTTCTTCTAAATGTTTGGGGTTTTTTTCCCTCCTTTTGTTAACATAATATTTGTATTTTTCATTTTATAATATGTATCTACTCTGTTTTATGGAGGTGTTTTATTGTGCTTTATACAGTTTATATTATCACGGTGTTATCAGACAATAAAAAAGTTAACTATATTTGGCACCCGCTGGTTTTGGACAGTTTATTTCAGTGATTTACTGAAATTTAAGTAACATTTAAGACATTTTTCGCCTTAATTTTGAAGAGACACAGCTCACAAGCAGGTTCTGCTGGTTCACCCTTTCAGATGTTAAAGCTACAACCGCTGTCAGCAGTTCATCATGCTGGGACAGCCCATCGGTTTGTTCCCCACGATGCAGGTTGCTCTGCTGGAGCCCCCTGTATTTCCTTCCAACCCAGCCCACCTGTGCCTAGAAGAGGGTAAAAGTTGGGATGAGAGGATGAGTTATTTCAGATGTCAGGAATTACTTGAGGCGGTGCCTGCGGGATGCAGCCTGCAGGATGCGGCCTGCGGGATGCAGCCTGCGGGATGCAGCCGTCACGCTGGCCTGGCCATGTGGGTGAGTGTGGCTCCAGAGAGGCAGATGTGGACTCCATGTCGGTCCCAACCCACTGAATCCTGGAGCACAACTTCAGTTTCATTTCAACAGCACCTTGGTGGGGTCTCCAGCTGCTGAGGGGATGTGTGGGGGGGCTGGAACCTCCTCTTGCCTTTCTCCTTCAGCAGTGCAGGTGAACACTCAATAAAATCCCACTGACCTGGAGAGCACGAGAGCACCGAGCTCCAGAGCGTCTGCGTCAGCAGGGGTAAAACTCATTTTGGCAGGGAAATGGGGCCGCAACGAACATGCTTCCTGGTTTGACCCAGCAGACTTCGAGGGATGAAACTCGAGACGCTGGGGTGGGGGGGGCCATTGAGCTGCTCTCACCCCCGGATCTCGGCCTGTCCAGCACCAGGGTTTGGAGCCACTGAGCCGCTCTGCAGGTGCAGAGGGACAGAGTTGTGCAACCGCCTGCATTAACATAACACGTGTTTGCCTGGGTGCTCGCTCCAAGCACGAGCATGTAGACATTTCCTGAAGCTCCAAGTCCACCCATCACTCTCTCTGCCTTTGCACTGCACAGGAGGGCTGGATTTGTGTATCTGTGTGACTCACCCATGAGGTTACAGGCAGGGAGCTCTCCTCTGGAACAAAACCAGAGGCTCCTTTGCATGCAAAGAACAGGCGGTGCTGTAGGGGGGTTGACACAGCCACTCAGTTAACCTTCAGACTACCCAAAAAACCAACAGGAACAGGAATTCCTTGTGTGGCCCTTTAACCCTTGAGTGTCAGGCTGCACAAACCCAGCTCAAGCAGGAATTTAGGAACGAAGGCCAAGCCAGAAGATTTGTGTTCTCCAGGTTTTGGCAGAAGGTGTGTGGGAGTAGGAAAGAAAGTCCCAAAGCAGGAGCCCAGAGCAAGGAGAAACCTCAGAGTGGGGGGAAGAGACCTGCACCCCGGGGGTGCTACAAATAAAGCTGGGTAAAGAATTTGGTGGGGGCAAGCAGCTGTGAGGGGGATGCCCAGCACTGGTGTGAGGGCTGGGGTGGGCGATGTTTGATATCTGCAGAGGGCGAATGTCCTGCCAGTGCTTCGGGCTCCATCTGTACCTGGAGTCATCATCCCCATTCGTGACATCTTCCCGAGACCTGCCAGAAGAACCTCGGGGAACTGAACTGTATGACCCAACTTGATGCTCAGAAGATGTTTTGCCTTTTTAATCAGAGCAATGCTCTTCTCCTTGCAGCCCGCAGCTAAGCTAGCAGCAGCAACCTGAGTGTTTGGGGTGGTCTTGGCCTTTGTGTTCCACCCTCATTCTCAGCCAGATGGGGGGTTGTTTTTTAGGCCAGTAGTCACCAGGGCGAGTCAGGCAGAGCTGTGCTTATCTCTGTGTGAAACTGTAACTTCTGCAGAACAAGCCACTTTGGTAAAGTTTTACAATTCCTTTGTGTCCATTTTCTAATTCAGCTTCACACCTGCTTCTCACCCAACTTTCTGGATGGGGTCATGGGCTGGACCCAGCAGGAATCATTGAGCTCTCAAGATGAGGCTTGTTCTGCATCCAGCTTGTGCTAAACACGTGCAGACCCAACGTGTCGCTTAGGGTGTGTTCTGGAAAGTATGACATGGAATTAATGCCATGACATTGAAAGAAACTGAGGCGAGTATTTTGACTCCGTGTTTTTTGGGAGGAGAATGGCTGATACTTTGCAGCTTTGGATTTAACACAAATCCTTCTTCCTGGTCCTGTTTTACTAAACCCTGGGGATTTGAGCTGCACTTTTTTGTATCACGGCCAAGTGCTGTTTAGGACAGTAACTAATCCGTGCTGGCTGTCAGCAGGGATAGACACAACCTGAATGACTGAGAGAGTATCTGCTCACTGGCAGGGGAGGGTGTGGCAGCACGTCTGTCTGTCTGTCCATCCATCCGTCCGTCTGTTTGTCCATCCATCCATCCGTAGCCCCAGGGCTTTGCTCGCAGCTGGGATGCCGCAGGCGGTGGGTGCGGATGAGCCATGACTTTGTTTTCCCCCACATCCCAGGGTGGGACAAGCGATGTCAGCTGGAGCAGCGGCTGAAAGGAGGGCTGGGTCAGTGGGCGAAGCCCCTGCGGGTGCTGAAGCGGGATGTGTGCCGTGGGCAGCTGCCCAAGTTTGGCTTTGCCATCCCGTTGCAACGCTCGCAGTCAGTGAGTAAGGCTGGGAGGCCTGCACTGTGCTCAGCATTTTCCCCTTTGCCTAATAAAGCTGTTGAAAAAAAACAATTAAGTAGTTTTTTGCCTCCAGTAACCACTTCCCGTGTTGAACTGGTGCTTGTTTGACCTTCCAGAGGTCCAAACTTTAGTAATGCTGGTTGATTAACTCTCATTTGCCACGCCTTCCTCTAAACAAGACTCTTTTAACATCTCATTTACAGCCACATTCCCCCCCATTTGTAGATGCAGAAATTACTTTGAAGCTGGTTTAGAGTGGGTTTCAATAACCCAATGTTATTACATACCTGTGTGGTGGGCCTTCTTCTGTTATTACATACCTGTGTGTCTTTTCTTCAGGCAGTGTGGGGCAAGGGCTTGCCAAAGATAAACCCCATGACCACTGTGGCATCTGAAATCCTCGCTGCTTTATTTTACTTTTATTTCCTTTATCAGCCCAAACCACTTCTTTTAGTTTTTTTTGATTCCCTCAACCAGCTGGAGAGGTGGGCCCCTGCAAACCTCATGAAGTTCAACAAGGACAAGTGCAGGGTCCTGCCCTTGGGTTGGGACAATCCCCATTATCACACAGGCTGGGGGATGGAGATGTGATGGAGAGCAGCCCTGGGGAAAAGGTCTCGTGGGTACTGATGGGCACAGAGCCAACAACGGGCACTGGCAGCGACTGCATCCTGAGCTGCATCACAAGGAGCGTGGCCCCAGAGCATCTTTCTGCTGCTGCCATCTGCCAGGATGCGGGGGGTAAGGGCAGGCGGGCGTGGGGTGTCCATCCACCCAGGCCCTGGGCTCTGTGCCAGGAGCATTTTCCTGGTTCATCTCTGTGAAGCGGGGTGAGCAAGGGGGGCCCAAAGATCCAGCTGTGGGGTGTGGGGTGGTTGTGACCGAAAAGACACTCGACTGCAGGGTTTAAGAAAGAATTACTTCGTTAAACACCACGTGCAGGCTCTGTACCTCACTGGTGCAGGTTTTATGGGCAGGACGGAGAAGTATTGCAGGTCAGAAGTACCACTGCACTTCTCACAACCACGAGAGATTCACAACATGTGCTACAGCCCACACAACGGAGTCAGGAAATGCACTTTGTGACCCCAGACGAAGCCACAAAACTCACTATTGCCACCCGCAGGCAATTCACAAGATTCACTGGTACAACCACAGCAGACTCAGGGAACTCTCACAGCTCAGGAGGGCACTAAATGCCACACGTGTGTTAGCCAGCCACCTGAGACTACAAAATAAAAGCACATCAAATACTCACTTATGTCTCTCCAGGTGAGGGTTCTCAATGTGTTACCTTATCCAGCTTCCTGGCCAAGGGGAAGGGTCTCTGCCAGCTGCAGAGATGGAGAAGGGACTCACAGCCTGAATCTGAGGGCTTTTATTCCTTGACCTACATGACAGTGGGCAGGGCTGTCCCTGAGTGGGTAACACCACCTGGGGTGATTGCCATTAGCAGTGTTTCCCCCTATCTTTTTTTATTCGTGGTGAGGTTCACTTCTGTGCCCTATCTTTAGCATATCTTTTTATTGTCTGGGTCCATGGAAGCCAAATGGGTCCCTCTAGCTTACCTTTATCTTACTGCTGGACAGCTGAATAGTGACTGGACTGGGACTCAGGGCATGTTGTTTGGTGAAGGAATTCAAGGCTCAACCCAGGTTTTTGTTAGTTGAATTATGCACACTGCCCTGTTTAGTTTACAGGACAGCTCAGGTCTGAGCTACCTACACAGCCCCCCATGGGCTGTCTCTGCAGAGATGGGGCCTCAAGGCAATCCAAGGCTGAGTCGCTTTTACAGCCCCCCATGAGTCTCCTGGTGCACTGGACGTCTCCAAAAATTGTTTGTGGGATTCTGAGCCAGATGATCCTTACAGTGGTCTGACAGAAAGTTGGTCAGCTCCCTGCCAAGCAGCTCCAGATGTGGCCATGGCAAAAAAACCCCAAACAACAACAACAACAACAAAAACAGCAGCAGCAGCAAAGGTTTCTGGTTCACTGGTAGTTTGGATGTTTTGCAACTTGCTTTCAGTATGGAAAATACCAAAGGGAAGAAGCATCTGGCCAGCACATTGGCCCTGCAGCCACCCTGCACGCAGTCCTTCCCACAGCTTCAAGGCTGTTCCAGCTCCTCTGATGAGCTGCTGGAGCCATGGCATCCCCTGCCCTGCTCCCGACCCCACAGATGCCACTCCTGTGCCACAGCCCTGGACCAGCCGGGGCCTGGACATGGTTCTGGTCCTTCTCTATAGTAAATCGTCAGAGCCAAGGAGTTTCAGAGGAAGATGTGTACATCACTGCATCCCAAAGGTGGGTAGGGTGCAAGGAGCTAATGGCAGGGTGGTGTGTGGGAAGGCTCCCCTCCCTCATGATAAAAACCTCCTGTTTGCAGGGCTCTTCACACGATGCCACAAAAATACAGGAGACCATCACACGCTGTTACTCAGACTTTGTATTTTGCCAGGTGAAAGAGGGAAGTAAGACAATGGTCTGTTTTGCAAATCCTCCCCCTTCCCAATCCACTTTTACCTTTCAAGCCACCTTGGAAAAATAGAAATCTCCCTGTTGCATCCAGCTGCCACTGAACTGAGAAGACATTCAGGTGCTTCAAACTATTTTAAAAGGTCTGAAAGACAATCCAATCACCTAGATGAAGAGCAGAGGCATTTATACAGTTAAATTATATATATATATATATTTGAAGCTTATGTTCGGCTTCACTGCTCAGGAGAAGCTCCAACCCACCTCTCATCCCTGTGGGTCAGTTCACACTTCCAGTACTAGAAGTAAAAATGATGGTTGCCCTGGAGTTTAGTTGATGTGTCAGTAAAGGAGGCAGAGTGACAGTCGGGGCTTGTCTTTGTGGTTGTAGGTGATTTGGTGCCAGTAGCAAGAAGGGCGAGTGTTGCATGTGGTGAAATGTGATGAAAGAGACCTTCTGGGTTTAATAAAATGACTGAAAAGCAGGAGGACCTGAAAAACAGGTGAGCTCCAGGGGATAACATTTGCCTGGGATGTGCTTTATGCACTGGCAGCAGGAGAAAACCTCTCTGTGTCTCCAAGGCTGTACCCTCAGGTGCTTCACTCAGCACGGGCTCTAAGCAAGGAGCTATTCTTGTGAGCAATGGTAAGTAACTGCCCATGATAACAGCCAAATTTTAATCAATTTGCACAAAAACTCAAGTCTACAGTTGTGCTTTACACTAAAGCTGGCTGTGCTTTATTCTGCCACTAGCTTTGGTGCACTGGCTTCAAAGGATTCACCAGGAGAGATCCGGGCCAGACCGATGTGTTGGTTGGCACACAGCTCATAAAGAAACAGGCCAGTGAGTGTCAATGGAGCTGATTGAAACAAAACAATCCCTGGAGCACGCTGCTTCATTCTCCAGCCTGAGTTGTAACATGTGGATGGGAACGTGAAGGCTGACAGGGAGCTGAAGCGATGGGTGGTGGGTTCCCATGGGCGGCTAACCACTGCAGTCTGGTCAGTGGGGAACGCATGTGTCATCTAAACAACATCCACCAGACCTTGTTTTGTTTCTTAAACAGAAGTTAACGGGGAGGAGGGAACGGGACAAAAAAGGGCAAGCTGCAAACCTGGTGGCTCCTTCCATGCCTGCGGCTGGGAGGGTGAGGCCAAAGCTCTGCTTGGAAAAACAGAACCATAGAATCATAGACAGGTCTGGGTGGGAAGGGACCCCAAGGATCACAGAGTTCCAACCCTCGGCCACAGTCAGGGCCACCAACTTCCAGGCCTGGAGCTACACAAGGTTGCCCAGGGCCCCAGCCTTTGCTAATATTTTCCTGCTTCCCTGTGTGGCAGGATCACAGAATCACAGAATCATAAGGGTTGGAAGGGAGCTCCAGAGCTCATGGAGTCCAACCCCCTGCCAAAGCAGGCTCCCTAGGACAGGTCGCACAGGGAGGCGTCCAGACAGGGCTGGAATATCTCCAGAGAAGGAGACTCCACACCCCCTGGGCAGCCTGTCCCAGGGCTCCCTCACCCTCACCAGGAAGAAGTTCTTCCCATGTTGGTGCGGAACTTCCTGTGCTCCAACTTGAGGTCATCGCCCCTTGTCCTGTCCCCACAGACACTGAGAAGAGGCTGGCCATTTCCCTGTGTCCCACCCTTCAGCTATTGATAAACACTGATCAGATCCCCTCTCAGGCTTCTTTTCTCCAGGCTAAACAGCCCCAGGTCACTCAGCCTTTCCTCACAGGGGAGATGCTCCAGGCCCTTAATCACCTCTGTAGCCTCCTCTGGACTCTCTCCAGGAGATCCCTGGCTTTTTTATCCCAGGGAGCCCAGAACTGGACACAACACTCCAGGTGGGGCCTGACCAGGGCAGAGCAGAGGGGGAGGATCACCTCCTTAGACCTGCTGGCCACACTCCTCTTGATGCACCCCAGGATCCCATTGGCCCTCTTAGCCACCAGGACACACTGCTGGCTCAACCAACCTGTCATCTACCAGGACCCCCAGGTCCTTCTCCGCAGAGCTCCTCTCCAGCAGGTTCTGGCAAAACACAAAGCTTTGTCCTGTGAATCTAGAGGTAGTGCCCAAGTGACATTATTTTGCTTTCGCTTTCTAAAGAAACACAGGTTGTGTAGGAAAAATAAAAATGATTTAAAGATCCTGCCTTCATCTCCAGTGGGAAGGAGGAAACAGTGCTCAGGTGCCTCCCTAACGCCAGCTTTGGTGTTTGCATCACCACCAACACCTCACTGCTGCAGGCTGATGGGTTTTAGCACAGTGATGGAATCCAGGTAAGGGAAGGACAGTCCCGGGAGTGATGCGCTGCTCCCCAAAAAGCCTGTGCAGGCTCAAGCTTCCCTTATCCCACAGAGGTGATAAAGCTCTTCCCCAGGATAGAGCAAGGTGCTAAACCCTGTGATGTATGGGCTGGGTAAATGAGGATTTAATGATTCATGAGATTTCTGCCAGATGCACACTCTTTGCAGGGCATTAACACTAAGTGCCTCTGAGCAATCTGGTCACCCATCAGGTGAGAAGGACGCAACCTGAAGGAGTCCTTCCCCTGACTCAAGGACAGGCCACCACAGAATCAGTCCAGTGAGCTGCAAAAGAGCAAATTAACCTTGGAATACAACTTGTTCCAGTGTAAAACTGAACAGGTTTGAGTCTTCCTTTGCAGTAACGCATGTCTGCTAATTCATCCTAAGATTTATTCTCAGCAATCTTAGCCCAAAGCGTTTTCTACTTCTCAGTGGCGTTTCAGTAAAAGTCTACTCATTTATTATTTGGGTTTTCAGTAGAATTATGTATATATACCTTCATAAACAAGTTGCTCAATGGCTTTGTGTTCCGTGGATTCCTCAGTTAGGTTTAAGGAAAACAGGGAGAAGATGTTGACAGTATTTCCACGTGCTGAGCCTCTGAACTCACCCTGGTTTGCTCCACCCATAGGTGCTGGTCAAGGCTCTTGGTTTAGTTAGTTTAAGTATGGTTATGTGCTAAGCAACTTACATATCAGCCCAGCCACTTCATAGCAGCCTGTGGGGATAAAAATCCTTGCCAGCTCGAGACTCATGCTACGAGCGAGGATGACTGTGTGTGAAAAGAACATCAACTTCTGCTTCTAAAAATAGAAAGATTCAGATTTCCAGTAGTTTTGTGGCAATGAAAAATCAAGGAAGAGCTGCTGGCTTGTCCTCTTATCTAGTAGGAATTGCAACGAGTCAGTGTCCTCACACAGGAGCAGCCTTGGCCATGTTGCCATGTGACTTCATGCACCTCGTCCTCCGGGATCCCCAGTGTACCCATGTCAGGTTCCTGCCACATCTGCATGTGAGACACCAAAGGATAATTGTGTCCTTTGGGGTTTCTACTTGTGTTTTGCAGTTGTATTGTGGCAGTTTTGGGTGAATTTGAGCCATGGGCGTATAAAAATAAAGAAAACATGGGACATCTATGCACCAAGTGAGTCAAGTCCAGTGATCCACCTGTGCTGAGGATTTGGTCTTAGGAATGGAAAGTAAATCCATGGGGAACAGGGCTTCATTCACAGGCTCTCTAAAGTTTTGCTCTGTGCCTTATTTATTTTTTTTTTTTGCCTTTAGATATTTTCAGTTGTAAAGACCTAACAGATAGAATGCCAATGTATTATTATGTGCCAGACTGAGATGAGGATAAGAACATAAGACTCTGTAGCTGCACTTAATTTTGACACATTAGAATTTTTCATGTCCATACATGCACACATTTATTTATAGCAGTACTTTAGAGGTGACAGATTAGGCATAAAACTCAAAATGTGTTGGATTTCATATCAGATGGTAGAGGGAATCCCCGGATTTTTGTGGGCTTTATGTTGTGTCTTGGGCAATGCCTTCAGGGTGTGGTCTACTGCAGGTTGCCACAACTTCAACTGCTGTCACTGACATACCATCAAGGGGCTGATTCAGATGTTATGGAAATTATTTACATGCTCTGTTGGAAGTTTGATCTCAGATCTGGTATTTTTACCAGTAGTAGAAGTTCCTGCCACTATTTCCTAACCCTGCTCGCTCTTCTCACCCACCTTTGTCTTCCCCTGCTTCTAACCCTGTGAGGTCTGTGAGGGTTGAACATAGCACTTAGTGGCCTGGGGGACTTTTTGCATTTTGTAGAGCAGTAGGTGATTAAATCTCTGATGAAATGCACAATTTATGACAGTTTCATAGTGAGGGGACTCACAGCCACAAGGCTGGGGGAAGAGCAAGAGGAATGGAGGTCAACCAGGAGAAAGAGAATAAATTTCAGCATGTCTTCCCCACACATAGCCATAGGTATCTCCAACAGCTGGAGATTCATCGAATGACTAATGAAAGTCATTGTCCTGGTTCTGGCCAGGCCAGGGTTAACCTCCCCAATCAGCCAACACAGGCAAGCTGAGTCAGCCCAGGTGAGCTGAGGAAAGTGATTGTCCAGGTTCTGGCCAGGCCAAGGTTAACCTCCCCAATCAGCCAACACAGGCAAGCTGAGTCAGCCCAGGTGAGCTGAGTTAGCCAGAGCTGTTTTCCACACCACCTGACACCACTTGCCCATAAAAGCAGCTGGCTGGGGAAGGGTGGGGGCTGTTTTGCCTCTGAGACAGTTGCAGTGTGGCTGGGACTTCAGGTCAGTTGGTTCTTCCTGTTGGACAGCCTCTGTGATCCTTGGGTCGGTAAGGTACTCTGTGTTAGCACTGGGTGTGAGTGTAACTAGCTGTTATTGTTCTATAGTCACAGTGATTTTTGGCAGTAAACTGTCCTTATCTCAACCACAGAGGCTCTGCCTGTCTCTCCTCTGGGAGTGAATAGTTGATAGCTAGTAATGCTTTCAGCCTCCCTGATTCCTCAGCCCAACAGGAATGCCAACCACCATGTTTTCCACAGGTGTGGACAGCATTGTTTTAAGTCTCCAACCCAGAACTAAACAAACTTTTATTTCCTTCTTAGCTAGCATTTACCCATGCAGATTTCACTGTTTGTCTTGTAATAGTTACCTGTCTCATTTTCTCTCCTGACAATGATTTACAAAATCCTGAGGCTGGAAGACAACCAAAATAGTGTATCAAACAAAAGTTCATATTCATCAGGGGTTTCTCTCTAAGGACAGGCACACAGGGATCTGTATTTTTATCCAAAACAACCTCTCTCTATTTAATAGCTACATTTGGTTTGGAATTCACTGAAGTCCATCATAAGACTTGCTTCATAATTTAAGGAAACTTTCAGAATTGTGTAAAAGCTGCTAGAAATGTCTCTAAAGGTCATGATGTTATTTAAGGGTGGAAAATTGTAAGGATTGCTTGAGAAGCTCTTTGTCTTAGAGTACAAGATAGTTTTATGTGATGTTAAAAAGAAAACCCAAAAGAGTCTAGCCAAAGTTTTTTCAGTGTGGGTAGATTAAATGCTATTTCTGGAAAGTCTTAATTCCATTTAATGTTACTTGGTAAGAGCTGGAACTGATTAGGCAGTTGTGGGTTGGTGCTGAAATTCCACATGGTTCAGGGTCTGCAAACACTTAGCTACAGTGATGACACTGGATGGAATAAAAACATATTAAACTTTTTTTTTCTGGAGTTACTTCTATAGATCCTTGACTCAAAGGTGAAGCTAGTTCTTGCAGCTGTTATTATTGCAGTGAAAGTGTTGGTTAAAGTGGCTCTAAAATGGATCTGAATGAAAATTTGCAAGTTATGTCTGCTTCTACCCCCATCTGATAGAGGGGAAACCAAGTAGCCTTTCTTCAGGTGTTGATTGCTTACAGGGGCCTGGATGGTTGTGTTAGTCTCTGGAGATGACCACTTCCCACCTCAGAACAGGTTCTCCCACTGCTCAGCCAAGGTTAGTTGTTGGCTTTTGGGCACCTGGCTATGGAAATGGGGTTGTTTCAGCAGGGGCTGGAAATTATCCTGGTTGACAAAGAAGTCACTGTGCTCCTTTGGGTGGTGGTGCATTGTTTGTCATCACTGTTGAGGGTGGAGCAAGAGAGCAGTACAGCCAAGACCCACAGCAGGGTTGGGGCTGTGCCCAGTGTCCTAGGAGCTGAGAGCTGGTGCTTTAGCACTGAGCTGAGCCCAAAAACCTTCCTGTGTGGGGTAGCTGGCGTTAATGCAAATGCTACCCATGCCATACATGAAACCCTACTTGGGTCAATCCCTCAGTGTGGACACAAAATCTATGAAGTAGTCCAGAAAACCATCTCCTTTTTCTTTTATTTTCTTTTTTCTTTATTTTCTCTGCCTGCACCCCCACAACAGAGAGATCTGTTTCTCCTTTATGAGTTCAGTTAGAGCCTGTGTTTGCAGCAGTTCTCAAAGTTTTCATCCTTATCCTCTTAAACAAAATGACTCAGCCATATTACTTTTGTTGCTTAAAGCTTTGTCCAGTTGACCCTTCCTAAAGTATTCAACTGCCCTCCTTATGTTGTAATCTAATCCAGAAGGACAGAAAAGATAAGGCAGACCTAGTGATACAGGAGGGGGAGAATTCCATCACTGCAAGCACTGTAAGGACTTTTCAGTCTGGTAGATGAAGTGTTTAAATTCAAATGTCATTTTTGTGACCGCTTTGAATAAATTTGTTTATATCTGTTGCGCTGCTCAGCACTCACACTAAAGGGTGTAAATACATCCAAAGTGTGCACTACATTGCATAAGAGGTTAATTTTCCTGTGCTTGAAAGATCTCATAGTGAAGAGGGAGAGTGCTCTTCTAAAGTAATTTATGCTTAGGAGAGAAGCATAGAAGGCATGAAAAGCTGTAGAGTTTTCTCCTGATTGCTCACTAGTAAGCAGATCAAGCAAATTGCAAAGGCAGCTGGAGGTGACTTCAGACATAAGTCAAAAGAAGTATGCTATAAGGAATGGAAGGATATAATAGACTTCTGCTGTATTAATATATGCATGAAAGACTCCCTTTTTTACGTGGAATAATTCAACTGTATTGTTAAGCTTCATGGGGAGAAAAAAATACCTTCTCCCGTTGGCAGAATTTCCAGTTAAATCAGCACCTTGCTGGCAAACCAGCTACTTAGATCTGTGTTGGTTTCTACCGTTGTTGTGTGATGATTGCCTGTTGTGCTAATGGCTTTTGAGTTTGCTGCCACCCCGCTGTTAGGTGGAGAACAATCGAGGAGGAAAGGGAAGAAACAAGTGGTAGGCCCTGCAGGCCGGGAGAAAGCCTAGGCCGCGGGAGGGAAAGCAACCCACCGGCTTCGCAGGAATCCTGTGTAAAAGGAAGATCGCCTGGCTGTGCCTGGCTTTACCGCTCTGTTGTCTTGCTATTATACCATGAAAATAGTTTAATTAAAACACTTACAGCACTCCAGATGGAACATGGCTTTGATGCAGGTGTGTGTACAGTGTGAAGCCTGCAGCGTGAAATCTCCAGAGCTCTTTTCCCCTCTTCAAGAGACAGAAGAGGGTCCACTGGGTTCAGAGCAGAATGAAATCTCTGAGTTTTCTCTAAAGCATTTTTAAACATCCCCCCTTATCTTTTTCTTTCTTTGGTGAGTGACAGCCAATGGAAAAACTGCTATGAATCTAGACACGATTTGATAAATTAAATACCATTTAATAAAGTTGTTGAAAGATTGCTTCAGCTCCTTTCCCTTGATAAAACTGTGGTGTGGATTTACAGGCTGTTTTCCTTGCTGCTAATTGGCGTTAAGCTTGGCATGGCCTTCGCTTGTGTTCATAGAAGCCATAGGAAAAACAGCCCATAATAGTTATAGCTCTTAGTTCCTGGTTACTCTGAAGTACTAGCTTATCAATTTCTCAAAAATCCAGCAAATGTTTTGTTTATTTGCATAAAAATCTATTTCTTTAAATGCCTGTAATCTCTTGGCCTCAGTGAAATCTCTTGACATTGAGTTTGGCAGACAAATGTTAGCCAGACCCTCCCTCCACTCTCTTCTTTCTTCTCTTTCAAAGTATAGCTGACACCAGCGTGTGTTTCCTGGCATGAAAGGGCAAGAAGTTATAGACTTTGATTTGTTTAGCTCTTAATTTCTGCAGTAAAGGTTTATTTTCCTCCATCTGCAGGTCAGGCCAGTTGCCTTTGCCTCCCCTGTTCAGGGAAACTGAGGCATGTGGTGGTGGAGATTTCCCCACAGTTGGCTGGCAGCAGAACCCATAAGGTTCAGTGTTTTCCACCGAGTTACCAACAAATTCCAAATGGTGAACTCTATTTTGTGACTTTACTGTGAAAGGTCTTAGATTTTGTCAATATACTTTGTGCATCCACTTTTATTTTATCCCTGAGTGCTCCTGATGGTTGACGGTCTCTGAACTGGACATATGTTAATGTATTTCACCCACATCCATATTGCAAGGCCATGGTGTAGAAACATAAGACTTGTGATCAAGAGTATCCAAAACTTTAAGACAGTGTAGCTAAACTTTGAACCTCCAGTAGCTTGTGCTTAAAATGTGAACATTGTCTATTCACGTCTAACTTTAAACCTGAGAAGTTTCAGCTTAATGACCCTGGAAAAGGTACTAAAAACCCTATAGGATATTTTAGTATGGAATTCCATGTTTACTGTGTTCAAATGTTATTCTAAGGGGGTTATGAAGCTGCAGAAGAAACCAAGGGCTTGTCTTGAATAAAATGATCAGCAGAGATGAGGGAAAGGAGCAAATTGCTTATTTGGGCTATACAGGGCTTCAGTAACCTGAAGCATAGCTGCTTGGAGGCTGTGGAGCGGGGCAGGCTGCTGAATCGAGTCCCTCTGTTAAGAGTTTACCAAAAAATCTGCTGTGCTCTGGTACTTGGTTTTCACCCTGATTTGAGGAGCATCCTGCTGGCTGGTTGCCCCACCTCACACCAGTCCCATCTACTGGTTTCTGGGCGCCACCTCTTGGTTGCTGGGGATGGGCCGTTCCTTCTGCTGGGCCAGCGAAGCTCTTGGCTCTCCACACACTCATTTCACACTGGGCTTTTGAGAAAATAATATTAAAGTAAATGTAACGCAAGTGAGGACCTTAAATTATTCACGTTTTGGTTAAAAGTAGAGCTGTATTGCAACAGTGCTCTGCAACACGGTTGTTAAGTGGGACATCTGTGAAGACTGGCGGCTAAACTTGCTGGTGTTAGCTGGAGCTGGAGGGTGGCTTTATGATTCCAATGTGCTTCCCATATGCTGCTCCTGAGCTTCTTTGTGGCACATGGGACATAACCCCATGCAGTGCTACAGGCTTGGGGCAGGGTGGCTGGAGAGCTGTCAGGCAGAGAAGGACCTGGGGGTGCTGGGTGACTGCAGACTGATCATGAGCCAGCAGTGTGCCCGGGTGGCCAAGGAGGCCAGTGGAATCCTGGCTTGTGTCAGACACAGCATGGCAGCAGGGCCAGGGCAGGGATTGTGCCCCTGGACTTGACATTGGTGAGGCTGCACCTCGAGTGCTGGGTCCAGTTCTGGGCCCCTCACTACCAGAAGGACATTGAGGTCCTTGAGCGAGTCCAGAAAAGGGCAACCAGGCTGGGGAAGGGGCTGGAGAGCAAACCTTCTGAGGGGTGGCTGAGGGAGCTGGGGGTGTTCAGCCTGGAGAAGAGGAGGCTGAGGGGAGACCTTATCAGTGCCTACAGTGACCTGACAGGAGGGTGCAGAGAGGTGGGTGATGGCCTCTTCAGGCAGGTGACAGAACAAGGGAAAATGGCAAGAAGCTGTGCCAGGACAGATTTTTCTTCCAGAAAAGTATTTTTTACTGAAAGAGTTGTCAGGGCCTGGAACAGGCTGCCCAGGGAGGGGGCTGAGTCACCTTCTCCAGATGTGTTTAAAAAAAAAGTAGATGAGGTAGGGATATGGTTTAGCTTAGGATGGAATGGTTGGACTTGATGATCTTAAATGTCTTTTACAGTCTGGTGATTCTGTGATTCCATATGTTGCTGAGATCTGGGGGATGTGGTCAAGTCTGTGGTGAGCTGTGAACCTGAGTGGCAGCAGCCTGTTTGAAACATCCCTGCAGCATCAGCTGGAAGTTTAGTAACAGCATAGCTCAAAGCAAGAAAAATCTGCACCTGAGACCCATCCCAAAACTTCCTCTCTAAATGACACTTCTGTGAGCAGAAGCAGAATCTGGTGCCTTGGATCCGACTGGGTTTGACAAATTGGGGGTTTTTGTTTCATTTTTTGTTATTTTTCAGTGGGGGTTTTTAGTCCCTAAGATCAGCCCATGTCAAATCTTCCAATGAAACACAATACAGGGAGAAAGTAGCCTGATGTGGGAAAAAAAACCCCAAAAGATGAGATCCAGCAATCCTCTTTATTAACTGACAGAAGCTCAGGTGCAATTCTCCACCACCTTTATTTTAATTCACCCAAACGCTTCCATAGCTGATTAAAGTTTCAATAATCGCTTAAGATGATGCATTATAGTTATTTTGTTACTGTTATCAGGAAAAAGGACTTTCCCAGTGTGGTACATGTCAGAGGATTTTACATGATGGTCTGTGAGCCCCCGATGGCTGTGGAGAGGGGGTGGAGCAGATGGTGGTGGCTTTCCCTTGGGATCCTGCCTTAACATTTGGATGGAAATCTCATCCGTTTTTTCCTTAATGCTGAGTGCTTGAGTGACTCTGGGGGAGTAATCTGAGGAAGTGCAAATGAAAGGAGGTCTATATGTGGAAAAAGCTGGGGAATGTTGCTTTTGCAAACTGAAAAGGGTTGTTGTGTTTTTTTATGCTGACTTGGGAAGTGGAGGACTCAGGCTGCCTCATCAGAAATCCTTTGTAGAGGATTTAGGAATAGGAAGATAAAGGACATCTGTCAATCTGGATATGCAACAGATAGCACATAAGATAAAGGGGAACACTGTTAATGAAGTTTTGCTGTTGGTTGTGTTAAGAATTATGGTAAAATCTATCTCTCAAATAAGGGTTCAATGAGAAACTGAGGAATACACAGCTCTGCTAAAAGGTGCAAATGAAACTTATACCCATACATCCATCAGACAATGAGAACATATAAGTGGTTGAATTGTGACTCAGGTCACAGGGTGGAATGTAAGGAATTGTCTGGCTCAAGGATTCCACAAACAGGTTTGGCAATGTCCAGCCCATCAGGTGACTCCACTGCTGCAAAATTCAATGACCTGAAACCTGGGTTGAGCCTTGAACTCCTTCAACAAACAATATACCCTGAGTCCCAATCAAGCCCTGCTGATCAGCTGCCTCAACAGTGAGATAAAGGCAAGCATTTGAGGGTCCCCATTTGGCTTCAATGGGCCCAGCAAAACAGATATGCAATAGTTAAGGGCTGTGTGAGAGAATTTAGTAAGTCCATAAATATTAATTTTCTTCACCAATGGGAATCAGGAACCTGCCAGACATGCAATATGTATTATATTATGTACTGCTGTGAATAAGGTGCCTAGGTTGAGCCTGTAAACCTTGGGAAAAAACCCTAATTCATAGGTAAACAAGGGAGGGATTTTGGATGGGAATAGGGTGTCAGAATGCTGCAGACTCTGCCCACAGGTGTGCCTCCTTTGCTAGGTCACCTGCTCTTGCAAGAATGTATAATAAATTCCTGCTTCACTAGTACATCTACTGTGAGTCCTTTCTCAGGACCTTTGGCATTTCTAACATGTATAACAATGGGTGGGATGGAAGGTGAGCTTTTCAGCTTAAAATGAACCTTTCTGCCCTATTCCTGCAGTATTTAATCCATCACGGTATCTGAGCCCTCCAAAGTCATCATCCTTTGAGAATTCTCATCAAACAGGTTCACCTGCTTGGTCTAAAACTAAATGCCCGTTACCGACTAATTAAGGGACTTGTGCCTTCTGGCTGCTTTCTACCTTTAAAGGGCAGGAACTGCAGCACTAATGAGGTGCTAATTGGATAAATAAGAGTTTTGTAGCCTGCCTCAAGTCCTTGAAAGAGGAGCATGAATGGAAGGAGTTAACTATTGCTGCTTTTTCAATAGGGATTTGTGCCGCAAAGCTCCAGGAATGACTTGCTGACTTATGGTCTGCCTCTGTTTGCAGGTTTTACGATGCCACCCAGGATTAACTGATTTTGCCATTAAAGGGAGATAAAATTATAAAACTAAAAAGCAGTCTGTAAATTCCAGCAACAAGGGGTGCCAACCTCTGCATTTTGTAATGGATGGGACTTTGACACTTTTATGTTCCTCTTTATTTGCAGTTTGGCTCTAGCTGGGGTAGACAACATTAATTGCCAGGAGGTAGAGGGAGAACTGTGCAACTAATAACAATGTGGGTTTATAGGACTGTGGGATGGGTTAGAAGAGCACAAAGATAGTCCTTCATGTTGGTCTGTCTTAATCAGGTGATAAGAAATCATTAAATGACATTAAATGAAGCAATAGGAAGTTTTGAAGGCATGGAGGAAGGCCAGAAATATTAAGGAATAGGTAGTGAAGACAAAGCGAAAAGTAATAGGATTACACTGCACCAGTGAAAATCTAGTGCATGGTTGCCCCCCAGACTCGTCACTCCTCTCACAGGTATGACTTGAGGGTCCATTGCTCCTGAGAACGGCCCTGATTTTACAACCAGAAGTGGAATTGCTTTTGGCCCTATGAAACCTATGGCTGGGTACTTGCACCCTGTGGTGGGGAAGGTGGAGGGCCACTCTCTGCATTCCCTCAAGGTGGTCTGCAAGCTCCAGGGTTTGCTTTGGTTTGGTTTGCTGAGGGGCTCAGACAAGCTGTGCTCATTGCGGCGGTGTTACTTGGTGCAGCAGACCACCATTTCCATGCTCTGAAGAAGACTTGGTAAGTTGATGATTTCCTCTTGGCACAGCCCTGCTTTTCCTGGGGGTTTTACTTGTCATGTCCCCCCCCAACCTTTCAGAAGACATTTAGTAGGACTTAGTGATGCCCAGAGACAATGTGATCATTAAGAAGGGAAGGGATTGGAAATCAGTACATCTGACTAGTCAATCATTTATTTTCATTACAGCTTGAATTAAAAAGGACAGCAATACCAGCGTGGCAGGAGCATGGCACTGGGGAATAAAGTGCCAGGGTTTTATTTTATTTTTAATTTATCTTCTCTCCTAAAATGAAAATGGGATGATCTATGTTCCCACTATCCCCTCCCCAACCAACCGAAGGGCTTTGTTTCAGGCATGTAGTGATGACTGTCAGCTCTATGAAATATTCTGACTCACTCGTTTTGGCTGCCCCAGCCATAACTCAAGGGAGCAGCTTTGTTCTGCGGAAGTAAAACTGTTGTGAATGGATTATGCTTCCAGCTGCATTTTGAGGCATGAATTGCCGACTAGGTTTCATCAACAGAAAGGAGCTCGCGGGATCGATGGTCACCTTGGGTGATGTAATTTCTTTACTCTTGTAGACTGAGCCAGGTACCGAAGGTGGGAGAGAGTTTATAGAACTAAAACATTCATGATAAGCCAGGCTGCTCAGCAACGTCATCCTCTAGGCATCCCTTAGGATGGGCTTAGGCACATGGTACTGCTTGTTTGCCATAGAGTATCTCAGGAGTCATAGAATCACAGTGGTTGGAAGGGACCTCGAGAGATCATCAGGTCCAACCCCCCTGCCAAAGCAGCTCCCTAGCTCATATTGCACAGGTCGGCATCCAGATGGATCTGGAATATCTCCAGAGGAGACTCCACACCCCCCTGGGCAGCCTGTCCCAGGGCTTTGTCATCCTCACTGGGTAAAAGTTCTTCTGCATGTTGGTGTGGAACTTCCTGTGCTCCCAACTTGCAGCCATTGCCCCTTGTCCTATCTCCACAGACCACTGAAAAGGGGCTGGCCATTTCCCCCTGCATCCCATACTTAATATATTTATAAACATTAATAAGGTCCCCCCCTTAATCTTCTTTTCTCCAGGCTGAACAGCCCCAGCTCACTCAGCCTTTCCTCATAGGGGAGATGTTCCAGGCCCTTAGTCATCTTCATAGCCTCCTCTGGACTCTCTCCAGGACATCCAGAACCTCTAGTCTCGTTGTCTGGGTGTTACACCCAAAAGTTGGGAGGCTCAGAGGGACCTTTCTATTTTTGTAGCAAGATACTTAAAAGGTTTCTAACACTCTCCCTTAGTGTTTGACAACTTGTTTCTGAGTATTTGATCTGATCCCTGTCTAGCTCCTGTGTGGTAAGCAGTAAACTTGGAATTATTTAATCAGATTTCCTTGTTTATTTCTTGCATAGAAAACTAAAGGTTTTCTTTGGCAGGGTTGTGGAGGAGGGAGAAAAATGTAAGCAAAAGAAAAGAAAAACAGATAGGAAATAAGTTGGATAAAAGTAAAAATATGGGGGTTCTATTTTTATCTTCTATTTGGTAGCAGTCTAGAAGGAAGCTGAGATGAAATGACTAATTTAATTGTCTATTCTGGAGGTTATAAAGCTGCATGAGTTGAAAAATTTAATTTGAAATAGAAATTTCAGGTAAATTCAGTGGGGAGTTGGAAATCTGTGATCCTTGGGGTCCCTTCCAACATATACCATTCTATGATCCTGCTCTGGCAGGGGGGTTGGACTAGATGATCTTTTGAGGTCCCTTCCAACTCCTGACACTCTCTGATTCTGTGAATATATAATGTCTATTTTGAGCAAATGAGAGACAAGGCACAGGCTGAGGAGATGTGTTTGTGTGGGCTTTTGAAAGTCTGGGTGTGTATTCTGGCCTGAATACACACTGAAATTTTATTCCATTTATTTATTCCCACAGGGGTTAAGTCAGAGAAAATTGAAAGTGTCTCAAATATGGTTTAACTGATTACTGCTTTGATCTGATCTTGCAAAGTGGAGTTTTGAAGGAATACTCTTGTAAATATCCCAAGAAGTCAATAGATGTATTTGTATCACAAAACACTGTGCATTTCCCCTTCTAATTTTAGCCTCAGTTATGACCATGGGTTGTTCTTTAATACAAACAATAAATGAGAGATGATAGATTAGCATAGGAAGAGGCAATCTGTAGTCCAAGTACACAGTAAGTAACAAACCGAATTGCTCTCAAATGTTCCCTTTTACCTATAATGTCAGCTCATGATGTCCTGTTCAAATTGCATTGTGGTCTCTTTGAGGGGTAGGGGGCAGAGAGATTGAGGCAGGATTGTCCCCTCGGGGTCCTGCAAGCCTGTGCTGAGTGCTGGGACATAGATGCCGTTGGAAAAATCCTCATTTGCACATTGATGCTGCCAAATTGGTATTAGAGTGAAAGGCAACTTAGCCTCTTCTAGATATCGCATCCATCTTTAAAGCTAGAGGAGTAGAATGTGACACCCTCCTGTCCCTCAGGGCACAAAGCATTTCAGCTGAAGAACCCTGAATATTAGGTTGGATGGTCCTTAAAATGGAGAGCTCTGGACTTTTGCTTTCAAGGCTGTATGGTTTCTCAGGCTGCTGTTCATGAAGTACCTGCGGCTGCCTCCAAAGTGATATAAAGCTTTACTGCTTTCCCAGTAGATGAAACTCTCTGCAGGAATATATTCCCTTGCAGTTTCCTTGGTTAGTGCACTGTAGCATGCAATTTTACTTTTTTTCTATATTTTTTTTTTCCCTGGAAACCAAAAGGCCATGCAGGCTTTTCCCAGTGTCTCTCACTCCAGGTAATCTTTAACTTAGGCGCTGTTACTGACCTCTTTCTTTCACTAGCTCAGTCCTCAGGAGTTGCCCAGGCCCAGCACGTTTGTGCAGTGAGCCCCTGGGCACCCCTGATCAAACAGGGATGTTGTATGGAGGTGAGAGCTGGTCTGCCTCACTGAGTCCCGCTGGCTGGCAAAGTGGATTTCTCTCTCTGAAGGCCACTTCCAGGTTTGTTCCCAGCAGTAAAATGTTTGTAGTAAATTTAGTGATGTTTTACTTACCTGGGGGACATTTTTTTTCCAAAAAAAGTAGTCACTTATTCAGAGCTAGCCTGATATATTTCCAGGGATGACAGGGAAAGAATAGAGGGAATGGGAAGATACCAAATTTGTTATGAGCTGGTGGGAGAAACCAGACTGCAGTTGTCTGACTTCTCCAACAATGAGAAACTACCCAGAAATATGACCTACTGTTGATCTGACTCCTGAGAAATTCAGCTTACAGTTCTCTGTGTATTAAGCAGCAAGTCCCTCAGAACACACTGTGTGGGATCCAGTTTCCAGGAGAAGCTTTTACAAGCTGGTAATCATGTTAAAGCACTTACAGAGCAGATACCAGGTCCTTCTGGACACCTCTTTTATCACAGCTGAAAACTTTGCAGAAGGAGACAAAGCAAAATCTGAAGTGAGCAGTAACGAACATTTTGGAAGATACAAAAAAAGGACCATAAATTGGGTGGTCCTGTGAAATTTGCCCCAAAGAGGATGAGTTATTCAGATATAGTGATTTAGATATTTAAATAAAGTTTCAAATAACCATTAATTAAAGTTGGTTGGGAAGGTCAGAGGAGGATCTGGAGTGAGTGCAAAGGAAGTCTTTAATTGCCAGAAGATTGAAGGAAACTAAATATCAAGATCTGGTGGTGGTAGAGTAGTTTAGAGATGATTGATTTTGTGTGTAAGAGAAATGTAACATTTCCTCTAGGGCTTGCAGCTTTCCTCCTAGTTGTTCACCAGGAGGTACCAGCAGGAATGAAGCTCCCTGCTATGAGGTCTCTAAGTAATGTGGGAGTCCAATATGATGTAGAGCAGTCTTGATGGTATACCAGAGAAATTGCTGTAGGTATTACTGTATTGTTGGTAAATATTTACCAGAGCAGTGTGTCTGCACATGTCTACATGTACCTGTACCTTCTGGTGGATCACTGTTTCTAGAGTGCACCACTCAGTCACCTTGGAACAAGATGTATGTGCAAGTAGCCAGTGCTGGTAACTTATTAGCACACAAAACACAGGAGATTACATTGATCTGGACAGACTAGAGAATTGGGATGGGGGAACCAAATGAAGTTCAGCAAGGGCAAGTGCAGGGTCCTGCCCCAGAGAGGAATAATCCCTGACACCAGTACAGGTGAGGGGTGACCTGCTGGGAAGCAGTGCTGCAGAGAAGGACCTGGGGCTGCTGGAGGACAAGAAGCTCTCGATGACCAGCACTGTGTCCTCGTGGCCAAGAGGCCAAAGGGACCTGGGGGTGTTGAGAAGAGCGTGGCCAGAAGGTTGAGGGAGGTTCTGTTCTCCTCTCCCTTTGCTCTGTCCACAGCTTGAGTTGTGTGTCCAGTGCTGGGCTCCCCAGGTCAAGACAGACAGACAGGCAGCTACTGGAGACAGTCCAGTGGAGGGTATGAGGATGATGAAGGGCCTGGAGCATCTCTAGTGTGAGGAAAGGCTGAGAGCACTGGGGCTGTTGAGCCCGGAGAAGACTGAGAGGGCATCTCATCCACACTGATCAATGTCTACAGGGTGGGTGTCTAGAGGAAGGGGACAGACTCTTCTCAGTGGTGCCCAGTGACAGGACAAGGGGCAACAGGCACAGACTGGACCATAGGAAGGTCCGTCTAAACATAAGGAAAATTTCTCTTTGTGGGTGCCTGAGCCCTGGGACTTGCTGCCCAGAGAGGGTCTCTTTCTGTGGGGAGATCTCAAACCCTCCTGGTTGCCACCCTGTGCTACCTGCTTGAGGTGATCCTGCTCTGGCAGGGTGGTGGACTAGGTGATCTTCAGATATGCCTGCCAACCCTTTTCATTCTGTGTTAGCAGAGGGCCCCAAAAATATAAGCATGAGATGCTACAGAGGCCTTGAGAGTGTTGGGCACAGAATAGTAACTACTTGTAAACACATACCATGAGTAGTTATTGCTGGTCCTTAAAGGCTGTAACCATGGACACCGGATAAAGCTGATTTTAGGTATAACAGAGATTAAGAACACCTATTGAACACAAGTTAACTCAACCATATACAGTAAAACTTGATATAATGTGGAACTTCTGCACCAATGAGGGGAACACATTAGGAAAGCCATAAAAATAACCCACGCAGACTCAAGAGTGAAGAGGAAGAAATCCCATTATCAGCATTATAACCCTCCTGGTGAGGAGAGTGGGAAGCTGAAGACGATGTTATGTCATTCACTGAAGGATGGGCATAACACCAGAGAAAGCAGGAGCTGTGAGGCAGTTTGGCATGTATGGGTTTTAATTAAATCATCATTGCAAAAGAGCTGTTATAATTGGATACTTTAGTCTATAAATGTTCATAGAATTGTAATTGGACTAATAACAATTTCTGGACTAGATTGTCAAGAGTTTAATTAGACTGCAAATAAATTCTTGGCCCTGCATATCAGGTGTGTAAACAGCTGTTGCAAGATCTGGATGCAGCAATGTGTCTGATGGATGAAGGGCCTTTTTTGTGATCTTTCAGAACAAATCAGAAAAAGTAGTCCAAGTGATTTTTTTTTTAAAACTAAATACACCACTACTTACATAATAGTTAAACAAAGTTATTCTTGAAGATGTTAATATTTATGACCCATTCATCTAGAAGAACCTATTGAAACCTTCACATCTTGATTGATTCAATCTGCTAAAGCTATTTGATAGGAGGAGCTTTAAAATTCAGCAATACATGAATATCCATAGTAATGTTGAGGACTTTTCAGCAACTGGTGAAAAAGGGAGTATGGACAGTGGAAAATCTTTTGGTTGGACTGAATGAAATTCTTTGAGTTAGACTGAGTTTTGTTCCAGCTGATGGGTATTGCACCACTTCCAGCTAAGAAACTGCAACTCTATCCCTAGAAATTTCCTTTAAAAATATAGCCAAGGTGAAGCAAAAGGGCTGGAAGCACCTGGGTTTCTGTGGTCCTCTCTCAGCAAAGAGTCATGATAGCAACTGCATGTTTAGGTAGGCTTTCAGTAAAGGAGGTGTTAAGAATTGGTTAAATTCTGCCTGAGAATAGGGTCCTGGGAGGATTTCTGAATCTGAAACATCTGGGTGCTGGCTCTTAGAAGAGAGCTGCAGGGCAAAGTGAGGTCCCAATTTTAGTAAATGGGTAGGAAAAGAAAGCTACCAAGGAGAAGGTGACCTCACAAAGCTTGTACTGGGTCAAAGGGCCAAAGTTGCCAAATCCAGTCGTTTTCAGGAAATTGTTCTTCCTATACAGAAATAACATAGGTTGTACTGTATGGCCAAGCTCAGTGATGAGGTTTAGTGAAAACAAACTCCAATATAAATGCTATTTCTGAAGTTAAAAAACCCCAAAGTATCTTTCTGAAAAAAACCCACACCCTTTCAGATAATTAAAAAGAATTAATGAAAATATCAAATCTAAACTGTTTTTACACTTGGCTTTCTAAAATGTTAAAAATTTCCAAATACCCATTTCTTAATTTAGCCTCTTGTTGAAAATGGTGATTTTCAGGTATTTTGTTACAAAGGCTGATGTTGTTCTCTCTCTTGCTATCAGAGATGAAACTTCAACAGGTAGCTTGGTGCCTCTCCCACTGCTAGCTCTTGACCCCAAGAGAATGGAGAATAGATTTCCCCTTGTTTCCCTTCCCTGAGTTTCCAGTAATTCAGACTATGCTATAAGGCATCAATTAATAAAGTCAGCTTCCCCTGAGGAAGGTGGTGAGTTTGTGGTTCAGTTGCTGCTTCCTTGGTAAGATATTTTGCCAAAGCATGGGACCACCTTTATATTAAATATGGTTTCCTTTGTATTTCCAGATGGCTCTGCCTGCCCTACTATAGTAGGGAGACTGTGCAAATTAAGAGAATGACTTATTTGGGTACCTCAGTGCAGAAGCTGTGTGTGTGAGGATTGATTTTTAGACTTTTAGCATCTCCTCCAAGCTGTCCCTTTCTGCAGCCTGTCATCCCAACCTGCTCTGGGTTGAGGTTGGACTTGATGACTTCTTGAGGTCCCTTCTAACCCCTACAATTCTGTGATTGGTTTTTTTTTGGCCTCTCTTGCCAGCAGAAATGGCGAAGCATCCCATTTAAATTTGACTAGGGCTGTTTAAATAGGTGTATGCAGACATATAGTTTTTAAAGGGAGGGGAGGGGGTGTCAAGGGCATACCTGTATTTTTCTCCTTAAATCCCTTTCCATTACTAATGGTGAGCGTGGAGCTGCAGTGTCCCACTGTGGAAGTTTCCCCCATGCCCACTAGATGCTACTATTGCTCTGTAGAAGTGTGCTATAGCTGCCACACTGAATTCCTGGCCAAAGCTCTAGTGGAGCGCTCTCTGTGTCGAACCCTTCCCCGTCACCAACAACCTCCCCCTCAACCCCATAATTTACTTTTTCGATTGTTACTGTCACATCTAGAATTTATAAAATTGTCACTTAAGAGTAGAAAGTGACAATTTCCTTCCAAATCTCCTAGTTGCAGAGACCTCCTCTGCCCTTTTCCTAAGCACATTAAACGCATCCAGTGCATGGCAACACTTTAAAGAGCCAAGCAGCAAAACGTAAGGCTATCCTTTTTAACTCCTCTGTGAGTCTGTGACTTCAGTCCTGCAAGGAATTACTAATGAGCTTTACATTCCCTATTATTAGTATGGGGATTAAAGGAATACGTGTTGAAGTTTGTCACTGATTTCAACTTTGAGTTCTCAGGTTTTCTTTTTTTTTTGCTGCTGTTGTTGTTTTCTACATTTGCAGTTAGAAAAAAATTATTTGTGAAGAGATTTGTTGTGTCTTTGTAGCTCTTCTGTTGTGTTTGTCCTCCCTCTTTCCCCTCATTTAAGGATGTGAACAAATGAGGATGGCTAGTGCAAGCTTATCTGTGTACTTCAGTCCCATCACACATGGTGACCTGGAGGTTGGTGGCCCTGCCTGTGGCAGGGGGTTGGAACTCTGTGATCCTTGGTGTCCCTTCCAACCCATGCCATTCTATGCTTCTGTGGTTGTGGCTTCCACTGCACCAACTTCAGTGCTTTACTGATGCCATCATTAATCCTACTGAAAACCAACCCACAAAACCCCCTGCAGATCTAGAACAAAGCTGCAAATTGTACTGCTAAAGAGGGAGCTTTGCAGTGGACAAATGCTAAGGAGGCAGGGGACAGGGTTCCGTCTTCCATCTGCTTGGGTTTTGTTCTCCATTGGCATTTAGGAACCTCCAGCGTGCTGAGGACAGTGGAAAGCAGCTCCTGGAGTGAGGTGGGAAGGAGTGAATCTACTGCTTTCATAGAATGGTTTGTGTTGGAAGGGACCCCAAGGATCATACAGTTCCAACCCCCTGCCACAGGCAGGGCCACCAGCCTTCAGGCCTGGATCCTTTTCCTTCTAGATGGGCTCAGCCCTACTGTAAAGCTCACAAGTTTTTTCACAAGCTTGACTTCTACCCTGTTTCCTTCCTTCTGCTTAAGAGACCTCCAGTAAAACATGCTAGTGGAGAAAGTGACAAGTAGGCTTTAAATCTACTATCATACCGGGGCATTTAGGGAGAGTAAACCATCCATTCATCCTGTTGAATGGCCCAAAGGTGGTTTCAGGCTGTCTGCAGCACTGGTTATCCTTAAACTGTGAAATCAATGGCTACCTCTGCAACCAAAAGCGTTGGGCAACAGCAGCAGCTTCTCAGTTTTCAGGGACCCAGTGTGCAAGCCTGGATTGCATCCACACAGCAGGGACTGGCTGGGTGGCCCCAACCTGCCCTTTCGGTGCCAGTTTTACTTTCTAATCACCGCAGCAGTCTACCCTCTGTTATTGGTGTGTGCAGTGACCAGGGAAGAGGGCTTGTAGGCTCAGCTGAGCGTGGCACAAATGTTAATAAATAACAGACAACTAATACTGAGGAAGAGCTGGCTGTGTGCAGTTTTGAATGTTCTTTTCAAAGGTCAGAAAAGGCACTTACACCAAACCCCACATCCTGCTCCGAAGAGGATGGCTGTTATCCCAAAGCTGTTGAGCAACTTTGGACAAGAGCCTCAAAACATCTCCCTCAGTAGCCCCAACTCCATGATTGTTGTAAAGCCTGTGCTCACATGTACGTGCTGTCAGAAGAAAAATACATGTTTCTTGAAGCAAATCCTGGTGGCTTTAGTTTCCAGTTATTCTAGCTATTTCTGCATGCACTGTTTTAAAATGTTTATATACAATCTAATTAATCCAAGCTTGTTCATAAATTTTCACTGTCTGTAGGTAGGAACAGCTCAGTAAATTGGCTTGAAACTATTTAATGTCTGGTAGGATTAGGAGAGAAGTCATGGGCAGATGTGATTTGGCAGGTTGATCCTTGTCTGTGGAGGCTGTGATGGAGATGGACAGGCAGAGCAGCCTGGGAAGCTCTTGTCCTGTCCCTGTCCAGGCTGTCTTGGCTCTCCTTGAGACTCCCTGTGGCTGGTAGAGAAGAGTAGGGCAGGATTATGATGTTGAACAGTCCTTTGAAATTAGATGCCCGTAGGATCTCTTTCTCATGAAAGCCATCCAGGGGAAAAGAGGTAGCACTCAGTCATCTGTGCTGCAGGAGACCTTGGTACCTTGGGGCTCCTCTATCTGAAAGGTTTTCAACTGACTCCTACAAGATGGGTACCTTCACTGATAGGTTAGTTCTCTCTTCTGCTCCCTGGAGACCTAATTTCCCTTGGGAGTAACCTTAATATGAGCCTTAGTTGATGGTTACCACCGCAGTGGTATCAGAGGCATTCAATTTCTGAAATTCTTCTCAAAAGGACAGGAAAAAATGCATGTGCCAAACAATTCTGCTGGCTTACCTGCCCAAAATACTGGGCTGAGACAAGTGACCCCCTTGGTTAGAGCTCTTCCTGGTTTCACCCTGTTGTAAGGAGTTGCACAATGGCTCTGGCAGAGGCTGGGGAGCATGTTACCTTCCCATCCTCTCTACTACAGCTCTTCAGGCATGAATTAAGAATATAGACAAGTTTCTTTGCTTACATGTTGCATTTAGGCAACATTTTGTGGTGTGCTTGTGCCACCTTAAAATATGAAAAATGTTGAAAACCCTTCTGTTTCTTCCCTTGTAAGGTATTATTCCTTTTTTTCTTTTTGGTTACCTGGCTGAGATTCCCATTCTCTTCTGAATGCTCCTGGGGAAAAAACACATGCAAAACTGCTGGATCTCTTCCCATCACTGGTCATTTATTTCTTTCTGAAGATCAGAAAACAGAAGAAAGAAAATGAAGTTCAGCTATTCTGTGATGCTCTTTTGTATTAGAAATATTTCCTTTTTCTCCTCCTAACTACTTGTGTCACCTGTGTCTGACTGCACAGTGCAGTGGTCCTCTGCACACACTGAGACCATCACACCTGCGTTGTGGGGGGGGGGGGAGGCTGATCCATACTGTTCCAATCGCCCCCATGAGAAGAAACAGTAATTCTGGAGAACAGTGCCTTGGGGATGCAGACCCATGAGCTTTATTCAGATTGCTGTTCTTTTGATTTTACTGAGGCTTTTTCTGCATGTGGCTGTTCCAAATCATCCCAGAGGGCATTTTATACAGGGTGTAAATATGATATGATAAATAAGGAGTTTGATATTCACACATTCATGTAGCTGTTCAGTGGGTATCGTTTTCATTCGGTTTGGTTTGCTTTGTGTCAGGAATTGGAATTGGATGGTAGTTTCATTGCTACAGATGGTGCCTTGACAGAAAACTTTGGTCTAGTACAAATGGAATTGAAATTTCAAATTATGCCCACAGGCTTAAAAGAAGACAATCCAAATCAGTAATGCAGCAGGTGTTGGCCATTTATAATTTCTGTTCCCTCATTTGAGCAGTATCAAGCATCCTATCAGTCTTGGTACTTGTGCAGATTTGGCTCTGATGTATCAATGTCAGCAGTACCTTTTATTTTATCTAAAAGGTGGGATCTCTGCATACAATTTAACTAGGGTTCAGCCTGGATGTCAGTCAAGACTTTATTAACTTGTATTTGTCCATCCTTTTATAGCAACTCACTTCCCACCTGAAATGAACATATTGGGCTTTACTGGCACCTCTACTTAGGATCATCCTTATTTAAAACCCTTGACTGCAAACTTCAGCAATTCTTGGCTCTGTTATTTAGAAGGCATGAAGTATCTTGATGGCCTTGGTGAGCTTGCTGTTTCCTCCTCATGAATTAAAGGGAAAGTTTGAGAATAATTAAATTCACTTGAATTTGCACAGGAAGCGTATCTGTGTATTGTCAGGGTAACAGAGAGCAACCCAAAGCTTCCAGGAAACCATCATGTTGTTGACTTATGACTCAACCAGTTCAAGTAATTACATAACACTTTTTATTTTTTTAATTTTCTAGGTAAAGGGGCTGTGATTATCTTGCCTTTTTCTAGCATTGTACCATAGTAAAATGTGCAGTGCTTGCCAAAGCAAGGGCAGCACAGGTTGATATTAAAATTTCTCATACCTTTTGAAAGTGCCACCATCAGAACTGTTAAAATACATTCATCTGCTGCCTTAATTAATTTGGAAGTGCTTGTATCTTCAGGCCTTATCAGAGTTGTTGGCTAAAATTGAAAGGTACAAAGCCATAGATAAATTCATCATATTGGTGCTTATGGATCATGATTAAATCTTTTTTGAATTCTCATTTGGGTAAACTAAGATGACTGAAATCTTGGACTCATGCCATGTGAATTAAACTTCCAAAATTTATCAGAAGGCTTGTTGAATCATATGCATCAAGACAAGACAGTGTTTGCTGTTGGTTAGCTCTGCCACTTATTTACAGATGTGCAATTTTATGTTTCTCCATATTTAAAGGAGTGCTGCTTGCTTTGCCTGGTCTCCTAAATATTAAGATAAAGTCTTTATCAGTTCCTCTTTCATGTTCTCTCCTGCTCTGTTCTTTATTTCAAATTTTAGTGATGATACAGTGGAATGGTGTCCTTCCTCATACCACTAATTAAATTAGAGAGGAACTCTGCAGAGAAGGACCTTGGGGTCCTGGTAGATGACAGGTTGGCCATGAGCCAGCAGTGTGCATGGTGGCTAAGAGGGCCAATGGGATCCTGGGGTGCATCAAAAGGAGCATGGCCAGTAGGTCAAAGGAGGTGATCCTCCCCCTCTGCTCTGCCCTGGTCAGGCCCCACCTGCAGTATTGTGTCCAGTTCTGGGCTCCCTGGTATAAAAAAGCCAGGGATCTCCTGGAGAGTCCAGAGAAGGGCTACGAAGATGATTAAGGGCCTGGAGCATCTCCCCTGTGAGGAAAGGCTGAGTGACCTGGGGCTGTTCAGCCTGCAGAAAAGAAGAGTAAGGGGGGACCTTATTAATGTTTATAAATATCTTAAGTATGGGATGCAGGGGGAATTGGCCAACCCCTTTTCAGTGGTCTGTGGGGACAGGACAAGGGGCAATGGCTGCAAATTGGAGCACAGGAAGTTCCGCACCAACATGCGGAAGAACTTTTACACAGTGAGGGTGACAGAGCACTGGAATAGGCTGCCCAGGGAGGTGGTGGAGTCTCCTCTGGAAATATTCGAGCCCTGTCTGGACGCCTATCTGTACAATATGAGCTAGGGACCCTGCTTTGGCAGGGGGTTGGACCCGATGATCTCCGCAGCTCCCTTCCAAGCCCTATGATTCTGTGAAACCAAGAAAACAGTGATTCATCTTTGTGTGATCCTGCAGAAAATATTCCTGTTCAATTCTGTGTCTGTTTCCCTTTAGAGTGGTATTTCAGGGGCCACCAGGTAGCTGTGCAGCCACTGCTGTCATGACTTTTTTGTAGTGCTAGTTACTTTATCAGACCACCCATTATACTTCACCAAAACTTTTTGATAAGGGAAAGGTGTGAATTCTTCAGTTACAGATACTTATGTTTCCAGCTCTCCTCTGAAGGGCATGGATATTGATAGCTGAGTTCATAGAATCATTAAGGTTGGAAAAAATCTCTAAGATCATCAAGTCCAACTGTCAACACAACAGCACCATGCCCACTAAACCATGTCCTGAAATGCCATGCCTACATGGTTTTTTAACACCTCCTGGGATGGTGACTCCACCATTTCTCTGGGCAGCCTGTTCCAATGCCTGACCACTCTTTTAGTGAAGAATTTTTTCATAACATCCAATCTAAACCTCCCCTGCTGCAACTTTGAGGCCATTTTCTCTTGTCCTATCACTTGTTACTTGGGAGAAGAGACTGACACCCACCTCATCACACCCTCCTTTCAGGCAACTGTAGAGAGCAATCAGGTCTCCCCTCAGCCTCCTCCAGGCTAGACAGCCCTAGTTTCCTCAGCTGCTCCTCATCAAATTCTTTCATCAGCCCCTTCCCCAGCTTGGTTGCCCTTCTCTGGACACACTCCAGCACCTCGATGTCCTTGTAGTGAGTGGCACAAAACTGAACACAGGACTGGAGCTGCAACCTCACTAGTGCCCAGTACAGGGGCACAATCACTGCCCTGGTCCTGCTGGTCACACTGTTCCTGATAGAAGTCAGGATGCTGTTGGACAGGCTGAGAGAGCTTGGGTTATTCAGTCTGGGGAAAAGAAGGCTCAGGAGAGATGTCATCTGTGTATATATATATATATATATACCTGAAGGGAGGGTGCAAAGAAGACGGGGTCAGGATCTTCTCAGTAGCGGCACCAGAGGCAATGGGAACAAACAAACACAGGATGTTCCCTCTGAACATGAAGAAACACTTTTTTACTGTGAGGATGACCAAGCACTGGTATGTGTTTAGGACAACATCCTGGCTTGTTCACATCAATGAAATCTGTGATGTTGGCTTTAGGACCAGGTTCCAGCCTTTTCCCAAAGACTTACTCTGTGTGTGTGTAACAGTTATCTAAGAGAGTTTCATCTGCACTGCTTCATTATGTGAAATTAGTACAACTAAGATATTTCTGGGTTATGCTATGTGGTTGCAACTGTGAGGTCCTTCCTGCTCAGACCCAAATCTGCATCATATTGAGGTGTAATACTCTAACACTTAAATGAAATGTCTCATTCTCCACAACAGAAACTACCTCTTGCAAAACCATGTGTCCTCCATCCACGTCCTAGAGGAACAAAGGAGTCAGGGTCCTGGCAGAGGCTTCAGGTAAAATCAAATGCTTTGCAAACTGTTTTGCTTGTCTGCTTGCTTTTTATTGCCTCAGATGCAGTTAACTGCAAAGAGATAGAACTACAGCTTTTAAATCACCATAGAAATGATTCTTTTACCCTCAACCCCCCCCCCCCCCAGAATGAAGGTAGCTTTACTGTCTCAATCATGGCCTCAATATTGCATTTTCAGCTTAGAAAAAAAATTCTGATATCAAAGTTAGAGCCAGAGGGAAACTTTGTTTTGTGTACAGATTTTGTTTTGCATAATTGAAATGAAGAACTGAATGCATTATTTACATGACAGAGCAGCCTCTATGCTTTCATAGAGAAAAGGCCCAAAAAGAGAGGAGAAGCTTGGTTAAATAGCTATTTGTCTCAGTAAGGGTTAGTCTGCCAACATGCTCCCAATTTGTCACCTACACATTGATACATTCCTGTAAGGTGGAAGGCTTTTCTCAGTGCTTTGCAGTGATCACTTGCTACTGCGGACACAATTTCTTCTTTGGGCAGTTATTGCTACCTAAAATCTAGGATTTTGTTGCTGATATGGGAAAGAACTGTCTAAACAAAGGTGAAAACCAAACCATGGAAGGTGGAGAGAAGTTTTCCAAGGGGTGGAGAAGCGGGGAAGGTTAAATCATAGTGAATACAAAGACTAAAATAAAAGCAAAGTATTGCCTGTGCTTTCCCAAGAAAGAGAAACAAGAAAATGTCTTGAAACTGATAAAGGAGACTGTAAGGTCAGTGGTGTTTCTGTGTAGACACAGAATTCACTCTGTGATTCTTATTCAATAAGTCTCCACTATTCATTATTCAGAGACTATGCAAATGGTTGGCATTAGCATTTTAACACATAGCCATGTTGAACTACTTGGGAAGAATTCACTGAAACCTATGAATGCAAAGAAGAGTTTTTCTCATCATCCACTCCTACCCCACTGGGCCTGGTATTTGCAAATTATTCTGCACAAACGTGAGCAGGAGAGAATGCCTAATGTTGGAAGTTGTCACGGCAGAGCTGTTTTTACCAAGTGATGCCACCAAAGGTATTTGCTTACCAGGAGGATGTTTATCATTAAATGCTTGATAGGCAGTTCAGAGACAAATCAAGGGTCTTAGTGGACTTCCTAGTTGTCACGATCCACAACCTGGACAAGACTTAGTTTGGCAGAGGTTAAACCCCCTTGCATTCCAGCCAAACCTCAGCTGGACCTGGGTGGCTGGGCTTAACCCCGGAGTGATGTCCCGTTATCAGGGTTTTATCGGGATCAGGTCTTCACGATTCTCGGGAACAGAATTAAGACTCGAAACAGAGTCAAGGGTAAAGTTACCTTATTTGGCCCACAACAAATGTGCAGGGGAAGGGGTGAAGAAAGAGAAAAGTGGGGGAAAAGAGAAAGATGAGAGGGAAATGGGGGTGTGTGTGTGTGTGTGTTGTAATATCTACCACCACGGGGCTACGGTGTTCTGTCCAATGGCAGGGTATCCTCAGTGTCTCTGGGTCCGATGTGGGGGGGGAACGTTCCCTCACTTGTCTCTGTTTGTTCTCTGTTGCTTCCTTGTTTTGTGTCGTTCCCCCGTTGCTTGGTTCCTCTGGTTGCTTTGTTGGTTGTTTCCTCCTTGCTTGGTTTCCTGTTGCTTCCATGGCACAATGCTCCCTTTTTGTAGCCATCCTTGGCATAGCAACAATCTTCCACCTGGCTTGTGGGAATGCTTCAGGGTGGATGAGAGAATGTCCAATGTGTGAATGGTTCCTGATGTCTCTTCTGATATCTTTTGGGTGGAATGTGGAAGGAATGCTCTCCTGATGGTCTTCAGGGTGGCTCATTGGATAGTCATTAGGTCCTTGGCACAAGGCACTTTAAGCCTGACCGGTGCTGGTGATGTGGTGTGGTAGGAATGAGGTTTGATTAGGTGAGAGGAAAAAGGGGGATAAGGTTCTGTTGGTGATTAAGGCATATTTCCAGTACCTTATGCTAGTGGGCAGATCCTTACCTCATTGACATGAAGGATATCCTACAAGGGATGGCATGAATTGTCCATCTTGCCAACAATGTTGTCTGAGAATATCAAAGCTTGACGTGAAGGCAAAAATACCTTCCTATCACTATAAATGATTTCTATAAATTTTGGCAGCCCATACAAGTTCCAGTCCTACAGAGAGATGGAGAATAACGGTCTCATGTAACCGATTTGCAGTAATCCCTCACCTCTTAGATCAATAGAAGGTGCAGAAGTTGGTTTGAGCAAAAAAATGCCAGCCTTGTTTTAACTGCACTACACAGATGCTGCAGTGCCTGTGTGGAGATGCTGATTGAAAAAAAAAAAAAAAACCCACAACACACAACTTTCACAACCTATTGCAGATTTTGTTAGGAGAATAAATAATATATTATCAGGTATATAGTATAGGTATATGTATAGAGTTTTAATGTGTGTAAAGTAGAATTTTAACTAATGCGTAGGTCTGATGTCATGCCTTTGAACATACTGTAGAACAGATGTTTGACATCTGCAGGGATTGGGCCAAAAGGGATGGAGCTATGTAACTCTTAGAGGTAGTCTTGCAAATCAGGATGATGAAATTGCTCACCACAGTCTGAAAAAAATTGTATAAATCCATGGTGTTGTTTGATTAACTCAAAATACAAATTTTTCAGCTGGCCTTTATTTGCCTAAGCAGTAAGCATTTTTCCTTGTAAGACCAAGACCTTAGAAACACTACCTGGTTCTTGACATATTGCTGTCATAAAAGAAAAACTTTTTAAAAAAAAAAGCACTTTTGAAACACAAAGTAGGGCCCTGGTGAAAAATCCCTAACTCTCAGATGCTGGAAGCTACAGTTTGAGACAAGGGGTGAGATTGGCTGCTCAAAGCAGTTGCCCTGTCATGGCTGCAGATATCACTCCAGAAAGGACAGAACAGCTGAGTTTAAACTCATCTCTTTAAGTATGTTGACGAGTAGTTCAGATAAATGAGGATGAAACTCCTTCAGTCTGCCAGTGTTATTTGATTTCTTGATGTTTTAAGAAGCATTCCTCTCTCTTGCTCCAACTGTTAAACCTAAGTTGCCTAGGTAACACAGAAAAGGAAAACTGTTCCCATGCATCCCTGGCACTCACTGAGACTTGGGGATCTGACAAACAAATGTGGTCCAAGGAAAAGAAGTCTTTCCTTGGGTGGTTAGTTTTATTTTGCTGTGTGCTAAAGTCTGCAGAGCAGCAAGATTTAAACAAGGACAGAGGAATCAACCTTCTCTCTGAAGTGGTGGCTTTTATCTCACCCTAAGTATGAAGGTCTTAACAGCCCTGTTTTCCTTTGTATTACAAATTCTTTTCCATGGTTAATCTCCTTACAATTTCTTAGCAGTTGATTAACCTTCTCTCTTTTTTTATGGCATGGAGGAAAATCAATACAAAAACTTGAGGGCTCAAATTCAGTTTTATTTTTGGAAAAGCCTTAAAACCCTCCCCAATAAATGAGGCTCTAAGCTGAGGCTGAACACTACCCCATCCTTGCTATGCTTTATTTTTAGAAACTCTTGTTCTGGGCTTTGCCATTCATACATCAGATCTGATCTAATTGTTGAAGACAAAGGACTGCTCTGGCTGTCTCTCAGAGGGATGATCTCTTATGCTGAGAAAATCTTTAGACTTAATTAAGACAGTTTTGTCATTCCTGTGGACTTCCACAGTGGCACAAAAAGGCCCTATTAATGCTCAGAAACTCTCACTATTCTAATCCAGTGATATTAAGCAGAGGTTTATTTCAATGAAGGTACCAATGCTCTCCAAGTGGGACTTGTTTTGCACAGAGCTGTGGATTATTCCTGTATCCCCTCTAGAGGTATGACTCCAAAACTTACTGTACAAATAATTATTTTTACACCTCAAAAGTGGTACTAAATTCAAGACCCCAATTGAGCCGTCATCTGAAAAGTATAAATATCCTCAGAGTTTACCATTTATAAGGCTTTTTTATTTTTATAACTCTTTAACTAGAAAGGTAAAGATATGCATCTGATCAAAGAAAGCCCCCTGATGTTTTATGCAACGTGTCTGCCTTTGACTAGAACAAAAAATAGATCTAAGAGTACTTTAATCTGTTGAAAGCAGAGCTGTGCTTACAGTATGCATCAGATTTCAATTGTTTGAAGCTGATTTAGGATTTTCTCATCTGACTTGACATGGTTTTACTTCATTGTTCATGTATTTAAGATAAAAGAAAATCATTACTATTTTAAAGTTAACACAGAGAAAGTAGTCATGATCAACGCCAAAGATTTCCAATTCCTTGTCTAGGTTTCCTGGATGGGTTGTTTTGAGTCGCTCTGTGTATACTTTCTATGTACAGTTCTATATTTATGTTAGATTACTAGTATACTACATTATAGTACTAAAGAGCTGGAGGACAATCCTGTATAAACATACAAAATTCTTCCAGGGCTTCACTTTGGTTTGCAAATTTGGGCTTGGATTCTTGCAGAAAGGTGCTCTGTGAAGATCACTAGCGATTTCTGCTCTTGACTGAAGTTTACACACCATTTAGGCAAGAAGCCTTCAGCTAAAGGGAGAAAAGTATCGACTTTAGAAGCTTACTTTTGGCTTCAGATTGCTCAGCACTTGTTCAGTAATCAGTGTCCATTTTGCTGTTTCTCTAGAAGAGAAATTTGGGGGCCTTTGCTTATCATATGGAGCATGTGATTACTGATGCACAGTTGTGAGATTTTCTTTGTGTTTTGAATGTTTTTGCAAACTCCCAGGAGTCCTGCTTTCTGAAGGGTGGATTCAACACACAGTTTATTTCCATTTTATCCTATTTTATAGGTCCAATGCCTGTCCCATCTCTATTGCTTCTACCTCTCCCAGGGATCTAAACTCAAACTTGCCATTTCTCTTTCCTTTCAATCTCTTCTGACTAGTTCTTCCGGTGTAGCATGTCACACAAGCAGAAACTCCTGTGCAGCCACCCCAGTGGCCCAAAGTGTTTGACTCGGTCCTACAGTCTAAATAAATGAAGCATTAGCTTCCACCTTGATACCCAGCAGGTCAAGTGCAGCTCCCATTTTGGACTGTGCCAGACTAGTAGCAGAGAGGTTTGCTGGGATGAGGTGACAGAAATGGCATGGAAGTCACATGAGTGATGGCTGCACGAGGATGTGAGGGGAGGCTGAGGCCTGTCTGGCTAAGTTTGTCTGGGTCATGGCTACACCCCCACCAATGTCATCCTGCCCTGGCCCCTTGAGTTGTGTTGCCTATAAGGCAGCGCTGCTGTCACCTGCCTGTTATGCATTTCTATTGGTTTTGTGTTATGATACCTCGACTCACTGCTCATATTGGAACTGTTCCCAATGTTGGGAAGGTCAGGTACTACTCCTTAGGGATCTCTCCTTCCTCCTTCTTCATCTTCTCCATCAGTCTTTCATTAGAACCAGTCATTTCCTGCTGAAGATCTATTTCCTCATAAATCCTACCCTCCAGTGAAAAGTTCTGACCTCAAAAGATCTGTAGTGAAGGAATACCTTTTGACAAAAGCCTCCTGGTTTTCTTTGCTCTATATTTGCTCTGTATCCCAGTAGCCTTTAACGACAAACCATTGCCCTACGAAACAGTCTGCAGGGTCTGTGTCTGCCTGGCATGGGGAAAAACCTCTTGTTTTTTGACAGTGTTTTCCTCTGAGGACAATGACTTGTTCATATCCAGCCACTGAGCCCTCCCATTCTGGTTGTGCCTGACATCAAAGACCTCTTTCTGGTGCTGTTGTGCTAGCTGTAGTCCACCATCACAGCCAGTCCTAGCTGTTAAATATTCCTCCTCCTGCCTGTGTAAGCACTTTCTGACCTGCCTCAATCAAAACCTGCTCTAACCTAAGCTGTTTAAATAGCTTTGTTCCAGGTTTTTGCAAAATTGTATGGACTGGAGGAACAGAGAAGTTTTAGGGGGTGAAAATTCCTTCAGCTGCACAATTATAATTAAAAAAAGAACATATGAAGAGCAGTTAAGCTTCCTTCCCTGAACCTTGTCTAGGGAAACAACCCCTGGCTGATCCAGTGAGCATTACCATTTCTGTTTTGATCTACTTTAGCTATTATTACATAGGGTTTTTGACATGGGAATTCTTCCCAATCAGGAAGTAATTATAATCACAGGCTGAAACATTTAATGGAACAACAATCACATTTTTACTTATTTTTTTTATTGCAAGCATATGTTTCTCTCCTGAGTTTTGAAAGATGTTGCTACATCCTCTTCAATCACAGAAAGGAATGAGCCATGACATTTCTTTTTAATGAAAATGCTGATCTACTGTTTATCTTCACAGAGCTAAATGAAAAGTTTCAAAGACCGACTTGGTTGAATACATTTATGGTTTAGCCTGCAAAACGTAGTGCTTGTGAGAAGTTTATCTTTTTTTTTTTTCATGTTTCAGTTGATTTTTAAAAGCAGGGAAGATTTTTAAAAGCAGAGAAGAAGAACTCGGCCTGCGTAGTATTTCATCTCTTCCTGGGTCTTCACTGAGTTGTGATAGATGGTTTTATAGGGTAAGAAAACCCAAGTGCTGAGCAGTGAAGCATGTCTGTTAGGGATGTTTAAAATGATCCTTTCCTGCCAAAAGGGAAGCAGTCTTCAGGTTTATAGAAGGGGATGGATCATCCAAGATGACAACTCCTGTGTGGCTTGCTTTGTGATTGAGGGGTTTTCTCCTCCTTTTCATAAGGTCTTCCAATATGGTTCCTGTTCTTTTTTCTCTTTTCTTGTTCTTTGCTTTTATGGGGGGCAGAAGAGTAGAGACACAAAACTGGTTTTTCCCAGCTCTGCCTCAGTGCACAAGAAAAATTTGGTTATGCTTTCCTTCTACAGAAGGATCATGTCACTGACAGCTCCCTCTCCCATCCTTCTCCCTGATGATGCTTCTTGGAAGGATGGTGGGGGATCAGAAGGATGGCAAAGCCTGTCTTCTGTCCACATTCCTCTCTCAGCTTAACCAGCTCTGGACTCTTTGGGAACTGGGACACACCCCAAGACATGCTCTTTGTTTTGTTGTCTCCCTATAGCATACTTCACTGTGCACAAGGAGGCAATGACAATGCCTTTGTCTCAGCTCCTCTAACAGTGACATTGGATCTCTCCAATGAGCCAGTTTCCTTAAGATATTTCATAGTTGCTTTAAAAAAGAATATTCAAGTGCTTGGCCATAGCTAATACTCTGCTGCTTGCAATAACGTTCTTGAACACATTAGTGTGACAGCACTTGCTCAGGGACTAACGTGAAGAGTGCTATTTAATACCTAATGTTAGTTGGCTTAGTCGTTCACAGAGAGTGGGTTTTCAATAAACAAAACATTTACCATGATAATGATACAGCAGACACACACTGTGCCAAATGACTGTTAAAAATAATTTGTGGTTGGCATGGGAAAATTGCCATTTTGAAGTTGCATAACAATACTGCTTTTAACGGCAGGTACCCAAAATACTTGAGATTGTCTGGATTCTGTTCAAATAAGTGCTTTCATAGCCAGTTATCAAATATTAACTGGGAAGGTGGTAAAAAAAGTGATGTTTTTTATCCTTCTAGCTTAAATTTCGAAGCTTCCACACTTAAAAAATTTAACAAGGATGAGCTATAGATTTAGAGATCTTCCAGAACTTTTAAAAAATAACCAGTAGTCAGGGCAATAGGGGGAAAAAATCCCTCCTGCATGTTCTCAATCCCTCCCCCTTGCTTCAGTGCATTTCCATTTAGAAACTTTTTTGGATGTAGATGAAATGCTTTCTGAATTGAAACTAATTGCAACCACTTGTGGTCCTACCTTTAAAGGAACACACATGTTTTAGTGATTGTTTTTTATTTGTCCAAAATACCTGTTTTCATAAGAAATTTTAAGTTCAAGGAGATATATCAGACTTTCAGAATTAAAAGAAAAACTTATTTTACTAATTTTTTCAGTTCTAGCAATTTTAACTTACTTTAGGGGTGTTCAATTTTTGCCTCCCTGTTTGTCCACATAATGATAAATGTTTTCCTGCCTTTTTTTTTCCTCTTTTCTTACATTAGGTTTTCCTGTAGTAGCTTTTATTATTTGCATATGTCGTCAGGGTAGCTTTTCCACTAGATGTGGTTGGAAGCAACTAGAATGAGATTCAGCCTGACTGGGTCCCTTGATAGCTATTTTATGAACACTGTACTTTCAGTCAATGATGCAAAGTTACAATACACTCCTTCTTTTAGATGGCAAACGGAAGCCTCCTAGGTCCTTGAAGATTTTTTCCCTTGCTGGAAAATGTGAGCAGTATAAGCATATAAGCAATGTAGCTCTATAACCACTTTTCCCCCTCATTTACCAAATAATGGGAACAGAAAGCTCCCCTACTTTTTTTACATTTCAAACTATGGGGCTTTGTATCCTATATATCTCCAGTTATGGTGTTACACCATTCCTGGCTAATGGAATTGCTGCCAGCTAGAATGAGACAGTGTTCTTTCCTGCTTTTATGCCTGCTTTCTGGTCCACTCCCGGGATCATATCCACTGACATCATAATTCACATAGCTGCTTGTGTATCAGAGGATCCACACCAGAGACATGCTTGGGAGCACTGGAAATTTCTTGGTTTGATGGCCACACCCTAATAAGGTAGGTGACCAGCACAATTGGTCTGCACATATATAGACCAAGTTACACTCCTCTAATGCTAATGAGACAGTACTTATGTAGTACACCAGTGCAATACATTCTGAGGGAGCTGGGCTTGTCCAGCCTGGAGAAGAGAAGGCTGCAGGGAGGTCATTGCAGCCTTCCCATCCCTGAAGGGAGCAGAGAAACAGGAGGGGAATCAGCTTGTTCAAAGGGCAGAGACTGGCAGGACAAGGGGGATGGAGTGAAGCTGAAGGAGGGAAGGGTTAGATGAGATATTAGGGGGAAGCTCTTTCCAGAGAGAGTGGTGAGGGGCTGCTATCTGGGAGGAGTTAAGGTAAATGGCTTCCTGGAAATAATTTGCATAATCCTACCTGTTTTTAGAAGTGATAATGAATATGTAGAGTTAATCTGTATAAATATGAGAAATTTGGCTTTAATCGGCACACACATTGGGAGGAGCGATGCCCTGTGTTCCCAGCACTGCAATAAAGGGTACCTGCTAAATAGGTATTGAGTTTTGATTCTGGCTTCCCCAAGCATCGTAGTAATACACAAAGAACTGTTTAATCACAATAATTCAGCATAAGAAGTCTAGTTTAAAAAGTCTAGTTCTGTGGGGCAGGGGACTAATCCAAAGCAGTACTGCTGCTGGAGTCTGACCACACACCAGTTCCAGTTACTAGCATACATGTATGTCTGATATCCCCTGTTGAATACACGCCCAGCACGTATTCATCTCTTAAGTGTTCCTGCTTCTCCTTTACGTTAAGTTTTGCACTGGTGTTTGCTGCTGTCATGCAGTAAATTATCTTTCTGCTATAGATTAACCAAGCTGCAATACTCGATGCCGTGGGCAAATCATGATGTATCTACACTCATAGATCAGGGTGGCAAAGAATGATGACTGCTTTGCACAGCAGAATGTCAAATTGATTACATATTGCAGCAGTTGGAATATAAAGCATCACACTAAAAAGATGTAATACTTTATGTTGGTTTGCCCTAGGAGAATACTTTTTTTACAAGAGAGGAAGAGGGAATTCTGGTGGGATTAATAGCTCTACAGATGACAGGAACACAACAGCAAGGCATGCCAAATTCTGTTCTTGTCCAATGAAGAAACACCCTTGTTTCCAATTTGCTCTTTTTCCCTTGCTCTAGAATGGCAAGTTATTTTGTACAAAAGGTGGTACACCCTGGTGCCTATGTGTGGTGACATGCTGAGATGGGTATACTCTCATCTATATAGAGACAACAAACACAACTTTTAAAGGCAAATTAAGTAGTTAAGGTCTTCAGACATCCCAGTGCACCTTGCAATTTTGGGTTAGCCTACACGTGTTTCCACTGGGGTCTTTTGTGTTTCCACTCACCTTTCCAGAGGTGTCAGTGGAAGCAGAATGTGGTGCCCCACTTAAGTAAAACTAAGACTGTTTACTGTAGGTGTGGTGGGGGGCTATCCCCCATGCCAGTCCCAGTTTCATGGCCCAATTTAAATCTTCAAGAGAGCTGGTAACCAGCTGCATGACCCTTTGCTTTCCACAGCTCTCACTGAGTGTTAATAGTAGCAATATGAATCTGAAAGCCCCTTCCACCCTTCCCACCAATCCTTTACACCCCATTTGTGCCAGATTTTATAAGAAAAAGGCAGAAATGTAGGTCAGGATACAGTTTAGCCAAAAGATGGTGCTAATGCATCTATGGTGTTGGTTAGCCAAAACTGGGGGGGAGGGAGGGGGGCAGGAACATTAAAATTTGCAATGATAAAAATGTGCTGTGCAGAGACAGACATTTTAAATAATGAATGGGCATTTATATTTACTGTATGACTTTGGGAATGTAAACAATTAAACTTTTACAGATAACATTCAGCTTCTATAAATGGATTATTAGATATTAGCAGCTTAGTGGTGTATTTCAGAGTTAAATAGGATAGATGAAAATATACTTGCAGAGTAACCTTTAAATTTTGCAATTATATTACAATTCCTGTGACTGGCCTCTCTTCCCATTAAAGAAAAATTAAAAAAATATATCTGAAGCAGCACAGAAAATACCAGAAGCATAGAATTAGGGTAAAGACACAAACTGTACATTTTTACCTAACCATATTTGCATGCTTATTTCCATTTGTATTAGGTTAGATTTTGCCTCTAAAACATTGACATTTTCCAGAACCATCATTGAATTATGCTGGTCGGATGCTGGGAGATGTATTTTGCTGGTGAAAGTGCTGAAAGTATGGCTGGGCAGTGGTCACAGGCAGAAAGCGGCTAATACAAATACGAAGATTTCCTGGTTTTGTTAATAAACAAACTCACAAGAATTCTTCCAACCTGCATGTAAGCAAAAACTTGTCAGGTAATTCAGTGGTGGAGCTATTTCCTTGTCTCCTTCCCCATATCAGCAGAGGGGGTGGCAGCAGGGACAGGGAGAGGATTGTCCCTCTCTCCTCTGCCCTCCTGAGGCCCCAGCTGGAGTCCTGTGTCCAGAGCTGGGGCCCCAATACAAGAAAGATGTGGGACTGGAGAGGGTTCAGAGGAGGCCACGAAGATGATTGGAGGGCTGAAGCACCTGCCCTACAAAGAGAGGCTGGGGGAGCTGGGCTTGTCCAGCCTAGAAAAGAGAAGGCTGCAGGGGGACCTCATTGCAGCCTTCCAGCACCTGGAAAAAGAGAAACAGGAGGAGAATCAACTTGTTAAAAGCATAGACAATGGCAAGACAAGGGGGAATGGATTAAAACAAAAGGAAGGAAGGTTTAAATTAGATATTATGGGGAAGTTTTTTACAGAGAGAGTGGTGAGGGGCTGGAACAGGCTGCCCAGAGAGGAGGTGGATGCCCCGTCACTGGTGGGGGGTGTTCAAGGCCAGGTTGGCTGGGGCCCTGGGCAACCTTGTGTAGCTCCAGGCCTGAGGTTGGTGTCCCTGCCTATGGCAGGGGGTTGGAGCTCTGTGATCCTTGGGGTCCCTTCCAACCAAGACCAGTCTACGATACTATGCCATAATATTTGTGCTAAACTTGAGGTGGGTATGTGTCTGATTAGTGCCCAACGGAGAGGGGGAGAAGGTACTAAAAATCATATTATTTTCCAGAAACAGGAGGATTTTCAGTGAGAACTCCACAACCCTTGAGCATCTCAGCTCATCTCTGAGTTTAGACAAAACAGTTTTTGAAATCCTAGTTACACATTTCCAAAAGACAGAAGTTTCCCCATAATATTAGAGAATATAACTGACATTTTTGGCAGAGACTTGCAGACTCTTAAAATTGCTATGGATTTGAGTTTTTCATGCACTCTCTAAGAGTACTGCTGTTAAAAACTAGGGAAGAAAGCATTGATATAACTTATTCACTCTGCCACTTCTTCATCCCCCCTCCCTACATTGCTAATTTAGTCGTGTCAAACAGCAGATCCTTCAAGCTCATCCAAGTGTACATTTCACTTTTTAATTTTACCAGAACGCACTAGATTTACAGCAGTTTAACACAAAACCTTGCTGAAATGCTCCTTCCCTCACATGTACAATGCTGAAGTTCATCATTTCTCTGCCCAGTTCTTATCTAGGATGACCAGGAACTGGTGTAGAGTCTCAGTGCTGTTAGAAAAAAAACAGGGAAATATTTTATGGAAGAAAGTCTCCCACACTCTTTTATCCACATGTATTTTGGGGGCGGTCCTCTTTCCCAACTGTGTGGGCTGTACCCTCCCTACCAGTAACCTATTCACAAATTGTGCCAAGCATAATTTGATTTTGCTGTTGATTAATGGCTAAAAATCATAGGAGTTGACTTTCAAACCTTGTTCTCATGGTGGGATCATGCCCATCACAATCCTCTGTGGTGGGAAATCTATGGGCCAAATGTTTGTCTGCTGCTTGAGAGGGGGAAAGAGCAAAAGGTGGTACCCTCACTGGGGCTGGATAAGGCTGCATGTTTAAGGATACACTGAGTTAGGCTCATGTTATTTCAGTCTTTTTCTGTAACACTGAGTTGTGAGGTGAGCATAAGCCTTGCAGTTGGGATAGAGTTTTAAGGATCTTTTGTTTGTGAGACTAAATTTGCCCTAAATTCAAATATATATCATGTGCCTGTATTTTCCTGCTGATCTATGTGTTAAGCCAAGCTGACAAGGTTCAGGAGGTGACAGTTTTACACCTCACTTTTCCATTTCTTTCTGCAGATGTAGCCATGATTGTTATTTCTGTTTTGTTTACTTTGCAAACGTGTCGATCTTTGAATGCAACATCTGCTGATAAATAGAACTAAAACTGCTTCTACGGCTTCATACCAGGTTTTTGTTGGATGCACAGAAACTGCCTTCAACATCTATATCCCTGTCAGTCTTAGTGATAGAAGGCAGAATCTGTGCAGAACAAATGTTTGCTTTTCCTCATTATCCCTGACAGGAATTGTTATCACAAATGGGCAACAGAAAACATATTAAGCATCAGAAGAGAAAATGAGAAGGGATAACTTGGACTTTGAAACTTGTATATTGCAGAGTCTAAAAATGCTGGAGAACATAATTTTCCTGACTGTAAAGGATAGAGACTTTTCTATCTGACTTTTCATAGACCAAGTCAAATGCTTATAATAGAAAATGCACAAATTCTTAAGCAGTTTGGAAATTGAAAAGATTGATTTTCTTTACGCATATGGCAATTTGTTGGGATAAAGAAGCCATAAACCATAAACACGCACTGCTAGAAATAGTGTGCAGTATTTCCTTATGATGGCATTTCCAGCAACTGTAAAACAAAAGCAGAATGATGTATGGAATTTAAATCAAGTGAAAGTATGGCTGAATAATAAAACTCCTATAATTCCACCTTAGGACATTTACCTTTGTTTAAATATTCTTACTCTTAAAATGGTATAATTGTCTGCAGAAGTGGATTTCTTTTTTGTTTTTAAAGTTATTGTGGGTCTCTTGTATGTTTCTGGTTGATACCCTTAGGTTTCTTTCATGAGAAATTTTGGAATTTCCCTGAGTTTATGTTGCATTATGCCTACCTAATCTCATCATGATTTATGAAGGAGTGAATTACTTTTTTCTCTTATATGCTGAAGCTGTCCTGGCTTCATCCTGCTCCTCTGCAGACTGATTGGGAGCAGAAACATTTGCTTGGTCTGCTTTGTACGAATGCAACAGTGTCAGAAAATCTGAGTTGGAAATGACTGATGCATATGTGCAGAGAGCCGTTTGCATGGGGTTATAGGTAGCATTCAGTCCTGTATAGTAGGTGGTATTTAAGCCAATTTAGAAATTAAAAATGGTGACAGTTCATGTCAAGAGATTTGTGCTGCTGTTGTGCTGTAGAGCTGATTTAGACCCATACTTATGGACACACAGAGAGAGTATTTTTGTGTCCTTGACATTTTTATGATCTTTTAAGGTCAGGTGCATAAGTGCACACTGGAAGAGAAGGGGATGAAATAGTAACAAAAAGCTGTTAAGATGACACTCTGACATTTTTATTAGATCCAAATATGTCCATTTCTCTTGAGAATTAGTACATTGTACATAATACCATATTATCCATGGTTCACTGCTGTTCTGTTTTCTCATGTCTAACAGAGAAAATCAGCTGCTATCTGTACTAGGCAACCATGGACGCGTGGTCTTCATGAGCAGAATCAACAACTTCCCAGCTGGTTGCAGCTGTGAAAGAGCTGTGGTTGTTTTATGTTTTGGTTAATCCTTAAAAGTAAGAGGATATAGCTTCTGATATAGCATAAGAACCAGAGAATAAGGGACCAGCGCGAGTCCCAGAAAAGTCTGGGGAAGAATGATGTTTTGAGGCAAGATCGTGTTTTTAGAGGAGTGGTGTGAACAGCAGGATGCATGGCCTGCTACTGGAGCACAACATGTAAGGCATGCCAAAAAGAGCATGGCTTATAGCTGTAATTGATTAAGGAATTAAGGAAAATTAAAAAAAAAACCAAAAAACTTTCAGTTGCATCACTGAAAATGTCCCCAGTGTAATGGAACTCTAGAGAAGACATGAAAGAGTTGCTTTTATTGGCAACAGTTTCAGATTCTAAAGGAAGGAATGTTTAAATTGGATATTAGAGGGAAGTTTTTTACAGAAAGAGTGGTGAGGTGCTGGAACAGGCTGCCCAGAGAGGTTGTGGATGCCCTGTCCCTGGGGGTGTTCAAGGCCAGGTTGAATGGGGCCCTGGGCAACCTTGTGAAGATCCAGGCCTGGAGGTTGGTAGCCCTGCCTGTGGCAGGGGGTTGGAACTCTGCGATCCTTGGGGTCCCTTCCAACCCAGACCAGTCTATGATTCTATGATTCTTTCTTTTGTGCTCAGTTTAATATCAGCAGCAGCTTAGAAGGAGGTGTGGAAGGAGTGCTGCCAACCAGATGAATGTTGTGTAGTTTTCTGGGGGCTCTTGCTGGAGGTTTTTTGGCTTCTCCTGCTTTTGTTCATCTTCATCATCTTAACTAATTTTTGTGCCATGTACAGGTTTAAAGGAATTATTGGAATTCAAAAGACACGTTTGTTCTGCTTAGCAACCTGTGCAGGTTTGACCTCCCCACCCCTATGATTAGAGCTCACTGGAAAAGGAGATACATGAGGGAAGGTATTAGTTGATGCTATAGTATTTATTTGCAAGGTTTAAGAAATATCTCTTACTTAAAATACAAAATTAAGCATGCTTATGTCAAGCTGGTCAGTATGTCAACCCCTCATTTGCCAAAGGGGTGATACAGACTTTGATGGATATCTGAATGGAGCTGCTCAATTCAAAGTGCTGGAACAGACCTGGCATGAGAACACAGTGACAAAACCCAAAGGTTTGTGAAAACAAGCGTACAGCCAAGTCAGGCCAGCAGAGTCACATACATGTCACAAAGGGAGGTTTATTACTTAGCAGGTACACAGTGTGTTACCAAAGATCTGGTGGGAGACTATATTTAGGGAGATAAGATGGATTAATCCAGGATAAAGTTTGGGGGGAAAAAAAGTTTTTTAATTTGTAAAATTAGTTTCCAAGAAGTGATTTTTCCTGGGAAAACAAAGTTATGGCATTTCTGTTGCTCTGTGTGTGTGTCTTAGGATAATGATACAAACCTTTGTGTGTTATGTTGTTTACTTTTTACTGGCACATGACAGCCCAGAGCAGACTTTACGATCAACTTTAAAAAGCATCTGTACAATTTCTGCTTTATAGGATATGTTTAATTTAGGCTTGTATTATGGAATTTAAAGTTGAATGTAGATCACAGAATAAGTGGGACTGGAGGGGACCTCAGCTCTGGGGTCAGACCAGGCTGCCCAGGCCTTGATCCAGATGGGACTTGAAACCCTCCAAGGCTGGAGATGGTGTAACCTCTCTGGGCAAACTGTGCTGTGGCTGAGCTCTCCTCATGGAAGAAAAGCTGTACTTGACCTCCAGCTTAATCCTCTCTTTGTTCAGTTCAGGCCCATTGCCTGGTGACTTCCCCTCAAGCTCATTTCAGGGCGCAGTGAGGGCCAGAACCTCCCTCAATGAGCTGAGGGGATTAACATGGCTGCCTGGCCAGGGCCTGTCCTCCATCCCAGCCATGGAACAGGGTAGGATGGGGAGCTGACTGCCCAAGCTCAAGGTGAGCTTTAGTGTTGCTGCCACCACCCTGCACACCTGGCCAACATTCATGATGTCCTCCTTTGTATCCTGTCCCTGCTCCCACCTTTTGTGTGCTGCCTTTTGCATAGGAGCCCTATCCTGAATTTGCAGGTTAGCCAAGCTGGTCTTCTGAGAGACCCATGTGTTTTCCTGAGTTTTTGCTGATTCTCACATGTGGAGGAAGCTGATTTTAAAGCCCTGCCAGATTTCCTGAGTTCTGTCCCTTCAGAGCTTCCTCCTGTGGGATCCCAAATATCAGTTCCTTCAACAACCCAAAGTCTGCTCAGAGGAAGCCTGGGTCTGTGCTCTGTTACTCTCCTCCCCCTCTCTCCCCTCTAGATCATCATACCCACTGTTTCATGGTCACTACAGCCAAGGCTGACTTGGATTATCACACTCCCAAACAGAACTTGCTTGTTGGTGAACAGCAAACCCAGTTGTGCATCAGCCCTGTGGGCCAGTCCAACACCGGTATAACAAGTTCTACCTGACACCTTCTACAAATCCTCTTGACTACTTGTCTCCCACCACACACGCCAGGGAAGCTAGTCCCCTACAAGAACCAGGGTTGAAACTTCTTCAAGTTATTTAAGGGAGGTTAGTTTCATTTCCTCACCCTAATGGGGTGGCCCCACCACAGTGGCCTCTCTGACCCACAGTTCTCACCTGGCCACCCTCCATCCCTATAGCAGAGCTGTGACATCCAGTCTGCTCATGTGAAGGTCAACTGCCCTCCTCATGATCCCTGCCCCTCTTTCCTGATGAGCTTGTCTCCATCCACCATTCCTGCTGTGCAGTGTCTCACCCTGTCTCTGTCAACTCCAATGATGCCATTGGTTGGTGGCCACACATGGAGTATGCATCCATGAACGCACACCGGATGCAGATGGCACTTCACTCAACTCTAACTCCTCAAGTCTCTCTTGCTCCTGTTGCTCTGCATCCTTTTCACACGTGGTGGCTTCAGCTGAATTCCAGCTCTGTGGTGTGGTGTGCAGTACCTGTTTCTGTACTTGTGAGGGACAGCTGGTTCATGACATGATGTAGCTATTAGCTGTTGAGTCCAGTCAAAATATAAAATGAAACAACAATTAACATTTATGAAATAATTGTCTTACAAAAGCCTATTGAAAAGGAGGAGCAGTAATAAAAAAGCTGAAGGAAACAATTGCTTGGTGCTGTGACAACTGAAACCGTAGCTGCAGGTGAAATTATTATTGTTGGGCTGAAAAATCTCAAATTTCAATGTTCTTTCTGTTTTCACCAAGTGGCACAAATTAATTTTGCTGCATGCCCGACCTGCTTTGTAATCTGATGGTGGCAGATTGTTACTTGCATGTCGCCTCGTTTGCTAACGCAGACCCCGCGTGTGTTGCATCACTGTTGATAATATACGACCGAGTGATGCCTCACTGCCCTTCTCAGGCTTTCCTATTTGAGTGAAATACTGACTAAGATGATTTGAGCTCCTCTGTTGCTAGATGAGTCCATGTGCAATCGGGCTCCTTTCAATTATAGAATACCGAAAGCTTTGAATTCTTGCTCCAGACTAGTTATTAATGTTGGTATCACACTGTGATAAAACCACATTTTTAATCTTACATTACTTAAGGTACATAAAACATCACTGCTGTTGGAGATTTACTGGCTTCCCACTGCTCAAGTTCACTTTGTCAGCAATAGTGAAAGTCAGCTTTGAGTTCGTAGGTAAAATGGAGAGGCCTGGAAGAAGTGATTGTTGTTCAAGGTAGGTCTGTTGGTGAGTGGAAAATTGCAGAGTAAGTACAGATTGTCTGCTGGGTTTAATTAAACAAGTTATAAAAACCCCAAAAACTAAAGCCAAACCAACTCATGCCTCTCAAATCTCCATAATTTATGGGAATTATGAAACATTGATAACTAAGGAATTATGAAGTCTTATCTCTTCACTGGTTAAAGTTATCTTAGCTTCCTATTGATGGTATTTACATGTCAACATTCCTTTCCCAGGAAATATAGGGAGAGAAGCAGTGCTCAAGATCAAGAATAGTGCAGTCTGGACATTGGAGAACCAAGCTGAGGTAAGACTTCTCCAACTCTGCAGCCTGGGTGTCTTGTGGTTTGGGTTATCTAACTTGTGCTCGGGATATTCCTGCTTTTCCCTTGCTCCAAAGGACTTCTGTCAGTATATTCTTGTTGCAGAAATCTTTGGTTAACTCTTTTTGGGGGTTTTGTGGAGCAGAACACATGTTATGAGCCTGCACAGCCAATTAAAACATGAAGTCATCTGCTGGCAGTGGCACATGATTTTACATGTTGGTTGGGGCTTGGGGAGCATGTGACCGTGCTACTGTGCTGAATGCACTGCTTCTGTTTCACACTTTGACATCTTTGAGTATTTTTTACTTTTTTTTAGTATTGTGTCCAGTTCTGGGCTCCCTGGTACAAAAAAGACAGGGATCTCCTGGAAAGGGTCCATAGGAGGGCTTATGAAGATGATTAAGGGCCTGGAGCATCTCCCCTGTGAGGAAAAGGCTGAGTAAGCTGGGGCTATTGAGCCTGGAGAAAAGAAGACGAAAGGGGGACCTTGTTAATGTTAAATATCTTAAGTATGGGATGCAGGGGGAAATGGCCAGCCCCTTTTATCTGTGGAGACAGGACAAGGGGCAATGGCTGCAAGTTAGAGCATAGGAAGTTCTGTGCCAAAATGCAGAAGAACTTTTACCCAGTGAGGGTGAGGGAGCCTTGGGACAGGCTGCCCAGGGAGGTGGAGTCTTCTTCTCTGGAGATATTGCAGACCTGTCTGGGGTCCTATCTGTGCAATATGAGCTAGGGAGCTGCTTTGGCAGGGGGGTTGGACCTGATGAGGTCCCTTCCAACCCCTGTGATTCTGTGATTTGCAGGCAAAGAGGTTAATATACCCATGGATAATTAGACATCTTGGCACTAGCACTTCGCTCATTAGCAGTAGCTTTTAATGAGGTGACGCAATCTCACCATCTCTACCTTTCTCTTTTTTTCTCTTGTTTTTGACAGACAGGTTCTTTGCTGGTGTAAAGAGGCATCAAAACTGCTTTCATTTCTCTGGTGTACCCCAATGGAGGGTGCTGTGACTTTGGCAGCTTCTCTTTAGTGCAGCCTAATTACACTTACACAGGCAACAATTTTCTCTTCACAAATCACCTGATCTTGTCAAGCGGGTTCGTCTTTGACCAGAATCTGCTCCCAAAACTCCCAGCTCCTTAAAATGATAAAAAATAAATGATTACAAGGATAACTTTATATGCAGGAGATGATTCAAGCTTTCTCTGGCTGGCACAGGAAGGATGTTTCCTGCTGGGCTGGGCAGAGAGAATTGGAGAGTAGGGTGCTGCAGCCAAAATAAATGCAATTGAAAACCAGGTAGGATGCCAGGCTTTGGTGCGAGACATGTGGTGGCCCTTGACATGATATCTCAACTACAAATGGTTTTAAAATTTTATGTTGTTTTATGCACCTTGCTATCTTGCATGGATAGACTGCTGGACAATGAGCATTTCTAGATCTGTATTCCTGCAGTGAGCTGGTGGTATTATACTCTACAGATTTTCAGATTTCACTGGCAAATACAGACACAACGAAAGAAACAGAAGACATGGGTTTACACTCCTCAGCTGATTTTGGAAATCTAGGGACTCAGTCTTGAAATAAAGAATGTCCATTTTACTGTGTTTTCATCAGACTTTTACTCATCAAGCAGTTGACAAGGATATTTAGAAACAAGCTTTGCTTGTTTTTAAAGATGTCTCTGTTTGTTTGTGCAGATGGGTTACCAGCTCTGTTCTCATTCCTAAATACCACTGTAGCTGCACCTTCAGCATGTCACTGCATGATACATGTGCAAATTATCCGTGAGGAATTCACTCTGATTTTCAGCAGCTTCAGAAAAAGCCCATTTATGTGCTCATTTATCTGGCAGCATGTAACCAGGAAGATTGCTAGTCAGGTAGAAATGTCATTCATGCCTCTCATAAAATTTAGATAAATAAAACTTGGAGAGGAAACTGAAGAAGAGATCCATTGAGAAATGACAAACTATAAGAAACTTCCTTTTTGAAAAAGGCAGAAAAGCAGAATCTGAAACAGACAAAGTTTTTATGATGCCCACAGCATGACTCCAGCTTTTATTTTTTCTAAAAGATAATATATGCACAATATCCCTTGTCTCAGAGGGTGTTTCAAATACACCTGAGGAAGCCTGTTAGCACTAATTTCAGAGCTGCACTGAAATTATACTGGGCTGCTACTCACTGGGGCTTTTGAATATCCAGTTTTAGAGTACTGTGGGTGCACAGGAGCAATGTGCTTGGAGGTCTGTGGCTCCATCACATAACACCCTGGTAAAAATATCTACTGCCCTGTATTGTGTGGAGAGAGAGGGGACACCTTCTTGGATGTCTCTCTTCATTTGCAAGTTTTGGTACACAAAGAACAAGTTATACAGCCTCTGAAGGACTCTTTAAGTCAAAGATGTACAAGGAGCAGGGAAAAATGATGCTTTGTTATTCCCTGTGCTGCAGAGGAGGAAGGAGGTTAGGAAGGGACCGAGAGATGTGGAAAATCTCTGGAGAGGTCAGCCTCAAGGCTGGAGTCCAGTTTCCAGAGTACAATGTTTTGAGAAAAAGATTAGCAGCTTTTATAAATATATGTACATAAATATTAATTAGGGAATTGGAGATTGCTGTGATGGGGTGCTTCAAAGGCTGAAAAAAACAGGGCAGAGCTTAATTAATTCATTACCAACACACTCCTGGCAAGCAGTCAGTCCTTACACACTATTAATCATCAGTGCTATGTACACAAAACCATCACTCTTTACCTCTAAGGTTGTAGATTATCTGGGAGTACAGAGGACCTGGGATGCCATCTTGTGCAGGTGACCATGGCCTCTGGTGGTCTCAGAGGCTGAGGTCCAGGAGAACACGCCTGAGAGCTCATCCGTGACAAAAGGCCAAGATGAAGTGGGCTGTTGCTGTCTTCTCCCATTCTCCCTCCTGATGCCTGTTGTTTTCATGCTATTGTCCTCCCAAGGAGGAGAATGTGTTGCTGCTTATCTTGTTTTCTTTTGTCTTGCCAGCTGTCAGCCATCCTTCCTGTGTATTCGGCAGTCTACGGAGTCATTCCCCTGTGCTTCTCCTGTCGTTTTTCTGACAAGCTTTGTTCTGTGCCTCCTGTGGGCAGCTGCAGACATCTGTCTTTACCCTTTTGGTGGTCGTGTTCCCTGTGTAAGTGACAAGTATACGGTTGTCACCACCGTGTTACAAAATGCATGTATGCCCCAGGGAGTTACACTAGTTTACTATATGCTAGTTACTTCTTGTTTCGAGGGAAAGGAACATTAATTGTATCCAGGCTAATAGTAGTCACATCCTGAGTGGTAAAAGTTTAGCGTGGAAGTATCACAAGCCTCTACTTTGGCTCCAGTTTCCTAGTGCTGATCTGGGAAGCGCTGTGATGGACATTATTTTTTACAGAAGGTAAGCAGCTTGTCAACTACTTGCTTATATGTGTGGCACATAATTCTTTCTCTGTGTACAGGCTGGTAAGTTGGATTTTTAACAGCATTTGCATGCCTTTAATTAGCATTTGCATGTTTGCAACCAACAGATGAAACTACCCTTTTAAAATTTAAAATAGGAAGTGAAATACACCTTGCAGCAGGCACATGCTCGGGTATGTTGGGCTTTTCAGATGAGATATACTTGGTGAGTGAATCTGGAGCCCCTTGACAGCTCAGCCTTGTAAAAGAGTGCCAGACTTTATCTGGGCCTGTGTGGGATTTCATGTTGCTGTTTTTCTTTTAGAACCACCAGTACATTATGTTGCTATGGCTACTCCATCACAAAACCCTGTTACCAGCGCATTAATGTACTGTAAACTCAGTCTTTTTTCCCTTGCATTTGAATTTCTATTGTATTTTTCTCTGAGGGATATTTCTGGATGAAATTTGCATTAGGGAGGGCTTAAAGACCTCTTGTTGTAACAGATTAAGATTTTAGTGTTTAGCTGTCCACTTTACCCCCTAAGTGGATTTTATTAACTGTGTTATTGAGTGACAGGAGGGAATGAACATTTGTGCCTTGGGTGTTTCTGTTCACACTCTGGTGTTACTGATAAATTAAGCCAGCATACTAAAATGCAAATTGGCTGAGCTGATGTCGGCTATGTACCCTTCCAGGATCCCAACAAGTTACTGGACTTTAAAAGTTGCTAAAGGAAACAAGCAATACGATGCAACAGACAAAGCATTTCCCCTAAAGCATTCTTTTGGTCCAAACAATATCCTAGACATCCAATGCTCCCAAAATTTTGCAGTGTTTCAGTGCTGTCTGTGGCAGCTAGTCTGGCATTAGCCAGCAACTCCACGTCATCCTCTTGATGCACTACTGCCACTAGCACAGTCAAACCTCCCTAAAGAGTGGCTAATAACTAGCAAGGGTGAGTGAAAAGGGATGCAGAGAGTGTCTTCTGTGGCATGATCACACTGAGAGAGCAGCTACCAGAAAACCAGGCATGTCCCTCTGATCTGGTGGGAAGGCTATGGTGATAAAACCAAAGTGTCCTTGAGTGCTGCAATTTCCTTATGCCTTTTGCTTTCTTCTCCCTCCCACAGTGGTAATGACTGGATGTTGTTTCAATTGGATATTAGCAGGTCTTTAAGAAATCCAGTGTTTTATGGGAAATCCTTCTCCCTGCTTCTTTCTGAAGAAGAAAAGTGATGATAATAAAGACAAAATTTAAAAAAAAATTCTCTTATGTTTCATTTGCTGCTACTTTGTCACAACCAACTTTTTCATCAGTGCTGAGGGCAAAAGCAATAATGTCAGTAAATCATATAACATTGTCTTTGTTATGAGAGTGTTACAGGGGAGGCTGCTATCTCTGACACTGTCAGTCCTTAGTGGGGCTCACAGCGTACATTTGACCTGCAAAACATCCCTGAAGTGGATTAAAAGGCTGATCTTCCTCAACCCTCTCTGTGTGCAGGTAGGATCTCCTTTCCCATCTTGCCAGACATCAGTTTAACAAGACAACTGTTCTAAAGATCACCCTCAAAGGTAGCTTGCTTTCCTCCTCTCCCAACAGGGAGAAGGTTAATGGGCCACTGTGTTAACTGCAGAAATACTCTTAAACTCCTGAAGTACTCCCAATGCTGTGGGAAAGGGTTGGTCAGGTGGTAGTTCAGAGACAGACATCCTCAGTGAAATAAATGCTTTCAAAACAACTGAGGGATTAATGGTTCAGGATGGAGATGGCTTTAGAAGCATGGACATTCTTCTTGGCTCCCTTAAGTCTACCAGAGCCCCAGGTAGAGAAGAGTTGGGCTTGCCAGGCTTGTAGATCTGGTGCCAGGAACTGCTTCTTTTAAATTTCTTATTTGTCCTCTGCCACCAGACAGGGGTATCCGGTGTCTAGACTGTTTAGCCTGAAAGAAAGAAGACTAAGGGGGGACCTTATTAATGTTTATAAATATCTGAAGTATGGGATGCAAGGGGAAATGGCCAGCCCCTTTTCAGTGGTCTGTGGGGACAGGACAAAGGGCAATGGCTGCAAGTTAGAGCACAGGAAGTTCCACACCAACATGCGGAAGAACTTTTACACAGTGAGGGTGAGGGAGCCCTGGGACAGGCTGCCCAGGGGGGTGTGGAGTCTCCTTCTCTGGAGATATTCAAGACTCGTCTGGATGCCTCCCTGTGCAATATGAGCTGGGGAGCTGCTTTGGCAGGGGGTTGAACCCGATGATCTCTTGAGGTCCCTTCCAAGCCCTATGATTCTGTGACTCTGTGATTTTGTGGTCTGAGGGTCATTTATCCCTCTTGGTAACTTGTGTTAAACCCCCAACTCATGTCCTGGTGTTGATTGTGATGCTCCTGACTCAGTGCAGGTTCTAGTTTCCTTTATGTGTTATCTACTTCAGAGAAACCACGAGTGCCTAGAGACCCAGCTATTTCAGAGTGCCAAGCCCCTCAGCTTTCCTTTCAAAGGGAATTAAAGCTGCTGTTGTGTTAAAATCAAGAGGGACACGAATATCTCAGTTTCAGTAAATTATTCTTGTCACTTAGTATCTGTCTTCTGCATTTGTGTTTCTTTGAAACTTATTAAAACACCTCTTAAAAAAACCCAGAAGATAGAAGGGGAAGTAGCACACCTCAGGTTGTAGCAAGTGCTGTTGTTTATCCTTTCTCTACACCAGGCAAGACAGTAAATGAATTGGAGCTCCTCACATCGGGGAGACTTTAGATGACAATGCGTAACATATCTTACCTCTGAGAGAAAACTGGCAGCCTCATTTTCTAACATGCATCCAATTTTGGTCAAAAAAAAGGTAAGTGCATGATCTCTGTTTAGAAACTAGAACACGGTCAGACAAATAACCTTGGTCTGGAGAAGGGAATAACGGCCCTGTGTTTGTGATACAGAAGAAATGGGTTGCATTCTTTGTTACAAACCTTGTGCAACCTTTTATGAAACAATAAATTATCCTGTCTTTTGTCTTCCCCTGTTTTATAGCAGCTCTAAAACACTCATGAAATGTGCTTTTTTGCTAGCTTAGTTTTAGTTGGAGTGTTAGTGGTTTTCTAAAGCAGCTCAGATTGTGTGGCATTGCCCTTCTTACTGGTACCGCTCAGCCCAGACCATCACTGTTTCCCTAAGCCTTATTGCACTCCAACATGCTCCCCTTGGTGGGATGGTGTGGGTGCAATCATCTCAGTGTGTCCTAGGGCCCAAAGGCAGGATCATACAAGCACCTGAAATTTGATGCCTTTTTAAAAAATAAAACAAACCAAACCCTAATATGTACATTAAAATAACACACAGAAAAGTCACAGAAATAAGACATTAAAAAAATCTGTGACTTGTCTAAAATTGTCTGGTGTTTGTCCACAATTGTTCCCAGAATCCTTTCTGCAATGGAAAACTCTTTTTTTAAACATATTTGTTTTCTGAAGTTATGCATCAATGAAGCCATCCAGAGGGACCTGGACAGGCTGGAGAACTGTACACAGGTGAACCTCGAGGGGTGTAACAAAGCCAAGTGCATGGTCCTGCACCTGGGCCAGGACAATCCCTGTTATCCATACAGGCTAGGAGATGATGTGCTGGAAAGCAGCCTTGAGGACTTGGGTGTACTCATGGATGAGAAGCTGGACAGGAGTCACCAAGGTGCATCTGCAGCCCAGAAAGCCAACTCCATCCTGGGCTGCATCACAAGGAGTGTGGCCAGCAGATCAAGAGAGGGGATTCTGCCCCTCTTCTCTGGTGAGACCCCACCTGGAATACTGTGAGCCCTCAACACAAGAAGGATATGGACCTGTTGGAGCGTGTCCAGGGGAGGCCACAAAAATGATCAAAGGGCTGAAGTACCTCTCCTATGGAGACAGGCTGAGAGAGTTGGGTTTGTTCAGCCTGGAGAAGAGAAGGTGGACCTTAAAGCGACCTTCTGGTGCCTGACAGGTACCTGTAGGAAAGCTGGGGAAGAAGCTCTTTGTAAATGCATGGAGCAATAGGATGAGGGGTGATGGTTTTAAACTAGAAAAAAGGTAGATTCAGGTTGGTTATTAGGAAGAAATTCTTCACTACAAGGGTGGTGAGGGACTGGCACAGGGTGCCCAGAGAAGTGGTGGATGCCCCCTCCCTGGAAGCGTTCAAGGCCAGGTTGGATGGGGCCTTGAGCAGCCTGGTCTAGTGGGAACTGTCCCTCCCCATGGAAGGGGATGGGACTCGATGACTTTTGATGGTCCCTGCCAACCCAGCACATCCTATGATTCTGTGACTCCATATTTTCTTTTACAGCATACAGGCAGAGCACCCTTTCTGCTTATTCTTCTGGCTTTGGGAACTGTGATGATCAACCTGATCTAGATTATTTAATCTTCAGTCTGGGACTTAGAAATTTCCTGAGAAAAACAAATTGCAAGATTTTTAGTCTTGTGTAGCCTTTGATATTTTTTGGTAGAGCCCCTCAGATTGTTTGTGAGAAAAGGATTCTCAGATTTGTTAAGTGAGAAAAGGAAGATGCACATATACAGAAATGAATGAATTGTGTGCTTCGGTCCCTAAAAATCCTGAATTAGTGACGACAGCACCTGGTTTATTTTGTTTGTAGATAATGTGTTTGTAAAGCTTCATGGGATAGTTCAGATTCATTAAAGCATCTTTTGGAGATGTTACTTTAAAGAAGGGAGAGGAAGGGATGGAGAACAGAAAGGCTTCCTGTCTAGAGGCTTTCTCTTGCTCAAAGTCCTATTACTCATGTAAAATCCTAACTCTTTAACATTTATCTTGCAAAATGTCTCATATTTTTCTAAAATGATTAGATTGACCAAGGAAGCAGAGACTTGTTTTATATGATGATACCTTGTAAAATTAAGGTTGACAGGTGATAGACTTTCTCTTTAGAAGCACTTGAGAGAGAAAAGTAATCAATGGAGAAAGTTATAGGAAAATGTTAGCATAAGAATGAGTGGTTTCAAATAGTCTGCTCATAAATTCAGGCTGGACTTCAGAAGTTTGCTCACAGATAGAGGAAATGAGGTTCTGGAATGACTTTTCAATAGTAGCGGAAAAAGCAATCAAGTGAGTTGTAAAAGACAAAATAACTTTTCTGCAGGCAACTATGCCATACAACTTATAATCCCGTTCATTGTGTGGGAAAAGCCTCACAGGCCTCTGTTTCTCTCCTAACTGAAACACCTAAATGCACCAGGCACTATGGCATTGTCCAAAGACACTTTTCTTAGTAGATTTTTAGAAGGGAAGAGATAATCTTCTGCCAAGCATTTAGAAAACAAATGGGTTGGGGTGATCCTGGCTGGCTGCCAGATGCCCACCCAGCTGCTCCCTTCCTCCTTACACCTCAACAGGTCATGGGGAGAAAATAAGGCAGAATTTAAAAAAAAAAAAAAAAAGAAAGAAAAGACCCTTACCTGTTCCCATCACAGGCCAAACAGCCTCAACTCTGGGAAAATTAAACTAATCCATTGCTAGTTGATTATAGGATTGGGTGAAATGATGTGGAAACTCATGGTACTTTACAAGGAGACCACTCTCCTTCTATGCACTTGCTATGAATACAAATACAATAAAATAAAAAGGGAGCAGCCCCATACCTCAAATCTGGATTAGTGCTTGTGTTCCATTTCAAATCAACTTTATGTTGCAGGGATCTTGCCATGTCCAGGAGGCCGTGGTTCCAGGTAAGTTCCTGACCTCTCTGATGGTGGTGAGGTGCCAGTGTTGGTCTGCAGGATCACCTGGTTGTATCACCTGTTTTCTGGAACTGTTCCCTGCCCGATTCCCCTGCACCACAGCTTGTCTCTGCGGTCTCGTTCGCATGCTGGTGGGGAAGGCCAGCAATCATTTCCTGACTCTTCTGTCACTGAACCTTGTCGTGTGGAAAAATAATTTCTTTTTGAGCCTTTCTAACTTTCTTCACAGTTGGTATCACAAAAGGCTGCTGAGAGATGTAAGCAGCAGCATTCCCATTTTACACATAAAAACAAACCTTGCTAGCTTGGTTGGAACTAATTTTCTAATTAATGCATCTCTGGATTTCTTTTTTTTCTTAGAAGTTGTGTTATTCCTGTGGATAATAGTACTTTATGTTGTTGTTAAGCTCGTTTGGGTTATTTTTCTCTAGTGAGTATATCTTTTGATTTAACTGTAGGCAGTTAGGGACAACAATAGAGAGGAGATAAATGAAAGCGTACAGAAAATATTCATTAAAAACATAGGTCTTTGGCTTACTTGCCACAGAAGAGCAAGATGTAAGATTGCCTTTCCTTAGATTCTTTTCTCACAGCCAATTAACAATGTCTTCCTTTTTTTTCCTTAACTTTATATTTCTTTCCAAAAAGTCAGCAATGTGTTTAACGAGTGAAAACACTCTCCTTTAAAGGTCACACTGTTCTTCTATTGACTTGGCTGTTGATTGCACTTGAGCTAGTGGCTTTAATTCATGTTAACTCCATTTGTTTTTAATTAAGCTATGTCTTTTAAGCAAAGATAGTCCATCACTACTGTCAACAGGTAAGTTTTGCTCTTTAATATTGAGCCTTATATTTTAGTTCAGCTGAGATAAAGCTTTGAGGGCGATTTGCTCAGACTATAGATTATTAAACAGGGATGCAAATTGTCTTGTAATTTGTAGTGGTCCAATTTAACCTAATAGCTTTCAAAGTGAATTGGAAAAGAAACAACTAACCTAGTTGTATATTAACATATATTGCCTCAGTATCAAGTGTGAACTAGGGAACATCTGTATTTATTAATACTGACCCTGTCCCATAATGTACCTTGAGAACCAGTGGGATTCTTGCTCCTTTCTTCCTATCAGAAAGTTGCTTTGCTAACTGTAGTCACAAAATATGGGCCTGGTTAATCAAATGTAATTTTTGGCATGTGGGTTATAGTTCTTAAAAAACAAAAAAAAAAAAGGGGAAAAACCCAACAACAGCCCCACACCTTTTTGGTTATGCTCTAGGGATGCATTTTTCATCAGCTTGCTTAGGTGTTTGGGATTTTATTTCCTAAAGGGCATCAAAGAAGAGAGTATGGAGAAAGTTGCATGAGATGAATAGCAGCATCTGACTGAATTAGCAGCGGAGCACCTGTTGGTGATAAAAGTATTGGTATCTTTTCTATTAAAGGCATGTTGTCTGATGGGTGTGTTTTGTGTGATGTGTATTGATGAATTAGAATCATTCACGTAGCCGTGTCAGGAACGTGGCATTTCTTTCCTATCCTACATATAATTGGAGAGCTGCTTTTGCAGTACTAACATTATCGTTTGTTTCTTATCTGTGTTAATCATGTCATGCTGATTCCTTGCATAGAGTGCATTTTATTTTTGTGAAAAAAAAAAAATAAAAAAAAGCAACCAAGGAAATGGTTTCCTGTCTATAAAATGTGCAAGTGAAAGGACAAGAAGGTTCTTAGAGATTATTAAAACATTTCAGATGATATTTGGCAGTGCAAGGCTTATGAATTCTTAAATCTTTCTGAATTAGTGGTGATCACTAAATATTATATATGCATTTTTATGATTTTGGGTTTTTAAAATATATTTAAAAAGCCTTCTCTGCCTTCTGACTGCACAAGTGGAAATTGTGGTTGTTGTGACTGGAATGCTTAAAAACTGAAATATGCATTTTTAGTCAGTGGGATCCATTAACTGGCATTGCTTGAGTTGTATAATATCATTAGTATTTTATGTATACTTACACAATTGATTTGGCTTGCTTTTAACTACACAGAACGCAATTTCTTGCATATTTCTGTTTTACCTTCTTGCTTGTTGTATCTCAACAATTAAACAACATTTGCCTGTGCAGCAAAATCCTTCTTTTAAGCAGGACATTCTGCTCAAAACACCTAACTTCTTGTCATTTCAGGTACTCAGCCCTTCTCCCCCCTTTGCTGTACATTTGATAATCAATTCTCAGCTTTTCCTACTGCTTATGAATAGAAGCCCTCTTTTGGAAAAGGTAATGAAAAGGAAATCAACAATGGTAATCAAACTGAATTACAGCAAAGCTCTGGCTTTCATCTAGCAATTGCTGCAGAAATTGGGCACAATTCATTATATACTGTATGCACATGTAATTGAAATTTCCTTCCTTTCTTTTTTTTTCTTTTCTTGTAAACACGTTCCCAAAATGCTGCGTATCTCTTATCCTTAACTAAGGGAAAAACTCAACCTGAAACTCAAGTAATTACCAGAATTTCTTGCTGAGCTGCAGAAGACTGCAGGAGAACGAGATGAGAACACCAATAAATACAATAGGTGAGTGCATCTGGCTGTTTTTCCTTATATTTTTTACAGCCAACAAGCAGCAGATATCGTGAACAATACCTTGGACTCGATAGAACTGCTGGAGGAGAAAAAAAAAAAATAAATCCCCAAATTCAGGGAATAAACACTTTTTGCTGTGAGGCCAAAGCTGTTTTTTTGATTTGCCCAGTTGCTCGATGTTTGCTCTTTTGCAGAGGAAATGAATAGCCAAGCGCCGTCTGCTTGCACCGGCAGCCCCATTGCCCTTAGCTTTATGAAAAACAGAGAGGGAGTGTTTCTTTCACTTAAAATCCTAAGGGTTGGTTTCTTTTTTTTTCTGTTTTTACTTTTTTTTCTTCCCCCTCCCACCCCAGCTCGTGCTCTGCTCAGAACCATAGAATCATAGACTGGTCTGGGTTGGAAGGGACCCCAAGGATCATAGGGGGTCCCTTCAGGCAGGGACACCAACCTCCAGGCCTGGATCTACACAAGGTTGCCCAGGGCCCCAGGCAACCTGGCCTTGAACACCTCCAGGGATGGGGCATCCACCGCCTCTCTGGGCAGCCTGTTCCAGCACCTCACCACTCTCTGTAAAATTCTTCCCCATAAGATCAAATTTAAACCTTCCTTCCTTTAGCTTTAATCCATTCCCCCTTGTCTTGCCATTGTCTACCCTTTGAACAAGCTGATTCCCCTCCCGTTTTTCTGGTCCCTTCACGGACGGGAAGGCTGCAATGAGGTCCCCCCACAGCCTTCTCTGCTCCAGGCTGGACAAGCCCAGCTCCCTCAGCCTCTCTTCATAGGGGAGGTGCTCCAGCCCTCTGATCATCTTCATGGCTCCTCTGAGCCCTCTCCAACAGTTCCACATCTTTCTTGTACTGGAGGCCTCAGCTCTGGACACAGTACTCCAGCTGGGGCCTCACGAGGGCAGAGTAGAGAGGGACAATCACCTCCCTTGTCCCTGCTGGCCACCCATCTTCCAATGAAGCCCAGGAGAGAAAGAGGTCCTTTTAACTATCTCTCCCAGCCACGTTTGCTGCATTGCGGCTGCTGTTTTCTACTTCTGCTTTGCATCTGCATTTTTACATGGTACTTCTAAGTGTGTGTTTACTGCACCCTTGTTTTTCTCCTCTGTGCACCTCTGCTACTGGTTAACCCCCTTCACAGGTGGGTTTTGCAGTGTTGCTCCAGCAGGTTTTTGTAGCCAGAGACCCTCAATTCCCTTATGCAGATGATGAGTTGAGGAAGATGAGATTTTTCGGTTTCATCGAGGCTTTATACAAATTTCCCCCCATTAATGGAGCCTGCCTCTGTTAATCATCCCTGTGGTGTCCGAAATGGCAGCACGCTTCTCAGGTGTGTGATCACACAAAAGGAAAAGCAATAACATCACCACTCTGTCAGGCTTAGCAGCTTACATGCTTCATGCTGGGTTTTCTGTCAAGACTTTTTTGCTCCAGTGAACCCAGTTGCATTTTGCTGCTTTTTGAATCAGCTTTGAGGTTTTTTAACTTTTTTCCCCCCCTCTCCTCATTTGGCTTCTTTTCTGCTACCTGCCAGGCCTGCACTGATAGCTGCCAGGTACCTTTGTTATCCTGATGGAGCCTGTTTTGCCAACAGATGTTTCCTGATGGAGCTTCTGTGCTTGCACCCTCTGTCCAGAGGGGAGTCCCACTGACATTCTGCTCACCTCCCGGAGAGAGGTTAAGGTTAAATTTAATGTAACTCTGGAGCCTACTCTATTGCAAATACCACTTTACAGGATGAGCTCGATGCAAGATCTCCTCCAAGACCAGTACCATCAGGTTTTGGCAGTTTAAGCTCCTGAAACACCCATATTTTGTACCTGCCTTCCAGCCCATCTTCTCTGGAAGAGAAGCAATGACCTGTGACAGGTTTTGCCTTCTCAGCATTTGCCACCTGGAGTTGCCAGGGCAAAACCACATAAATACATAAAATGCATACAGATATAACATCGTTTAAGGAGCTGCCTCTAGGGATGGTGGGTTGGACCCGATGATCTCTTGAGGTCCCTTCCAACCCCTACGATTCTGTGGCTCTGTGATCTTCCAGAGGTTCCTTCCAACCCCGATCATTCTGTGATTCTGTATCTGAGGACTTCCTATGTAAGTTTTCTGGCAGGCTAGCCAAAATCTTGAGCTTTTCTCCTTTCTCTGGGTATTCTATTCCCTCTGAACTGCACATTGATTTTATTTATGAGGACTTACTCTTAAAACCTGTGTAGCAACAAGCTAGTTGGCTGTTACTACTATCATTACTATCACTCTAGTCTAAATCATAAAGACAGTGCTTGTTTGGAGGAGATGTTATTCTTTCTCACAGACTGCCTGCCACTTTAAAGCAGTGGCCTCCCACATCAGAAGTGTCTAAATTAAAAGCAGAGGTGGTGCCCGCTTCAGAGACACTGCTACAACAAGCAGAAAGGCACAGGGCTTGGGTTTTGTGGGAACCAGCCAGCGCTGAAAGCCCCTCTGCTTCCCCTGGGGTCTGGATTTCGCTTTGTGAATTTCAGAACGTTTCACTCCCCTCGCACGCAGGGTGTCCACCTGTGAGAGAACAAGATGAAACTCAGAGTCGTGCAGTTTCCTGAGGGTAGTAATCAACAAAATTTGTGTTTTGGAGGGGAAAAGGAGGTTTCTGCTGATAAGAAAGGCTCTGTTTGATTCTAATCTTTTTCACCTGTTGAACAGTTATTGATGACTTTCATTAAGCGCTTTGTTGTCATGCTATGTAAAAGAGAATAATCAGTCCTGCATTAAGCTACATGTAAAAAGTCTGTCTTTATTTGCATGGTAATGAAGTACTACCTAAGGTGTTAGAAGTAGAATCAATAGGCTAATGAGATTTTATGCAAACAATCGCAAGTAACAACCTGGTCTCACCCTTAGATAAAAGGATTTATTTGAAGTAGGAAAATAAAGCTGGGTTGGGTTTTTTTTACACAAAAACTGTACCCTTCTATCAGTGCAAATCAAAACATTGAAGAGAATTTTTTTTTGGTGAAAAATGTAACAGAAAATAATTCCAATCTACCTACACACAATAGCAAATAACAACATAATCAGGGCAATTCTTACAAGAAGGAATATAGTCTTGTACATCAGTTTCATTCTTTTCTTTGGTGCCAAGTGTCTACGAGTCCAGAGCTGAATACAAACCACCCTCTCTGGAATAATAATAATAAAAAAATAATAAAAATTGCCTACAGCTTCTTAGGTACCACTCGTGTAGTCTACAGTTGGGGAAGAGACAACTTTGCAGGTGAAGAACTGACCATAAGAACATAAGAATACAATGTTTTGACAGATAAACTTGCCGCAGTATTTTGGAAGAGTGGGGATTTGCTTTTATTTTTTTACTTATGATTGATTCTTCATATCTTTTAAGAGCAAAGGGTTTTGCAGAATGCACATTTTTCAGCCAGACTGCTTGGCTGAAAATTCTATTTGCTGCAATTGTTGGTAGGGAGAGGGCACGGAGCTCTGTATCTTGTTGGAGAGAGTGAGAAAGTGGCAGGGAAACGCCATTTGGTGTGCTCAGCCCAGCTAGGCCTGGCCTAAGGCATTGGAAAACCGCCTGTTTTTGCATTAGAGCTGTGTGCAGCTCTAAGGTGCTATCTAATGAAAGCAAAGTGCAGAAATGCAGATTCAGCTGTGTGAGGCATTTGAAACCTCATAAACTATGGGTTCATCCAACACACCCCACAAGTACAGACAATGTAAACTACCATGGTTCATCACAGACATGCAAAAACCAGAGACTGAGCAAGGCTTGATCAAGAACCTCAAGGGCAAACAAAGAAAAATCCAGTAGTGATAGAGCTAAATGATTCTCTTTTTCCATTTTCCCAGCTAGCTCAAGCATGAGAGAGAAGAGCACATTTTTACCCAGAAATCTGCCTTCCCACCAAAAAAAAAATCTTCATTCTCTTTGCATAGGAAATAAACCACTTTTATATATTTTCTCAAGCGCTCCAGTGCTTCCGAATGGTTTTATTTTCTTCAGCCAGTGCCATGGGTGCAATAGGTGTCTATCTCACAGCCAGAGACAAACTCAGATGGACTGTAATGAAAAGGACGGGGAGATTGGGAAGGCTTCCTGCATCTCTAGTGCTTAAGGATGCATTTTTCCTTTCAGCCGCTCCTACTGTGGGAGTGATAGCTCCCACTGTTCATAATGGCATTGGGTACGTGCAGCTCTGAAATGGCAGTGGTGCTCTTAAACCTGTATTGTAGCTTCCTGTACAAGGAACACTCACTACCCTGAAATATTGTCTTTTCCTTTAAAAAGGTAAGGGATCTTGATATCTTTAGTGAGGTTTTGGTTTCACAACAGACATAGGTCTTAGTTGCAGATCCCTACTTCGAGGCTGGTCATGCCCTCAGTGAAGGCAGCTCTGCCTCCATGCTTCTCTTTTGGTAATGGAGGAGATGAGGGAAATGTCTGAGGCAGGTCAGGGTTAGGAGACTTCTGAAAGCGCTTATGTCTCTGAAAGTGAGCATCTCATCTCATGGGCCATTGCTTTACTTCGAGGTGCCAGACTTCTCAGGTTGAGTTTTTCCTCCAGGAGTAAGAATGTATCTCATCTATGTGTTTTGCTAATGAATAGATAAACTGAATGAATTTGCAGGAAAGTAAAGTGATTTTCTTGCTAGAAATGCTAATAAATCCTTTTCCTTATGAGAATAAAACACAATGTCCCCATTTGTCAGTTACTTCTGCCTTCTGATGAAATCAAGCCCCCCTAAGAAGTGGGCAAAGCAGCATTTCATGGCAGAGCACTTGTGAAATGTGCCCCATAGTGAGATCTGTCTACTTTGAATTTCTTTGGGGTACTGCCAAGATGCTTTTTGAAAGACAGCCCTGTGAGTGAAAAAAGCGCTTCATTTTGCCGCTTCATTTGACTTGAAAATTGCAGGCTGCATTTGGGAAAGGGACTTGAACAGCTTTTGTCAAACACAGGGTGGGTTTTGTGTGTGTGTGTGTGTGTGTTGGGGGAGGTGGGGTGGGAGGTGGTGGAGGGGTGGGGAAGAGGCTGAAGAATCTGAGGCTTTTTGACTTTTAGGAATTGAAAGCTGATGTCTCAGTCCAGGTGTTGTCTCACTGATTCCTTTTCACCCCCCTTCCCTTCACCCGCTGACTGCAGACCAAGTGAGACCCGCTCACGTGAGCGTGGAAACGCTGCCCTAACAGCAAGCACCTCGTTCAAACAGCTTCCCAGCTCCCCTGTCATCACTGTGAACCACGCTTCTGAACCAAAATGTAGAATGCCTAAACTTTCTGTGCTGTTACTGCTGGGCATTGACAGGGCGATGTTCCTGTTATCTGGAGGCAAGGAGCCAGATTTCACATGTCGTGCTGTGCTTTCTAGGCTAATGGTGGGTTGGTGGTTCTCTCTGTTTCCATGTGTTAGCTAAAACTAAGTAAAATTCAAGAGCAAAACAGGCAGGAGGGAAGAAGGGTTTGGGCTGGTGTGTTGTTCTCCATCAGCTCTCTTCACAATTTTGTTTACTGAAAACAATGTAAGTTTTCAATTATGCATTTATTGGATTTTTAATTGAAGCAACCATTATTAAAAACCTCTGACAAGCTAAATAAGGCTTTCTGTTTTGATTTTAACAGGTCTGCCCAGAACTTATGATATAATCTATAGCTATTTATGAGTTAATTTCTTTCACTGATATAAATTTTTTTAATCCTTCTACCAGGTCCTTCAATTTCTCCTACCGTGGAGCCCAAGGGAACCAGAAAATTAAAATCTAAGGCAGCGATCACAGTGAATTATAATTTTACTGTTTCCCATATGAAGAATTAGCTTCTTCCATTTCATGTTCCTGTTACTACCTTTGTCAAGAGCATAAATTATCAAAATTTTTCATTGTTTAACATTTGATGTAAATTGTAGTGGAAGAGGGATGGTTTGACCACTGCTTTCTGGTTTGGACTTCTTTCTTTGTGCCTTTAACAAAAGAATAATCAAAACAGAAAACTTCTTGCAGCTCTTAATAGGAGAACCGTTGAGACATTAGGGGGTTTTTTTTTGTGGTCCTCAGGTGTAGACATACTCCATGGGGAAAGGTAGAGATAAAGGAGTAATCTGCATGTGATTTCCATTTCTTGTGATTTAGTAGGATTTCTTGTACAGCCTCTAAAAAGGAATTGAATGTTTCTACTGTGGCATGGGGACCGATTTAGAGGTCTGGTTAACATCCACATAGCTACCTACCCTAAAGGTAGGGTAGGTAAAGAATATAAAGTAGTTCTTGAGGTCTTGGATAGGGAATGTTTTGCAGCACAGTTGGGCTTCTCAGAGATGTACTGTAAACTCCTCAGGAAATCTGAGATGACAACAAAATCCTCAACCTCAAGCCAATGATGAGTTCTGTTATGAGTCTAGCTGGCCTTGGCACAGGTTTATATGAAACATTTGAATGAGAAATAAATTAGTTGTACTCTTTTATGTCAATAAAGGCTTTTTTTTTTTTCTGTGAGGTTTCAACCCCCAGTAGTTTTCATTGAGGAAGCACTGGTGTGTCATGGTCACAGATCATACAGCAAGGATCAACTGAGGCACCTTAAACTCTGTAATGCTCAGTTGTGTTTGACAGTTTCTTCTTGTATTTTATTGCTTCAGGTAAATGCAACATATTGTTTTCTTTAGAATTACAAAGAGGCACAGAATTTTTTTTGCATATGCTCTTCAGCTCCAGCATTATTTTCCCATGTATGTTACATTCCCCTTTCCAGACTGCTCTTTATTATATTCTCCTTCTTCAGTGTTTTATTTTATATCCCTTTCAGAGAAGCAGTGGAGAACCTGCAAGTGCTGTTCACCTCGTGTTGACACGACTTCGGCCACAGTTTCCCAATCTCCCTCTCACGAGTTGTGCTCAGGAGGGAGCAGATATTCCGGAACAAAGAATTTCAGTGGCTCTCTTCCTTCTGCTCATGATGTAGAAGAAGAAAATGTACAAACAGCAGAGACAGAAAGGAAGAAACAGGGAGATTTCATACAACTAAACGAAGGTATCCAGGTCAGCTATCAAAGCATTTGGTTAAGTCAAATTGGCCTTGTGTAGTCCCCCAGCTGAATGATGTATGAGGACTAGGGGTAAACCCAGCATGTCAGAGGCCACAGTTCAGCAAAAGCAGTTCTCTCTGTTGCGGTGCTGAGTCTGTCCTTGCAGCAGCCTTGAACTTGTAGGACACAAAGGCCACAAATTGCTGTCCTTGTCCTTTCTCTGAAGTCGAGCCATTTCTGCGGTCTCCCTGCACACCGGATCTCTTCTGACTCATCTTCTCCGGGCAAGCTGAGAGAGAGCAGAAGATGAAATACGGGCTGAAATAAAGGGAAGCTCCTGACTTCCTCATCACAGGCAAGGGACAAGTAAATACCTCCTACAGACCTCCCAGTACTGTGCTATTAAAATCTGACACGTCATTTATAGTCAGGTGTTGGAAATGCTGAGTGCTATGTAACGCTGTGTTCAAAGCCAGATTGCCTACTCCAGGTTGGAGTAAAGACTCCTGTTGCTTACTTCTTTTACTGTATTTCCTATTAAGGTGATTATGTTAGGCACTGATGAGAGAAGAACCTTCTCCAGCTCTCCGTGGAATGACTTTAGCATAGCAGATCATTTATGGGAGACGCTTTCGAAAGACTGAAGTGCTATTGCCAGAGAGCTTCTAATAGTGTGGAAATGCAGTCCATTTTATAGGAAGCACGGTTGTTAGTCAATACAGCAGGAATTGAAGGATAATGAACAATTGTGGAGCAAGGGAACTAGTTCACAAAGCACTATGAACCTTCTAATTTCTAAGACACCAGTTTTACTATTACCCATCTACTGAAAAGAAACCATTTCAGACGTGGAGTTTTTTTGTTGTGCAAAAATCTTGAAGATTATAAGATTTCCTCAGGGTTTTACTGAGGTTACTGAGATACTTAGCACTGAGTAAGTGCCTCTGTGTTGGTTTTTTGGGATTTTTTTCTCAGTCTGGGCAGTATAGGCTGGACAATTTTTCATTTAGCTGAGATGTCCTGTAACGGATGCTTTTTTTGTGTGTGCTTTGCTTTATGTGCATGTTTAAGCATTTCCCTGAATAGCCTTGTTTTCTGCAGTCCCATGAGCAGGTTTTGCATTTAATTCAAAGTATTTGCCTGCAAATGCAAAGTTCCTCCACAAAGTAAATCTTTGCACTTTGCAGAAAAGGTGCCTGTTGGTTGCTTATTATTCTGTGTGAGAAATTTGATAGTAACATTTGTCTCTCTAATTCCAGGGATTTAATTTTGGAGTGGTATCAAAAGGAAATCAATGTAAAAGTTTATGTTGTACCTCAAAACCAATCAGTATTCTAAATTCTTATTAATTATATGAAGATGAAAAATATCATTTCAGAAAGATATTTATCATAAATGTCTCTCACAAAGTATGGAAAAATGATGTCAAATGGAAAAAAATAATGGAGAGGATTTAACCACAGTAGTTCCACATGTGCTTGTGGCTATTTTGAACATCTCTCTTAGTATTACATCACCTCTTGTTATTACCTGCAGGACGTAGGGCAAAGTGATGATGTCGGGTTTGTACTTGTGAGCCTGGTTAGTGGTGGCATGGAATCTTTTAAGACTCGATGCACCTGATAAAGTGGCTTAATTGGAAGCCAGTCCATTCCTCTTTGGACTCTGAGGAATTAGGTTCATAGCTCTACTGCTGTGCCCCTGTGGAAGAAAAAAAAATAACCATTGCTCAAATTTAGGGAAGTGTCTAAGCATGTGCTTAATCCTAAGCAATCCACAGGAGTCATTAGGAGTTAAATATGCATAAATGGTTTGCTGACTGGAGCTCATGGGCAGTGGAGCTCATCAATAACGAAACTAAGTGGATTAAGTAGAGGCTATGGTTCAAGAGAGCCTGTAAAACAATCCAAAGCAAAAAACTGTTGTGGTAAATTCAAAAACACTCCAGTGCTTTCCTGAAGAAGAAAGTTTTCCTAATGTGGGGCTGCAGTGTATGGGTTCTGACAGGAAGATGATCATGGGTTCCAGTAGAGGACTTGAAGAATAAGGGGATATGCGGAAGGTGGCTGCTGACAACACATGAAGGCAGGTGTGAAGTGAAAGCTGGAGTGTGGATTGACAGAGCAAGAGCAGAACCAAATGGAGTGGGAGTTGGCCCCAGGCTTTCAAGTCATCCATTTTATCAAAAGGTAAAGCATCAATCAATGGCAAAAGATGCAGAGCCACATGTAACCCTTTGCAACCCAAGTGTGCAGAACTTTCCCAGAATATACTTACAGTCAGTTTTGAGGTCTTTTAAAATAGGATAGAGAACATGGCTTTTCACTGTGGGAGAAAGGTAGGGGAAGATGTATTTTTTGTGATACAGGACGCTATGAAGATAGAATAAAATACAAAAGCTGTGACGAGGTCAAGCCTAGCAGACACATTTGCAGCTATGTATGAAAGCAACACATGTGGAGAGCCATCACTCCCTGCAGGGAGCCCAGCTTCCTGGTGGCAATACTGTTATTAGTTTGTAAAGTGACACAACCCACTGACATGAAGGAGAGACCATCTAACAAGTGTAGAGAAGACACCGACCACTAAAGGGCATCAATGGCTGTAGCTTCTTTTATCACCGTGTGATATACTATGGAAAAGAAATGAAAGATTTGTAGGGAAAGGACAGGAAAATGTTTGAAGATCTGCTTTTCTGGCATGAGGGAGAATTTTAGGGCTTGAGGTAGATAGTTAGAGAGGTTCCCCCTGACCCCCATAGCTATTTTTATATATATATAGATATTTAGGAATGTTACTCAGAAAGTTTGGTATTCATACGAAAGGTTTTGCTTTAAATCTGTGACCTGAATTTTAAGCTAAGCTCCATTTATTGTAGGGAATATATAAAGAGAGATGTTCTGAAGAGTAAGAAAGAAAATAATCAATTCCAAGGAAATACAGAGCAAGAGATTTCTTGGAAAAAAGGGAGACGTGCAAACAAGTGCTGAATCTGGGATCAGCAGAAACCCTTTTTCAAATGGAAAAAGAAATATGGCACAATTTATCTTGCCTTTGTCTTAGATAAAATCTCCAATTTGGGCAAGAACAGATGTTAAAGAGTATTCCTGTCTTTTCTGTAATTGTGGTTTGGGTTTTTTCTTCCTTTCTTTTCAAGCTTGTGGGTCACTGAGAGTAGAGATTGGTAATGAGAAAGGAAAAAAAGAATTAAATACTATGTTGAACAAGAAAAAAAGAATCCTCTCTCTGTTATTCTTAATTGCATGCAAGTAACAGGAGAATTGGACTCTAAACATAAGACTACAAAACTTTTAGAGGGATAGAAATGTAGCAAATTCCTCCCTTCCCTTCCTTCCCTCCCTCTTCTCTTCCCAGATGCAGTATCCACCCTGCTCTGAGGTTATGAATTACCAAATTTTGGGCTCAGCAGTTTCAGACTTCTTGACAAGATGTGACCTTCCTTGAAAACATCTGGGGGCCTGTTTTCAGCATTATAACCTACCAGTAAATTGCACAGGCATGGACACAAATTAAATCACATATTTTTTTCTGGTAACATTCTACTAAAGAGTAAACCTCAATTAATGAACAAAAAGAAACCCCCAAACACCAAGAGTAGGGTAATTTTCACATATAGTACAAAGTTGTTTAAAATATATTTACTGTTTTTTGTTTCCTTTGCTTTAATTTCACAGAGATCTCCTGAATCTCTCTCTCTGTAGTGCTTTTTCTCTCCTCTTTGAGTGTTCCCCTCTGAGTCTCACCAAATTTTGATCAAAGGACAGTGAATAACGTGGTTTTCACACACCGATTACAACCTGTGATTTCTCTTTTGTACATTTTCTTTAACCTTGTAAAGGGTGAAACTGAACCTTAGGTGGGGACCTGTCTCAATTCTGGAGCCTGGAATTGGGTGTAAGTGGAAATCAACAGCCTGACCGGGGTCAACCACTTCAGATGGTCTTACCATGACTGGAAGGGAAAAGAAATATTTACCCTTTATTGCAGCCTTATATCCCAGAGTTATTTGAAAGCTAAACCCCATTATTTTTCATTCTATCTCCTAACCTCTGCCTCCTACCCAGTTTCAGCATTTTCCTAAGGTAGCCAGTCTTCCCAGCTGGCCCTGCTGCCATAGATGTGGGTACATTTCTGACAATTAGCCCTGTGGTAGTATTAGGTTTAGCTCAATTTTCTTACCAAATTTATTTCAAAAGCTAGGGGTTTTTACCATAGTTTTGAAACTATGCATAGATTAGTGTTTAGCTCCTAAAGTGATGCTTCCTCTTCATCTATCAAAATGAACATGGCATTCAGTGTAATTCATTGAAAATTCGATTTTGCTTTGCCCGATAATGATTGTTTTCACTTTCTATAAAAGCAGAGAACTCCAGATCCCAGGGAAGCTGATGGGGAATTTGTAATTGAGGGGAAACAACCTCCAACGAGATCAGTGAGTTTTCTAACAAAAAGAAGAGATTACTCTTTTTGTGAGTAAATTAAGTCCCTTAAAGCTGGTTTTGTATATATCTATATCAGCTGTGAAAATAAAGCAAAGGGCAATAACACTTTCTAATTACCTTCATCTTTGTGAAATTCCTGAGCACAGTTTATGAACAGGATAGAAAGGTCCTTTTCTACTCCCAGGTGAGATGGGAAGAGGTAGAACTACTGGAGGATGCCTCATCCCAGGTTCACCACTGTGAAAAATTGAACATTTCCATTTTGAATGCTTGAAGATGTACTAAAAGTGCAGCAGAAATGCTGATTTTCTTGCCTGGAGGAGGAATACTTGCCCATATTCTAGTTCCTTCTTGCAACAGATGTTTATTTATGTAAAGTTAAGCAGTGTTAGCAGTAGCATCCTTGCATAAAAATGTATCTTTGACTATGCCAAAGGGTTCATGCTTTTAGAGGAGACAGGATTCAGACCTGGGCAGAGGAACACATTCAACTTATTTATCTCCATGGAACAGATAACATTTTGTCATGTCCTCCTTCTCCTTCAGGTCTGGGAATCTGCCCCCAAGTCTTCATTTCCATTCTTTCCTTTACAAGAAACTCAAACTGTTGTGTATGAATTTAAAGGTAATCCTTCAGTTGTGGTTTTCTGCCCATGGAGTGTGTCATTTCAGAGGAAAAGGCATTGATAAATTAAATTTGGCATTATTCTCACTCTAATTTTTTTAATGATCTTTTTGCTTGGTTTCCGAATGGAAGATCGAAGAGTTGCACAGCTCTTTGTGTAACCTCAGCAAGGTTGCTTCTGTGGCAACTCTGAAGATGGACAGGTTAATTCCTACACCATCAAAGTGATGTTGCTTCCTGCGCTGACTTGGGAAGTGAAACCTTTGGCTCGTGGAAGCAGCAGATATGTCAGGCCTATTGATTAAGATTCACTCTGAATTTGTAGGTCAGTGCTTTTGGATCATCCCTGTTGGGTAACAACATGTTAAAAAAACTGCTCCACAAGCACAGAGCACATGAAACTCGTCAGGTTGGCTTTTGGAGCTATTGGGTAAGGAGCATAAGTAAGGGTGAGTATTTGGAAGGGAAATGAGAAATCCTCAGACAGTGCTGGACAATAAAGGGCTGAGCTGCAACAATGGAAAGGAGAGTAGCAATGCTAATTAAGTAAAAGAATTATGAAATTTTTTTTGGTTTTGATGCTTTTTTAGTTAGTGTCTAGTATAATTAATTCAAGTGACATGATTCATTCATACTGAGTTTGAGCAGTGTTAGTGTTTGTCATGCTTCCCATTTTATACACCTTGGAGCTTTTTGGGTAACTTAATTAAGCAGGGCTCATTTGTTTGAAAGGTTATGTTAGCTTTTTTTTCTCCCTTGGAGTTTGCTTTGAAGTTTGATGGAATTTGTTCCTCCTTTTTGTATGTCTGATATGGTTATCTGGTTGGGGGTTTTTTTTAAATAAACCTGCACCCAGACTAAGGGGTGACTGAGACTAAGCTTAACAGGTGACCAAATTCTCCTGGTGTCTTTCCCTTGAAATTTCGCTGAGTTAGTTGAGCATTTATTGATGTCAGTGAAAACAGACACAGGTTTAAATCTTCTCCTAGATCAGCTAGGGGAACCATGGTGAGCATGGTGATTGTCCCAACATGAAAGCTAAGGAACTTCAGGGCTTCACAGCGAGCTCATTAAATTCCAGTGTGCAGTAATGCATATAGACTGTTACATGGAAGGGGTGCCACTATTCAAGCATATTTATAAAGCTAATAAATGGGAAAATTCAACTTGGTGTGTCCTCAGGCTAACTCAGTGGGGCACCTGGTGCATTTCTGCTGGAGTGAAGAGGCTTGACATTGCCAGACTGGGCAACCATAGCAAGTCTCGCTGCCTGTGACCTCTGGGGAGGCATTTGATCTCTACTCATTCTGGCTGATGAAGGAAGCAAGCAGAGATTTTTAAAAGATGTTTGTGGAGATAAGGAAAGCAGATCAAGCTGACCAACTGGAGAGGTGCACAGAGTTTCATCGTGGCATCTGACCTTTCTCCTCTCCTTCTGGTAAAGGGGGCTTCTCTGCAGTGCCCTAATTGGACACACTGTCCAAGCTGTTTTCAGCACAACCAGCTTGGGAAAAGAGGAAGAGCATTGAGTCAAAGAATCTATTGCTCTTGGTAGAAGTTTTCTGGGATGATGAGCAACAGAAAGGGTAAAAAACTTTATTTTAGACTTTCAATAGGAGAGCTGAGTTAACATGAGGAAAAATTAAAGGAGAATAAATAGGCACTCTTACCTTCTGCCTATAAAATGACCTTATTCCATGCTCCCGGGATACTGAAAATGATGATTAATAATTTACAAACCTGCTGTCTATTCAGTAGGTTGTGGGTTTATGCAGCAATACTGGATTTTATAATAGCCCTAATCCCAATTTAATTTGCAGCCTTCTGAAAGTGGAATGTGGCAGAGGGACTATGATAGGAAAGAATGATTCACGGTAGATTATGGCCAAGAGTGAATGGAAATCCTGTGTTCAGCTTCAGCTGCAGGGATGTGGAGAGGGAGAATAAGTATATCTGAGATGAAATTTACACTGGGGTACTGAAGCTAATACCATGAAACCTCATTAGGGTTTTGAAATCCAAATTGCATTCCAGAGGCTTAGAGCTAATAACCCAAAAATACAGTATTCAAGCTTTAAAGTGGGGTAATATTGACTGTGTGTGCCCCAAGGTTTCCTTGCAGTCAGTTTCCCTACAGCAGATATAGAGGAAACTATTCCCTGGCTTTTATTTACAGGTTTGAACCTAGAATACTTGGCATCTCCAAAGTGGCCTGAACCCATACCTCCATGAATGTCTGTGGAACCACAGGATGCACTTACCCCCACCCTGAAAGCACAATAACTCTTATTTTCATGACAAAAACCTTAATTAAAGCTAAAACATCCTCAGCTGAGAAGCCCTAGAGATAATTTCTCATGATTCTTCATTTAGCTTTGAATCAGGGGTCTACGAAAACACTGAAGTACAGCAATAATCATGGCTGTTACAAACACATGTAAAAAGCATGTAGGGAAGAGCTGGCAGGACCAGGATGGTTTAAGCTGTGATGCAGCATATGCTGGAATATGCATGAGGCCTTTTCATATGCAGTGGGTCAGACTTTTATTTTTTTTCTCTGAGACCATATCTTTGATTTATCCCGATGAAAAGAGAATGTCCCTTTCAAACCCATTGACTTTTATGATAGCTGTAATTTTAGATTGCCTCTTGGGGGATCACTTGCCTTGGGGAGCAGAGAATTTCAAAAAGAGACAGGTTAATGTGGAGTGGGATCACTGCAGCTGCAGTCCTTTCTTTTGCAAGAGGTGTTTTAAAGTTGATTTCAATGTAGGGTGGAGATAAAAGCTTTTCACTCTTCGTTAACCTTTGTTTTTGGGAAATTCTATTAATGAGTTGTTTTGCCTGCTTTTGTTTTGCATCATTTCACATGTTATTTTTGTTTTGCTCGCTGGAAAATATCTGTATTTTCTCATCCTCTCTGTCATTTGTTCTTGGTTTTGGTTTACCTTCATTTCAGTTATATTTTTAAGATCTATTTTTCAGAGGTAGAGAAAATTGTGCCGGCTTGTTTAGAAAGACGAATGAGAAGGGAAGGATGTTCGAAGGCTCTTTTGTACCTCTGAGTGTGCTCCTATCGATTTAAGCTTCCTTTCAGGGAAGTCCATGGCTACTCAGTTTATAGCATATATATTTGGCATTTATATGCCTAGTATTAAACTCTATTTCTAGGACTGTGTATTTTATTTTGAGTTCTTTTATAATTACAGACCTCAATGAAAAAATGTAACCTACTTAGCTGTATCAACAGAGGAAGAGGGGACATCTCTTGTAGTCACTTCCACAGGCAGAACCATTTTAAGTCAATTGGTTTTATTTTTACTGTGTTCTTCACACTCCTATGCCTCCAATTGGACCGAAGCCATTTGAATTTATCTGCTGTATCGAGGCAATGAAATGACAAGGAGTGGTAGTCATTGAGGATGGATTACTTTGGATCCCAGTATCGTTGTTTGCCTTTAGAAATATAGTGAGATGTTCAATCCAAGGAGGAATACTTCAGTTTTTAATTAACAGTTTCAGAATGCTGTTATTAACTTTTAACTTCTTTCATTAATTAAAGATTTTAGCTATACGGTCGAACAGATAGAGGGGAGAGTGCAAACAGTATGTGATGAAGTCTGACAAAGATGTTCTTACTCTTTCTGCAAAAGAAAAAGACGTCCCTCTCCAGCAGATTTTGGGGCTCTAATGTTGAGGCTCTAACATGATCCAAAGCAGATAGATAATTTCTTTTGATTGGTAAGGCATTGTCACTTAGAGGACAGATAACAAAGCAAAGTTATTAAATGACAGTAAACTATTAGACCGTATATATTGTATAAATTACTTGTGAGTGTGTAATCTTAATCAAGAAATTAGTTTGGACTAAAGGTTTTTGAGTACATATTTGAAACTTTGTGTGTGTGTGTGAATGCTTAAAATGTACCATACAGGAAGAGAATGGGTTTAAAAATGGGAATATTCGATCTAACAAGCTATTTGGCTTGACTGTACAGATGTAATTCAAACCCTTCTCTATGTGTAGTCATAATGTTATATTATGGCAGAACATGCTTAACTGACAGGCTGCATAAGATTTCATGGGAAGGGTTACGTGAAGGATGGGCATTTATCCCAGGCCTAAATCTCTTACATCGAGATACTGTGACTCTTAAAGTCACATTGTAGGAGTCAAAACTTGGTCAATTTCAAAATTAAATGTCTCGGTTCCTCAAATGACAGAAAAGGGAGTTGTGAAAGATTATTCTTTCTGCTGAGAATATGGAGACTGTGTTGGTAATAACTGTTCTGTTCATCTATCATCCCAAAAATATTAGTTTTAGGAAGGAAAGGGCAGAGTAGCCTTTGCTTCACTAGGCTAGTGCACAGCTAGTCCTCTGCCTAAGTCTAAACGGTGGTACTCCAACATGCAAACAATGTTTTGCAGATGAATTTGTGTTCTTATTACAGGATTATTTTTTTTTGTAACCCTAGTTTGCAAGTAAGTTTAATGCTGGTATCACCGGTAATTTCCTCATATTGCAATTATTAATTGTTAGACACATCACTGTCTAAGAGTATGCAGTGTGGGCAGGAGATCAGGCTCTTGACTGATAAGCTGCAAATGGAATTTCTCTCCCCAAGGTCAAGAAAGAAGATTATTAATTGTATTTTGAACATTATTCAAATACTTTTCACTGGAATAATAAAGGGTGACTTAAGGAGACAGGTCCTGAGCTGATATGAGTCAGTGGCGGCTTTTAACTGGAGAGTCTTGATAGATGGATGATCCTGTAGTCATGGCATTTTTTTTTTATTCAACAGTAGGTACCCAAGGTGGGAAGGTTAATGCTGACTTGGGTACGTCTTCAGGATGTTCCACTTCTCTTGGTTCACTGCATGCACATGTTTGCAGTAAGCCTTGCAAAGGCAAATTAGATATGTACTGCACACTTGGTTGTATGTCTGGCTCCTGGCACATCACTCAGGGACAGACCGTGTCTTCATCGGCTGGAAAAAATTCCCTTAACTCGATAGGGATGAACTTTCATTTTTCAGGCCTTTAATACATCTTCTACAGCTATACTTTCTTTGAACAATTTGATTCTTGCACAAACTCACTTTCCTACTCCTCTGCATTGATTTTTCCCATTTCAGTTTTATTTTATCCTGCTTTTTTTCTTCTGATTTAAGTTGAAAGTTCAGTTGATAACCAATTTTTCTGTAGCAGTGGTTATATTATGTCAGTAAGTGGGAATAGCATAGCATCTCTGTTTTCACTCAATGGGAAGCGACATACTGTTGGTTAAAATTTATTGCTAATATGCTTTGATGAATGTTTCAGAGTATGCTATTGTTTTACTTTTTCATTTCTGGACACTTTCTATTTCTGTTTTATCAATTCTATTTCCTCCAATTGCTTTAGACAAAATGTATGGTGCTAATAACATGTCAGCTTCAAAAATCAGGAGGAAAAAATGATACTTTTGCTGAGAACTACAGTTAGAGATGAGAGTGATTTATAATGTTCTTTAAAACATGCAATTACATTTGTTTATTGAGATGCCAGCTACATACAGAAAAATAAGGGAAGATGTTTGAGTTTCCTCTTTCAAATTATTTAATATGGAGTCATAATTTATAGATGGAAGGCAGATTTGCTATGTAAGCTATCCCAACTCTGATCAAAAGGATTAGCACCTCTTTAATCCTCCTTTAAGCTTACAGCATTCCTTGAGAAGACTTTCATGCAAGTTTTATAGGTGTTCAGTCCATTAATCTCTTCTCAATTTTTTTCTCTTTATCTGATAATAATGTGGTTCAGCTCATGGTGATGTTGAGTCACTCAATTGTCTTTCAGGGATCCAGGTCATGTATTTCATAGGATCACTTCAGCCCATTTTTGCAGTAACATGTTGTTGTAGTACCCACCTTATACTGGAATAAAGGAGTAAGGGAAGTTCAACTGCTGACTAATAAAAAACCCTATACCTAGGATGGTGTAAATGAATTCTTATCTCTTTTCACCCTGGTTGCATATATTTTGGTCCTTGAGACCCCTTTTAACACGACACTCAAACGTATGATTATCTTTACCCATGCAAACTTTTCACCTGACCTATCTTCCATGCGCTCCTGTTATCTTATTGACTGCAGTTCCTCCAGACTGTCCCTGAATGCTGACTCCAGGTGGCTTCTTGGAGGAAAGGTATACCTGCTGGAGTAACTACTGAGCAGGAGGGCTGTTCCTGCATGGATGTGCTATTCTATCCATAGGTATGCACAGCCATGATTTTCCAGCTATCCCTGGCTGATTCGCTGTCACTGACAGATGATTGTTTTCCTAATCACTTCCGCCCCAGTTTCTCTTTTATTCAAACAGTATATGTTTTGGATTGTTTTTCACCATCTGTACTAGCTAAGATGTTGTCATGACATCAGAAATGTCCAGATTAGGCTTTTTATTTTCTGCCTGCCTGTTTTTTCCACTCTGTTTGCCTTTCTGATGTTAACCATGTCTCCCAATATAGAATAATTTGCCAGTGTTCTTAATATGATGATTTCCCACTCTTCCAGATCATTTAGGAGAATATTAAAGAATAGGAGTGATAGCCACGATTCCCTTGTTACTGTGGAAGATGTCAAGCTGGCATACTACTACTCCTCGTTGTCTTTTGTTTACATTCAATTAGCCAGGTTTTGGATCTGTCCAATGCAATTTGAATTAACATTTCAATTACTCTTTCATGAAAAAGAGAGTAAATGCTTCATTAAATTACATGCTTGATTAAAATAACCATTGACATCTATAAGGAAACTTTCTAACATGATGTTTTACAATATAAGTGTTTTTGCACAAAATATCACAAACAAGCTTGAAATGTGTATAATTTTAATTATCTTTCAATTTAAAATGTTAGATTCTTAATCTATTCTGTATGAGGGAATAATAAACTGATCTAAGAGCTAGAAGGTCTTAGATATCTAGTGAAAAATTCTGCGGTTTTGTAGGGAAATACAACTTTTGTGTCCCTCTGAGATTGCAAATCACAAAACATTTTGCTTGTTGATGAACAGACAACAAAAAGATCATCTTGAGGTTCTTTACTGAGAGGGTAGTTGGGCACTGGAACAGGTTCCAAGCACTGAGCTTGGCTGAGGATAAGAAGCATCTGGACAATGCCCTCAGTCCCATGCCCTGACTTGGCTGGCCCTGTGTGGAGCCAGGAGTTGAACTCGATGATCTTCATCATGCGTCCCTTCCAACTCAAGATATCCTATGATTCTGTGATCTTGGTGCCCCAAGATACTTGCAGGAAAAATTTCCCCTAATGGAGAGAGGTTTGGGGATGAGGGCAGGTATCTGCCTGGAATTATCCTCAGTTCCCTGCAGGATGATTTCTGCTGTTGAGGGCAATGATAGATAGAGCTCCCTTGAAGTTGGCAAAATAGCATGAGTGTTTCTGACAGCTACTTACTGCACAGTATGGAAAAAGTGCACCATAATTTGTAACAGGACTTTTAAGAATATTCCTGTATCACATGATGAATGACTTCGCTGCAGTTTTGATGCTTTTACTGGATCATTTATAGGGTTTGGAGTCTTCCCTTCTTTAGGCCACAGTCTAGTCAATTTTTTAATCATGTATCTGACATTTAAGAATATATTTAAGTATGTTCATACTCAGAGAAGTACTTGCATCTACCCTTAAATCTACAGTGAGCTGCTGCTGTGGGAAACTGGCTATCGAGCCACATTTCTGTTCACATAGGTAATAGCATCCACTAAGGCACTTGAACTTTGTATAGAATTTGTCAGCTTTCTTGGCTCTGGGTAGTCACTCAGCAAACAATCTGATCGTTTTCTCTTTCCATTTCCTCAGCAAGTATTTTAATTCTTGCTGGCCTGTTTGCCAGTGAGAAAGAACCTGGTAAAGCGACTGTCAGTAACTTGACTGGGACGGAGCAATGTCTCTGCTCCTACAGTTGCAGAGCAGACTCCTAATTATGGCATGAAGGCACTTTAGAAAAAAGATTTAAAAAAATACTGGTTTTATTGGTTGTTCACCTGCCTGCTATAATTAATACTGCGCTGGGAAGTTTGCTTTCAGTTCAGTTGAACACATTTACATTTAACCTTGATGACCAAATAATTTCTCATAAGTTCAGTCAGGGATTGATGTTGAAAAGATGTAGGTGACTTCTATTTTATTTCTTTTTCTGTCTTACAAGCCCTACACTCAGCTACACTGTGACTATATTAGCTGGAAAGCCATCTCATCACTGCTGCAATACGTAAGTACTTACAGGTTTGAAATGGCTGTAAGACGCCAAAAGCTGCTATGGAAATTGTAAAATATTTATTAATACAACAGCGCTGCTTTATCTTGGATTCAATTTATAATTTCAATTGTGTATCACAAGAGTATCTTTGTTCTTGAAAGTAGTTTTGAAAATGTCAGTTTAGACACATGCTGCAAAAATAAGTAGCTTGCTTTGTTTCACATATAGGCAACATAGTTTGATCTTTAAATTTAAACAACCATTTCTTATTATATTCCTGAATAATGCATTTTGGTACTTTCACTTCTGGTGCTGGAATACTGTTTACTGGCAGAAGAAAAATCTGACTACAGCTGAAATTCAAGGTTTTTGTATAACTGGTTATTGAATTTGGAAGTTAATAGAAAGAGTATGTCTGTCTGTCTGTCCATATTTATGGCTTTGGAGGCCCTGATCCAATCTCCCAGTCGTAGTGAAAAAAAACCCACTCCTAAATGAAACACATATTAGAGCCATTTCAAGAGTTAGAAATCTGTAGTTCTATTTATCCATCTACCACAGCATGTTTTTGTGTAGGAGCTAGTTTCTTCCATCCTTACTTGTGAAATGCCCTCTGGGGTGCCAAATATTTTTCACTTTCCACTCTTTAAAACTGGGGTAGCAATCTTTAACTCAGGTCTGGGTGTGCCCTCAATGATGAGGAAAGAGGAGACCACACTACAAATTAGCTTCCTCTGTGCTTGGTCCATCCCATGTCTTCTAATACTGCAGTGGTGATGGGTGAAGGAGGAGGAACATACTACACTTTCAGACCTCTACAAAACCTTCACCTCAAATTATATTTCACTACAAGCATGTTTTGAAATTTCACATTATAAATATAAAGAGCTTGAGGAATATTATTTGTGGAGGAATAGGCCTTCTCTGTCATCTGTAAGCATGTGGAGAAAAAGAAGGTTATTGGGAGTGGTTAACATGGATTAAACAAGAGGACCAATCTGATAGCTTTCAGTGATGGCATGACTGGCTGGATGGATGAGAGAGCAGTGGAAGTTGTCTACCTTGACTTCAGCAAGCCTTTTGACACCATATCCTGTAATATCCTAATAGGAAAACTCAGGAAGCGTGGTTTAGATGAATGGACAGGGAGGTGGGTTGGGAAGTGGCCGAAGGGCAGAGCCCAGAGGGTTGTGCTCGGCAGCACAGAGTCCAGCTGGAGGCCTGTGGCCAGTGGTGAGTTCCAGGGTCAGTGCTGAGGATGGTCTTCAACATGTTCATCCATGGCCTGGACAGGGCACAGTGTACCATCAGCCAGTTGGCTGACAATACCAAACTGGGAGGACTGGCTGACACACCAGAAGGCTGCACTGCCATTCAGTGAGATGTGGACAGGCTGGAGAGCTGGGCAGAGAGGAACCAAATGAAGTTCAGCAAGGGCAAGTGCAGGGTCCTGCCCCAGGGACAAATAACCCCCAGCACCAGTACAGGTGAGGGGTGACCTGCTGGGAAGCAGTGCTGCAGAGAAGGACCTGGGTCTGCTGGAGGACAACAAGCTCTCCATGATCAGGACTGTACCATAGTGGCCAAGAAGCTGATGGGACCTGTGGGTGTTGAGAAGAGTGTGAACAGCGGGTTACAGGAGGTTCTGTTCTCGTCTCCCTCTGCTCTGCCCTGCCCTGCTGAGGCCACAGCTGGAGTTGTGTGTCCAGTGCTGGGCTCCCCAGTTCATGACAGACAGGGAGCTACTGGAGAGAGTCCAGTGGAAGGTACAAGGATGATGAGGGGCCTGGAGCATCTCTGGTGTGAGGAAACACTGTGAGAGCTGGAGCTGTTTATCCTGGAGAAGATTGAGAAGAGATCTAATCAGCACTGATCAATATCTAAAGGGTGGGTGTCAAGAGGAAAGGGACACGTTCTTCTCAGTGGTGCCTAGTGATGGAACAAGGGGAATGGGCACAAGCAGGAACATAGGAATGTCCATCTCAACATGAGAAAATACTTCTTCACTTAGAGGGTGCCCAAGCCCTGGGACAGGCTGCCCAGAGAGGTTGGGGAGTTTCCTTCTGTGGGGAGATCCCAAACCCACCTGGATGCCACCCTATGTGACCTGCTCAAGGTGATCCTGCTCTGGCAGGGGGTTGAACTAGATTACCTCCAGAGGGCCCTTCCAACCCTATCAGTCTGTGGTTCTGTGAGATCTTTTTGTCCTGTGGGCATACCATGGGTATCCTTTAGATGCCCCACTAGAAGACATCTGTGTGACGTGGAGCTGTCAGTTGTCTGGGCTATAACAAGTCTGTAGCTAAATATAGAACCTCAGCTTCTTGTACCTATAGTTTTAGCAAGTGCTCAAGTGCTCTTAAGCAGTTGAAATTGCTTTCGAGAACTTGAAGACAGTGTCACTGAATATCATAAGTGACTAAAAGTGGAGCAGCCTGGTCTAGTGAGAGGTGTCCCTGCCCATGGCAGGGGGGTTGGAACTTGATGATCTTTAAGGTCTGTTCCATTCTATGATCCTATGAACTCACAAACAACTCCTAGGAACAGCTGCTTGCAATCTGCCAGTGACATGGATGAGCTATCAGAGGGTGTCAGGTACACCTGTTTTGTTTCTTCTGCATTGTTTGTTAATCATGACTTTCCTTATGAGCACATCTCAAGTTTTAATGGTCTATGTGAACCTCAGATGGATTTCAGCTTGAACAAAAGCAGGAAGGTAGTAGCAGCAGAATAAATGTAGTGGTTTTACTTATGGGCTTTTGTTTTAGGGTTTTTGGGGTTTTTTTGTAATTTTCTTTTTCACTTCAGTATTTTCCTTTTTTTAAATGACCTGTTATTAGTTATGCAAGGACTTTATTTTATATCATGACGTGATTATGACATTTACAAAACCCAGCAAAATTAAATTGTTGATTTGGAGACCAGACTGCAATCAGAATTTGATTTTGCATGTCACCTTTTTTTTATTTTTTTTTTTTTTTTTAGAACAGGCTTGTGTTAACCTTCAGAGATTCTAAAAGCAGCATGGGCTTGGATCAAGGAAGAGACTTGAGCTCTGTTCTTAAATAATAGGCAAGTTCAGTCCTTGTTTACATGCATGAGACTTTTACTGACAATGATGAGCTTAGAGCTTTATATGTGACTTGCAGAGAATACATAATCAATAGTGGAAAATAACTCTGAGGCACCAGCTTTTAAAGACAGCCTTGAGATACGTGCTGTGATTAAGGAGGTGGTTTAAAACCTCCCATAGTAAAGTGCTCTGAAGGGGTGAATATTGCTTACTACCAGACTGGAAGGTGAACGTCTGCATGGGATGCTGCAACCTGGCAGAAATCCTGTCTCGTATCAGTCTGAGAGAGTTGGGGTTGTTCAGCCTGGAGAAGAGAAGACTCTGGGGAGACCTCAGACCTGCTTCCAGTCCCTAAAAATACCTACAGGAAAGCTGGAGAGGGGCTGTTTGTAAAGGCATGTAGTGATAGGACAAGGGACAATGGTTTAAACTAGAGCAGGGCAGGTTTAGATAAGACCTTAGGAAGCAGTTCTTCACTCTGAGAGTGATAGATCACGGGAACAGGTTGCCCACAGAGATGGTGGAGGCCCCATCACTGGAGACATTTAAAGCCAGGCTTGATAAAGCTCTGAGGAACCTGATCTAATTAGAGGTGTCTGTTGCCAGGATTCAGCAGTAGGAAGGAGTCCTGATACCAGTGTGGATGCTTGGGCAGAGGTCTGCATTGAGTGGTCAGGGCCATACATCCTCTTTTTCTCTTTGTAGCCTGTGAAAATTCAGAATAAAAGCAACAGTTAAAAAAGGAAAAGTTTATTAGTACAAAATAGAACCTTTAAAGTTTTCCTTGTAACCCTTAGTGTCCTTTATTCTCATTGCTAGGAACAGAGTTAAGCCAACTCTCTGAAAGTCTCAGGCAACCAGATTTGTTGGTTAACCTCATAGTTACCAGTAACGAGAAGTTTATAGAAGATAGGAGTGCTTAGGTCAGCACATCCCCCAAACTTGGAATCTTTTTAAGGGAGCAAAACCCAGCACATTTCTCCGTATAAACTTCTTTATTATTGAAGTTTCCCATAAAACTCTTGCTTTGCTGTAACTGCCCTTTCAAAAGAAAACTCATTGTTAAAACCTATAGGTAATTTGTTTGAAACCTAGGGAAAAAAATTGAAATCCTCTCATTGTGATTGTGCAAAAGCAAGGAATTGTAATAAACAAGATTTAGTATGTGTCCTGGCATTAGAGGCTGGAATAATGCTAACAACCTTCAGAGAACTATCATAAGTTTTACTAATGTTTAGTAGCTGGTGGTGGTTTTTTCCTCTGTGAATGGTGTTTTTCTACATGAAATCTGGAACACTGAAGCCCTAAATTCCTGAGACAGACAAATACACTTCATATATACATTTTTTAACCTTCTTTCAAAGAAAATTAGAATGTTCCTACCTCTGTTCACTTAAAATGTGTATGTTTAATGGTGATTCCTTCTGAGTCTCTTTTCTCTACAAAGAACAAATCCTTTCCTAATTTTAACTGTTTTCTGACTGATTCAAGTTTTTTCTTATCTGTTCTTTATACCCATGAATTAAGTTTCAGTTTTACCCTCTGCCCCTCTAGGCTCCCAGAATTTCATTTTTATATTCTGACATATCACTGTATTAGAGAAGGTACAGAATATATTCAAATGAACTTCCATTTGTCTAATTGCTTTCGATATATACTGGCATATCCATCATATTCACATCTTTATCCTTAAGGTGTCTGTGAAGGACATTTGAACTAAGCTATCCTTTGTGAATTTGTAACGTTGGGAAGGTTTTTTATTCCTGGCAGATGATGGATATCAAAGAGGGGAAAAGTTTCTGAGCACTATGGCTAAAGGCACTCCTTAATTCCAGAGGAGAATAAGCTGAATGTCTATGGGTTCTGTACTGGAAAGTGTTTGTTTGTTGGTTCTAGATCTTTTGTGGAAGAAATAAAGTCATCTTTTTTGGAAGAAGAATGAAAGAAAGGCATTCCACTTCCCACCATTGTAACCGTATGTCATCTACCATCTGGAATTCAAGGGGTCTGTGCCTACCATCTTCTAGCAACTATAGGAATAACATGTATGGAAAATATGTTTCCATGCTTGAATGTGACTTTGAGAATAGCATTTGAGAATAAAGAAACTAAATGTTAGCAGTGATATCACTAACACAAACTATAGAGAAAGAAGCCTCTTTCCCCGTAGTTTCCAAATAAAGATAGGATTGATGCCTAGGTATGCCTGAAAATCTATCTTACAGGCAACAATTTATCAGCAGGTTTTGGGTACAAGTGGGAAAATTGACCTGAGGGTGTTATCAAAACTAGACCCAAGCCCTATAATTATGAACCCCTGTAGTTAATGGTAAGTTGCACTGATCAGTAATAAACTATTTTGCAGAAATCCAGATTATACAATAGTTAATTTGAAATAAAGAAAATCTAAGAATGTAAGTCTTATTGCTACTTTTAATCTGAAGATACCCATCTTCTGATAAATCACCTTGCACATGTTTTATCTTAATGGTTCAAATTGAAGATTGGCTGGTGCAGGCTTAGGCTGTTCACTTTCTGCTATCTCAGTAGTCAGGTAAGTAAATGACCTCTGAATCTGTCCTGAAGAAGCTCACAAACAGATATTTTAACAGGTAAACCATTGATTTTAACCTTGAGCAGATAGAAAACAGTGGCAGTTCCCTTTATCAGCAAAAGGAAGGAGTTATCTATCATCTCTGGATTTATGGTGCTTATAACTGAACTGGTGGCAACGATGGTGTTCAAGACTTTCTGTTGTAAATTGCCTGCTCTTGTAGTGTACTGCAAATAATTTTGATGAATTTAACTGGGCCATTAAGCTCATTAGCTACTACCGTGGTTATGGGCTGACGTCTACTCATGCCTGTAGATTTACCAAGCAGTTTGGAAAAAGGATTTTTGTAAACCTTTGAAAAAGTATCCTCTCCCCTTTTTCCCTTTTAAGGAGATTCTGTTCTTAAAAGTCCAGTTTGAGACTTGCCCTGGAACTGAATTATGGAGTAACTTTATCCCTCTGTCAGTGCCTGGCCTGGCTCATGGCTTAGTCTGGTTGACAGAACCTTTCTCCTCCATGTTTTAATCCTACAGAAATATCCCTTAAACTTCTAGATCTTGAAATAACTTCAGGCAATGTAAAATTCATCCTGGTCTTGGCTTTGTCTCCAGAGATGGATTATGTGCTTGGGAGCCCATCACCATTATGAAACGTGATAAATCCATGTCCTCCGTGGACTGGTATAAATCAGGGCAGAGGTGTGATTTCGATAACAAGGCAGTGCTATGCTACCCACTTCACACACCCTCATAGGACTTACACCTCTGAGGAGGAGAATATTTTGAAAATTTTGGGTGCTGCTTTGAACAGTGATTTTAGTTCCCTCCCTCTACTACAGTTCAGTCTTTGCAAACTCCAGAATTTCAACTATAACGTCCTGATTGACAGTGGAAATAGCGTTATGCTGGATAGGTTTTCAAATCCTCCATTGGCAAGATATTTTGTTTGTTTACTTGTTTTTAATTAATATTTAATTGGGTGTGCAGACAAGGGGTTGTATCATCAATTGTTGTAAACTGGCTTAGCTCTGTCAAAGCTAATGTTGCTATATTGATTTATGCAACCTAAGAGGCTAAGCTGGAGTTAAAGGAAAGGGCAAAGAACTTTCTTCACAGGAAGAAAAAGGAAATTAAAAAAGGAGATGTCACGCTGTGATCTGTGGTATGGTAATAGCGGTTTGTTGACTGCGAGGGAAAGGTGACTCCTGCAAAAGAGCTGGAAAATGATTGTGAGCTTTTTGCTTTTTCTTTAATCTTGCTATCATCATAGAAAGTTTACTGCCAATTAACTGTATGGGAAAGAATTATAGTGGTGGTAAGCAATTAAAGAATACAGTATGTATTTATGCAGTGGTGAGCAGAATTAATATAACTTAACTTGCTTTTTAATCTTTGACCTAGCCCTGTCCCTAAAATATGTCCCCATTTTAACTGAAAGTGCCATGTTAAGAAACTGTATTTTGTTAAAAATCCAAACATATTTTCTTTTATTTATTAGTGTTAGTCATAAAACTCTTATTAGAAATAGCACACGAATGAGCTTCTCATCCATAAAATCATTGAAACATAACATGACATTTACTACCTGTGGTACATAATTAGACTCCCATTCACTTATACAACCATTTATTTCAGCCATTGAATGTGGTGAGTTTGAAACAAGTTGGCTTTCTACTTAAAAAAAAAAAAGAAAATTTTTAATTGAACAGTTTCTCTCTGTACTCTGCTCCTCAGAAGGTGTTATTTCAAAAGAAGTAGTCAAATCTGCGAAAAGCCCAAACATTATTATGAAGTGCATCACTATCTGTTGAGCTGGATTTATTTTTCCCAGTTATTTTCTCATTGCATTTGATGAAGTTATTTATATAATCTTTTACTATCGCTCCCTAACTGTGATTTTAATTATAAAATAATTACTCTATTAACTCATCTGTAATTAATGTGCAGTATTAAAGATGATCAAGATTGTGCACTTGGAAATTATTCTTCAACATTTCCATTTGCAAAATGAGATCCAGTTTCCAAATGAGGTTCCAGATTTGCCTTCAAGTTCTGTTATTGAATGTAATCAGTAATAATTTATTTAAATTCAAGATTTTTTCTTTCTATTGCAAACTTGCATTTCTCTAAGATTAGTAGCATAGAGAGGTGTAGAGACCTAGTCACTCTCCAAGATGTGACACATTACCCTCTGATCTGTTTGCCTGCATATTAATAACTGCTAACAAGGTGAGAATTTTGTATGCCATCTACGTTTTCCCCCATGGACTACAGTTACCTGCAGATTGTTGCCCTGTTTCTTGGACTCTTACCTGTAACACATGTTTTTTGCAGTGCTTTCCTTGCCAACACTTCAAAATGTATATGTCTCTGCATAAAGGGGTCATCTTGCCACTGACTTAATTGACATCGATTGAGGTAACAATGTGATGTTCCATAACATGTTTGTCATGGAACAAACTGGTGGGAAGGTGATGGTTGCACCAGTCTTGTCACATTATTCCCCTGAGTAAAGCTGGTGATGCAGGTCTTGGCTAGTGTGACTTCAATTTCAGAAGCCTTCGGTGAGGTTGGAGAGGAAGCTGGATGTGTAGGAGGAGGACAGCCCTCCTCCTCCAAGTGAAAGTGAAACTCTTCATTAGCTTTTAATAGAGGAAAGGGAACTGAAATTAACATGTTACAGTGGGTGAATCAATTGCATAAGTGAAATTTTAGCTAATTTGGAAAGAATGGAGCAATAGGAAAGTGCTGTAAGCATCTATTTAAATGCAAAAGCAGTTCTACATTCTCTTTTAGGAGGATAAGGGACTTGTAGATTGAAATTAAAAAAAAACCAAGACCCAAACGAAGGTGCCCTTCAATTTATCAGCAAGATTTCTCTTTACTTTTTGGTCTTTTTGAAGAATGTGTTCTCTTCCAAGTCATGTTTTAATCCTGAAACTCCATACCTCATTCAATACAAAAATCAAACTCTGCCCTCTTTCAGAAAAAAACCCCAAAAGGTATGTTTTCAGTCTTTCAGTTTCACCCTGTTCATGTACATCTTAATGAAAACTTTGCCAAGAAAATGTTTCAGAGAGTGTTTGGCATGAACTCTGGCAAGCTGAGGCTCTAAATGACATGTTAGAAGCAGGGAGTCATCTGCACAGTTCATGATCTTGAAGTAATAAGCATGACACCAGCTGAGAAATGTGAAGCAGAGGTTTGCTTGCAGTGCTCTGCTCTGTCCACAGTTATTTCTAGAGCATAGTTTTTAGCAAGTGAAATAAGGATGGAGGGAGTGAAGGATGACGTAAATGGACAGCACCGCTCTTCATGTGACGTGTTTTAACGCCCTCCCCACAACTCCCAGCCTCTCGTGTCTTTTTCTGCTACCCACTGGAGAAAATCACTGGGCTTTCAGGTAGATCTGGTCATTGATGAGATTATTCCCATGCTCTTTTTTTGCATTCCCTGCAAATTCAGTACGGAAGGTTGCAGGCTGAAACAGCAAGCACAAAGCGGTCCTTAGTCGGACCAAAATGTATCCATCACTACGGCGAGTGAGAGCTCCTGACTGCTGTGAACACATCACTCGCTGTAGTGATGGATACAAAAATCTTAGTCAGGCACCCTCCATCTTAGACATCCAGAAATTTCTAACTATTTGTAAAAATTTAATGCCCAAAGTGATTTCAGCTTAAATAACAATCTCGGAGTACTTGTTATAGCATTATGCATTTTATTTTATGTAACTACCTTTTAAACTGCTTCCCAGGCGTTCCTCACAGCGGGGACCTCTTTCAAGCAAGCCTGAGCCAGTGAGGAGTTGAAATTACGTTTTCAAACATGACAGAGGAGAAAATTGTACGAGCGCTTACATGAATAAAAATGAAAATTTAGACAGTCTGGAAAGTCTTAACAGATTCCTACCCTAAAATCTGTCTGCATCTTTAGTTAGGTAAATGCCACTAAAAACGTGTCCTTTAGCTGCATTTTGTGCTCTGAAGTCACTGTTTTCTGGGGAAAAAAAGATTTTTTTTTTTTAAAGAGTTTCCCTTGACTTCAGGCAGCTTAAAAGCTTTTGAATATTTATCTCAGATATATATTCTATACTGCGTATTTGTATCTGTGAATAATTGTGAAGAATAAGAGGGCTGGAGCACCTCCCCAACAAAGAGAGGCTGAGGGAGCTGGGCTTGTTCAGCCTAGAAAAGAGAAGGCTGCAGGGGGACCTCATTGCAGCCTTCCAGTACCTGAAGGGAGCAGAGAAACAGGAGGGAATCAGCTTTTTAAAAGGGTAGACAATGGCAAGACAAGGGGGAATGGATTGAAGCTGAAGGAAGGAAGGTTTAGATTAGATATCGGGGGAAGTTTTTTACAGAAAGAGTGGTGAGGTACTGGAACTGGCTGCCCAGAGAGGGGGTGGGTGCTCCATCCCTGGGGGTGTTCAAGGCCAGGTTGGATGGGGCCCAGGGCAACCTTGTGTAGATTCAGGCCTGAGGTTGGTGTCCCTGCCTGTGGCAGGGGGTTGGAACTCTGTGATCCTTGGGGTCTCTTCTAACCCATGCCATTCTATGGTTCTATAATTCTATGATTCTAACAACTCCTTAATGTCATCAACAATATTAAATTACAGGCCTAGTCAGGAAATTAAGGTTAATTTTGCACACAGTAGAAACGCAGAGGAGATTGTCTCAGTAGGTTGTAACTAACATGCTGAAACCTGATATGTTGTTGACCCACACAGCACCAGCTGTGCTGCAAACATCACTGCTCCCATCAGCATCCTATACAGGTACAGGAAAAGCAGTTGGGCGTCTGCATCCGAAGCAAAGCATGTCTGGTATCACTGCATCTGATAACAGCATGACAGAGAAAGAGTTAAAAGGAATTTATTGATTGATAAGCACAACATTAGCTGTCTCGGTGGCAAGGTTTCTTAATGATTTTCATTTTTCCCCAGAAACTTTTATCCACATTTCTATTTCACTTAAAAAAAAAAATTATTTTATGGGATTTGGAAGGATTGTGGCCTCTTATGATCCCACTGGATCATATACATGTGTTTAAGGGGTGCTTGAACCTGGATGTGCATACACTGCTCACAATGCCGTACCTTGTTTATCACCACGTTCATCTGAGCCTTTGTGGTAAAGACTATGTAGAAACAAAACAAATCCACAGTGTGCAGGTTCTTTTGGTTATGGTGGAAAAACTGAATTGGCCATTCAACCTCTTTTGTCATAAAAATGTGAAGGAAACTATTCAGAAGACTTTAGCCACAATTAACTCAAGTTATAGTCAGAATATTTCAATACAAGCATTGCAGAAAACTCTTGAACAGGTCATTTCTCACATTGAATTGCTTTGTGCCTTCCAGGTGAATAATTCAATATGCACAATGATGCAGCTGACCTAACAACCATTGACATGGCTGTACTCTGAAACTCACTGAAGACTTCAACAGGCTTGAGTAAGGCTCTCTTAACTAATGAAGTTCGAAATATTTAGGGGAAAGCCCATTCTCTGTGATTCCTTATACCAGTTTTGTGGTTTTGCTGTTATCTGCCTCTCAACTGGGTGGGCTTGTTTAGTGGAACCATGGGAGATTTTGACGAGGTGCTTCTTTGAGAGATATTTGGGGGAAACTTCTGATTGAAGTAAATGAAGCAGATCCTTTGTTGCTATGAGGTAATATGGAAAAGGCAGTAAAGGATGGACACAGTCAAAATGCAATGGTAATCAGCAATGGTGCTATGGTATTTTAATTCACAGTGTGAGACCTGTATGAAGTCCTTAGAAACTGCAAAGGTTTGCTAATGCACCAATCCTAAAATGAAAAAAAAAAAAAATCCAGTTTGAATTGGCTATGATTTTTGTATGTTTGGTTTAGGTAGCAAACTGTCCCTGAATTGCATGGTACTTGAGTTTGTGTCTGCACTGCAGCACACTTTTTCACTGACTAGCGCCTTGTTTACAGCTACTTTGTACAGTAAATCTTGTCTATTGTTTTGTCTTTATTGGCTGTGCCAGAAGGCTACTGAGCTAAAGCACATAACAGCTATCTTCCAATACTTATGAACACTTTTGCATCGCTCATCCATCATTTTAACTGGCAGTTATCTTGATGTAAAATATCGGGAAGTCTCGAATCACCTACAATACTCAGGATCTGGAAACAGTATGAATTTTGGAAGCAACTATTCATCTAATAGCAGTGGTATAAAATTAACATGGAAAAAAAAAGGGAACTGTCTTGCTTAATTTATTTCAGAAAACTTTTCCAGCTCAAAATCAAGTCAGCCTGCTTTCCAAATACTTAACTGCTGGCTACCTGGTTATATGATGGGGCCTTTTGTCCTTTCTGCTGCTTTTATTTGTGATATGGGGACACCCTGAAAGCTGCATATTTAAAGATGATCTGTTTTCATGTCATTTCCTAATGGAGTAGTTATATAGGTCTGTAGGATTGTCTCTTTGTCTATATGTTAGTATAGGGCATATACCAGATTTCCAAGTGTCATGCTGACTAGGTAAGGCAGAGCCTTTCCCTCTGAGCTAGCAGCTGGTTCCAGCCAGTACATCTATGGCAGTGGAAATGGCTTTCTTCTGGATGATGTGGCACAGGACATTCCTGGATGCATCCTTTCAAATACCTGTGCTGCCCAACAGGCTGTGGTACGCATGCTGGCTTGGAAAAGCAGAACAAAAGCTGTTGTGCTCAGCATCTGGGCAGCCAAGCCAAGGACTTGCAAACGTGTCATCCTCAGAAGATTCAGCTGTTGGCAATGTGACTTGGAAGGACAAGTATTTGCACACCGCTTGCTTTCAGAAAAGAAGCTAAATTCCTAATTTGCTGAGTTGTTCAGAGCAAGTGGCCATTGTCAGCTCCTAACTAAAGCAGGATTAAAAACTCCCAAGAGATTTGTCTGTATTTTGCTTTTGAATAATTAAGCTTTTTGCCACTCCACTGTAAACCAGAAAAGACAGTTCTAATTATGGTTTGTTTAACAAAGTTTTGAGGTTTGTTTCTCCCTATATTGTTACAGGAATTTTTCACTGGTATTTTTATACCCAGACTGTGTTATCTTTCAATGTTCAAAGAATTGGCTGACTTTTACTAATTAATAGGATGTGCTGCATTTGTGAACGAGTTGATGCTGATGTTTTTGGTGATCTTTGGTGGTTCCTAGTAGAGAGGAGTCATGAGAGTCAAATATCACAGACTTTGTCCTCCGTTAATGGTGGAGGCAAGTCTGATGGAGTCAGGTGGAAAGCAGGAAACCCAGGTTTGCCAGTGCTTTATGGCTCTTGAGCTTTAGATAATGTATTGCAGCAATTTATTTTATTTTAATGATGGAGAAGGGGAAACATGCAATTTTTCAGTCATTTCACACATGCCATTAGCAACATAATTTGAAAAGATAATGATTTACAAACCACCTGCTATCTGGCAGATGCTTAAATATTGGCACGTGTATGGAATATGGTATGAAACATATCTGAGGATTTTAATTGCCCGCTAATGTAATAGCTTCTGTTCTCCTAGAGAATGCTTTCTGTACAGGTTAATGATGTAGAGCTGTTTTTTCCTTTGAAGTAGACCTGCTGGGCATCTTTTCTAATAGACAATAAACATGGAGGATCTCTATAGGTTTAGTCTGTCCTTTTCAATTATTTTTATACTAGCAACTTTCAAATGGCAAGAAATGAGGAAGAACATCAGGTTTTTAATAAAGTCAGGCCTTTGGAAAACATCCTGAGGAAGAAGCTCATGACACATCCTAATATATTCAAAAGAACAGTGATTTTATATTTTATGCAAAATGCACTGAAGACCTCTCATCTTCTCGTAAGTCCTTGGAATTCAGTAGAAAAAGCCACAATTGCTAGGAGCTCATTTCTTGTGGAAGGCTCATATCATCACAAATCCTATGCTAAGGTCAAGGTTATATGGTGGTGGTTACATCACAGATAACACTTTCAGCAGCTCAGGCTCCAGAACTTGCAGGATTTGTTGTTTTTCTATGGATGCACACATACCTTTTATGCATTTAATAAGAAGGAGCTAAAACTGGAGTTGGCACCATTCTACACCAAAAGTGTGACATCTTGATCAACAGATAACACTTTTCTGGGCAGGATGTGAGTACCCCAAGAGAAGTTTGTATCTTAATACAAATTCAGTTTTGAAACCTCCATTCAGATCCACTTCTGAAACTGCCTTTGCTTATTCCTATTCACTTCCACTGAGAAGTATAGAAATGCCCACCCCAAAAACCAAAAAACCCCACTCCCCATTCATAAATAAGAAAAAAATTATGGTCACTGTGGCATCATAAGCTTCTGATGTTGCTTAGAGGTACTTGGATAAGCATCCTAATGTACAAGCAGCACCTAGACTATTAATTTGACATGTGAGCCCAAGTCAAGTGGAGATTGTGAGCTCAATAAGGTCTATTTATTATGAATATTTGCTATGATTGTAAAACATTGCAGCAGTCCTGCAGACAACAGGTTTACTGAATCAAAGCCAATATATTTGAGAGAGATGTGCTGGAAATAACAGATAGTGGGAATTTTCTTTAGCAAGGGATGCAATCTTGGCTGCTAATCCAAGCAGATAGAAAAAGCTGGATATTTAAGTTAATTGAGAAAATTATAAACTACTAAGACATAGCCTGTATATGCAGCAACAAGTAAGGATGAATGTAAGTAAGTGCATAAATGGCACTTAAACCTCTTGGGTATCTCTATACTGATGACTCTAGCGCAGGCTAAAAACACCCAGAATTGCTGTAGAGAATAACCCTTCATCACAGAATCACAAGGTTAGAAAAGACCTTTAGGATTACTGAGTCCAACCGTACCTGTCCTCTACTAAACTAAATACATTATCTACCCCTTCTCCAGTCTCTCAAGGCCCTGTACTAGATGAACTAGGTAGCTACTTTTTACTCAAACTTGCAGTAATATACTGGAAGGAATGATAATCTCTCTAGGTATTTCAAGGTTGCTGAAAAATATTGCATAATTTGAAAAAAATGGGATTTTAAGCATGCAACGTTCTCATAGTTATCCAGTTTGCATAAGGATTTGAAACCTTGCTAAATTTATCCTGATATAAATTTAAAACAATGGTTTGGAGAAATATATGTAGAAGTGGAAGTGCTAACAGTCCCCCAAATGTTCCCCTTGATGCATGAGAGTTTTACTTAATTGCGTACCAGCTTCATTTACAGCCCGATTCTTCCTCATGCAGTCCTCAACTCTCTTATCCATAATCTTGAATGATTAATGATTGAAGTGTTATTTAAATCACCGAGCCTTCCTCTGTCAGAATTTGTAACTAACTCACTAATGGAGAGTAAAACTGAGCAATCTGTTCCTTTTGTCTTTCTTTTGAAAAGTGCTAAGATTTCGGCTATGTCTGTTCCCTGCTACAAGGGCAACATCCCCCCTCCCAGTGAAACCAGAGGGATATTTCAGAAGGAGTGATAATGTAAACATTTTCCCCTGACAGATAAGCAGTGTCAAATAAACTGGATTTGACAGCATTAACAAATTTACTGTGTTGGATTTGAAGGCATTAGCAGTGGCGAACTGCGGAAAGGTTTGATAATGTCATGATGTTCAAATTATGGTCTTACCAAAGTGCTGAGCAGATTTGTCTACTGTTTCCCATCCATAAATGACTACATAATTTACACATTTAATGGATGTTAGATTACCTGTCTGCCATTAAACTCTTAGACTACAGTGAATGAAAAACAGAAAACAGTGCTTTCCCAAGACATAAAGGCTTACTTAACATCAATGACACCCATGTATCATCCTACATGTCACAATACTGTAGCTTTGGAAAATCCAGATAAAACAGATGGCTATACCCAGCCATTAACTATATTTAAGAATTTCTATTACCCCCAGAAAGATGACTGGGAAAAGCTTGTTTTATAGTCATTGCATGTTAGAATGACGCTTAATCAAAACAGTGTTGTTGAACACTGATAACCCAGCGAGATAATCTCTGCTATTCATAAAGGTGACCTTTTAAAAAAGGTTTCTTCACTGGGTCCTCTTCATTTTTCTCTCTCATCTAACAATAAAGGAAGTAACTGGAAATAGTGTAGCGTTTGTTATGTGATTGATAGCACTTAAATTCCTAAAATTAACATCCGAACAGATTGAACACATACAGATAAGAATGCATTTGAAAATATTTTAAGATATGAAGAATAGTATACAGGTAGAAGTAAACAGGTCTTAGTGACCAAACAGTTTATTATCTTTTTTCATAAGATATCTTGAAAAAGCCTTAAAAAACTAATAAACTCCATAGAAAGTAAGTTATAACCTTTGAATAGCGTGCCATAGAAATACACTCTATGTCTAACAGACTATAGTGGAGTTTAACAGAGAATATTTTACATATTTTTCAAAGTAACATGTAAAATTAAAAAGAATATTATTCCTAGTATGAAAATTTATAGACAGTCTTTCTTTCCTTATTGGCATGCAATTAGGACTCCTCCATCTGTATGTCACATTGATACATCATCTAAATTATGTGCACTGATGCGTCCCCGATACCATCCTCACTCAGGTCCCAAGCCGCTTGCGGCGGCTTCGCACACTCCATTTCAAGACACTTGGGGAAAGTTAATTGAGCCTTGCAGTAAACTGCTGTTTAAACTTTCCAGTTTGATGGCTGAAACCTGTGTTGGACTTCCCATGCCAGTCTGGCCATTTTCCCCTAGTTTAAAACACAAAAAACTTTCTATTTCAATCTCAAATTCTGAAGCTGTGGTCTTTCTTGGGGGCATGTGGGCAGCGGGTGATCTCGGTCATGTGACAGCATTGGGTCTGCCATCAGCAAGAGGACAAAAGGTTGAGTGTCTTTAATGGAGAGTTTTGGTGACAAAACTTGGCTTCGATTTTCCATGGAAAATATTTGCTTTTGTACTGATTATTCTAATCATTCTTTCATAGTATCTGCTGTTTCATTTGCTTAAGCTGATAAAGATAGTATCTTTCCTTAATTACACCCTGCCAGCTGAAGTTTTTGTTGTATGCCCATGTCCTTAATATAGCATACAATAATTTCACTGATTATAAGCCGTTGCCTGGTCCTCTATTATCTGAATGCTTTTTAACACAAATGAGATTTTCAGCTTCCGCAATCTATTATAATTTTGAAAGATGATTTACCCCCTATATTAAACAAGCCTGTAGTTTTTGTAAGTATAATTTATACCAGTATATTAGGATCTGTAATTCTACTTATTATATCTATTGTCAGTATAAAATGAAAAGACCATGGTGTAAATAAGAATCAGACTGTGTAACTCAGCCTACTGAAAAATCTTACTCAGTCAAGTTCAATTTTGGTTAGGTATCCTATCATCCTATCCATTGTCTGTAATCAAGTACAATTTCTGTTAGGTATCCTATCATCCTATCCATTGTGTATAATTAAAAATAACTGTCCAGCAACTATAATGTGTAAAAACAAAGTTATGTTGCAGTCTTAAATTTATTCATAATCCACTATTACTCTGTAATAATAATCTGCTCTCTATCTGTAAAAAATAAAATTGAATTTAATTGTTCATCGAGATATATTTTATTATAGTGACTCCAGCCACAACTTCCAGGACATCATGGCATGAATAAAAACATTTCTAAGTACTTATATCTAAGATGTCATATGTAAAATTAGTAAGAATGTGGAAAAAATATTAATTTTGAGAAATAATAGCACATGTTGAAGACAGCAATCTCGGTGAAAACATCTGCTTGTTTTCATTACAGTGTTTGCTACACATTGCTAACAGTCTATTTTTTTCCCCCTTAAATTATATTTTCCATAGTAATTTTAGATAATCTTTCAGTCCAAGTTTTTATGGGTGTCATTATTTCACAGATGGAGGAAATATAACATGGTTGTGAAAATCTAGCACTACATAAAACTGCCTATCTGCCACACTACCAACCACCATCAGGATGAACTTACCTCCAAACTTTCTTTTATTTCCTCAGTGCCATCCCAAGGCTGAGAGATTCAGCAATGGCTACCGAACAGCGAGGGACTGACTCCAGCCTATTCCGGGGTCATCATCTTAAAGGTGTGCACCAACACATCTTGAACTTAGATGTAAGAAAGGTGCTGATTTCAGACAATGTTTCAGGTAAACATTCCAAATCAGAGACACTTCATCTTGATTTGTAGTCTTTAAAAAATGTTTTTCTTTAAAATTAATGCTAGATTTTTGCTAGCGTGACACAGATTTCCTCTTACTTAGCATTTCATTCATTCTTAGCCACTTTAAGCACCTTGTAGCCGACATGGTCAGTAATCATCTATCATACTTTGCTTCCAAGTGAATCACCCCTGGTGTACAAGGACTAAAGCGATGTCCTTTGGCCTGCCTATTGATCTAACCATAGGAAACTGTTTTGAGCATCAATGACTTTGCTCTCCTTCCTTGTTTTCCAAAGAAGTAGTATTCTGTAAGTGCTGCGGCATTAACTGTCAGAAATTACATTGCTTCAGGAAAATAATTGCTCACTTTTCTGTTGTTATAATCTAGTGTTTTGAAAATTAGGTTGGAATGGTGCTTGTTTGTATAAACTTCCATCTGCAAAGTAAAACAGTTGCTCAGGGTGCAGGAGAGGTACGTGGTATACCCTCAGTGTTGGTGTAACCCCTTTACCCATCCTCTGCCTTGCTTAAGGTACTTATGACAAGTTTGACTTTGTCAAACCTCTGTGAAATTTGGTATTATGGCCGATTGATTTAGGTCGGTAAAATAGTTTCTTATTTGAACACTTATTTCTTGATGTCCTATTATCCCATCCCCTAGTATTCACTATTGAATGTGTGTTAAAGTTGACTGTGGAATGCTGAAGTTTGTCTCCAGATGTGGAAGGTTTGTGCGTCTTGGCAGTCAGCTTGTGCTCTGCTGCACGGACAGAATCCGTGACAAAAACTCCTGGGGAATAAATGGAAACGATTCATTACAAGTTATTTGATGAAACACAACAAAATGTAGGAGATCATTGAGTTTCAACAGCTGTAGGCTACTAGAATGCAGATCTCACCAGAGCTGCTCTTTTGCCAAATAGTCAAGTGTTTCTCTCTCAGCAGCTCTCTGTAACTGCCTGTGTGCTTGTCATTCCCACTGTCTAGCTTCTGTCTTTTACAAAATTGGTTCACTGTTCACATCAGTGTGCATATTGCTCATTGCTCCTACTGTTTGTGTTCTCCCTCAGCCACCCCCACGTCACGCGCTTGGCTGCACAGCCCCGCCGGCCGCTCTGCTCCCTGGTTGGCTCCTTCTTTCTGCAATGCTGCTATTTGTCACAAGTCCCTCGGTTTTACAAAACCAGCTACCATTACCAGACATGTCCCAGTTATGTATAGCATGTAATGTAAACGAAATCTCTTCAGCCTCTCTGTAGGGGTCTTTTTTATAGAGGTCCTCTCTCTCTCCATGCTGACAAAGCCTCCCTATCCATCTGGCTCCCTTCAAAATCCTTGCTAAGAGCTACTTTTGCTTTAAATCTCAGTCTCATCTTTACTTGGGATGGGGGGGAAGAACGCCAACAGATACAAAATGACCTGAAATACTGAAACATTTGCTTAAGGCTATGAAGGAGTTTAAAAATTGTAAAACCAGGGCTAAAATAAGTGAGCATGGATGAAGAGAATGGTCAGAATAATGCTTGAGTTTTCATATATCAAGCTTTATTCCAAATCACACCATTAGATGTCTCATCTTTTCCATATGGGCGTGAAGGCCAGATCCACAGCCTGAAGGCCAGACCCCCCTGCCTGCTGGCAACCAGGTGAAGAGTAATTTGTTCTGCATTAGGCATCTGATGTCAGGAAGATCAGATGGCCGTGGCCCTTGCTGAAAGCCTAGGTAGCACATCTAGTGAACATTAATTTGATTTGCCTGTGAAAGAAACAAGAAAGTGAAGTGTCTTGGATCAAAGTAGCCTCATGCCATCTCTGAGCTCTCCAAGAAGGCAGTAAGCATCCCAGTCAGCATTTAATGCTCCAAAGATGAACTTTCCCACACATCAAGTCATCCCTAAATAAGTACAATTGCAAATAAGGATAAAATACTGAACAGAAAGTAGTTGTTATCAGTATGTTAATTGGGGAAGGAAATGCAGCATCTACCTTGATTGTGAAAAAGAAATGAGTCAGCCATTGCTGTTCCATGTTTGTGTGCTGCCTGTAACTGTACAGTTGTATACTTGGATTCTTGTATTTTCTTACATTTTACATTGCCTGAATTTAAGACTTTATTTCATGAGCTTTTGAACAATAAAAGCTGGATGGGATTTCTGAGAAAGGCCATTTTTAAAAAGATATAACTTTTACAAAAGCAGACCTGTTAGTGGCTAGAGAACTGCCTGGTGGACAAGGACCTGGGGGTGTTGTGTGACTGTCAACTGACCATGAGCCAGTGGTGTGCCCAGGTGGCCAAGAAGGCCAATGGCATCCTAGCTTATACAGTGTGGCCAGCAGGTCCACAGAAATGATTGAGCCTGCACTCAGCATTGATGAGGCTGCACCTCAAATACTGTGTTCAGTTTTGGGCCTCTCACTACAAGAAAGACATCGGGGTCCTGGAGCGTGTCCAGAGAAGGGCAACCAGGCTGGGGAAGGGGTTGGAGAGCAAACCTTCCGAGGAATGGCTGAGGGAGCTGGGGGTGTTCAGCCTGGAGAAGAGGAGGCTGAGGGGAGACCTTATCACCACCTACAGTGACCTGACAGGAGGGTGTAGAGAGGTGGGTGATGGTCTTTTCATCCAGGTGACAGAACGAGGGGGAAAGGGCTCAAGCTGTGCCAGGGCAGGGTCAGATCAGATGTTAGGGAAAATTCTTCACCAAAAGGGTTGTTGGGCACTGGAATAGGCTGCCCAGGGAGAGGGCTGAGTCCCTGCCCCAGGTGTGTTTAACAGATGGGTAGATGAGGTGCTCAGGGATATATGGTTTAGTAGAGGACAGGTATGGTTGGATCTCAAAAGTCTTTTCCAACCTTGTGATTCTGTGAGTTGGTGATTTTATTAATGGAAACCTCCTGAGTTTAACAAGACTGGTCACTTTCTGGAAGAGAACAAAAGACCCAAGTTTACAATTTAACTTTATTTTGTTTCGCATTGAAATTATGAAAAAATGTCAAGAATACTCTAACAGTATGGATTTATGCCAACTCAAGTTTCCATATTTCCGAGGTTGTCATGATGGGCAATTGCTCCCTACTGCACATTGGTTTTGGGTAGTGTGTGTCTGTGAGCAAGCTCTTAAAAAAAGGACAGAAAATCATAAACTTCTGAGCAATACAAGTTGGATAATATATCAGTTCTAATATTTCTCACTTTTTAAGGCCAGTAATAAATGGAAAATCTGTGGAAGTGTTTATAACAAAGGGTATTAAGAAAGTAACTCCCTAATTCTCTTATGATGTTACTTTTCAGTTTACTTTTTTAAATTATGAAAAGTTAAATAAACTTCAGATAAAAAGGTAATAGAAAAAAAGTAGGAAAGGAAAATGTACGACCTTCCAATGTTTGCATGCGTGCAAGCTGGATGAAGGCATGATAACCACACAGCTATTTAATGAGATGACAGTTTCCTTGTTGCAGAAGCATTTCTCAGCTCCTAGGAAAAGAAACCAACAACATCCTGGACTTGCTTATTCCAAATGCTGCTGTATGGATACCTTCCTTGTGAGTCATGGTGGAAGGTTCTTGCTGTTTGGTAATTCCCATGGGAACACCAATGATGCCCAAGTGAACTGAGTAATCGAAGCCAGTCGGATAACGAATGGAGTAAGAAAAACATCCATAACAGTTTGTGTGTGACGCATTTCAGATGTACTGGTGCTAAGTTAGTCACCACCACCATCCCTTTAAAATCTTAATGGTGTAGAAACCTAAACAGAACCAAGCAATTGGGGTCCAGCCCACACAGATGCTAAAATCCTCTTTTCCTGCTTAGGTTTTCCTAGTAGCATCAGTGGATGCTGAAGGTGATAAGGAATGTGCAACTTGAGGCTCAACAGCCTGGTCAAAACACAGCGAGTAGGAGCATCTTTGCTCCATGGGTCTTGGGTCAGATGTTTATCTAAGGAAGATAGACTGGTTGCATGAAAATGTGAAGCCCTTGGTAAATGCAAGTGGCAGTTTTCTGTACAAAATGGTACATGCAAGCCTCTTGTCTGCAAAAAACCAAATGTTTGATGTGCACTTGCCTAGTCCAAAGTGCAGATGAAACTTTTACACAACTTAAAAAATTTTATTTAACTGCATTTGGAATTAAGTTGCTGGTGACAGCAGTCAAATGGCAGGTTTTCAAGGGCAATATCAGGGATCATTATCTTGTTAAAATTACAGTTTTTAATTTAAATAAAACTGTCTTTTTACTGCGAATATTATTATGCATTCGAATTTTCATTTTATTAGTTTATGTATACAGCTGCTAAGTTATTTGCATGTTATAGAATTTTATTTTATATTTAGCAAACGAATGGCATCCAGGCAATTTTAGATTTAATTTGATCAGTATTTAATGAATTATAATTATCATTACAACTCAGAGTTTTGCACTGCTGTATATTGCTGCATAATGTTTAATCAAGGAAAGAGAGAGAGAGAGCAAAATATAACGAGAAAATAGCTATCAAGTTTATGTTTTAAAAATGTAGTGGGATTATTAATTATATTACATAGGTCTAATTTAATCATTTGTCTAGTTACCACTTTAAAATTGAATTCAAGAGCATTTCCCTAATTTAGTTTTTAAATATCTGCAATATTTATTTTTAAAAATACACAAAAGAGCAAAACTATTTTGTGGTATTAATGTTCAAAATCTCTGCATCACTAGCAAAAATTCCAAGGTGCTCTATTTGGAGAAATGAGAACAACATTCCTCCAATTTATAAAGGAGATCTGCCTATATGGAAGGGAAAGCACAGTCAATAAACTTTGCCTATGCATTACTAAGAGACAGCTATGTAAATACTACGGGAATCGGACAAGTCCTTTAAGGTTAATGTATGTGAAGACAGAGGAATCATAGAATCATAGAATCAAAGGGGTTGGAAGGGACCTCAAGAGATCATCAGGTCCAACCCCCCTGCCAAAGCAGGGTCCCTAGGACAGGTCACACAGGGAGGCATCCAGATGGGTCTGGAATATCTCCAGAGAAGGAGACTCCACACCCCCCTGGGCAGCCTGTCCCAGGGCTCCCTCACCCTCACTGTGTAAAAGTTCTTCTGCATGTTGGAGCGGAACTTCCTGTGCTCTAACTTGCAGCATCCCATACTTAAGATATTTATAAACATTAATCAGGTCCCTTCTGTCTTCTCCAGGTTAAACAGCCCCAGGTCACTCAGCCTTTCCTCACAGGGGAGATGCTCCAGGCCCTTAATCACCTCTGTAGCCTCCTCTGGACACTCTCCAGGAGATCCCTGGCTTTTTTATACCAGGGAGCCCAGAACTGGACACAATACTCCTGGGGCCTGACCAGGGCAGAGCAGAGGGGGAGGATCACCTCCTTTGACCTGCTAGCCACACTCCTCTTGATGCACCCCAGGATCCCATTGGTCGTAAAGTCAGTAAGCCACAATCATACAGCCAACAAGACATGAACTAGGTGTTCATTGATACTTGCTTTTTTTCTGATATGCAGAGTCTCTACTAAGTAGAAAGAGAGGATGATGTGGGGGAAGTTGTTCTGGAGAAGTCATAGGACAGAAGACTGTTTCAGTAAATTGTTCTTTCTTTTTCCTGACATTTAATTCAAGAAAAGTTTGCTGTGTTTCATATCTAATTAGAAATTTGTGGTCAGATAGCAATTCTATTGTGGTTAAAAAAATCAGAGTTAATCACTGTCAGATACAGTGAAGTGAAAAAGAAGGTCTTTTTAGCTTAACAATAATTTTCATTATTTGAAGACTTTTGTTCTTTTAATTAGCAAATTGGAATGCAGTATGTGTTTCTGGTCATGCGTGATGATTTACCATATTGCAGCATCCAATTTTATTTCTGTGATGACTAGAGGTATCTTTTAGCTTTTTAAAAAATATTTTGCTAATAACAAATGAAGAGCATAAAATTCTAAAATCAAAGGACAAAGATTTAACATCTGAGCCCCAAATGTTTATCTGTGTAAAGCTTTCAGTACGGATGTAGTGTAAAGCTCAGCCTTGCCTAGTGGTTTCAGGACTGGACTCTTAATTTGCTTATTTTTGTCATAAATCATGTTTTTAAATAATGTATTTGTGTTCTTCTTATTTCCTAGATGTCATAACATTTTTGTGAAATGGGAAAAAATGCCTGAATTCTAATCTTATTAATATATGCAAAGTACCACTTCCGCATCTGACGCTATTCATCACATCCCAAATTAATCATCAGGGACAGAACCCAATATTCCATTTCAAGCAAAGACCAATAGCTCTTGGGGAAATTAAATCATCTTTCAGAATGTATTTCATTCCGAAAAGCTAATCATTCAATGGAAATGGATTTTTAGCAGAAAAACCTGAGTGTGTTATATAATCTTTCTGTAGAGTTCTCCATCTCATACATTAAAATTTCGTACCACATTTTAAATCAGAATTTGTTGCAAAACAGTTTACGATGTTTCTGTGAGCGTCACAGTCCTTTAATGTTCCTGAAGTGATAATAATATGATTTGGAAACTCAAGGGAACATCACTTGAATCTGATTGAGACAGAGACAAACACAAAGGATGGGACAAACACAGAGCAGGAAATTCTCATTTTTGCGATGACAGTTTTATCTCATCTCTTCCCTCCCCTGTTCTACTTGAGAACAGTGCAACCAACCACTTCTACAAAATAATGTGCAATCTGCTATTCTGTTATCCTTCCCACTTGGTATGAAGAGTTAATGGAGAATGGAAAATGCATTAAAAGCGTATTTATTTTTAGCTTTTCTACTATAAGTAGTAGATAGCTTATGGCTATGCAGTGAAGGAGAAAAGGAATTTTATTCTGTCCTGAAGAAGGGAACAAGGGAAATGTTGAATTTAGAAGAGGAAAGGCTGGTTTTGTTGGGATTTTTTGTTCTGGTAAGTGTTTATAACACTTGCCATTTTAAAGATATGTTGGCCATTTAAAAATAACACCAATGTACATTTATTTTTCTTTCTGAATTATAGAACAGGTGTTCAGGAGTGCACTTCCACACGGGAGAGGAAGGGAGCTCAGCTGCACCACTGTGTGTTGAACATTGTTTCATGGTACTTGCACACTCTGCTGTTACAGGTGAGTCGTCTGCTTGCCTCAATACTAGTAGAGTGATAATATACTCTAATAACCAAAGAAGAGGTTGACTTGTAAGTTTTGAATTTTTTTTTCCTTTATATGGATTCTCTTTTTCTAAATGTATTTCTGCTCCAAGGTGCAAGAAGAGTGACCAGCAGCAGGGCTCCTACTTCAAGGGTCCTTGTGTTTGCTTGTGCCACTCTGTTGTCCCATGTGCTACACTGCCCTCCCATGTGTGCCTTACAAGACCCCTGACTGATCCTCAGCTACCTCTGAAGGAGCTGTAAAAGATCCCTGAGAAAACAAAGTATCCCCAGTAGGCTTGGTTTTGCTCTGAAGGTATGTCTCCTTCTTCAGGGAAGTTCTCAGCATTGTCTTTTCAAAAAAGGATGAAAAGTCCTACTCTGTTAGTGCCAGGATGTCCACTTTGAGATTAAATTTGCACAATAAACAATGGAATGAATACTTATTAATCTCTTCAGAATAGTCCTAGCCAAGACATAATTTAATCCGTATGTTTCATTGAAGTGACATATTAATTATTGATTATGCTTAATGAATATGCTAATATGCAGAATTCAGGAGGTTTCTGCTGTCCCGCTGTGCTCTCTAGGCCCTCATACATTTTTTAAGAGGTGTCTGTAGGAGACAGCATCTGGGCATACGCCAAGGCACCATAATGAAGACCACCTACAGAGTTCAAGGGCTGGTGCTTGTCCTTCAGGAATAGCATCAGAAACCTGTTGTGTCTGACAGTTGTTCCTGAAATTTTAAATTAGTTTATTCTTTTTTTTTTTGCTGTGTTATTAGTGTTTTTCCATTCAGCTGGGGACATGAGGTAAGGTTTGACCTCGTTTTCCATTTCATATGGAGGGGGGCAAAAATAAGTGAAGAAGTTCAGACCAATGATCTAGTCAATATTATATTAAAACTTAAGCAGTCCTTCTGCATGCATTTGCAATGAGATTCCAAAAGCCATTAAGCCTTTTCTATCTTCTTGCTGTTTGGAATACTCAGGTGAAATAACCAACATGCACATTGGAAACAAAAAGTTTCTGCTGATGAGGGCTTGACTGTGGTTTTGAATACAGCCTTGAGCAAAGGCTGATGTATACAGTGCTTCACTCCAAAGAGCCCTGGGGGTCTCTGTAGTACCTACGTGGACCTCAGCAGATGCATTCCTAAACCTTTGTTGTTGAAACCCTTTCTATGGTAGCACATATTAAAGTAGTGACAATTAATGAAATAACGTAGATGAAAATGGGAATAGAGCATGCCAGGCTTGAACAAATAAGCTATTGTAAACCTTTACAAGTGTGAGACAGAATTGTATCTTGAGATCGTGTTACCATGGGCACTCAATGAGCTGATAAAATATCAACCTTGAAACCATTAGAATGCAAAGAAAAAAAGCCTCTCCTTTATTTTCTGAATACTGAATGACTATTTTCAGCCATTGTTATTTTTTGGTTGTTTTTCAAGTATTAACAGGGTCTCTCCAGTAAATCAGAAATTAAATGATGCTACAGCTGCAAGCCAAGGCCCTGTGAGAAATCAAATAGTGCATAAAGAGGAGTGTCACTACAGACTTGACCCCAACTGTGTATAACCACAGTCTGTGTACTAATGAGTGAGTAAAGAAGTATTATAAAAAGCCAATGATATTGACTCACTTTGCCAATCAGTTTTTGTTATTTATAATTCTATTTCAAAATTCTTTAAAGTGGTTGGGAAAATCCTTTCTTTGGGGGAAACTAATTCAGGGAAGTGTAAAGTTCGTCCCTGAGGAATTAGGATGAGGACATCAATTTTTGGGACGAATTAAGAGTGTGGATGCAGGACTAGTGAAATATTAATGTGTTGATATATGAATCATAGAATTATAGAACATACTGAGTTGGAAGGGACCCATAGGGATCACAGAGTTCAACTCCTGGCTCCACACCAACAGCAAGCTATAGCCTTGAAATCAGAGAGAATGGTTGTTGCATCCTTCCTCCTGGTGCATTTGGAGACAACCTGCAGGTCAATATCTTACTGTTGTGCAGCAGGTTGAACCACCACAGACGTCCAGAATTCCAGCACTCTTGAATTACATATTCTTTGCACGTCTGTCTCATTTCATTTTTCTCTGAGGAAGACAGGTTCTCACTGATCCTCTCTCTGGGATGACTGATCCTTGTTAGAAGCTTGGATTGAAGTCTTTCATCTTTATAGGGAGGTCTTGTGTTAGAGTAAGCAAATAGGTCATAAAAATTTCATACACCTTTTTATGCAACAGGTTTGTCTAAGTTTACATTTTAGTGCAAACCAAAGCACTGATTTATGTAGCATAAACTGGAAGAGAGATTTTCACCCAAAGCATGGAAGTGGAGCAGACAGCATCTATGAGAGGTCTCTATAGTTTTCTATAAAAAAAAGGAAGTTATATTTTTAGAAAAGAATGAGTTGTTATAAAAGAATAGACTTCAGATAACCCAAAGATCACAATGCTTTTTTCCATAGAACAGGAGCAGATAAGATTTCTCTTTCAGCCAAGGGCAAACATTTCCTATTGATTCGTCAGTTCTACAAAAAGACTGATGAGATGAATTAGTTGAAACTGGCCCAACATTTCCTAAAACAGTAGAATAAATTGCTGTGTAACAGTAGGTTCTCCTCTTATCTTCAGATCTAGCAAAAACCTCTTAATTTTTTATGATCCTTAAGCATGGTCTCAGGGCATATGAGTGGATTCCTAATCACCTCTTCTGCTGCAACCAGAACGTATTCCTGCCGACACTGTACTGCAGCATGCTATCCCACACTGACGTATCATATATGATATACCTTACATGGCATTCCATAGTACTTATAGGTAACTTGGAAAAGAAAGTAGGTTTCACAGAGGATGCTGAACATCTTGCATCTTTGCTGACTGAATAGATTTGTCCAAAAGAGCATGAAGAATTGCCCTAAGAGATTTTAATTGAAGAAGTAAGGATTGGTCCTCCTTCTGGAATAGGACACCTTGAAAAAAAGGCAGTCCTGAAAGGCTGGGGTAAAATACTGGTTTCTATTATCTGTGCTAATCACAGAGGTGTTTAGTCAGTCTATGCTAGCTGATGAAGTAGCAGCCTCTACCCTTGGGTTGTTCTCCTTTGTTTCCTAGGGTTTTTTTTCCTCTCCAAAATCTGAAGTGGGCTATGTACAATGGATTGTCAGAAACTGGTAGTGTGAGTGGAGGTGATACAAAAGGTGCTACATCGAACTTGGCTGAAGCGAAAGGCTTCTGTCTTAAAGGTAAACAAGAGTAAACTGTGTTTCTCTGGTTGCCCTTGGGGGTCAAATCAATAAGTACTCTGTTTTCCTTGCTTGAAGTTTATACTTTCTGTAGAAATGTGATTTTGCTTTCAAAAAGCCTTCATTCTTCTTACTTGGGAAAACAAATTTCATCACCAACCCATAAATAATCACAGGAAAAAATAATAGCAGCCTAATTTACATCTAACCTTTCTTTTTAATGATTAATGGATACTATTTATGTAAACTGTTTCTACATTCCAGCATGAAATGAAATTTAAATTGCAAATTTTACAGTGGTGTATTTTAACTGGTGACCCTTTCCCCAATCTCAAATTAAAAAAAACCCCAATTACATTTGTAATAAAGATGCTAATGCATTCCTTGTTTTTAGGGCACATAAAGTTTTTTTCTGCCAGCAACTTTATTTTCCCTGTCAATGAGCCAAATAAAAACCTGTTTTCCAAAGTGCTCCAAGATACGTGCATGTGTGTATTTAGGAAGGTAGCTAAAATGTAATTCTCAGCACATGCACTTTGCAGCAGCGTTCATGGTCAAGTAAACCCATTGAAGGCAAGTTGTCTACTGTGTTCCACAGTCAAGAACAGCCCTTTAAAGGAGAGTAGGTTTTCAACACATTTGAGGCGTTGAGCCTTCGCACTAGCCAAAGGGCTCTTCAGCAGCCCTGATTACTTGGTCCTTCAAGGCTGGTGCCAAAGATGCTCCTCTCCACCTGCTTGCAGAGGTCTAAGTGCTGCACTTTGCTTGGATTGCCCTTCCTCCAGGGCTGCCAGGAGTGGCAAAGAGCAGAGCTCCTGGCTGAAATGCGGTGCAGGTCCCTGGAGTGTGGTTTTCTCTAGCAAACAGCTCTCTTGAAGTTATTTGCGTTCCACAGAGCTTTTGATTTAAGGTCTTGGAGGCAATTTGGGTCCAGCCAAAGCATACCTATTAAACAGCAATCTCTTTCTGTTACTTCTAATTGCGTTCAGGACCCTCTTTGGGGATTAAAATGAGGAGGCATTTTTATAGCTCATCTTCGCTTCATTTGAACTCTCAAGGAGGATGCAGAAGTGGCAGAGAGGAGGGAGCCGGAGTGTTTTCCCTGTGTCTCATCATATTCAGGACTCTATTCAGCTGTGACTTTCAAAGGGCAGCACAGATCTACCAGACCCCTCTTGAAAAGGCTGGTGGCACCGTGAGCTGTACAGACCTGCTGAGATGCAATTAATGTCGAGGCACTGCAAGGTCCAGTGAACTTGTCACATCAGTTTGGGAATCTTGGAAGGGAATGAGGAGAAACAGGAACTTTCCAAGTGTGTATGTGAAAAATTACGCCAGGACCGGGTGCACTTTTCTGCCTTAGGGTTTCTGGTCTTGCAAAGAGAACATGGGCAGAACTATTCATCCCCATGAGAGCAAACTAGACAGAACCACACAAAAACAATTTCTTAAGAAGTGTCTTTCCCCCCCCTTTTTTTTTTCCTTTGAGAAGGCTTTTTTTAGTGGTGGTGGTGGGGCTTTTTCTATTTTTGTAGCAATGTGCTGTCAGAAACATGCAGTACCAAAGGCTGTCTTTGTTGTATCTATGCATCTACAGGGGGAAGTAGAAAGGTGATAAGGACAAAAAAATAGAAAAGTATGCAGAAAGGCAGGGTAACACTGCTTGCTGACAATGACAGGAGACAGATCAAAGTACTGCTCACTCACTGTTTGCTATTCTGTGTGACCAGCGGTAAGAAAATACCTTTTTACTCGTAGACTGAGCAAACTCATCCTGTGAAACTTTAAATGTAGAACCCCTGTGTGCCATTTTAAGAGTTGCTTTGCAGAATAAAAGAGCACTTTAATAGTAGGTATATGAACTGTCTTAGTGATACTTTTGAGAAGTGTGACAGAGATGAACCCAAGGAATTTCACACTGTAACTTTTGCCTTGGCTTCTCGGAGTACCCAGCTGCTCCTGACTGTGACAGATCTCACTGGAGAGGGAGCATCATTGCATGGTGGGAATCCACACGATGTAGAGCTGTGGCTAGACTGATTGGGCAAGTTAAATTATTGTTTGTTAAATTATTAAAAGTGCACTTTAATTTGGATGAAACTAGCTGCTCAGTGTAGTAAGTGGCTTGTAAGATGCCTTGGATGCTGTGGAGGACTTGTTGGAGTGCTGCTTATGGCACAGGAGCTGGTGGGTGCTCAGGCTGGCAGTTACCAGCAGCCTAAGTGTGCCTCAAAGGTGAACTCAGTGCTGTGTGTGTACAATGCAGAGTCACTGCACAATGACTGGGCAACTCTTGTGCTCCAGAAACTCCAAATCTGGGTTTGGGGACCTAGGCCTAAATCCAGTGTGATGATCTTGGTGCAGCACGTTCCTGTGTGCATTTGCAGTTTCTTAAATATAAAGAACCCCAGTGCTGATGCTTTTGCTGGATCACTGGCACACACACTGTATGCACTGAACTGCTTTTGAAACTTTGCTCATCTCTTATCATTAAATTCAAGAGGCCTGGAATCTCAGCGCCCTCTGTAATCACATCTATCTGTGACATGACATAATTGGTTACCCTGGCAATTTATTAGCACATAATGCTGTCTTTGTATTGCCACCAGCCTTGAGGTCTGCCATTGTGTGGCTTTTAGAGTTTCCTGCCAGTGAAAGCCCACCTGACCTTGCTCTTTTGCTTAATGTCTCTACGTGAAGACTAACTTAGTCTGATTTCTCCTTGCTCACCGTATCTTATTACTTATTTAACTTTTATCTGAAAGTATTGTGTAGTTACAGTCAAGAGGTTGGGTCCCCTCAGTAATTCATTTTTACCGTTTATTGTACAGGTGACCAAAGCACTCAGCTGAAGAGATAAGAATTCATACAAAGAGTGCTGCCCTTCAGAGCAGGCTTCTGTGTAACATTAGGTTGAGATCTTTCTTGACAAAGAGGCACCAAATTGATTTAATGGACTGTTATAACCGGAGACAAGGTTTCAGATTAGAATAAAACCACTTTTTCCACCCTCAGTTACTTCGCTGAAGGGGTTAGTGGCTTTTACTGAACACGAACTTATTTCTGATGATATTAGAAGTAACACGACTGACTTTGTAAATGAGCATGGTTAAATGGAATCTGTAATACATAAAAACGAAAGTTTGACTATTTCACCTTGTCTTTAATGAAGGTATTCAAGCAAAGTATTAGTTATATTGCTTAAACAGTTTTAGTATAATATAGCACAGATGATGCTGAACTTGTTAACTTGTTGATTGCATGGTTGTGTCAGTGCTAATCATGACTGACAAATAATTTAGGGAATGTTTCTGACTCTATTAAAGGATGTATTCCAGCAGCCACAAAATCCTCATCTGAAAGGCAAATCCTGTATGCTGTAGCCTACTGAGAGTCTTTCCAAGGTGTACACACACCAAAATGTTTGTTGTGCTGTTAGATGTGAATATTGACTTTTAAATTACCCTTTAAAATCAAAATCAGAAGAGAAAACCTTTTCTAAGGAGTTTTTGCTCCTTCTTATTTAACCAATTATCAGCATATGCTTAAGAAAACATCATGCAACATCCTTCTTCCATGACTTGTAATTTACCTGAATGGGGAAAGGAAGGCTCTGATGGCAGGTTTTTTTTGCTTTTTAATAAAACTATTGATTTTATACAATCTCTTCTGCTGTGAGAGCAGAGACTGAAACCATTGCCTATTTTTGCCCCTTCTCAGTAAATGTTTTGAAGGCATCATACTCTCCCTCTCTGTAATCCTATAAATCTTGAACAGTTTTTAATGCAAGAGGGGGCAGCGCCCTTCCTCATCCTAACATGCAGCACAGCAGTCTGGGAGGGAGAGGAGCTAATCCACACACACACACACTGAGGCAGACATTCCATATATAAATGACCCATTGTGGTGGTTTGACCCTGGCTGGAGGCCAGACACCCACCAAAGTCACTCTATCACTCCCCTTTTCAGCTGGACAGGGGCAAAATAGATATTGAGAGGCTCAGGAGTGGAGCTAAGGCCAGGGAGAGATCATTCCACAATCAGTGTGATGGGCAGAACAGACTCAACACAAAATAAAGGACAGAAACTCTCTAGTTGATGGCCCTGCCCTGTATTCCCAGTGACACCAGAGTCGGGTGATGAGAAGTGTGACCAGATCTTAAAGCACCTTCCCCCCACCCCTCCCTTCTCAGTAGACTTCTCTTCAGTCAGGATTTCGCTCCCTTCTTCCCCTCATTGTGGCACAGGGAGGGGCAGGGACTGGGGGAATGGGGGCTTCTGTCAGTTCCTCATAAGTTGTTTTCCTTCTTAGCCAGGGTGGGCATTCCTCACCCCCTCCCCCTGCTGCACCATGGGGTCCCACCCATGGGAGACAGTCCTCCATGAACTTCTGCAATGCGAGTCCTTTCTACAAGGGCTTCAGCTCCTCACCAATTGCCTCAGCATGGGTCACTTCTATGAGGTGCTGACCTTCAGGCCCAGTCTGCTCCAGCCTGACCCCCACAGAGTCACAAGCTCCCCCCAGCAAACCTGCTCCGGTGTGGGTCGGTCTCTCCACAGGCTGCAGGTTTCGCTGCCACGAGCTTGCTCCAACGTGGGCTTCCCACAGGGTAACAGTGTCCTTCAGGTGTCTTCACCCACTCTGACGTGGGGTCCTCCACAGGTTGTAGATAGGATCTCTGCTCCCCATCATCATCCATGGGCTGCAGGGGAATCTTTCTCTCCAGCACCTGAAGAACGTCATCCTCCCCCTCCTTCTTCACTGACCTTGGTGTGTGCACAGTTTCATACATCTTCTCACTCCCTTCTCTGGTGACAAAAAGGGGCTGCTAGCATTTTTTTTCCTCCTGAATGTGATTCACAGAGGTGCTGTGACCGTCGCTGATGGGCTCAGCTTTGGTCAGCAATGGTCAACAACTAGCTGGAAGGTGGTTGCAGAGATGTCAGGGTTGTTGTTTTCTGTTGGGTAACAAGTGATAGGAGGAGAGGCAATGGCTTGAAATTGCACCAGGGGAGATTTACATTAGATATCAGGAAGAATTTATTTACTGAAAGGGTTGTCAGGCGCTGGAACAGGCTGCCCAGGGAGGTGGTGGAGACACCATCCCTGGAGGTATTTAAAAGGCATGTAGATGAAAACCTTAAGGACATGAACTAGAGCTGAACTAGTCAGGGTTATGCTGTGGTTGGACTTGATGATCTAAAGGGACTCTTCCAACCCAGAAAATTCTATTATTCTATGATTCTGTGACTCTGGCCTTGAGCCGGCTGGTGTTTGCTCTGTGGGGCCTGCAGAGAGCTTCCAGCTGCTTCTTGCAGAAGCCACCCCTGCAGCCCCCCTTCTCCACCAGAACCCAACCACACAAAACTACAACACCCATTTTGCTGTTTTCACAGAACCACAGAGCCCTAGAATCTCCTAAGTTGGAAGACACCCATAAGGATCATGGAGTCCAACTCCAGGCTCCACACAGGGACAACCAAGTCAGAGCATGGCATTGAGGGCATTGTCCAGATGCTCCTTAAACTTTCACTGCACTGGGGGGGAAGGAGGGGAGGTCCCTATGTTTAGGGAAGCATTCAGTCCTGCCTGAGATCTTCGTTTGGTGCAGAAATGTCAGGGTGAGTTACCTGCAGTGGCTGGTCTACATGGACCCTGGGCTAAGGCAGGAAATGGTGCCCACCTATATGGGTGCAGCTTTCAGCAGGGCATTGAAGTATAAATGCAGGTGTTTGGGGAAGATTTTTGCCATCAGAAAATCTGTTCAGGAACAGCTTTGCTCTCTTGGGGAAAGCCAGAGCGTACATCCAGGTCCCAGACTGGATGAAGGTTTGGCACCTCTGACTCTTCCGCTGTTTTACTTCTCTCATCTGCAGCCCAAGCATGTCCTGCTCCTCAGCACATTGCTCGCTGGGTGTTGTAAAGCATCCTGTCTCATCCAGATAAGACATTTCCTAGTGAGGCAAAGATTTTCTTGTGCCATCCTCTGGGTATAGACTTTAAAACTATTTGCAGCCTACCAAATTGCTTTTATTTTTCTCTATCACTGTAGAGCACTTTTGAAAAACAAAACAAAACCAAATCCCAAAAAACCTTGCTTTCATTTTTTTATTACCACATATGTGATTTTTCATTAAAATATTTTTCTTCCTAAAGCCCATTTTAAAGGTCTCACACTAAAAAATTCCGTGCTGCACCTTCCACTTAAGTGCCCAGCATCACCAGAGGGAAAACTAATAGAAGGAAATTATAGAGACCCAAAATGCTGAGATTCGCCTAAATCTTGCTATACGTCTTCAAGTACGTGTCAGGTCCAAGACTCTGGTTGGAGAGATTCTTGAGGGAGTTCACATTTACATATGGGCTCATTAGCACGCTCATTACTGATGAGAGTATACAGCTGGAGGGAAACAGGACCCTTCATACAACAAAGAATTCCCTTGGGAATTACATTAATGATGCTGGGGAAGTGTAAAATTAAAAGGTCTTGGAAGATTTGGGTCCACAAGATTCGCAGCAGTTTAGAACACCATTCACAACTAATTGCCAGAATTGTCTTCTAAGACAGTTTTTTTGCTGAACACAGATGTTGAGTCTGACATCTGGCTTGCAATTTGTGGAAAACCCTAGATCACACATCCCTCAGATGTATTAAACTCAGAAGCTGAGCCCATATGATTTGTTTCTCTTTGTTCATATGATTTTTTATATTTTTTTCTGCCAAAATAAAACTACACTAAAGCAGAAACTTGCATTCACTGTATTTCAAAATTTTTCAAAGTATCCAAAGCAAAAATTAAAAGATTAATGTGAAAAGCATTAGAACAATAATAATACAAAGCATTGCATTTTAAAAGCCAAACATAATGACAGCTGCATCATTTTCAGCCTCTTAAGAACACCTGCATCAGTCAAACAGTCTGGACAGGGATGTTTCAAAAGGATAGTTTTGAAGGCATTTTGGTGCTATTATTTAAATCATCAGTTTAATAACTCTGAGGAGGCATGTAGGTTGCTGTGAACCTCGATGAGTGGTGGAGCTTGCTGTTCCCTTGTCATTTCTAGGCTTGTCTAATTTCTGCTCAGCCTGCCTTATCAGCATGTCAGATGGAAATCAGATCTCTTGCAGAAGCAGTGTTATTACTGTTTTGGTTTTAAGGAGACATAAAACCTGACAGTTTTCTGACATTTTTGGAAATTGGGGGCATGGAAATCTCAGATTGCAATGTTTTTCTGTACATAAGCTTAATAGACTTGACGTTATTTTCCATCCCTCTTTTTTTAAGAGGAACACAGGAGCCAAACTGAGATGTTAACTTCCACAAAGAAAATCTGAATCTGCCCCTTTCTTCTTCTTTTTTCTTTTCTTAATCTGAAAGATCACATAGTCAATTTATATAAACTGGCTTCAGTTTTGTCGAAACCTGTCTGAACATTCATCCAGGCCTGGAGGTTGGTGTCCCTGCCTGTGACAGGGGGTTGGAACTCTGTGATCCTTGGGGTCCCTTCCAACTCATACCATTCTATGATTCTATGATTCATCTTGTTCCATAGCTTGACTGTGTACCATGTAGCACAAATGACTACAAATGAATAGCGTAATATTAGCTATTACCTTTGTTTGCTTCAAAGGTATTGTTTTATGCTCTTTTTGTTGAGAGTAGAATAAAACCAAAGTTAAACATTGATTTGGCCAAACAAAATTAGATATACTAAGACTTTGAATAGCCTATTTCTCCCCTTTTTGTGTCCTTAATTTTCCTTTTGCTCCATTCTCTGTCTGTAGTAACATAATATCCTCAGCCTTTCATGGGTAAAAGATGATCCAAGTGTTTGGGTCATGTTAACTTTATCGATCAACCCAGATAATGAAGACTACAGGCCTTGAAAGGGGGGGGGTGTCGTCTGCAAGACTTCTAGGGGGCATTTCTGTGCTGGCTTCTCTATGCCACTGTTTTCCATTTTCCTTCTTTCTGTGCAATGGTGCATTTTCACTGCCTTTGGTGAACTAAGTCGCAGTTCAGAGTGATGTGGTGCTGCTTGTTAAAAGGATTCAGGGTTATGAATATCCTTGTAACTACACTTATTTTGGCAGCTTTTAAAAAATAACACAATCTTTTCCTACAAATGGGACTCTTTCTTTTTCAAAGGGAAATGCCACAGAGCTGCATGCATACAATTAGGAGGTAGGACGTGGGCTCTAGAAGCCTTCCAGCAACCATTTTGTTAGCTGCACAAAGAGGTTTTGAAAATAAACTTGCTTTTGTGGATCAAGAAGTCCTAATGAACCTAAGACTTGAAGTGCTCAATATGCAGGCAAAAATCAGATTTGCTGCAGCATCAAAAAAAAAACCCTTGGAGGGGGATGCTGAGAGCTGAGGGGAAGAGGCGGGAAGCTTTTGGGGAAACTGGGGATAGAAAGCCACAGAAGGATTCAGTGAGGATTGAGAAGAAAGAAAAAGGATTGCTGGGATCAGTGGGACTGCAGGGTGGAAGGAAAAGTTTTCATTTCTCTGCCATGCAACCTTCCAGTTTTGCATCCACTTGAGTGCTAGGGCTTTCTGCCTTGCATGTCCCAGTATGCTGAGAAGGGACTCAGAAGAATCAGGGGAAAACAAGGGGACAAGGGACTAAATCTGTAAATGGAGAGTGAGTAAAACAGTGTAAGATTAGTGGGAAACTCTGAAAGGTGGTGGGGCAGGATGTGGTGGCATCTCCTGAGGAGTCTGTTCCTCTGTAACCTACTTAAAAGTCCTTACATCCAGCAAGAACTGGGCTGGTTGGACAGCTATGAGACAGAAGGGCTGGGGCTGCCAATCTGCGTTTCATCAGCTAAAGGACTTGTGAATTACATGCTATGTACCCAAAATATGTTGGTGGGTACAAGAAACATTCATTTCATGAGGTAATTTTACTGACTTCACCAGGAATTAATTTAGCTAGTTAAGTTTTAGCACATTAAATGTCAGCAAACTCAGATTTCATTTTTTTTAGTGGAAGTTACATGCTCCTTTAGTACTTTTAAGAATTTTCCTTTTGAAAGGCAGCAAAAAATGCATCAAAAAATCCCCCAAAACCCAGTCTAGGCCTGTGAGATAATCTGAATATGTGATGACTACTCCTTATATGTAAATAATAAACAATGATACTTATTGGAAATTCAAAACATGTACAAATCATCATTAGACTCATCACTTGTATTTTGTTACTGAATTATGAATCCAGGAGAAATGTTCTCATAGCCAGTATCCTGAAAACTCCTATAATGAACTCCCATGACACAGTGGAGATTGCTGCAAATAACTTAAATCAATGTGTTGTACCATCCTGTGAACATGAAATGGAATACAAAATACAACAACAGAAAGGTTGGGAATGGTTGTTCTTTGGTAGTTGGTTTATATTTTATAACTACGGGAACTAAATCAATGTAATGATTCTTTATGCACAAACATTTTCAATCTTGTTGTGGAATTCTTATAAAATATTCAATAGACCAGAGAAAAGATACTAACTTGAAGGGTTCAGGTTATTTTCTTCGTTCTAGAAGGAACATTACTTTAGAGGATTGAAAAATATCCCACAGCATTTTTCTATGAACGGTGCTTCGTGCAACTGTGCGCCTCAGAAAACAGGAATAAAATCCAATAGCTTTATGTAAACATGTTAATCATGCTAGTGAAAAAGTATGTAAACACAGTGACCTTTACTTTAATAAGGTGATGGGGTTTGGCGTGGGAGGGGTGCTATCTGAGCAGTGAGAGGCCATAAACTCCATCTTGCAGATGTTATTTGTGCAGTCAGTTCACTTGAAGGCTCTCCTGGGCACAAGTGGTCACGTCAGGTAGTTCTGCCTACAACTACCTGACAGGAGGGTGTAGAGAGGTGGGTGATAGTCTCTTCAGCCAGGTGAAAGGTGACAGGATGAGGGGGAATGGGCTCAAGCTGTGCCAGGGCAGGTTTAGATTAGATATTAAAAAAAAAAAATAATACTGAAAGAGTTATTGGGGCCTGGAACAGGCTGCCCAGGGAGGGGGCAGAGTCACTGCCCCTGGATGTGTTTAAAAAACAGGTAGATGTGGTACTTAGGGATATGGTTTAACTTAGGATGGGAATGGTTGGACTTGATGATCTTAAAAGTCTTTTCCAATCTTGTGATTCTGCAATTCTGTGTCCTTCGTGGTGAGGTGTTACACAGGTGTATTTCACAGCCACAGCCATCCTATGGGGGTTTCACATGATGCCCTGATTTTGGGTTAAAAGTGCCCTCCCATTACAGGCCTTGAATGGTGATTTAAAAAACCCCAACCCCCCAAACCCTAAACTTTGCATTCAGCCACATTCTTTTCAAACCTACACTATAAATTTCCTTTAAATATATCCTTAAAATAATGCTTTTAAAAATCTATGTCTGTTGCTGTACAGAAGAATGGAAAGCAAGTTTGGCTGTGAGTGGGGCTTTAATTTGTCCTCAGCTATCTTAGACACTTAAGAATGCGATTTGTGGCCTACATGAAAAATGGAGTTGTTTCAGGTAGTGAAGCTCAATTTTTTACTTCAAAGAGCACATAATATTGTGTCTGCTTTTCTGAATAATAGAATTTCACTTTATTCAATGATTTACATTTTATATTTAAGCTTACCATTTAGTTAGCAAACTATTTTATTTATTACTTTTTAAAGAAGAATAATTCTGTTTATACTTCCATGTCCAGGTCATTAATTTTGTCTCTTTATGTCAGAAGGGGATTCCTGAGGTCATCTGCTCCTCTCCTCATTCAGAGCACAGCTAATTTTGAGTCAACCTATCTTGCTCAGGGCCTTATCTATTTGTCTTCTGAATATATCCACTGATGGAGATTCCACTACCTGTCTATAGAAGCATGAGATACCCACCCATTTCCTACAAGTGTAATTCTAGATCCAACTCTTCTGAAGAACTCTGTAGAGTGAAAGAAGGTCACAAGAACTGCTGCCTTATACCAAGGAGGATTTCCTTCTGATGGATAGCACAGTCCAGGGAAGATGAGGCAGCTAAATTCAATTTGTATTGCAAAATGAATCCCTACACTGATGAATTAAGTGACCTGTCACATGGAAATTATTTGGGTTTTGGAAGACTCTGTGAAGGACTTCATGGAGGAATTTATTAAATCCTGCATTCTTGAAGACCAGTAAAGCTGTCTGAATCTTTCTCTGCTCTTTCCAAACAAAAATACTTCCTTTGAGAATGATTCATTGTTCTTTTATGATTTCTAAAAAAATCATTGATATTTTCTTCCAGAGGGAGAGTCTTATTTTGTCTTTTGTATGAAAGCACTTAGCGTCACACATGAAGCATTAAAGAACCATGAGCCAGGCCTGCCCCACATGGCTGAAAATGTTGCAATGTTTTTGTTTGTTTGTTTTTACTGCTTTTCTTCTTGTTTCTCTTCTCTTTTTTTGCAGCCTGATCAATGCTTTTGTATCTTTGATATCATGTCAATGTTACAAATTCAGCTGCTGGTGCTAGAACCACTTCTCTATAAGGAAAGCAGAGTGATGCTATCTCATGGACTCCAGGAATAGAGGAATTATGCAAAATACAAGCAAGAAAATTTAGAGACCATGATTGTAACTTTGTGTGTACAGTTACAACAGTTTCCAGAACAAGGAAAACTGCTGTATTTTAGAAGAAACTATTATTGTTATTATTATTTCTTTAATATTTAAATCAATATTATTTGCCCTTTCATTTCCTTGCTATTACAATTTCACAAAAATATTGTAGAAAGGTAAGATATGCCAAACAATGGTTGCGGTATTTTCAGCTAAACACTGGTGTCCATAAAGTTGTTTCAAATCTCTTTTGTGAATAAGATTCACAAAAACTATCTGCTCTTCATCTAAATGACCCTTTGGGTATTCTGGTGCACTGTGAATTTTCTGATGTGACCGTCCAACCACTCCTGCCTTTGTATGTGCTTCATATTGAACACATTTTACTTTGTAAAACCTCTGGATTTGGTTAGTTTATGCTGGCATTGATACAGGAATGAAGCTTACAATAGCTATCTCAAAAAAAAAAAAAAGAAGCAATGTAAAGTAGTTGTCAGTTCTCCTCTCTCCGCTGGTTTTCTCCTGATCAGTCTCTGAAGGGCTGCTATTTTGATATTCAATGTTTTTTACAGGATTAGCTCCGGTTGCTGGAACGATTTCAACTCACTGTGGCTATGGCAATTGCACTATTTGGAATTAGATTACAGAATTTTCTACTGTGAAAGACAAAAAGGCTGTAGACTGCATTGTTTATGAACTAAATATAATACTACACTAAGTACAGGTTTTGTCCAATGCAGACGTGAAGGTTCCAGAAAAATCAGGCAACCCAAACTCCTGCATGCATCCCCCATCCAGATTTCATTAGAAGACTACTTCTTGTAACTTTTGTTTTTAAATATCTGAGAAGCAGTAAGCTTGTGGATTTCACATGTCAGCTGAGAAAGTTTTTCAGCTCCATCACACTCTGTTTCCTTCACATGCTTTGCAGGAATCATGATTTCTGAGATAAAAGAAATCTCACCTTGTGTCTTCTTTCAAGTAATGAAAACTAATTAGGATCTCTGTTAAAATTGTGTTAGCCAGATGGCAGAAGGTTTCTAGTGCCAGTGATTTTTTTTTTTTCATTAAGAATTAATACTATTAACTTTTAAAGACTGTTTCATTTAGGTGTTGTTAGATTTATTGCAGAAAGTAAAAAATAAATAAAAGAACACTGCCTAAGGCCATTGCTATAGTTTGGTTGTGTCTCATTTCTCTTTAATTCACCGTTGGAGTCTACAAGTTCTTTACCCTTCAGCCCCCACGAACAGTGGAATATTATACATGTATTCTATTATCTTTTAAATAAAACCCCAAACCCAATTCTCTTCCCCTGAAGTGAATCGAGACAGCCTGAAATCCTTTCTGCATGTTCTCAGTTGTGAAAATGCACTTTGAAGAAATCCTTTGGTTCTCATTTTCAGATGTTTTGTTGATATTTTGGGTGTGTTTCTCTTTTTAGCTGTATTAATCACATATTCCTTAGGTTATATGATAAAAGGGATCTCTGAGAAGGAGGCGAGACAGGAGTATTTTTAATGCATACCTAGTTTATCAGTATTAGTTCTCCTCCCTCCCTTTAAATCATGGTTTGCCTCATAAGCTTTTATTGCATAACATTTTATTTTTAAAACCAATCCGATTACCTTAAAAAACCCATTCATCATAGCTAGTTGTTCTCACAATCACTATAATTATATAGGCAAACTGCTTTTCCATGTTGTCTACCTTTTTGCTTACAAAGGTGGTAGCACTTGTTGCCATGACCTGGAGAACGTGTAGCATACAAAAAGCCCACCGAAGAACAGGACACTGTATAGCTTTACAGCCTGAAATAGCCGTGGTGTGAGAGCAGCAGATGCTTGGCTATCCTTCTGAAAGCCCCCAACACTTTTGATGAGAAAGACTCAAGTGTCCACTATAAGGTATCTGCACAAGAGGAGCAACAAACAACAGGGTCAGGTACGTTTCGTACTGCTCCGTTCACCTGTGAGAGGCTGTGTGTTTACATCTGTTCTCTTTGCCTTATTGAAAGTATATATTTATTGGTACAGAACTTCTCATGCATCTTTTTAAAAATATTTTTAACAGACTAGCAAAGTAAGCGTTTGTTTTTCACCTAAACAGCTTTTGGGTATTTGTCCACAACAAGTAACATCTTAGTAACTGCAGTGCCAAACTGGCCAAGGTTTTTTTTTGTTCTAAAAAAAAATAACTAAATAGGTAACAAAGAGTAAGACCCAATAGCATAATGATAAAACCCTTTAAATTTTGAGTTTTCTTGACAAAAATACATTAAATTATTTAAGAAATAGATGTTTTCTAGTACATCTGAGTGCTACTGACCCAACAAAAACCTTCAATTGGAAGGGAACAACTGGAAACTTTCAAAAATACTTTATCTGTGAGTGAAGTCTATGAGATCATTTGAAGAACAGTGTTAGTTAGGTTGAGAAAGAAATCAAAAATCTATCCCATGTCACTTTATCTTTTGCACAGTATACTGATGTTTGTGGTTTCTACTGTAGCTGGACATTAGGAGTGTTCTTTGCTACTATTTTTGGGTCCGAAATGAATGTTGCTCAGTCAATAATTTCTAGATGCCAAAGATACCTATAGCTACTCTTGGCTACCTTCCACTTCTGGAGTATAGAAGCTGTATTTAGTTATTATAATTTAAGTTAATATTAGTATCCCTTTATTTATTTATTAATATAAACCTCTAATATTAATATTAGCATTTAATTTATATAATTGTCCATTTTTCTTTGGCAGCTCAGCAGCTTTGTTCTTGAGTTTAGTTGCAACTCTTGGGTGAGTTCATAAGGTCTTTTTGGAACTTGGAGAAGGGAATTAGATTCCCTGTTTTCAGAGCTAAACCTGTCCAGTTTAAGTGCTACTAAAACTCATGCCTTATTCCAACTTACTTCTTTATGCTGTTATCCCTCAAAACTCATGCTCTGCTAGAACAGCTATGAGTACTTGAGCAATAAAAGCAGGGAACTCTGAAGATGTGTTCAAGCAGAAGATAGGTGTATTCCTTTGTTAAAATATGTAACTTGTCAGAAGTACAAAACTACAAGAATTGGTTGACTTTGATGTATTGAATTAGGAGAAATACTGTGCCAACGATTTCCCTTCACTTGGTGAAAGTAAGTTATGTCTGATGTGACTCTGGATAAGAAGAAGGGGTCTGTCACAACCACCTATTGCTCCACCAGGCCATGTCTAGGTACGTTCATCAGATGGAAGTGAGTCAAATCTGGGTGTTCTTTATGTGGTGACCATTACTAAATGAGGGCAATAGATCTTTGGAAAGAATTATTTTTCCTGTAATATGTTACTGGATTTGTTCAGATTGGGGAACTCTGGTGGATCATAGGCACTTCCTTATCTATGAGGTTGAGTAACTCTACCTTCTGTGAATTGCCCAGCATAGAAAAGACTATCCTGACAAGTAACTATTGATCTTTTCCTGTCTCTTCAGTTTGGTGCAATACAGCTGATAAACACTTCATCAGCTGCTGCCTGCAGCATCTCTCCTTCATTTCTTGTTCTCCTGACCATCTTGGTTTTTTTGACAATGATCCTGATACTGTAGTGAACAGGGGAAAATATTGCTGTCTGAAGGAAATAAAGGGGATCAAGAAATGTACAAATGATCCAAAGTGAGTAAAAACTTTGAATATTGGTCCTGTGTTCATCTTCAGTGGGCTTTGCCTCTGACAATATGAAAGGAAATTACAAATGCTTGTTGAGACAAGTGTTATTCATGTTCGCCATTTATGCCAATTTGCTGGCTGTGCTCCTAATTAATCATTCCTTTAGGCTCCCATTTAGTTTCTGACAATTGCTAACACATGCTTTCAAAAGCTGCACCCTATAGACTGACACTGTTTGTGGGTGTTTTCTGAAGGAGAGGATGTGGCCATGGTAATGCATTCCACAGCGCTTTGAAATGAATTCCCAAGTGCTTCAATCACTATTCTTTGCTCTAGGCCAAAAGCAAACATTGTTCTTGCTGAATGAGAGTTTCATTTACCAGTACTGAGATATGAAAATACCAAGATTCCATTACATGGGATGTATTTAAATGGAATATTATGAAAATGGAGATTGTGTAACCCTCTGCATGAAATAAATGCAGCTTGAAAGGAAAGATGTCCACGCTAAACACTGCTGTCTTTCCATGGTGTTCGACTGCTGCTTGCCTTTGTGCAGGAAGCAAGACGCAAAGGTGGTGACACCCCCGTTAGTGCAACCTCAGTAAACATGAATTTAATTATACAAACAGGATAAGTTTCAGGGCTCTTCCTTGGTTGTGTGTAAGACAGGCACAGGGAAGAAAAGAAACTTCTTCCCTGCAAAAGTCTCTCACATTACACAGTAATTAGTCAAAATACCTAAATAGCCTTTGGATGAAGGTCTGGAACCAGGCAGGACCCACTTGGGTGCATCCGTCACTACTTTGTGAAGGCAGGCTCCAGCCTGCCCGCTTGCTGCCTCAAGAAATCTTGACATTCTTTTCTTCTTTGTGAAGATCATCTTTCCTGGTCCCTTGGTAGAGTAGACTTGTTCTCATCTGGGCAGGGTAGGGAATGGAGCATGCCCACTTCTGAGTAAATGAATACAGTCTGTAGTTATTTTCTGTGGTTTGGGTTTTTTCCTTTTTTACTTCTAGGGTCACTGACAAAAGCACTTCTCCAGTCATGAGTAAAGGCATGGGAGGAAGATGGGGTTTTGTTTCTGTCCTCAGTTTCTTAGCCAGCTCTAAGTAAAGGACTGCTGAAGCACATTGGGTTTCATCCAGAGCCTTTCACTGTGCTCCAGGTCTCACCCTGGGTCCCGCATCCCACATTTCAGTGCAGTGCAGCCCACACTTCTCTCCCCTAAGATCTCACCCTGAATCTTTCTACCTGTATTTCAATACATAGTGTCTATGCAGGTTTTAGACCATAATGTATTTTAGGAGGACCTTTCTTGTGGTTTCCTGTGCTGTTTCTGGTGGTACTGGTCAGTCCCATGCTACCTGCTATCACATGTTACTCGAAACTAAGATGGCAAAGAGGCAATTAGTAATAGCAAGTGGGTTGTTTCCCTCGTTGATTTGCATTGCCACATAAATCAATGCCTGGTGTTCATGGAGCTGTACAGAGACAGGTGTTACTCTGACATGACAGTTTCTGAAGTGATGGACTTCTCTGTTGATCCCTCAGGTCTTGGCTGTTGTTCACAAATACATAGTTAAAGCGTTGGAGAGAAAATGTGACTCAAGCGTAACCATGCAAGGTAATGCAATAAACACCATGTAAAAGCCATGTCTGCCCAAGTCTGTGGAGAGCTGGAGACAGTAGCACTCAGTCTGAGGTCGCCTGCTCACTTCAGCTGAGCCTCATTCATCCCCACCACGGTAATTTCTTTAACGTTCAGCAAATCTTCTAGGTCTTTTCCAACCTTGATAATTCTGTGATTCTGTGATTCTGTGAAATGGCAATGTATTCCATCATAAATTTTGTTCTCAGGAGACTTCTCTCCTTGTGCTTAAAATTTTATGCAGAATATTATTTTTAGATAGTATTCTCATAGAAACCAGACTCATCCCAGAATTATGCTACATTCAGTTACTACTTGTAAAGATTTTTAATTAGAATATAATGATTTTGTGCACAAGGTACTGATTTGGGATGTGAGAGGCCTCCATTCTACTGCTGATTTCATCACGGACCTGCAATTTATTCTCAGACTTATTCCTTAATTGTGTCTGTTCCTCCTCTACTGTTCATCTGCCATGTCTCTTGAAGACTGCAAATGTTTTAGGGAAAGGGATTTTTTTTTTCTACTGAGATGTATAGAGCAAAAAGAATGCAACTCTGATCTCATCAAAGGACTTCAGTCCTTACTATGTAGCATTTATAATACTCATTATTAATCATATATTCCAGAGTGGCATCCTTAGGTCCAATTTTGAAAGTTAAAGCAGTTAGCAATTTCTGAGATAGTTCAGATCTTTGGGAAAAAAAATTACCTGTGTTCTTCTGTTGATGTAACTCAGCTCCCAATCCTATAACGACCTGTCTGCAAATCTGAGCCTACTGTTGAGCAGCTTTAGTGATGAGCAGAGCTGCTCATGTTTGCAATGTTAAGTGCGTGTGTGAGCTATTGAATTGGAATAAAATATTAGAAAACATGTTCTTTCCATTGTTTTGAAATGCTGGTTTGTGATCTCGCATACAAATCTTCTTTGCTCTGTATAGATGATTTCTGATTTCTGACCCTCACAGGAATGAGTTATTGGATGTACTATATTCTCACAAGCAATTTATACTAGCCCTCAAATGTAGGCATTTTTGGTGAAAATACCATCATGTTCTTTGCATTAGCTGCCTCACTGTAGGAATATGGAAAGCCATGGAATTTCAGGCTTTCTTACTGTCTTTTAATTATGTGCAAACCAAAATTAATGAGCCAGTTCTCTGCATGTGAGAGAAGTCAGCAGTTTTTGGATATTTCTGTACGTACACTTCACAGATTCTGACTGAGGTTAGGAAGCTACTGTATCACGAATTAATCTCATTCTGGAGGAGATGTCTAAGAAAATTAGGTGATTACTCTCTGAGAGTGCCTGTTTCTCTCTAATGTCTGTAGGAGCAGTGCGGGCAACTAGCTCAGATGAATTGCCTGGCACTGGGTAAGATGAATACCCTGGTGATAGACCATGGGGGAACTACGACAGACTCAGTCCTGGATGAGCAGGATGAGTAAAGGAAGCTACCTCTGTGGCTTAAGGACAGTTCCTTTCTGTGGGAGCACCAAAATTGAGAAGTTTTCTTGTATTATAAGAAAGTTAGAGGTTGTTGTTAAAAAACCCCAAGCACTTAAAACTATTTCAGTTTCTGATTTTGCCTCAATGAGTGCAGGTGTGGCAGGTAAGTATACATAGAGTGGTTTTATGTTTATAATTGCCCCTTTTTCTGGTCTTGATTTAGGCAATTTTTCTGAAACACTGGAAGAATGCTCGTAAGCTCTATACTGATGTTTTGACATCAAAAATATTATGGAAGGGATAACCCTGAATATAAGTCTCCTAGAATGCTGGGGCTTTGGAAAAAGTATGCAGTTTCTCCTCGAAGACCAGTACTCAAAGACCAGTACTGCTGAGCCAGCAGTGTGCCCTGGTGGCTAAGAGGGCCAATGGCATCCTGGAGTGCATCAAGAGGAGTGTGGCCAGCAGGTCGAAGGAGGTGATCCTACCCCACTACTCTGCCCTGGTCAGGCCCCACCTGGAGTATTGTGTCCAGTTCTGGGCTCCCTGGTATAAAAAAGCCAGGGATCTCCTGGAGAAAGTCCAGCGGAGGCTACGAAGGGGGTGAAGGGCCTGGAGCATCTCCTCTGTGAGGAAAGGCTGAGTGAGCTGGGGCTGTTCAGCCTGGAGAAAAGAAGATTAAGGGGGGACCTGATTAATGTTTATAAATATCTGAAGTATGGGATGCCAGGGGAAATGGCCAGCCCCTTTTCAGTGGTCTGTGGGGACAGGACAAGGGGCAATGGCTGCAGGTTAGAGCATAGGAAGTTCCACACCAACATGTGGAAGAACTTTTACACAGTGAGGGTGAGGGAGCACTGGGACAGGCTGCCCAGGGAGGTGTTGGAGTCTTTTTCTCTGGAGATATTCCAACCCAGTCTGGACACCTTCCTGTGCAATATGAGCTGGGGAGCTGCTTTGTCGGGGGGGTTGGACCCGATGATCTCTCAAGGTCCCTTCCAACCCCTACGAATCTATGATTCTATCATTCTGTGATTCAATGTAAGACTACTTCACGCAGCCAGTGGTAGTAGCAATAGCCTATTGAAAACCTGAGAAACTACAATCATACAGGTCTGAAAAGTCCCTGGTAAGGGGTGACTTGGTCCAGATGGCACTATAGTTGGACTCCATGATCTCAAATGTCTTTTCCAACCCAGTGATTCTATAATTCGACACAATACTTTTTGTGTCATATAGGAGCACTTATTTTTTTCTGGGATGCTGGTAAGTGGGGACAAAGCAAAACCAGATTGTCCCAAGGCAAAATTTTCTTTTAAAATATTTTATGTTGTATTGGAGCAAAATGTTTAAAGTATTTGTAGGGAAAATAGGCTTTTCTGGAAATCACCAGAACATTTTGTTTTGACTTGGTCTGATAGCAATCCATGATTGCCTACAATTGCCTGATGTCTCATCTGAGCTGTGATTTGAGTTGTGTGAGGATCTGAGGAGCCACTCACCATGTAGTGATTTGCAACAACTGCAGCAGAGCAAGATTTTGTTTTGGCTGTCCAGAAATGTACCTTCCTTTATAGCCTGTCTTTGAATTTTGGGCAGCTGAAGTGTGAATCACAAGGCTCACATCCTTGGTGGACCTCAGAAATGTACCAGAAGGCCATATAGTTTGCCTTCAGCTGCTGGTTATCAGCAGATGTTCAGTACAGACACAGGTACCTCTGAAATGCTTTTGGAGATTCCTGCTGCAAGGCCAATCTAAAACCTTTTAATTGCAAAGTTATGGAGGAACTATGTCATTTTACAGTGAGTTGGTAGACAGCTAGCCACGTGCACTTAGGTGTGTTTAACTGCCCTCTGAGGGCAGGAATCACATGTGGACATGCTTCCCATGATAATGTAGCCATCACTCCATATGTGTAACTCATAAAAATATATGGCCCTGCCACCAGACCTGGCAGGTAAACTGAAGTTCACATAAGCTGATGCTGCAAGTGTCAGTCTGAGGGTGATGGATAGAGCTTGATGTGCAAACTGCGCATGTTTGCAGGCAGGAGAGGTTGTGCCAGGTGCAAGAGGATCTAGATAAGGCTGGAATGAGAGAATCTCAGACAGGGTTCCCATAAAACAAAGATAAGGATGAAATGTCTTACATAAGCTGCCTTGTCACGATACAAAAGAGATTAAAGGCCTGGCAATGAGCACAGTGACCTTAGTCAAAACCTTTTGGTGTTTTATGCCATTCCATTTCTCCCAGACACATGTGAAACTTTATCATTAAAAGTCGCTCGACCAAATATGCAGCTTTTCTTGGGTTCAGTAAATCTGTCAAGTTTTCTCAACCCAGCTGTGGCTGGTCTTTGAACCAGTCAGTGGGCTGGGACCTCCTGACTAAGAATCTGTTGGCATTGCAGCGCTTGGGACCTTGACATAGACACAACACCACCACTGAAAGAAGAGCAGCAACCCCCAGCTGTTGCTGGTGATCACCAACCACCACGGCAAAAGACATTAAATGGTTACATCCCAGGTGCAATTTGCTATGGGGCCAGAGGATGAAGGGGGTGTTTCAGATTGGGATAATCTGACTTAAGGGAGATTTGCTTTGATTGCCTTAATGGATTTGATGTGTTTCAAGCAAAAATGATGTTTTGCCATAGGGAAAACACTTTGTTGGAGAATTTCCTATCAGTGTGACTCGCAAGGAAGCTTCTTCATTTAATCAAATACCTGTCAAGCACACTTCACATGTCTCTCGCAGCAATTAAAGGAGCCATTTTCTTCAAGTAATAAGGGGTTTGGTTAGACATTATTTTAAATGTAAAATATGGCATGTTTTGTCAAGAGTATCTTTTAAAACGACAGTCTTGCTTTACTCTCGGATTTTCACCCCGTGACTGACCGGTTAGTGCTGAAATCACAGTCAGGGCAATAATTTACCACGTTTTTAATTGGTTTGCTATTTGCCTCTGATATTTTGCTCAATAAAAAACCATAGATTTTTTAAAGTTTTTTTTTTTCCTGAGAAAGGGCTAAGTATCAAAATTCAGACACCACCACGGAAAGGTGCAGTACATTTATGACCTTGTGTGATTAGTGATCTCTGAATCTAATCTTAAGGTACTTTAATGGACTATAATTATCTACAGTGTATAGTTACTGCCTTTCCTGAGATTGATTTAAAATTGCCTCAGGAGTCAAGTGCTGTGTAATTATCTGATAAGAACTAAACTTGATACTCTGACTGGAAACTTTTGGAAACACAAAAATAAATACAGTTCAGGATAAAACTTACTGCTGCCCAGCTTCAAAAAATGGAATCTGTTCTCACAGGGTGTTTCTGCAGTGACAGATAAAGAAGAAAAGGGGAAAAACTTACAACCGTTTTCAAGATATCAGCCTAATTTAGCAAACTTAGTGGAAGGTGGGCTTGCCCTCTGCCACAGATGTTCATACAGAGTCACAAGCAGAAGAGAAGAAGGTGGAAAAGAGAGATACATGTGCACTTCCTCTTACCCAGGTGCTAGACAGTAGGTTTTATAATAAAATAAACAAGGTGCTAGGGAGATTGTGTTTATGGAAATGAATGACTTCAGGAGGGGAGGCAGGTTTTGCAGACATCCTGCAAGTTGTTTTCTGTCCCTGGGTGTATGTGCTCAGTGCTAATGCCAGAGTTTTTAGAAGACAACCTCTGTTTTGGTGTGATGTTCTCACTGGAGTTGATGCAGCTAGGACCAATGCCATTTCAAAGCTTCACCAAATTCATCACTTTTTAGTATTTAACATACGGTGCTGGAAGAACTGCTGAGTGTAGCATGTTCTAGCAAAATCAGAACATTCAATTGCTTTCAGATAAGTTTATTAAAAATTCCCCTTTCCGTGTACTTTTCCTATTATTTTAAAAACCTTTTTGTTCTTTGGAACTATCAACAGTCAGAGATTCCTTGAGAAGTTTGCTGTCAGAGGCAGAATGGGACCATAGACTCCCTTCATCTGTTGACTGCAGTAAGAGTTTGGGCATTTGTGTCAAATGTCATCTCAAGGAATAATTGATTCTGTTTTGCTTTAAGAGTATGAAGATCCATTGATCCCATCTGCACTGGGACAAGGAATAGTGGATATCGGGGTGGACTTCAGAATGCTGAGTCCTTGAGGATTTTTTTCTTTTCTTTTTTCTTGCTGCTAGCCTGGCTTGGTTAGGGCTGGAATGCAGTGTTTAGGAAAATATGGGGTGTGATGATGAGCTGCAGAGTGGGCCAAGCTTTTCCAAGTTCAACCCTAGTTATGCCTCACTGTCCAACCTGCATTGAAAAGAGTTTGTGTCAATGGTACGATGCTGAGAATAGTCATGCTGTGCCTCCAGAGGCTTCACGAGTTGACAGGAGTAAAACTTAGGGCAGGAACCCATACCTATATCATAAAATCATAGAATGGTCAGGGCTGGAAGGGACCTTAAGGATCATCAAGTTCCAAGCACCCTGCCATGGGCAGGGACACCTCTCACCAGACCAGGCTGCTCAAGGCCTCCATCCAACCCAACCTTGAACACCTCCAGAGAGGGGGCAGCCACCACTCCCCTGGACACCCTGTGCCAGGGCCTCACCACCCTCACAGTGAAGAATTTCTTCCTAATATCCAACCTAAATTTACCCCCTTCCAATGTAACACCATTCCTCCTTGTCCTATCACTGCATGCCCTTCTAAAATTTCCCTCCCCAGCTTTCTGTAGGCCCCTTCAGGTACTTGAAGGACACTATTAGGTCTCCCTGGAGCCTTCTCTTCTCCAGCCTGAACAAGCCCAACTCTCAGCCTATCTGCATAGGAGAGGTGCTCCAGCCCTCTGATCATCTTTGTGGCCCTTCTCTGGACCTGTTCCAACAGGTCCACGCAATTCTTATGTTGGGAATTCCAGAACTGGACACAGCACTTCAGGTGGGGTCTCACCAGAGCAAAGGCTCAGAATCACCTCCCTTGACCTGCTGGCCACACATTGTTGGCTCATGTTGAGCTTCTCATCCACCATTATATATCCCTGAACATATACCTTTCATATAAACAGGACCATGGTTAAAGGTGAGAGATACAGTAAGAGACCACATGGAGCCTGGAATGCCAGTAATTTCTTTTAATCAAACACCCACTTTCTGTTAGAGCACATTCTCACTCCCTTTAGGTGTTAGTGACTTACCTGCTGGGTTAACTAAATAGAAATGACCATGTGATGAATAAAACCTAACACAAAACTTGTTGTACCTTCCATAACATAATTGAGTTTTAGACCTTTCTATGGGGAATGAAGGTAAATCAGTCTGTGAGATGGAAGCTGTTTGTTGCTTAAGAATCACTGACTGTGACTAGGTTATAATCAGTGTAGACAGGAGGCAGTTCGTGTGTACTTAAGGCTTCAAAAAGGTAAATTTCTCAGAGTGAAAGGACTTAAAAGACAAAAATCAGTTGAAAGGAAAATTTAGAAGGGTAAAATGTGAATGGAGTTTGGAGCTTGGAGGACATCCCCATCAAAATTCAACAACAGAAGGAAGGAAAAAAAGGGAGGAGGAAGGGAGGAAGAAAAAAAGAACCATTTCTTGTTTAAAGTCTGTTCTAGTTCAGTGGAGAAGTGAAGGAAAAAGTTAGAAATAAAAAAGAAAAAAAAAGAGAAGCAATGCAAAAAGGGTCAAAAAAGGAAATTAGCTGGCAATATGATATGGAATCTAAAATTACTGAGAAAGAACCATGCCTGGCAGAAGCACTTTCTTATGTAGCTTTGAAAGAAGAATCCTTTGCAGTGTTACAAGCCCACTGGTGGATGAGGATAATAAAATCTCTAATAGTGATTCAGAAATGGCAACATGATTAAATATTTATAAAGAACTACCCTGTGCATTGAAGTTCACATGTCATCTGAATATTTCCAGCTTGGTTAGCATGACATCAGCTGTGGATCTGATACGGTTTTCAATTAATGCAGAATGAGAGGATGGGAGTAGAATGAACATCAGAGAGCATGGTTGATGGAAATAGGGTCTTGCCAAGCAAGACTTGTTTAATCATGATGAGATTACAAATTTAGGTGGTAAAGGAAGTGGTGAGCTTGACATACTTTGTCCAATAGACTTTTGTAAGGAATTTAACCCAGTTTGCATTACGTGTCGTAAAAGAATTAGTGATACCATATCAGGGAAGTTCCCATTAATTGGATTAAAACCTGACTGACACAGCTGAAGATGTAGCTACTGTAGAATAATCACCAGATTTTTTAATTATCCTTTTTCCCTTCATAACTAGAGTCTGCATGGATTAGGAGTGGGCAGAAGCTTTTCTATATTTTTATCTAGAAACAGTGCAAACTCACTGCAGATAAAGTGTGGAGATGACAGAAGGCTGATGAAGTGCTAAATAATTAGGAGGCTTGGGAATGATCTAGATAGCTTGGTAAGTCAGCTCACTCAAAATGAGTTTGTTTTAATATCATCAAAGTAAGGTCAGGCAAGGTTTATATCTTTTTTTTTTTAAACAATTTCTGCATCAGGGAAAAAAAAGGAAAAAGAAAAAGACAGTGTTCAGCTGTGTAAGCCCCTCCTAAGCTCATACATAGAGGAGGGAGGAATGAAAATCAAACCTATAAACTAGGATGCCTTCAGATGAGTGAATACCATAAAAAAAAAAATCAAAACAAAACCCCCAACCAAACCCCCAAAACTAGAAGTAGTAATTTAAGGCTTCTTGTCAACCCAGATAAAATCTAATCTTTGTCATAATGATGAAATACATCCCTGACAGAGTGAGGGTGGAATAGAGCTGGAAGAGGTCAAAGGGGCTTTTAGGGGACTACAAGGGTCTGGGGACCCCCCTGTGAAGGTCCTTGTAGCAGCAGGTAACGTGGGGTGCTCAGTTTGCTGATAAGACAGTAATGGCAAGGTGTCGTGGGGGTTAGTCCCAGCCTCTCAGCCCACTTTTGGGACCGTTCCCTTCAGCTCTACAGTTCCCCAGAGAGCAGGATGCCTGACCACATCACACTGCTCCGCAGTAAGCCGGGCAAAGTGTCAGCTCAGGAGTGATGCTGCAGTTTCACAGGGGTCAGCTGCTGGCAGAGTTCAGCAGGGAGAAGCCTGACCTCTTCCCATCTTGACTTCAGAGCAGTCATTAGTGGGGAAGAGAGTGTATTTTCCACCGAGGCGCAATGCGGTTCTGTACCCTGGCTGAAGTTTTCACTGCAGTACAAATGTAAGCAGGGCTGCTAGATTTTTGTTCTGGATATATAATTTACTAGCTCTTTTGAAGCAAATGTCACTTTCTTTTTATATTTACGAACAGCTGGGGATCATGAGGCAGTTGTTTAAGGAACCGTATTTACTTTTAGACATAAACAAAATATTAAAGTGCCCTCCAGAAATCTCTGTGCTCACACAAACAGCTCATATTCTATATTATTTATATGCGTGAGTGTGTGGGTTGCTGCAGCTTGTTTCTGTCTGATACATTAGCTCTCCCTGTCTGACAGGCTCTCTCTAGATAAAGCAATCTGCAGAGAGTGGCCACACACTTGCTGGAGGGGCACTCCACCAAAGTTGTTACAGAAAAAAAATATTCCTTTTTCTTTCCTCTTAGATGAGGGAGGTGGAAAAAAGAATCTCCCTGAACATGAACTTTCCCTGCTGGCAAAATCTTCATAGATTTTCCTTACAAAAGAATCAAGGAAAATGAAAATAGGCATTTTGCACAACTTGGAAGACTGTAATGGAAAGATACAACACTGATAAACTGGATCCTATTCTCCTTACTCATGCTGAGCACCAGCAGACGTGAGAAGGCATGAATTCTTTCAACCTATTACATATACATGCTTGCAGTCTTAAAGTTCTCCTTGAGTCACACAGGGTCTCCTGCCTACTGCAGAGATTGCCATTGACCTCTGTGCAGTTCGCATTCATTTTAAAAATACAGAGAAGAGGAAACTCTATTCTGGAAGGTTAATTAGAGTGTTCAAGGTTTCTAGATTGCAACTCTCATTTTCACTAAATGATTTCATGTACAATTGCCTGACGACAGCCTTTCTAAGGGCCTTCCTTGGGCTTGCCAGAGGACAGGGTGGGAGAAGCACAGAGCACACCTTTCGAATACAGAACAGCAGTTTGTCAATTTGGATGAAAATTCTCACAAACAAGTCGACAGATGTGTTAGAAAGGCAGAGGGAGCGACCGAGAGTGATGACTTCATACGTGGTTCCAGAGGGTTTGCTCATGTAGGAGTGGGGAATTACCTATGAGCTGCATCCTGGATTCCCTGGGGCTTTCCTGACTCACACCAGAGGAATTTTGGCCTTTCACCTTTGCAAGAACAAGCATGACATGTTAGGAGTCAACTTTCTCTAAACATGGTGGATTTTTTTTTTTTTCCCAATCCTTCCAGCTTTGGTTAAGACTAGAAGAAGGGTGTAAGTGGACAGTTCTCTGTGGCATTCCAGCTCTTCTAGTTCTGGCCATATGCAGGGAAACTGGGAAACTAAATGTAGAGGGGAATTAATTTAATGAGGGGGATAAACTGCTTCTCTATCATCAGCACTGGCCACTTGGCAGGTGGGCTGGAGGCAGGGCTCACTCAAATCAGTGACCGGGAGATACAGGAAAGCTGGTGGGAATCATGATGCTGCATGAGGACAACAGGTTCTGAGGTAGGGCTTGTGAGAGGCAGAGCCTCTCCTGTTCAAAGGCTTTCATCACAAAAGTAGCAGCAACCTCACCATCCTCCCTTCCAATCCTGGCTGCTACATTATGGATGTGTCCATCTTGAGTGGCTTATGTCTCCATCTGGGCTCTTCTCCTGAAGTGATTGACATGCATCTAGCAACGATATTTACTCTCCAGATACACTAACCTTATAAACTTGGTGTTCTGAGACAGCCTAAGTTTATATTGACTCAAACACATTATAAATTTGGGTTATATCTATATTATCAGAGGAAAAATTTGATGATTACACGACAAGATGCCAGGAAAAACCCAAACAATCTGAGACCTATGAAAATCAGCAGTATGTGCTGAGAAAAATCAATAAGTAATTTGCCCAGAGAATCCCAAAGAGAATGCATGTTTTTTGTGACTTAGAATAACTTTTGCTTATTGATTCCTAGAATCTCCCAAACAGGGAGAAATGTAAATACTGGGATCCTGCCTCTCTGGAGTTCAGTGGGAGGAGGATCAGGCCCGGAGCTGCCAGCTTTGGGATTTACAAAGGTATGCTCTGCTGCTTAATGAAACTGTTTAATTAGAAAACTTTGTCACGGCCTATATGTGGCTTGAAGGCAGTTTTATCAAACGGGCTGAATAATTCTTTACAACTGTTAAAGCTGATTGGTATTCTTAGCTTTGAAGGGAGACAAACACAGAAAGCACCGGTAATGAGAGCTGGGCAGCATGTAGGGTCTCTTTGAGTCTTTGTCTTTTGAGAGGGTACTTGTGCCACCTTACAAGACAAAATTAAACTGAAATATTCACAACTGTGTATTTTGACTGGTTTTGAGTCAAAACCCAGTTTAACTCAATATGTCTGTGCATGTGACCATGCCTGCTTTTAACTAGTTTAACTCTATTTTCACACTGTTCTTTTAATTTTCATTTAAAAAAGCTTCTTACTCACACTGATGGATAACAAAGGGCAGGAGGGGCCATCCACAAGTGAGAGTGACAATCCCCTTATTCCTGATGTGTCAAAGGATCAACCTTGTATTATTCCTTGCTTGAATTTTTTTTTTATAAATATGCAAATGTACCCAAAATATTGAAAATTCATGGCAGAAGAAAGAAATGAAAATTATGACAAACACACTTCTCTCAGTTCCTATAAATGTCATTATTTTTGCATTCCAGTTATTCCAGCAGTCTTCCTGACTTAGCATGGGGTGTGATCTAATTTTACTACCCGGTACCTCCTGGCTTCATTCTCTAAAACTCAAGCTCATTTCTGTTACATCACAGGACCCACCTCAGAGAGAAATGGGCTGGGATATATCTCAGTGTATGACAAAGAAAGATGATGTTTGAGGGACAGCTAAGTCAAAGTCACAGTGATAAAGCAGATTGCTGGATTTGGATTTATGTCTCATCCACTTCATCTGGGAAAATTTTTGACTTGCACCTAATATCCAAATCTACCCCTTCCATTAAAAATTTGAGACAAACATTTCCTAGATAAGCACTGCTCCCAGATAAATAGGATGCTGCATATGAACAGGAACTGTGGTGGTAAAGGAAGACTGTTCAGATTATTCAGAAGATTAGGGAGCGTGGTTTCTGAAAGGATCAATTCCAGCTTCGTGCCATTCTTGTGGATTTTATAAAATAGATCCAAAGAGTTAGATTTTTAAAAGACAGGTAGGAACCAAGTATAAAAACCTTGGGTGAGAGTTTTAGAAATGCTCTGTGACCACCAGCACAGGCTTTAACCTGTGGACATATTTTGTGAAGATTAATGTTCAGTACGAAGAATTAATTTCTTTTTTATTTTTGTTATATAGCCCTGACTAGTCAAAATTTCCCTTATTACTGCTTCTGTCCACTGCCTCTTCTGCTTCTTGCTGCACACATCTGAGATTGTCTGGCTTGAGCTTAGCTGAAGTCTTCTCCAGGCTGAACAGTGGCAGCCCTCTCAGCCTGTCAGATGTCATATGGCAGACGTTTCAATCCCTTCATAATGTTTGTGACCCTTCACTAGCCTCTCTCCAGTATGTGCATGTCTTTCCTGTAATGTGTAGCCCAGACCTGGACACAGTGCTCCAGGTGTGGCCCCATGGCTGCTGAGCAGTGGGGAAGGATCACCTCCCTCGACAAGGTGGCAACACTCCTCCTAGTGCAGCCTAAGACACCATTGGCCACCTTTGTGGCAAGGGCTTTCTGCTGGCTCATGGTCAACCTGGTGTCCACCAAGGCCTCCAGGTCATTCTCCATCCAGCTGGTTGGCCCTTAGCCTGCACTGACATTATCCCACCCCAGGGGCATTTTCCTTTATTGCCTTTATTGAATTTCAGGAGGCTCATGTTTACCCAATTTTTCCATCCTGTGGAGGTCTTTCTGAATGGTGTCCGGACCTGCCAGTACATCAACTACTCCTCCCCAGTTATGAATCATGGGTGATTTTGATGTGAGTGCACTCTAACCCATCACTTGTGTAAGTTAACAAACTCATGGAGCAATACTGGCACCAGCATTGACTCTTGAGGGATAAGACTGAATTTACAAGTTGCCTTTCTTAAAGAGAATCCATGGAGTTTTCCAGTGACTCCTGCTCCTGACTGTGGTGGCTCTTTGTGGACAGCCACAGCAGTTTCAAGATATGAGTGGCCTCTCAGATGTAAGTGGTGACTGAATTATGCAGCGCCTTCTTAGTGATAATAAGTTCAGTCTCTCACTGTGTGTTAAAGAACACTAACAAGACTGACAACTTAGGTATATTTAATGCATTTTTATATATATGTATATATATATGTATTTTTCCAGGGCATCAGTATCAAGATTTGAGAATAGACTTGCCTTAACAATTCTAAGAAACACAAAGAGAGCTCCACAGCTTCAGGGTTCCTTGCTCACCTTACAAGGTTAGGGGATCTGGGTGCTGTGCCCCAGTTTCCTCTGTCCCTCTGTCATACCAAAAAACTTCTGTGAATCCCATCCCAAGGTTACTCATGGGATTACTGGGAGGGGGAGCATATTTTCCTTTAACAATTCACAGTCATGCAGTTCAAGAGAGAATATAACATTTTGTGAAATAAACTCAGGAGGCTTCCCTCTACATGCATGTGACTTTTGGAGATAAAGTTCTGCACTTCATTACAGTTCCTCTCTTTTCTGGGGGAGCTGATGTGGGTAGAGTTCTCTATGAGCTCATAAAGAATATATTTTTCATTTTTTAAGAGGTTTCCTTTTAAAATCGAAACCTCATATCCTTGGGTTTTAGGAAAGAAGACACAAAAGAGCCTTTCAGCAGCTGTTTTTCCCTGAAACACTTTAAAAAATAGGTAAGAATGGTTATTCTGAATTTGAAAATAGACTTACTGCAGCTAGCATTCCTACTGCTAAAATTCTTTAACTGGAAAATAGAACATGAAAACCTTCTAGCTAAAGCTTTGCAGATGCACCACAGTGGGCACTGTACCCCATGTTCTGATGGAAGAAGCTGCATGGGAAAATAACTTTGTGTAAGGTAGGACTCTTGCAGTCATGCAGGGCTGTTTGGAAGGGTATAGAGCGATAAGGATGAGGGGCAATGGTTTTAAACAAGAGCAGAGCAGCTTTAGATTAGACCTTAGGAAGAAGTTCATCATGCTGAGGGTGATGAGACACTAGCACAGGTTGCATGGAGAGGTGATGGAGACTCCATCCCTGGAGATATTCAAGTTCAGGCTTGATGAAGCTCTGAGAAACCTCATCTAGTAAAAATGTCCCTGCTATAAATATGCATTGTGGATGCTGATGAACAGTTCTCTTCTTTTATCAGGCATTGCAGCTGCCCACTGAGGCAGCTCAGTCACCATCCCTGCATGTATTTAAAAGATGGGTAGATGAGGTGCTCAGGGATATGGTTTAGTAGAGGACAGGAACAGTTGGACTTGATGATCTTAAAGGTCTTTTCCAACCCAGTGATGCTGTGATTCTGACTGGTTGTACCTGGGGGTCTCAGGGTGCCATGGTGCCCCATGTTTGCATGGGATGCAGACATCTGAGGCCAGCACAGAGGGGTGGTCAAACCGCAGGCATGTCTCAGCGTGAGCTTGGTCCACTCAATGTTGGTCCTCTCAGTGTCAGTCCTCTCAGGACTCCAGGTGACTTCTGTGTTTATATCAGCCACTATTTATCAGTGCTAAAACTGTCCAGACTTACTGGTGAAAGCAGTCTGAGGAGGTAAGAGCAACACAGCAGAGCAGCTGCCTGATAATTTTTCAGACTGCAAACTGCTAGCAAAAAATCTCTGCAATTCACATCCTCCTTTCAGTGGAAAGATTTTGTCATTTTTTCTGGAGCTCTGTTAGAATCAGTCTACAATTGCCATAATTTTCCTAACTAGTTACAGACGTTGGGCTAAAACACCTCACAAGGATGAGGTAAATGGCAATTTCTCTTGCCTGTCCAGCTCTGGCTGTTGTAAATGAAAATATCTATAGTACCTATATTTACTACATTTAAAACTGCTGCCACATGACTCCTGGTGCCTTAATAACAACCGCAAACCAGATATTATTTTATTTTTTTTCATAGTGCTGGACATTTTCACCCTGTTGTGTTATTTTTTGTTCTTTTTTAAATTTAAGTTTGTGCTATTAGACCAGGCTGTGGCATTTTGCTAAGGAAGAAACTGAGGCTGCTGATTCGTTCAACACCTGTCATTATTTTAAAGCAGGCCGACAGCTTTAATAAAACCTTTTTGCAGGGAAAGAAAGAGCTGTATTTTACAGGGTCTGGTGGGAAAACAGGCATTTCCATTCCCTGCTGCACCCTGCCTGCCTCTGCTTAGCATGTGTTGGTGCTGAATCAATAATTGCTGCTCTCACCACCTCCAAACTCTTGTCTCTCGGTGACTGGGAATTTAAACAAGTAACTCCCAAAACAGTACAGTCTCTTGCATGCTTGTTAGCTTCCTTCTTCTCCTTATGGTTTATCAGGAATGCTAGATGCAGTTCGTTACAATAAATGCTTTGCCAGATTAAATTGCCTCCAGTATCTTTTGGCAGCTGTGTAATAGATAGTTTCTTCCTCTCTAGTGCATGAGGACCTTAAATTAGGAATAGATTTGCCTTCAGGTTTGGGTTTTTGTGGGTTTGTTTTGTGGCTTTTTTTTGAGGTGAGTGGACTTTGTATACAGGGAAAGGATGCTCCCAGGTCTGAGCTCTTCATGGAGAACAGTGGGAACTGGATGCAGTTGGTTGTGACCAAGGAGAGCATGGGTACCTGCAACAGAAATAGGTCATGTGTTCTCTACAACAGAAACGTGCAGGTGGAAGAAGGGGACTGTATCTTACCCTGACCTCTCCATGTTCAGAGGCAATAGGTAGGTGCAGAAGGTTTCCCCTTCCCCTCTGAACAAATCTTCCCATAATGAAGTATCAAGGGCATCATCTGCATCTCTCACTTGGGCTGGTAATCAGGAAATTACCTGCAGGCCAATGTAGGGAGGGAGAGCATTGATTTAAATAAGATTGTGTTGTTGAGAAAAACTCAAGGTGGGAGCTGAAGGTGAAAGAACGTAAGCTAGGGTCTCCTCAGCTTGCTCACACAGACAAGCCCTCCTTCCTCATTTTAAGTAGTTTAAGCATTCAGGGTGCTGAATGGACTGAAGTGTAAAATATTTAATCAAGTTTCCTAATGACATGCAATAATCATGATGGAGAAAAGGGGATGGATCACATTCTTCGCAGAAACCAAAGAGTGCATATTATGTTCTTTCTCTCACCAAGAAATAACCTTACCTTTCTAAAATATGTGGGTGACATTTAATGTGTGGGTACTAATAGGCTGCCCTAGGAATGAGGGAGTGATTGTGAACAAACCCAGTTCAGTCCTGCTGAGTGCTCACACTTACACAGCAAGGTCCAGTATTTCAGAGGCACTCAGACATTGCACATCATGCCATAATCCTCTAGATTACACTAATCTATACTGCAAAGTTTTAAGTGCTTAACATTTTTTTATTCTTTTAAATAATATTATTTTTTAATAAGACTATTTAGGTACTTTATTTCCCTGTGCTTGCCTGAAAAGACTCATGAGCAGATGTAGAGTCAGGCTTGTGAAAAGAAGGAGCCAAAAGACTTTTCCTAGGTACTCAGAAGGACGGTGCAGGGTTGGTACAATGCAGGTTTTTGGGAACCTGCACTGATGGTGGCCCTAAAGGGAAGGTCTCACCCTGCAGTATCACGAGAAGCAGGTTTCTACCAAAGCTTTTAGTTGCTTTCTGTCCCAAGTGAATTGTTTTCATTTTAAGAAATTTTGGCTGTGATAATTTTTAGTTTAACTTGACTTTTGAGGTTAAAGGACCTCTTTCTGGTTCTGAGAGAAGACTTACAGAAGGGCTATGGTAGTTCACTGCTTATACGGGACTCAGGGTCTTGTCATGCCTGTGAACATGAGTGGCAGCATGAAGAGATTTTTTTATGATGTCCATTTTCCATTTACTCTTTCAGCAGGCTAGAAAGTGTGGTAATGCCTAAAAACTAAACAGAGGGCAAGGGATAAGTCTGTATTTTCTGTCCTATGCCATGTATAAGGCTACTAAGCCACATATAAGGCTACTAAGCCACAATTGCAATCTAGGTGGTCAAGAATAAATGACTATTAATAAGATTGGTACGAGTTCAACTTTTAAGATCATTCATTTAGACATATTGTGTTTAATTTTGGGCAAGGGTTGAGGCACAAACTTTTGTTCAGGCTTTCTCATCTCTCCATTTCAGTGGGTTAAAGTCCACTGGCCCAACGGCTGTTAGATCTTGCCATTGATTCAGGACGTGGTTTTCGGTAGGGCACCAGGAACCTCTCTTTGTGCTGATTTCCTGTTCTTCCATTGATCCTTAAAGTGATGGAGGAGATACAAGGAGCTGCGGCTTCCTCCAGAATCTCTGCCACTCAGAGAAGACAGTTGTGAAGCAACAAAAGGGTTCTTCCAACCCTGCAAAATGCTCTGTAAGCACAGAATCACACAAAATAATGGAAGGATTTTATACAATGCACATTTAAACATCATCACAGGACCACTGCTGCTTTGGAGATACTATGGGTATACTGTGCCCCTGATACCTCTTTCCAGTACTCCCTGAGGGTATTTTGTACCACTTTTCAGCTAATCACATAAAGAAATGACTGTTTGTGCTGGATCTCCACATCAGACTTTGGAGGGAGCTCTGATGTAGCTGAGCATATAGCATGGTCTCCATTTCTTCTAACCACAATGACCCCAGGGCTGCAGCACATGCCAAAAGCCCAAGTAACATCCCAGGCCCCTGGTTAAGTCTTATTCCAGCTATCAACCCCACCCAGAGTTACTGCTGCGTTGTTCATTACTGTTGTTATGACACTTGCAGTGTCACTGATGGCTTTTCCCAGCATCTCTATCCCAAAGATCAACCTGGTATTTTCACCAGGGAGAATGTTCCTTGCTTCTTGTTGTGAATAGATACATTCTTTAAAATGCCCAAGAAATTAACATGTTAATATTTGTGTCTTCTGACACACAAAAACCCATGATCCTGCCTCATCCTTGCCACACAGTGCTCGTCCTTGATATCCACCCAGGCACATGTTGCGGCAAAGCCGTGTTTTCTTCAGTGCCAGGTTTGCGCTGCCAATCTCCCACCAATGACCTGGATAACTTTACCTTGCTGCCCGTTTTGGGGCTCTTTATGAGCTATAGAAATTGAAAACCTTGGCTCTAGGTTTCCAAACCTTGGTTGACATACAGAAGAGACTTTGTGGTGTCATAATAACCATTGATAGGTTTGCAGAAAGAAGCAGGTGGTGCAAGGGCACCCTAATGAACGGTCTGCTCCAGTGTTTGGTGATCAGAGATAGATGGTGCTGTTGATCAAGGAATCATGCTGCAGAGGCGGCAGAGCTCCTGCTTCCTGAGACAGATGCCCACGGACGATTGCAATAATTATGGCTCTCAGAACTCCTTTGAGATCAGCAAGTATTATTCCGGGTGGAGATGCTTGGAGATGCTTCTAGAATTTAAAACAGTGTTATTATGATTTTGCAGCTAGCAATACGTGAGTTGTGGGTTTGGAGGAGCTAATCAACCTCACACGCACCTCTCGATATGTAGGAACTGCTGAAACCTTTGGTGGGTACAATCCTACAAAACCTTCTGGGAACAGCCTCTCCCAGCATGTTAGAGTGGAAATTTCAGGTTCCCAGGCATGTCTGGAAGATGCAGAGATAAAACAAAAGCACAGGCTCTTACTCGGAGGTAATGCTATTTCTGAGGTGCAGAGCAGTTCTCTCTACTTGTCATTAATTATATGCTGTTCTACAAAAACTCTTAGAGGTCTTCCTAGTGCCCCAGGCTTCATTGCACACACTAAGGGTGCAACAGAAACAGTCCTTGGGCAGTAGGATTACTACTGAGTGTGAGTTTATGAACAGTGGGGAAAGGGAGAAGGCATTTTAAATGTGAAGGCTGCCATTCTTAGTGGCAAGTTATACTTAGCAGAATAAAAACTGTGCCTTTACTGTGAGCTCATAGGAAACCAAAGGTTAAATTTGATAAGTCACATCCACAATGGATACCATTCCTGATACATCTAAGAGTATCAAGACTGTAACCATCGGGAAGGTCATTCATGCCAACAGGAATGTGATCTGTGGCAAAGCAGTTTATGATTTCAGGCAACAACCTGCTGTCCCTGTGTTCAACTCACATTGACAGAATTGGATCAGGTGCCCAACTAAGAGCCTCTGTAAATGACATGGTCAAGGATACGTAGGCAGCTGAGGTGGGAGCTGAACCTAGAAGGGTTCTTACCTTTCATAAAATATTCTGTGGCTTCTTTTTACCTAAGCTCTGTAAACGCTGTTTTGATGGTTACGATATTGCTGAGCTCAAATGTTGGAGAATGATGAAATCTAATAAAGATGCTGGGCTCTTTTATTTGTCATTAGATTTTGAACAGTTTAGGATTCACTTGGGTCACATCTTGAAAATTTTCTCTGCAGCTATCAGGGTTAGCAATGCCGTTTTATAAAAACAAGACTGATCTATTCACACATTCACAAGATTCCTGAAACCAAAGCTTTAAGAGCCAGCTGTCACAAAAGAGCTTGGCACGGCCAACGCTGCTGAGGAGTGAAGTTCACTGCAGATTTGTGTGAGCTGAATCAATATCAAGGGCATGTAGCTAAGGACTGTGATTTTATTCCTCTGTTTTTTTGGTTGAGTAAGTTCTCTGCAAGATAAATCTGAAACCTGAGATTTTTTTTTTCCTTTATCTAGCCCTGCTTTAGCTTGTCTCAAGATTTTAAGAAACAGGCTAAAAGTATGACTGAGAAAACACAGAAGTCTTCATTTGTGATATAAATGTCTCTAAACCAAAAATACTTCCTTCACCTTTCCTCATGTTCCTCACCTTCTTAGACTAATTTTTGTGGTGCAGGGGAGAGGAAGCCAGGGAAATTCAACCTGAAATTTCTTTTAGGGCTCTGTGACTTTTCATTGACAAACCTATAGGTTCAATTTTAGAGCTGCAAACTCAACAAGATCTGTTAGCTTCTATCTTTATGCTTTTCTTGTACCCAGTGCTGTTTTTCCATAGACAATGGAATTATTCCTTTCTTTTTTTTTTTTTGGGGTGGGGGGGTTTGTTTTTGTTGTTCTTATCAAGTTCATGTTATCTCACCAAATGTGATCTCAGAAGAGTATCTACTGGAATATTATCAGGCAAGAGACTCATGGTCTCAGTAGCCAATTTATGATGGATAAGTAAAATGAGAAACAACGAATAATGGAAAATCTAACTTCTTTTTACATTGTTAATAAAAGAGCTATACACCAGATTCATGTGATATGGAGCAACTACTTATATCCAGTTAAAGCCATTTTGATCAACTGCAGTCGATCAGCATTGCTGGTTCAGTCTTACGGTTCACTTTTAACTTTTCTCCCATGAATTTTTCATAAACTGTCTTATTTTTTGATGACTTTATTTGGTAATGACACATAACTGTTAGGCAGAGCAGTGCTTCAGTTTTGACAACAACTAAGCCAGATGGACCTCAGCTGCTATGAGCTGCTGTAGGCCTGCATTCCCCTTTTTAGGTGGATAACAATAACAATACTAAGGTAAGACTTTGATATAAAAATCAATTAACACATTGATATTTTACTAGGAAATAGATCATTCTGTTGAACTCTTGAGGCTAGTTAAGAATAATTAGTATTGAATCTCCTCTTGATAGAGGACCAGCTCAAAGCATTTTCCATGTCTAGAGACCTTAACTATAATTTATATGGTCTGTTGGCTCTACTACCTTTTTCAAAGAGTGGGTTTTGGTCTCCTGTTGTCGATACTTCAAATCTTAGGAGGTATGGTTGTGGTCCAGTAGCACACCGTACAAACCCAGGACAGGAATGATCCTCATCTTAGGGATCAGTCTGTTCAGTGCAGCCACTGAGGTCTTGGACAAGACCACTGTGGGAAAAAGCTGGGAGAAGTAGGGGATTTCTTCACTTCTGCTCGATCCTCACCCTTGGTCCTTGCCTGAGCTGTGTCCTTGCTATGACTAGGGGGCCTACACACTGCCCTGGTTTGACCCTGGTTGTGGCCCATGGACTTGGTTTGCTTGCTGGACCTTGGGTCCAGCCTCATCCCTATGAACTTGCTCAGCAGTCTGGGCTCTTGGCTGAACCTAGCCACCCTTCTACCTGACTTGTGTGACCACTGGAGAGTGTTTTTCTGCTCATCCCCTGTTTGTGTTGCTGAAAAAGCTCCGATAATCCCTTTTAAACCACATCAAAAATAATGTTTCAAGGTTAGTCTGAGCTAGGGTCTAAAACCTAACTCTTTATCTTCACTGGGAAGTGTGTGATCAGCTCAGACATGGGCTACAAGCAACTGAAGGTGCTAATACATGACCCACAGTTAATGCTGTTAACTGTGTCAATCAATTTAGCACATATCTTCTATAATATTTCCAGCTAAGAGTATTACACGTTGAAAACTGCCATGAGTCTTGATGAAGCCTGGAAAAATAGTAACGATTCATAGTGTGTGCTTTTAAGCAGAGTTAAGTCTTCAAAAGAAATATTTCAGGCTCTGATGGTGCCGCCTTGATTCTGGGTTTAGCAGTGAAAACAAAACAAGTTCTTATATTAGAGGTTTAGCACAAAGAAGGAAGAAAATTCAGTGATCACTTGTAAATAAATGCTTCAAAGATTCACATTTCAGGGTCTGAATGGAGTTTGTCATTGACTTGTAAGACTATGCAGTTTAATTATTTTTTCAAAATCTGAACATGGAAAGTATTTTTTTAAAGGTTAATACATTTCACTGATAGCCTGTTTAAAAAAAAAATACGAAAAATGAAACCAGTCTTTTCATTAGAATGTCTGTAGAGGGTGGTTCAAAACTGTATTTGTACCAGAACCTAACAAAGGCTGCTCATCATATAAGCACCCCGGGTTGCTACGCTCTCATTTAATGATGCAATATACAATTAATATAACGTTAAGGATTTAGGCTCTAAATCTTGATGAACCTTTAATGACAGTGTGAGTGTTACAAAATGGGTAGTTCTGGGCAGATTGAACATGGTGGGCTGAAGACAGGGCACAGTGCAGGAATATGTTACCTAGAAAATTAGAAAGGGATGTATTCCTTCCTCTTTCTCCTTGTTCCCCTCTTATCCCCATGCCTGCATACAACCTTTCATGTCTTAATTGATTTATATGCAGGCAAACATCACCTGGGTTACTTACTTTTAAAGGGATTTTAATGCTTGGAAAGTACTTAAACAGAGACCAGCTAGATTCATAGCTGGCATAACTCTGCACAGCTCTGCTGAAGTCAGTGGATTTATAATGACTTGAATACTTAGGAACCAGGTTTAAAATATGCAGCTACAGAACTGTAATGCCTCCTGTTCAGTAAAAGTTTTCCTTTGGGTAAATCTCATGCTAGAAGATAAAACACCTTTTCTCTTTCACCAAGAAAAAAACTGGTGAGAGATGCTGTGTATCTATCTCCTGCGTACGGACAGCGTGGCGTAGGAAGATCTTTCTGAGCACCAGCGTGTGGGAGACAGCGCTGTGCAGGGAGCAGCAGTTTCTATGGATATCTTTCTTTCCACCTTACCTTCTCTAATGTTATGGCAGAGATTTATTCTATGTCTGCAGTGCAGGTCCATAGCTGCTTCCTTGTATAAAGAGATGATTTGTTCCCGTCTGCTGCTGAAAAAGGGGATCTGGTCCTGGGAAGACAGAAATAAGCAGCTGAAGAGTAACAGGAGCCCATACACCAGTCTTTGGGGTAAATACTCTGCAAACAGAACCCCCAAAACTATTTTGCTGGAATCTTTTGAATAGGTTGATGCTTATGCGGGGGCATTATACCTTTCAAACAGGATGGTTCATCTCTTTCCAGGTGGTGACAGAGTTGGTCATGAAGGTCCTTGTAATGGTGTCTCCAACGGGATCCAATTAGACTCCTGTCGTGGTTTTGCCCCGGCCGAGGGCCGCACCCCACACAGTCGCTTGTACTTTTAAAAGGAAGGGGGAGGGAAAGTTGGGGGAGAGGGGGAAAAGGGAAGGAAGAAAGGAGGAAAAGAAACCACAACCTAGAAACCAGAAACACGCAGGTTGGGATAAGGATAGTTTACTAAACAATAACCGAAAACTAGATATAACAATAACAGAAGTTTAAAGTACAAAATAGATGAAACTGATGATACACAATGCAGTTTCTCACCAAACCACAGAACCCAGGCCGCACAGCTTAGAGCCCGTCCCCGTACCCAGAAAACCGCCCGTCCTGGCGTTGTCTCCTCCTCTTCCCCCCAGTCCCCTTTATACTGAGCATGACGTAACTGGCATGGAATATCCTCTTTGGCCAGTTTGGGTCACCTGTCCTGGCTACGTCCCCTCCTTTCTCACTAGTAAGGAAGTATGCAGAGCTGAGAAAGGTCCTTGATTGCCCGGCAACAACTAGAAACATCAGGGTGTTATCAGCACTGTTCTCATCCTAACACCCAAACATGGCATTCCATCCACTGCTAAAAATAATTAACTCCATCATAGCTGAAACCAGGACATTATCCACCCCTTATTCCATACCATTTACGTCATGACCAGATCCAACAATTTTCTTTGGGTACAATCAGTTTCGTGTTTCACACACCCATATATGTATGTACACATGTATGCACACATACGTGCATACAGATCTTATTCCCTCAGTCTGTGAATCATCCCTCTGAAGTTGTTGAGTTCATTTAGTCCATGATTTTCAGGCTCCATTTGTCGTAACAGTTTCTCAGGATAATTGTATGTTCCATTGGCTCGTTGCATGCTGCATCTCAGGCTCTTGACTGATACACCTGGCATGGTCCATGCTCATAGTCTGTGGGTCAGAGTTTATTTTCAAAGGGAGAAAAAAAGTTCTTAAGAGGCCAGGCTTCGGTTCCATCATCATGGCACTCATTCTTCATTAACTTGTATGACTCCGGCTATAATGCTATGGTACAACATACAGCAATCATAACAATAATGAATATACAATAATGGGTTATTTGGCAATTATTATAATTTCTACTCTATTAATTATATTGGCTATTCTCACCCAAAATCAAATCCCCTTGAGGTACGCATTCCTGCCATTTTATTCCTAAAAACTGGATTTCTCACGTAGGCCCCTTGACTTTACTTCGTTTTATAGCAAAACCGGCTTCTAAAAGGATTTTAATTACCCTGTTTCCTTTTTCAAAAACTTCCTCTGCTGTGTTGCCCCATACAATGATGTCATCAATGTACTGCAGGTGCTCTGGTGCTTCACCCTTTTCCAGTGTATTCTGGATTAGTCCGTGGCAGATGGTGGGGCTATGTTTCCACCCCTGGGGCAGACGATTTCACGTGTATTGGATGCCTCTCCAGGTGAAAGCAAACTGTGGCCTGCACTCTGGCGCCAGTGGGATCGAGAAGAAAGCATTCGCAATGTCAATTGTGGCGTACCACTTGGCTGGAGGCAGGGCCCCTCTATTGCTGCTGATCATATTTGTTTTCCACTGGTTGCATAAAGGACTTAGAGGTCCTTTCAAGAGGATCAGACACATCAGACATATAGGTAGGCCTTCCAGTTGGTCTAGGGAACTGCCCAGTAGAAACTGGTGCAGCCTTCTTCCTGGCAGAATCTCGTTGTGCGAATGTTTTACCCCGCAGCTCATTTACTCGTGCTCGAAGGGCTGAGGTGGGCTGCATATCCCATTTCCTCATGTCCTCTCCATGATCAAGCAGGTAAAACCACAATGTACGTCGTGGTGTGTATTCTCCCTCTTGGAACGATGGACGCTTTCTCCCAGTAGCTGCAACATTGCTCCATACGGGTTGGGAGTTGGACACATTGTTGTCAAGTCGTTGAACCAGTTTCTCTACTGCTGCAATGACGGAGAGGGAAACATTGTCTTGGTATTTCCGGAGTCGGCAGGCCACCTCATTTACGGTTGGTGGATCCATATCAGTCCAGTCAATTACTGCCAGTGAATTGGTGTACCCTGCTGGTGCACTTCGTACAACCTTACGCCACATATCTGGAGTGCATAGGACTTCATCGGGATCAGCGGGAAGCCGTGAATTGTCCAGATCATAATAAATTATCTCCCGTACAGCTAATTCTCTCAGGTGCTGGATAGCTGTCTCTATGCTGTTACCCTTGGGTGTCTGACATGTAATATATTCCTTTATGGGATATCTTTCCTGCACACTTGACAGTAGTCGCCTCCAGAGGCTGAGGATTTCCGGCCTCCTCCCAATTGCTTTGTCAATTCCTCCTTCTCTAGCTAGGGATCCCAACTGCTTGGCCTCTCTGCCTTCTAACTCCAAACTATTGGCCCCGTGATCCCAACATCGGAGCAACCAAGTGATAATGTGCTCACTTGGGTGGCGGGTGAAATCTTTTCGAACCTCACGCAGCTCACTCAAAGTCAGGGATCGGGTAACAATCTCTGGTTCTGCCTCCTCCTGATATCCTCGAGATGGCCCTGGTTGATCATCATCATCATCCGTCACTATGCGAACTGATTTCTTTGTGCATTTCCTCTTTTGTACGGGAGCAACAGACACTGGTGTGGGTTGGTTTTTCTGATCATCTGCAGTGTCTGCTGTAGAGATTACAGTAGCTGCAGTGTCAGTCACAGGGGTTGCAGTAGCTGCAGTGTCAGCCCCAGTGGTTGCAGCAGCTATAGTATGTGCCAGTCTGTTTCCTTTCCCTTCTCCCTCACAGTGCTGGCAGTGCTGACAGTGCTGCCTGCTATCAAGCAGTGTTTGATAAATAGTGGCCAGAGCCCAGCACAGTGCAGTAAGGTGTCCATCTCTGGGAAACCTACAGCAATTTTTCTTTAGGTATGCAGTCACTTGATCGGGGTCTTGTAGCTGTTCAGGAGTGAAGTTCCAAACAATCGGGCGTGAGAAAGTACCTAGGTACTCGCCCATACTTTGCCACATGCCCTGCCACTCGTGATTATTCTGTCTCGGAGAAAGCTCTTCAGTGGTATTCATAAACCTATGCTTGATATATAACAAAAACTGAACCATCTGCCCCAAACCTACCAATAGCAAAATGCTAGTTTGAATATCCCAGAGATATTGAAGATTTTCAAAAACTGCCCTAAGAGCTGTTGCATTTAGCCCAAAGGAAAAGAAAGCAGTGCCCCCACCATACTGGCTGCTGTTATTAACCCCTCCCTGTCCAAAGAATGGACAGGACAGCAAAACCTCATACAAGTACCAGCTTAAACTCATGATCATCGATATTATTGTATCATAGACCGATATCATAAAATACACTATAATGAAGTATGGGAACAAATATGGGAGCCGCAGACCTGAGAGAGTAAAGAATCCTGCCAGGATTGTATACAGCATGCGGTGGTTTTGCTGCCACAGCCTTGTGAATAAATACCACAACATCGTGACCAGAGATTGCTTAAACAACAGTGCTTATCTTAATTGCGATAGTTAGGGTCAGATCTATCGTTATCCCAACCGTTCGTGCCCCACGTTGGGCGCCAAAATGACTGTCGTGGTTTTGCCCCGGCCGAGGGCCGCACCCCACACAGTCGCTTGTACTTTTAAAAGGAAGGGGGAGGGAAAGTTGGGGGAGAGGGGGAAAAGGGAAGGAAGAAAGGAGGAAAAGAAACCACAACCTAGAAACCAGAACCACGCAGGTTGGGATAAGGATAGTTTACTAAACAATAACCGAAAACTAGATATAACAATAACAGAAGTTTAAAGTACAAAATAGATGAAACTGATGATACACAATGCAGTTTCTCACCAAACCACAGAACCCAGGCCGCACAGCTTAGAGCCCGTCCCCGTACCCAGAAAACCGCCCGTCCTGGCGTTGTCTCCTCCTCTTCCCCCCAGTCCCCTTTATACTGAGCATGACGTAACTGGCATGGAATATCCTCTTTGGCCAGTTTGGGTCACCTGTCCTGGTTACGTCCCCTCCTTTCTCACTAGTAAGGAAGTATGCAGAGCTGAGAAAGGTCCTTGATTGCCCGGCAACAACTAGAAACATCAGGGTGTTATCAGCACTGTTCTCATCCTAACACCCAAACATGGCATTCCATCCACTGCTAAAAATAATTAACTCCATCATAGCTGAAACCAGGACATTATCCACCCCTTATTCCATACCATTTACGTCATGACCAGATCCAACAATTTTCTTTGGGTACAATCAGTTTCGTGTTTCACACACCCATATATGTATGTACACATGTATGCACACATACGTGCATACAGATCTTATTCCCTCAGTCTGTGAATCATCCCTCTGAAGTTGTTGAGTTCATTTAGTCCATGATTTTCAGGCTCCATTTGTCGTAACAGTTTCTCAGGATAATTGTATGTTCCATTGGCTCGTTGCATGCTGCATCTCAGGCTCTTGACTGATACACCTGGCATGGTCCATGCTCATAGTCTGTGGGTCAGAGTTTATTTTCAAAGGGAGAAAAAAAGTTCTTAAGAGGCCAGGCTTCGGTTCCATCATCATGGCACTCATTCTTCATTAACTTGTATGACTCCGGCTATAATGCTATGGTACAACATACAGCAATCATAACAATAATGAATATACAATAATGGGTTATTTGGCAATTATTATAATTTCTACTCTATTAATTATATTGGCTATTCTCACCCAAAATCAAATCCCCTTGAGGTACGCATTCCTGCCATTTTATTCCTAAAAACTGGATTTCTCACGTAGGCCCCTTGACTTTACTTCGTTTTATAGCAAAACCGGCTTCTAAAAGGATTTTAATTACCCTGTTTCCTTTTTCAAAAACTTCCTCTGCTGTGTTGCCCCATACAATGATGTCATCAATGTACTGCAGGTGCTCTGGTGCTTCACCCTTTTCCAGTGTATTCTGGATTAGTCCGTGGCAGATGGTGGGGCTATGTTTCCACCCCTGGGGCAGACGATTTCACGTGTATTGGATGCCTCTCCAGGTGAAAGCAAACTGTGGCCTGCACTCTGGCGCCAGTGGGATCGAGAAGAAAGCATTCGCAATGTCAATTGTGGCGTACCACTTGGCTGGAGGCAGGGCCCCTCTATTGCTGCTGATCATATTTGTTTTCCACTGGTTGCATAAAGGACTTAGAGGTCCTTTCAAGAGGATCAGACACATCAGACATATAGGTAGGCCTTCCAGTTGGTCTAGGGAACTGCCCAGTAGAAACTGGTGCAGCCTTCTTCCTGGCAGAATCTCGTTGTGCGAATGTTTTACCCCGCAGCTCATTTACTCGTGCTCGAAGGGCTGAGGTGGGCTGCATATCCCATTTCCTCATGTCCTCTCCATGATCAAGCAGGTAAAACCACAATGTACGTCGTGGTGTGTATTCTCCCTCTTGGAACGATGGACGCTTTCTCCCAGTAGCTGCAACATTGCTCCATACGGGTTGGGAGTTGGACACATTGTTGTCAAGTCGTTGAACCAGTTTCTCTACTGCTGCAATGACGGAGAGGGAAACATTGTCTTGGTATTTCCGGAGTCGGCAGGCCACCTCATTTACGGTTGGTGGATCCATATCAGTCCAGTCAATTACTGCCAGTGAATTGGTGTACCCTGCTGGTGCACTTCGTACAACCTTACGCCACATATCTGGAGTGCATAGGACTTCATCGGGATCAGCGGGAAGCCGTGAATTGTCCAGATCATAATAAATTATCTCCCGTACAGCTAATTCTCTCAGGTGCTGGATAGCTGTCTCTATGCTGTTACCCTTGGGTGTCTGACATGTAATATATTCCTTTATGGGATATCTTTCCTGCACACTTGACAGTAGTCGCCTCCAGAGGCTGAGGATTTCCGGCCTCCTCCCAATTGCTTTGTCAATTCCTCCTTCTCTAGCTAGGGATCCCAACTGCTTGGCCTCTCTGCCTTCTAACTCCAAACTATTGGCCCCGTGATCCCAACATCGGAGCAACCAAGTGATAATGTGCTCACTTGGGTGGCGGGTGAAATCTTTTCGAACCTCACGCAGCTCACTCAAAGTCAGGGATCGGGTAACAATCTCTGGTTCTGCCTCCTCCTGATATCCTCGAGATGGCCCTGGTTGATCATCATCATCATCCGTCACTATGCGAACTGATTTCTTTGTGCATTTCCTCTTTTGTACGGGAGCAACAGACACTGGTGTGGGTTGGTTTTTCTGATCATCTGCAGTGTCTGCTGTAGAGATTACAGTAGCTGCAGTGTCAGTCACAGGGGTTGCAGTAGCTGCAGTGTCAGCCCCAGTGGTTGCAGCAGCTATAGTATGTGCCAGTCTGTTTCCTTTCCCTTCTCCCTCACAGTGCTGGCAGTGCTGACAGTGCTGCCTGCTATCAAGCAGTGTTTGATAAATAGTGGCCAGAGCCCAGCACAGTGCAGTAAGGTGTCCATCTCTGGGAAACCTACAGCAATTTTTCTTTAGGTATGCAGTCACTTGATCGGGGTCTTGTAGCTGTTCAGGAGTGAAGTTCCAAACCATCGGGCGTGAGAAAGTACCTAGGTACTCGCCCATACTTTGCCACATGCCCTGCCACTCGTGATTATTCTGTCTCGGAGAAAGCTCTTCAGTGGTATTCATAAACCTATGCTTGATATATAACAAAAACTGAACCATCTGCCCCAAACCTACCAATAGCAAAATGCTAGTTTGAATATCCCAGAGATATTGAAGATTTTCAAAAACTGCCCTAAGAGCTGTTGCATTTAGCCCAAAGGAAAAGAAAGCAGTGCCCCCACCATACTGGCTGCTGTTATTAACCCCTCCCTGTCCAAAGAATGGACAGGACAGCAAAACCTCATACAAGTACCAGCTTAAACTCATGATCATCGATATTATTGTATCATAGACCGATATCATAAAATACACTATAATGAAGTATGGGAACAAATATGGGAGCCGCAGACCTGAGAGAGTAAAGAATCCTGCCAGGGTTGTATACAGCATGCGGTGGTTTTGCTGCCACAGCCTTGTGAATAAATACCACAACATCGTGACCAGAGATTGCTTAAACAACAGTGCTTATCTTAATTGCGATAGTTAGGGTCAGATCTATCGTTATCCCAACCGTTCGTGCCCCACGTTGGGCGCCAAAATGACTGTCGTGGTTTTGCCCCGGCCGAGGGCCGCACCCCACACAGTCGCTTGTACTTTTAAAAGGAAGGGGGAGGGAAAGTTGGGGGAGAGGGGGAAAAGGGAAGGAAGAAAGGAGGAAAAGAAACCACAACCTAGAAACCAGAACCACGCAGGTTGGGATAAGGATAGTTTACTAAACAATAACCGAAAACTAGATATAACAATAACAGAAGTTTAAAGTACAAAATAGATGAAACTGGTGATACACAATGCAGTTTCTCACCAAACCACAGAACCCAGGCCGCACAGCTTAGAGCCCGTCCCCGTACCCAGAAAACCGCCCGTCCTGGCGTTGTCTCCTCCTCTTCCCCCCAGTCCCCTTTATACTGAGCATGACGTAACTGGCATGGAATATCCTCTTTGGCCAGTTTGGGTCACCTGTCCTGGTTACGTCCCCTCCTTTCTCACTAGTAAGGAAGTATGCAGAGCTGAGAAAGGTCCTTGATTGCCCGGCAACAACTAGAAACATCAGGGTGTTATCAGCACTGTTCTCATCCTAACACCCAAACATGGCATTCCATCCACTGCTAAAAATAATTAACTCCATCATAGCTGAAACCAGGACAACTGCCAAACCTGCACCGTGGTCCTATGTAACCACTACAGTGAGCACAGGATCCACTGCTATTTATTACTTTAAACTAGGCAGAAAACACCCCCTACCTGCTTTAGCTACAAAATGAAGGACTCCTCAGTGTGAGTGTTCACTCCTGACTCTGCAGGAACAGTTTTTACTAATTACAAGTCTCTTATCTAGGTATAGTCAATTCTGCAGCAGCAGCTACCTGGGATTGATGCTGGGGCTGCAGAGTCTCTACCTCAGATATTAATCAAAACATTTAAGCTCCAGTTAGTCTGTGAACAACAGGAGCTGTCTTGGGGAATCTACAGGACAGTCCAGAATCCTCTTGTGGAGAGCTCCTTTGACACTCAGTGAAATGCTTCCCTGTGAAGCTGGCTAAAAGTTTGGTCAATCACCTTGTCTCAATGCATTCCATTGAGCCAAATTTGTCTCATCATATTTGGCTGTCTCATCTATGCAGAGAGAGGCTGTGGAAGTCCTCACCCACCCAGGGAATTAATGGCCAAGGGTGCTGGGAGTGCACAAAGGCACAGCCCTGATGGCCAGCTGCACTGAGACAAGGTGATTGACTAAACTCCACGAGGGGAATGGGTTCAGAGGAGGCCATGAGGATGTTCAGAGGGCTAGTAGTTTTGGGCTTGTTCAGTCTGGAGAAGTGAAGGCTCCGGGGAGACCTCCAAGCCCCTTCCAGTCCCTGAAGAGGAAAGCTGGGAAGGGCTGTTTGTAAGGGCAATGGGACAAGGGGCAGCGGTTTTAAATTAGAGCAGGGCAGGTATAGATGAGACCTTAGGAAGAAGCTCTTCACTCTGAGGGTGGTGAGACACTGGCACAGGGTGCCCAGAGAGGTGGTGTAGGCCCCATCCCTGGAGACATCCAAGGCCAGGCTCGATGGGGCTCTGAGCAACCTGGTCAAGTTGAAGGTGTGCCTACTTACTGCAGGGAGGGTTGGACTAGATGGCATTTTTAAAGGTCCCTTCCAACCCAATACATTCTATGAGTCTATGATTCTATGACTCAAATCCCAGAGATTAGATTGTTTGGTGCAGACTGGGATGTGCCCCTCAGTTTTCCTGTGGCACATTACACCCCTTTTCAGGGAGCCCAAGAAGAGGGCTGACAGCAGCAGCCAGAAAGAAGGTCATCTCCACCTTTACCTTGAGATCCCTGACACAAAGTGAGATGACTAAAGTGAGAACCTGGCCCAAACTGTGCAGCTAAAGGAAGTATTGCATCTGTAACACGAAGTTCTCAGTGAGAGTAAGTCTTGAGAAGTCTGCTTGCTGCCTTGCAATGGACTCAAACCTCACCACTGTCTCAGCAGTGGAGCAAGCTCAGAGGAGGAGTTAAATCTGGAGCAATTAAAATGTTCGGGGTCATTTCAGGGTCAAGACAATGCACTTTCATGAGACTATTTTACATTAAGAGGTATCACAGAGGCCTTTGTACCAAAGAAAAAAAACCACCAACACAAGAATTTTAAGAAACTTAACGTATAATTTGTGTGCAAAATACAAGCATCATATGTTAGAAGTAAATCTCTATTATGCACCACCAGTAGCCCTCGTGCTCATGCTGCTTATCAGCCCGTCCAAGATAGTTGGCTAACAGCATCATTTGGGAATTTCAAGTAATACTCAGAATTCCTTTGAACATAACATTCCATTAGCTGCAAATTAATTGGATCTGAAGGTCACTGTGAAGTGGATAGTGGATTACCACCATCAAGGAAAGTGCTGTGCATGCTGCTCATTTCTAGTACATTGGTAAAGCTCTCCTGGAAACCATGCTATTGGAATATTTCAACATATGATGCATCATGTAAGTCTTGGTGTTTCAACAGTAGGCTGTGCCTCCAGTATCAGTATGAATGGATGTTTGAAGCAGTTAGAAATTGCTTTTCATTGTCCCAGGCAGCTGTTGTCGGTATTCTTAGTCTACTTTAGAATGAGTAGACTGGCTCCCAGCGTTTGTTTGATTGCACTTCAGAAGCCATGTGTGTATTTTAATAAAGGGTCTGAGCTCAGCATCACAAATTTAAAGAAGGGGCAGAATGAAGGTATCCTCTGAGAGGACTAGTAGGGCATAGCTAAAGCTCCTGATATTTTAGCTGAATTTAATTAAAAAATGCTTGAAATCTTCTGAACTTCCCTAAGACTTTTTGTATGTCTTCATCTACATATTCACTATTTTCCCTTTCTTTCTGTTTAGGACTTTTTTTCTTTTAGCAATTTCAGTGAATTTATGTAAACAAGTCCCTAATTCTTGATATTTCCACTCTCAAACTCTTCTCTTTCTCTTGTCATCTTTTCAGCTAGATTTTTTCCTTCAGCTTCCTTCCTCCTTTCCTTTTATTTCATTTATTCTTTGTTGCAATGGAATATTACTGATTTACCACAATGGGAACTGAAGAAGTGAAGTTTAGCAGTAGTATTTTACTGTAAAGTTGCATCCACACACTCTGTGGATGACTGCTTTAATCATGAATTTGGCCATATTACTAATTAATTTTCCTAGATGTGAGATCAGGAATGTGGCCTTCAGCAGCTAATTAGAGGTATCTAAGATTGAAAACACTCATTTTACTCACATTTTCTTTATTATTTCTCAGTCCTGGCTGATACACTCGTTGTAGGGGAAGGAATGCATGCAGACTGAAAGCAGCATCAGTAACAACATTTGCACTGAAAGGCTCAAGGCCAGGATGAAGATAAGTGCACTTTTCAGAGCGCAAACCAATTAGTGGACGTAAAGGTCATGAAGGACTTATCTTTGGGAAGAACTAATGCACAGTTAACAAGGCATCTTACTTCCTCATGTTTTCTTGAAGCATCAGTAGTTCCATCGCTACCGAGCCGGTAGTATGGATTAATTCAGCTTAGTGCTTCAGCTCAGAGGTTTACAAGTTTGTAGAATTTCATAGACTTCCACAATGCCCAGCAAGAGACGAGGATTCTTGCCGTTTCTATGAATTCACCACTTCCCTGTTAATTGAGTATGTGTAATCACCATTTTCCGATATGCAAAAATTAAGAACAAATGCAGCCTAGTGCCTACACTCTGCGATAATTGATGCTGATTTTATGGATTATATTTTCTTTACTGAGGACCTTCTTGCTGAGCAAATTTGACAAATGAAAACACTTGCTGAGATTTTATTTCTATGGCAATTTTCTATGTTTTCTTCCACTAGCAATATCATATTTTTGTTTGTGAAGGGAAGAGCTATTGTTCATCCTAGTTATTTGCCTGTTAGAGCTGAAGCAAAAATAACTGATATTGAGGACACATTAAAATGGAAGCAGGTGGAAAAGAGCAGCTCCTAAAAAAATATATTAGAAAACATTTTACAGGCTTGTTCGTGGAAAATTACTGCGAGTAATAACAATTTCTCCTGTTGGGATATTTGGCTCTTTTTATTTTGATGGACTTTAAAAGGTCAAACACACTGTCAAGAATTCCATATGTTTGCATTACTTTAGTAAGTACAAAGTCCAGGTTTTCCATTATGCTGGAAATATGTATCTCTTTTTCCAGGACAAATTAGGCAGATGAAGAGATGGGATGTAATGGGTAAAACTTGGGTGACAAACCTGTGTTTTCCACGCTCCTTCTCCAGAATATCAATCAACCTCCAAGATGCCTTTTGTACCAGTCATTCACACGTGACCCTCAGGAGATGGGTGAGCAGTGCCAACAGGAACTGGATTTGGTCTGTCCAGGGGTACTTTTGGAAATTTAAATAGCTGTGGGTTGTAGCTGAAATCTTGAATCTGAGACATCATTGCTCTGGACTCACTGGTTGCTGGCATCCGCTTGGGAGGGGATCCAACCAGAAATATCTCATTTATTGCTTCCAGACCAAACAGACTCATCAGATGTCCACAATAAAGTGAGTAAAATGCAGTCACTGCATTTGCAAGATGACCAACACTCTTTGTAGTAATAATTTAACTAGGTGTGGCCCAGAAATATTAGTCATAAAATAGTTTTCATTCGTGCAAGTGACATTTAGGCATCAAACGAAACCGAGGATGATTCTACAACATAGCCTGATGGCATGCATTATTGAAAAGATCTGAACCAATTTGCTTTCTTATTAGCTAGCCCAGAGCTCACCACAAGCTTCAAAAGCTTCCCAAAACCTTGTTTGGGCAACTCACACGCAACTGCCTGCAGCTGTGTTTCTACATGAACTTCTCCTTTGCTTGGGTTTTCCAGCTCGAGGTTGGAGATACCCACTCTTCCACCCCTGTGCTCCAACAGTGGCACTCCCATGCTGTCTTGTATGGTTGGGCAAGGCAAAACAGGCTGCAGATGTGGTCTGGCCTTGCTGGAAGCTCCAGTAGGCAGTTTGCTCTATTCATGCATTTTCAGGAACATTGATTTTAGGTTTTAGAAAGAGAAAGAAGGCAAATTGAAACAAAGCTGTTCACCTCGGAACATAGCTCTATGCCACGCGTGGAAGTGAACTGGAAATAATGTCTTTTCGCTATGAATCTTGGAAGTGAGGTGCCTTCAAAAGCTTATCAGAGGATAGGTATATTGCATTTACAGGTGGGTAAATGAGATAGACATGTTTATACAAAAAGAAATGACCTGACAACTGTGAAAACCATGCTACCCTAAAGAGAACTACTTGGCCAATATTTATTTTTTTATCAGAAGCTGAAGAACACTCACTGTTAGATTTTCAGTAAGGGGATGCACCCTCACACACCCCACACTTACAACATCAACTGATACTGTAATCATGATATGTGTATGAAAAACATAGTCTAAACATGCTGTTATGATGAGCCCTCAAAAGGGGGACTGCACTTCCTTACATCATTCTCTAATATTTTCATAAATTTAAAAAAAAATATGTTGAACGTAGATTTTTAGTATAGAAATTTATTTTATCCTAGTGGTATTTACAGAAAATGTAAATTTAAGCTTTTAAATAATAAAAAAATTATTTTACTAGTATAAAGCAGAAATTATTTTAAATTTTAGATTTTAATGAAATGAAGAAATAATTTCAATAAAACCCCTCAGATACTCAGACCTGAAACCTGGTTTAAGCTGTGCTGCGATGCAGTGGGGCATCGGGCATCTTTAATTGTCAATCTACAAAATTCTGTTAAGAATATTGAGATTGATGTCCTTTTAATTTTCCTTAATTTTTTCATAAAACTAAGATAGATTTATTGATATGCATCAGAGCCCAAGTTCTTCCATTACGTGTAGCTGGAGCTATTCAGAGGTTTCATGTGTAGCCACATGTAAGTACATTCTCTTATATTTAACCTTATTAAGCATCCTTAAGGCCTTGGGACCTGACCTGTTGTCATGCAATTAAGATTACCTCTTGAATTCCTTTTGTCAAGGATGAGTTAACTGATCTAGAGAAAAAATGTAGCCTTTGGTTAAAGGCAATTGAAAGATTATTTCCATATTTCTGCATTTCACGCTCTGCTGTTTGACATCGCATCCATAATTATTGTCAGTTCCTGTACCTCTTCTGTGTTTTAAAACAATTTAATAAAGCCTAATTAAGGAAAAATAGCTGTCGGTGACAGGAAAGAGAAAAGGAAGGAGGAGGACAGTTATTGTGCAATGTTAATAAAAACATAATGCAGAAGTGATAGGAGGGTTTGGTTGGGGTTTTTTTTCTCTCCCTGAATAGTTTTCCAACATGTTTATGTTCTCAGAAGTTTTTTGTTGATATCTTTGAACCTGTAGTCACATAATCAGCTTAACTCTTTTTTTTTGTTTCCTAGCACCTGGGTATTCTAAAATGCCTCTTGAATACGTAAGAGAACAAATTGGCAGATTGGAGTCTCTACATTAATTCTGATCGATGTTTTTTTAAGAAGTCAGAAGGTAGATAGTAAATCTTCCCATAGAGCTGTTGGGAATATAGTTTTGCACCTTAAACTCACTAAGGGGACATATTTTGCTGCTGTTGCTCAAGAGGAATAGAGGCAAGGCTCTTTTGTCTGGCTGCATGTGAAATAGAAAGAAAAATGGCTCGAATGTTTTAACCCTATTCAGCTACCAAAAATGATGCTTTTTGATTTATGCACCTCTGAGATAGCCTTCAGTGACCATGTCACTGCTGTTACTTCCTTCTCACAAGGGATTCCAGTCATGGATGCTCCTGTTTCCCAGCAGATCCCATTTTAGGGAATGTTGCCCATGGGATGACAGCAGCACAGACAAGGGCTTTGCTGCTTTTACATAAAATAATCTAAGGCTGGATTCACTATTTTTCTTCTGTTCCCATTCCTTGTAATTAAATATAATTGCTAGTTAAGTGAAATTATCTTTCGAAGGTTTTTTTTCCAGTTGACTTTTCGTCTTGTGAATTTAAAAGTGCTTCATAAGAAGCAAAACAAAGACAGTCTCATTAGGGTCTGTGAAACTGGCACATATGGGGAGATTTAACACCTTTTGAAGTATCACTTATGACAGTGGTATGTATTAACCAATTGTCTCTTACTGTGGCGTGAACAATGAGATGAGTCTGGAGTCATAGCAGGGGAGGATGTTAAAAGCTGTGGTGATATTTGTTGATGAATTTGCAAGAGTTGCAGTTGGCTGTAATGCTACCCTCACCCATATGCTTCACTGCAAATTAACATGCTAGGTGGCTCTTCCACCCACCCTCCATGTCAAAAAATAAAATCAGAGTGCTTGGTTTAAAAAACACAATTATTTTTGAATTTTCTCTTGTGCCACACCAGGTCGCTGTGATGTATAAACTTATGCCCCACCAAATTTTCTACAAGTTATAAAGGTAGAGCTCATGTTAGGAAATTGTCTTCCACAGAGTATAAAGGTTATTTCCAAAGTTAGGGAAAAAGATGAAATAAAATCTCCAGCTCAGTGACTAATACTTCTATTAGCCAAATACACAAAGCAAAGTGTGTCTTAAGTTGTGTGCTTTGCTGAAAATTCAAAAAGTGATGTCTCTCCCGAGGCCTGTATAATTCATATAGCACTTTAACCTGTGATTAATTACAAAGGGAGCGGAAGCTTTGCTCCTTCCCACTTGTCCTTTCATCAAACCTGAAAATCCTAAAGTAAATCTCCGCTAGGCAGTAAGAGACCCAAGTGACTTGCTAGGCTGATTAAAAATCAGCCATCCTGCTGAGTCTTGAAACAACACCGGGTAAAATGGGTATCTCTGGAATGGAAACATCTCCCACAGATCAATTGTGTAGAAAGAAACTTTTCTCTTTTTTTTTTTTTTTATTGAGGGGAGAAATGACACTGAATAAGCAAAAGCAGGCTTCTAGACAAGTGCAAAGCAGATCAATTGGAGACCAGGTAGGATTTTTTGATGTGGGGGGTACTGTTTTTTACTGAAGGTTATGAGCTTCTGATGTGTTACAGGGGTGGAGAGAGGGGAATGGCAATAACACCATTGAAGCACCACCTTCAGTTAATCCACTGCAGAGTGAGTCGCTAGTTCCTGAGTTTTGCCATTCAAAAAAGCTTCTTGACTGAAGTTGTTTGATGTGCAAAACTTTCTGGCTGCAGTTGGATCATCTGCACGCAGGGAGTTGCTCTTACTAACATAACAGGAGTAAAATTTCCATGGCAAAACCCAACAAAGCTACATGACTGAGTTTTCTCCATCAAGTGAGCATTCTGCTATTTTTATCTTTGTGGTCCAGACACTCTCACAGAGTTTCAAGGTTATTAGGATACGGCGAGATGAAAGGATGGGGTAGGGAGGGGAAGAGCAAAGTTTCATTATGGATTTTCGTTGGTTTGTTTTGTCAGCTTATTTCAGCCAGATGGTATGTCAGCCTTACATGGTGGAATTGTAATCTACATATCAAGAAAGGGGGGACAACAGGACCCATCTTCTGGTGAATGGCATGAGCAGTACCCAATCTACTGACTGCAAAGGAAGATATGGGGATAGTTTGCCTGGCAGGTGGTGTACACAGCCTCAGCCTTTCCACAGGCCAGTGGAAAGTAATCATGAATACCTCTGGGAGACCCAACTCCTTTATGTGTGTCTCACCCGACAGCATTTCTCTGCAAAGGACAAGCGTCATTGAGAGCACACAAAACAGTTGTTTTCCATTACTTCCCCAACCCCGGTTTTCTCCCCTCCCAGCTTTAGCTTTTAATAATTTCTTTAGTCTCAGCAAGAGGTGGGAGTGGAGAACTATAAATGTTGTGGTTTTGAGCCTTGTTGCCCCAGCTGTGCCTCTCTCCCGTGGTCCTGCACATGCCTTAGGGTGCAGCTGGGCACTTAACCAAAAAGTATAGTGCTCACTACTTACAGCAACACTCCAGGAGCCGAAAGAAAAAAAGTAGAAGAGAGAACTCACATAAGCAAAATGAAAAATAAAAAATAAGTGAGTAAATAGTTCTGCATTTTAGTTTTTGGAACCGCATGAGGAGAGCAGCAGCTGGGGCTGAGCAGGGGATGGGGAGAGTCATAATAAACATGCTCATTTTTCAGGAAGCCCCAGATGCGGATCAAGAAATGTGAAGTTTGTGCTGAGTAGAAGAGAAGGGCCCCAGTTCTCATTTAATGGAGAGCAAATTAAAAAATAATTATGAAGAATAGCAATTTATCTGAAAGTGTTCAGTGCTTTGCATGGGTTTCTTCCATAGGTTATTTTCTTTCTGTGGATGAAATGGAATGGCCTTGGACTTGACCTGGGAATATTTCATGCACCTTTTGTCCTTTAACTGCCCTAGCCTGTCCCAGGGCACACCCCTTCCAGCTGACAAGCATGAAGTGCCCTGGAGTTTTCCAGGTGGTGTGGCTTAGGAGTTGTTGAGGGGAGGATAAGGAAACACCTAAGGGTGGAAGTTCCAGGCAAGGAAACTTGAGAGGTAAAAAAAGACTGCTTTTGCTCTTTTGTGGTTTTCATGGAATGGGGGAATTCAGTTTTGGGGTAATGGATATGAGCAATATTTGCTCTTCTAAGTGAATATTGAACAGATCCGAATGAGGTTCTCAGACGTGTCCTAGTATTTATTATCGATACCCCAAGCACCTCCAACATGGAATCGTGTTCAGTGTGAGGGCAAGCATGAATTCATAGAATCACAGAACGTTAAGAGTTGGAAGGGACCTTGAAAAGACCATCCAGTCAAATCCCTCTGCCAGAGCAGGATCACATCCAGGTGGGTTTGAATGTCTCCAGAGAAGGAGACTCCACAGCCTCTCTGGGCAGCCTGTCCCAGGGCTCTGCCATCCTCACAGTGAAAAAGTTTCTCCTTATATTCACTTGGAACTTCCTCTGCTCCAGCTTGCACCTGCTAATTCGGTAAAGAAACCTTTGTCTTCAGTCTCTAGTACTTTGACCAACCTCATTTTGAGTATAGATGTCTTCCCTACATGATATATTCTCTGTCTCACCTAACTAATAACTGGGTTAGGTAATGTTGATAGGCCTGTAAAGAGTGTGGATTTAAAGAGATCTTGCAGGTTCTTGGCTAGTTAACTGGTTCTTATTTTATATTTCCATTGCACCATACATTACAACATAGGCTGCTCTCCAGTATATCATGGGAATGCAGAGAAAATATGAATAACTTGGCTCATATATTTCAAAGCATATAGAAAGCACTGGTCGGTTCCATGTGTGTTGCTGTTTCCTCTTTTAAATTATTCTCCACAATAAAGCATGTATTTACATTCAGATCAGAACTATTCACAAGAGGCATGCAGCTGTGGAATGTGTTACATATTGTAATTATAAAGATATATTTGTTCCTTTTTCCCTGTGAATAGATTCTTGTATTGATTTGTTCTTACTTCTGCACACCTACACTGAGGCAATGGGGAGAAGGTTGATTTTATGTGAAACGACTTTAATTGCCTTATCTCTGGGGAAGAAATACAGTCATTGAAAACCTCAGTTACAATTTTGTAACAATTTTTCTAAACAGACTTAGACTAATAATCCAAAACACTTCTCTTCTTAATTAAGACTATGGTTGTAGATGGTGACTGGGATGCTTGGACGGTTTGGGGAGAAAAAGAAAACCTAGAAAGTTCAAGGAAAATAATATAATGTTGAGCATATTTTTTCTTTGTTCTATTTTTTTTTTAAACCAAATGAAAGCTAAAGCTTCTGTAAATTGTTTTGAAAAGGGAGGTATCCAGGAGATTCAAAGCCATCTAATAAGTGAAAACCTGGACAAAAGCTGGAGTTTTACTTTTAATCCTATAAAGAAGAGCCAACAAAGAGTCAAAAGACCAAAAAAAAAAAGAACCAACTCAAATCCCAGATCCCACAAAGAGATCTTTGTGGAACATTGTGACCCTCAGGCTCAGCTCTTGTTTTCCTGGACATAAATGGAGACAAAATCCAATAGAGTCAGTCGATGAGGCCGGTAAGGCAATCACAAGGCGTGCTGGTTGAGGATTAGCTACATCAGGGACTATTTGTAGGCTTTGAATTTATTTTTGGTTTACTTCTAGCACTTTCTTTTGAGGTAATCTCATGAAAAATTGTTTATAGGCTGGCATGCTATGGAGATGGTGCTTTGAAAAGTGGTAGGAAATGTTAAGAACTATTATGCACTCTGTGATTTTTATTGAGTTGTTTTGGGGTTTTTTTTTAGGTTCTGAAATATGAGGGTCTCCAAAATTACTGCAACAGTACGGATACTATTATTACAAAGTTCTTTGTTGGTAAAGATACCCATTACATTTCAGTTTTTTCAAGAATAGTTAGAATATACCTACTTTAAAAAAAAATATTAAGGGAAGGAAACACAAACCCTCTGTTGGACCTGACATATTGACCTCTGAAGATCTGAATCCTCTGCAGACATCCTGCAGCGATATTGAGTGGGGAGAGCTGTACAGAAATGCTGACAGAGAATGTTGCATCAGATAAATAGATCAATTTTCTTGGCAGAATAACAACATTTTTCATTCTTTGATATGGGGCAAATGGAATTGCTGAGCTGTGTTCTCAGTTAAGATTAGATACATATTTTGAGCCCAAAGCTCCCCTCTATCAGAAGTTAATATTAACAAAACCCACAAAAGCCTCTCTGCTTTAAGTACTAGTACTACTACCATTAGTGTGTATGTGTCTATCTGAAAGCATGGCTTGGATGGCTCTTGCTTTTTATCCACAAAGAAATGTATTCAGCTCTTTTACAGCTGAAATGCTTCGATTCACAATGTTTGTTCTTCTGTGGTTGAGGGGAATATAGCACATTCGTTTCTTAAATGAATGTGCAAAGGTTCTCTCTCTTCTGCTTTCAAGATGAACGTGTTATGGGTTTCTCTCATCTCAGCATCTACCCAAGCTGGGTGTTCTTCCTTTCCCATCGTAGGCTTCCTGTGATATTTTTTTTTCCTGCTTTTTTTCTTCACCCCCCCCCCCCCCCCCCCCCAATTATCATAGGCACCTTTTGGCTCAGATGGTCTAGTCTTGCATGAAAATTAGATTTTAATTAATCTCTTGCAAAAATTTCTGCCTTGTGTGGATGATGTCACGTTTCCATTATCTAACCCTTAATAACTGATTATAGCCTAATTGAATGTACTAGAGGAAAAACGACAGGATGTCAGGATATAAAGTTCATTAAGGAAAATCAATTTGCAAGGCTTTAAATTGCATTACGGGCTACCCTTTAAATCATCTAATGTATTTCTTCCTGGTTTGGGAAGGTAAATAGGCACATTGTGGAGAAATATGTGCAAGAAGAAGTGGTAGATTTTGTGGGTAAATTAAATTGCAAATGACTGAAGATCAGACAACAATTCCATTATCAATGACAAGCTGCCAAGGTACTCAGAGAAATACTTTGCCAAGTGCCTTGTATTTTCCATTTCTTTGTCATTTAAAAATAAATAAATCTTGCTTGTAGGTTGGACTGAGATGTATCTCATTTTATTAAAAAAGCCAATAGAGAAGGGTTAATGAATACCAACTCTATTACTTGCTCTCCGGGATGGATTTGGCAGCCCCTTTACATGCCAGACCGGATGTTTTCATCTTTTTTGAGTCTATAAACAGTGGAAGCTGCTTATAGTCATTTTCTTGGCATCATCATCAGCTGGCTGCATTTCAATTAGTGTCTTTTGTGGTACTGAGTCAATACAGTACCTTTAATAAAAGCAGTTGTTGGGAGACAACCTTACCTTGGTAGTTAACTCTTGACAGTTATTTGAGGGCACAGTGATATGCTGGGGACAGTTTATGTCCCATGAAGCTGGTGTGTTTCTGTTAGGGTCTCAGGGCCAGATGCATCTGCTCGTGGCTTCCTGGGTGCCCACGGGAGACAGTTTTGGAGCAATTCTTGAGAGGGAAGGTCAGGATGATAGCTGGACTCAGGCCTGGACCTTGCATATGTTGATCTGGCCTGGCTGGTATTGGGTTGCTGCTTGCTCTCTGCAGGATGCCTGAGCTTTGGTACCAGGCAAACAATGCTTTTGTTCAAAAACTACATAAAAGTGATAGAACCCCCCCATGATATTACAAGCTAAATTAAACAAGATTCTCTTCTGAAGCAGTCTTTTCTCTCTAGCATCCTGGTTTCTCCTCAGTGCTCAATTTTTATCTGGATGCATGGGTTGGTCCACCTGTACCTCTTCTCCTCTGACCTTTGGCATTCATGCATGCCCAGCACTGCGGTGGAAGACAAAGGTCCCGCTTCTGACCAGGGCTTCCCTCTGGTTTCAGGGCAGTATGACTGGGCAGCAAGACCTTTTGTGTGACTTCAGGTACTTACACGGTACAGTATAGCTGCAAGTGAAAGGGTATGGCCCCAAGATAAATCCATGGACATATTCTGTACCTGCAATTCTTTGTCCAAGGTGCCATTGTTTACCAGAGCTTGCCATGGTCTTGCTACCCATCAGTGGGGATGAGGAACCCAGATATCTCAGTATGCAAAAGCAGACCTGAATTCTGCTGTTTAGAGTGATTTTCAGGTAAGATAATTAATTAGGACTTCAAAGGAAGAAGATGGCAAGTTTAGCATAAGTTTTAAGTCACATTTTGTCACCTCCCCAGAAGTTGCTTAAAGCGTAGAGAATTGGTACAGTATGTCTTTCTCTTTGAGATGTTTTATACAGAGTTTTTAATTACATTGGAGATCTCTTAAATGTAATTTTATATGATGGCATCTGGTACAAACTGGATGCCTCACTTTGATCTCCCGTGGAATAGAGGTTGACAGTAATCTTCAAATGAAGAGTAACATCAGCAGAAAAACAGAGATGAAATTAACATATTGGAGCATAGCTTTTCTTGTAATCATCACCATATTAAATATGGAGGGGAGTATTCTGAAAATCAAGTTTGCATTTTGAACAGCGTTAATGGGGCTGAGTTGCCCTCATTAGCTGTTTTGTATTAAATTTGATAAGAAAACTGATGCTGACAAGCACTGGAAATGCTTTTATTTACCCCTGTTTTAATCATTTTAGATCACCTTCTAAATATTTTGTAATATTTTAATGGTTGTCTCATTCATGGCAAAAAAAGGTGAACAAATTGAATAGAGAAAACAAATTTTACCACCCTCTTTTTCCTTGCAATGGTACCAGAATGAAAATTATGGTACATCTGTGTTTTGCTTTAATTTCAATATGCAACCATATTTTTGCATATTTGATATGACTGAAAAAGTATGTTGCATATTTTTGCAGTGAATTTGCATTTCAGGTACAAAATTTTGGCCAGTTTTCTTGTAAATTCCACATGACCATAAGGTCCTTTAAATTTTTTAAATTTTTTTTTTCAGAATTTTAGATGATTCCCGGTGTCTTTCTTGGGTGTAAAGAAAATGCATCAAAATATACAGATGCTCACTTTTATGTGTTGCCATCCCACAGATGAACTCATCGTGAACATTTTCATTCTGAATATATTCAACACTGGGCTTTTTTTAATTTTTTTTGAAATGATACTTATTTGGGAATGCTAAAGAGGGCAGAGGGTTTTTTTATAATTCCTTGCTTTTGTTATGAAAACATCTAAAATTTCTTACAAACATTAATTGGACTCTCTCTCCATTGAAGACTTTTTTTCCTAATGAATATATCAGGGTAATTTTGTCCTGTATGGTAATTCCAGGGGAGTCATTAAATTCTTTCTTTCAGGGGGCTGATGCTGCTGGAGGGTTTCTGTGTTTTCTTGACACTGACTGCACCCCAATGCTGCTTCAGTGAGAAGGCATCCAGTGAGAAGAGAAAGGCCAATGCCTTTGCATTGGTAAGTCTTCCATAAGGTGGTTTTAAGTAAGTTTATTGGCTTAATTATGAACTTCTACTATTCTTTAATTAAACACCCTGCTTCATCAGAAATGCAGCCTGATTTGGGGTAGTGCTTTTGTGCAACAGGCACTCCTACATTAAAAACAGCATTGTTGAAGGACGGGGTTCAGATACTTTGTTGAAAGATAATAGCTACCAGCACTACGCCCAGGCCTCAGTGGTGCAACTGGACCCAGCCCAAGTCTCAAAGAAGATGTCAGTGTGCTTTGAAGGATGCCTTTAGTAAACTGGCACTTAGGAATTCTTCATCCTTTACGTGCCTCCTCTCATATCAGTGTGACTTGGCTATTACCTCTCTCGTTTGTGTTTTGATGGCTCTACACAACCTTTTGCCTGCGCTTGTGATAGGACAACAGAGCAAAGTGGAAGAGAAACCACCACACGTGGTTTCAAAAAACCATCTATTTGTCACTCTTTGTTATGATGATACACTCTTTGGGGTTGACAGAAGGGAGGGTTGGAGGCGGAGGAACAAAAATACTAGTTTTCTTTTTATGTAAGCTCAAAATGCCAGCTACTACAGTGCCATTAGGAAATGGCATATACTTTTGTCCCTGCATCTTGAACGGGCTTGTGAACCATGAGGGCACCTGATAATTCGAATGCACGTTGGCACTGATGGCATCTTTCTTTCTCTATGCGTAGCGTAGAAGAATATCTGTTGTTGAAGACAACTGTAAAAAAAATATAACCAGGCAGCCCAAGTTTCTCGTTTTCATAGGAGTTGGGGGCATCTCTGAAAAAAAATCTTAGCAAAAAAAAAAAAAATAATCATGGTTGACTTGCTATTTGCAATTGAGACATTTTGTCATGCAGCAAGCAGTGATTTTCTGTTGCTTAGCATGACAAATGGCTAGACAAATACAGAGCAAATCTGCCACAGAAAAACAGAGAGCGCGGTAAGAAATGAGTGGGAAACCAGGTCTATTGTTAGATTTGGGACAGTGAGTGGCATGATAAGAAAATCCATTGTGTATTTTCTATCAGGCTGAAAATCTACTGCAATTTAGGCAATGAGAAGCCCATGTGCCATTGTGCTAGTAGTGCTGCGGTTATGCTGCTCGTGGATGGCAGTGAGAGGGAAGCAATCTGATAAGTGAAATGTAACCACCTGATGCATAATTCAGCCTTGCAAGGGCAGCGTAGGAAAGCAGTATCATATCTAGACAAATTAATCTATCTTAGGTTTATGACTATCTCAGGGCCTTCTCGTTCATTGTCAGTTCAGTCACAGGTATATATGTGATTATTATTTCAAATGGAAAGTTCTTTTCCAATAGCTGTTTTTGAAAGATGCTGTCTCACGGCAAAATCACTTTAGTGAAGTATGCTTTCATTTTGAAGTACAATAGCAACTGTCAGTTAGAGCCATCATTTGTTTTGCTTTGTTTTTGTTTTGTTTCTATTATTTCTGTATTATCATTTCAGGGAAATAAATTTGTATGTAAGCAGTCAGTGCCAGAAGCCTGAACTTTCGTTTGTCATTCTAGACACTGGCACCACTGCGCTGCCTTACCCTCACCGATCCTGCTCATAACCAGCTGGTTAATAACGGCTGCCTAAAGTTGGCTGCGCTCACAAATTGCAGCAACTTAATAAATTCAGAGGGGAAAAGGAATATCGTGACGCTTTGCAGGAGACTGAGGCACAGAGAGGCTTGGTCCCTTGCCCGCAAAGGCATCTGGGTGTGCTGATTGCACAGACCAGGATTGATCGTCCGAGACCCCTGGCCAGTGACTAAAGTCACACACCGACTGCTGGTGCAACAAGCGCTGGGGGTAGCATTTGAGATCAACAGGCTGTCCCCATAAACCTGAATTTGTGGTATCTCTCTTTGGCCAGTACTGAAGTTGAGTGTGAACTCCACTAGAATGGATTAGTGATAAAAAATAAGTGTAATATATTATGAATGATAATACAATAACATCTGCACCATCATTACATATTATATAGCATAATCATTATAATATACCATATAATGTAATCATTGATAATATAATGATAAAAATGGACACCTCTTAGGCCTCCAGAGCAATTTCCATTTCCTTTCCCTTCCTCAAATACAACTGAATTTGGGCTTCTTTTTCTTCCAGCTTTCATATGTTTGTTTTACTAGGCACGAACTGCCTGCTGCGAACAAGGCACTGAAACCTGCCCAGCTTGCAGCCTGTGGTCTTCCCAGGCAGGCTATTTTATTTTCCCTCAGACCACATGTGGGTGGGGGATGCTCACTGAGGGGGGAGAAACAGTTCAAATGTGAGCGCATTGCACCCAGGAGGAGATGGCGGGGGAAGAAAGAGCGATTTTGGGGACTGGTGTTAGGGGTTTCATATACAAAAATTGAAGATTCAATAGCTCCTGTCATCTTTAGGACTAGACATGCAGGGAGCATGTCTGTGGCTCTTATCCCTCAGGCTATCTGAAAAGATTATGGATATTCTCTGCACTGTGGTGACATACCGAACATCCATACATCTCATTCATGTATCATTGCTCACAAACAGGGTCACGGCTTCAACATCCAGGGACAGAAATATGTCCTTTTGAATTAGTCTGGTTCTTATTCTGTGCTTTTTATCTAGTTTCTTCCCCATTAGGAAGGTTTGCTTTTTTTCTGAAAACAATGTAAAACAGCAGATAAGGAAGCAGGCTACAGCAGATATAACCACTTAGTTTCTGTCAGTTAGACAAGCACACTTTCTTCTTCCCTAATATAATGCCAAAAAAAAAAAGAATGTGAACAAAAGCATGTTTTCATTCACCAAGTTCCTTCAGTGCTGGAGCTGATAAAATCTTAAACATGCGTCCAGAGACAGTGGGAATGAGAGAAGTAAAGGGACTCTCTCGGTGGATACCGAACAAACAGGGAAGGAAAAGCATCCTGACATTACCCAGTGCCATAGGAAAGATGAGACATAAATGGGCTAGAATTCAGGGAAGAAAGGTCTTTGGAGGGTGGTTAAACGTGAAGCTGCAATCTAAATTTCTGCTCAGAAAGTCCCTGGAAAACAGACTGGTAAAAGCTGGGAGGGAACGATGGAGAAAGGATCACTCTCTTTTCCTAATGCTCTTTCCCCAAACAACTACAAACAAACACATTATATCTGACTTAACAGACTTCTGTTCGGTCTCCAAGGGGCTGTTTCTCATACTGGAAAGCAGGTCCCCAGATGCATGGCTGGGATGAGCATCTTGACAGTTTGATAGTACCATGACATGGAGAAAGATGGCTAGGAGCGTTCTCAGATTTTCTTTATTTTTTTCCTCTTGTTTCTTTTTTTCCCCCCCAATTTTCTGTATTCACTTCTCTCACCTTTCTACTGTATCTGCTATAGGAAGCAAGCAACTTTACACAACCAGTCTATTCAGTAAGGGTAGACCTGGTATTATCTATTAAAGCAGGATTTATGCTTTGAATCTGCAAAGATTAATATTAATTTACTTTTAATTTTACATAACAGTCAGCAAAGTATTCTATCAGAGAGCTAAAAGTGTGTGTTGTTCACATTTTTCAATTTAACTGAAGAATACGCCCAGAGAGTATTGATAAGACCGAGTTAAGATGTGGGGAAGGTTTGGGAGGAGAAACCATCCCTATTTTTTCAGATTGATGTAGGTTGGGACTTTTCCTCACCCACCTGTGGCTCATTACTCTTTTCCCAGTGAAAAGGACTGGCATGGACTAACTGGTTTTACACTGAAAAAACACAACAACAACAACCAGAAAACCCAAACATTTTTGCCACCTTGCTTTATTACTGCCTGATAAGGCATGTACATAAAGCATGAGGAGGTCATGTCTTGTTTCTAAAGGTGTCTTAAAATGATGAAGCACTCCTAGACCTGTGGTTTATTCTTCACAGGACATTTCACGTTCATAATAAGTTAATTTGTGGGATTGGCATAATTTGCATCTGCTTTAGCACTTTTACAAGCCTATAAAAAGAGAGATTTCCAGAATAACAATCAGATACTGTTTTTTTTTAAAAAAAACAAAACAACAAACAAGTTACCTGCTTTCTCACCTGTAGTGTATTCATCTGGAGGAGCTGAAACTTTCTCATAATCATATCAAACATAAATTGCTCCTTGTAAGACGATGCGGACTGAATCCATATTTCTAAATGTTTCATTTCAGAGGGCTCTGGAAAAAATATTTTTTTTTCTTTAATAAGTATTGCATATAAATTTTTAACTTTTCTTTGTTTCACTAGGTATGGCTCATAAATATCTTTTTTACTTACTAATCTCCAAACTAGGTGAAGCAGCTTTAAAACAGAGCACATAAATACAGCATAAATGTAAATGAAAGAATTCTGATAACAAGATCTGCCTGAAGAAATCCATACAGACACAGTAATATATATTTCGTCCCAAATATCTTAAATATCTTTTGCTCTACCTCCTGCACATTATAAAACACTCAGGGACTTATAGATCAAGTCCGGGAATACATTTAGATCATTATTTCCAGTGACAACGATGCAATTCTTTGAACGGTGTGCATTTCATATCTACAGCACAGCAACAGAATAAATAAGGCATATATTGCGTTGGAAAAAATGCTGCATTTCATGATTCACTTAGGGTTTGGCAGAAAAATAGGGCCAGGTAGATATATCCTCACAAAAATGATTATGAGCTGTCTGGTGAAGATTCTGTCAGTGAATAATTGTGAGCAATAATTTTGTTTTCAGTAATTTAATATAGTATTATACATGCATATCAGCAATAGAGATAAACAGATCCTGACAAGCCACAGGCCTCAGTTAAGTGCCAATTTAAGCACAAAGTTTCTGCCTGCTTGCAGAAATGGCTTACAGAAACACTGAATAGTACCTTTTGACTCTGAAGAGACGGTGGGCTTCCTCATGGAGTTGTGTGTTATTCAGTGCCCTAGTGCCCTTCATAATAAAGTCCCTCAGAAACTGTGGCTGCTTTACTGGTTTTTGTTTGGCCTACTTTAGAGAATAGTTCTATTTAGGTGATACTTGATTCCCCACTGTTGATGTTTGTTGGTGGTGTTTTGGTATTTTGATGGTTTTTTTTTTTTGCTTTTGCTTCTTGTAGAGATTAGCTTTATATAAACATGTTATCCATAACATAAATCAAAGTAGCTGGAAATAGTAATATAGTATGGTCATGTATATTCATGGTTGTTTGATGAAGGAAAGTCATTAACATATTTCTAGATGCTCTGTCATTCCCTTCCTTTTTTTTTTTCCTTAAAAGAAAAAAGTGAAAGAAGGAAAATGTTCAAGTAAATTCATGCATTTATGAGAGTAGAATTATCAAAACAGGTAGGGCAACAACTCACTTTTTCTCTCTAATTCAGTGATTTGTAAATTAATGAGAAAAAATGTTTTTCTGGTTCCATCAATCAGTGATACAGCAGATTTTACTCTTATAATTAAGTGCAGTTTTCCCTTCTCCCCTTAAACATGGGAAATGTAAATGCTTTTGAAATCATCACCAGCACCACTTTGACAGGCAGCAGCACCTACACGGGCGTTGGGAGAGCTTACAGCAGTTCCACACACCTTGTCAGACGGATTTGATTTTTTCCAACCATCACCTGCCAGTACGGTTCATATCGAGTTTATTATCTGTTCTTTAGCTGAGAGACATCCCTGCGTGCAAGCTCCGTGTTATAAAGTGTGCCATTATCCAGGTGAAGGGAAGGACAGTATCTCATCTCCAGCATTTCCCCCTGCAGGCATTATCATATTCCTGGGCCACTGCTGAGTGCTTGTCCTACCTTCAGCTCCTTCACTGGCTTTTACACTTAACGGCCATACCAGAGAGAAGTATCTCATGGTGTTGTGCCCACTCTGCTACTGGTCAGTAGACTTTAAAATGAGGGTAGTTCTTTGTTTATTTATAAAATCTTGGTCATTCTGACCAACTTGATGAAGGTTTCCAGAAAGCCCAAGATCTCCCTTACACCTGAGGATCTCTTGTGAGCTGGCCCTGGGTCAGGGGAAACTCAATTTCTACAGCTGTAAGGGTTACATGCAGGCTGATCTGTACAATGGTCTTGCACATATCCCATAATAGGATGTGAGGCTGTGCAAGTCAAGGTCAGCACCTCCTGACAAGCTGGATATACTGTTCCTGCTCAGAAAAACACAGGTTCATGCTTGTGAGGGCTTCTAAGGAGTCCCTCTGGAGAGAAGGCAAAAGGGGCTTCACTAGGTATGAATGCTGAAATGAGTTCAATGGGTGTTGAAATGTTTGGCTTATTTGTTACTGAAGCTAAATGATTGACTCAACAAATCTCAACAGATCACCTTTCAGCAAAATAAACCTGTAGCCTCCCCACTCCTTTAAATACCTTCTACTTGAACTAGATGAAGCTGATAATTTTATTTTACTATTTTAGTAGCTGTGGCTCTGTCTGAGGTGGAGCGGATGAAAGATTAGATTTTCTATTCCATGTAACATCTGTGATTTGAGAAAAAAAAAAAACCAGGGGAGAGGTCAGTCATTCATTTGTGAATGAAAAATTGAAGTTCTGAAAGTTTCCCAAAGAGGGCAAAACTTGAAAGAAAGGGGAGACTTAGCAGGAATCATGAAATTGCAAAGCCTGGAGCGAACTCGAGTTTGGGATTGAGGTTCTGGGGATCCCCCGCTCAGTGGAGGCTGTCAGCCCCTCTCTGTTCCCATGTCTTCCCCAGCACAGCACAGAAACCAGGAGACCCATAACATGACATACTAACATGAGAGTACCTTTGGACTTTGAGAACGTGACAGGAGCTCTCCAGGTTTCTGCAAGTTTGAGATGTAGGAGGGAAGCCCTGGTTAGACCTGAATTTCCTTCGTAAGGCTTTCATTACTGTGTTGTTGAACAAGATAAATTAAGTGAGACTTACCACTGCAAGCTTAGATAAGCATGAAGACAGGAAAAACTGACAATTACCAGTTTGATCTAATAGTGTAATAATGTAAGAAACAGAAGTTAATACACAGTAAAACAATATGAGGCAATGGAGATACTATAATTAAGGAAATAACTTAATACATACATGTTTAATTAAAAACACCATTTATCTAAGAACATGCACTCTGTTTTGAATAGTAATTCAAAATCACTAAAGCTCTAGTTGAACAATATAATTTTCATTTAGTACTAATCTTGGACCTGCACGTTGAAGACATTCAGCACAGTGGAAATTAGATTTCAATGAACTGTGTAACGGTTTGTCTCTTGGTTCCCAAACTGTGGGATGTAACATGGATCATGGAAGCCCAGTGCATAATTGCCCTTTTTGCATAATGTTAAATGTTCACACTTAGCAGCGTCCAGCCCCAGAAATGGTATTATCAGGGATGTTACTTGTAATCTCTACAGCCTTGGAAAAAAAAAAAAAAATTTCCAAGATAGAATTTTGAATTGTCAAATTCCTCTTTTCTTACCTTTATATTTTTTGAAACTTTTATTCACTTTGAATAAATCATCATGATACGTCTAGTTGCTTTGTGTTTGCTTTGATGTTTTATACTGTATATTTTTAGAAAGCAGAAAAAATAGTATAGTAATGAAAAATTAAAGCATTCCTTTAATGGTCTTTTCTTTGGATTTTTGTTGTTGTTGCTGTTTGATGGGTTTTTATTGGTTTGATTGGTTGTCATGTGTTTTTCTTCTCCTTAATAAAATATTCTGAAAAAAGACATGCATTTTACCAAATGCTTCCAAAAACAACAGCCAAATAAAACTTTCCCACTCAAACTCAGGTAATATGAGAAACAGAAAATTACAATTTCAGAATGCGACAGTGTGAAGGGAAGCTGCATAGATGGAACGTTTTCCAAGGTATTTCTGATCAGTTTCAGAAACAGTTTGGTGCCTAATCAATTCATTATCTCATGGTGTTCATTCTTTTCCTACTTTCCTGGGTATCTCTCTTTGTTTCTGTTGCAGTTTTGCAAGAAGTAGAAAAAGGCTTGTGGAATTAAAACCTTCATTTCAGTGTTAATAAAAGCTTGGAGAATGTGATGCTTTTTCTTCCTAAGTCATCAAGCTTGACCTCAGGTTTCTTACCAGAAAACTTAATCCACTTATTGAAAAGAATAAGACATTTCACTGACTTTTCTTTTATTAGAGTTTCCACATGTCCCTTCTTATTGTCTCAGCTGGGCATTTAAGCTGCTTCCCATACAGCTGTAAATAGTATTAGTAAACATTGCTCTCTGATATCCAGGTCTTAGCCATCCTCAGTCATTGCAAAGCTATGTACCTTCCAGAGGCGTGTTCAGCACGGTGACAGAGCTGAGGTCACCTGCAGTTAATTCTTTCACCTTGTGTCCTCCTTGGGCTTAGTGTGGGAATTTTTAATTATCTATGTTATAGCAATTTTCCACGGGTTTGTGCAATTAAAAAATAGAAATGAAAGATGGAAATGCTCTTGGTGTTGGTGATCCTGGGGAATGAGCATTCCACAATGTCCAACAGAGCAGCAAGAAATACTTTTCTGCACATGGGAGACTCCTGTTGAGGTGAATGCTGTTTCATCAGGAAACTCCTGATGAAAACAGGAGTTCCTGGCATGGTTTGTTTTGGGTAGCAAAGCCATCAGCACAGTGAAAAGTCAGTAGCTTATACTCAGTGCCTATAAGCATTTTAGGACAGGGTGGAGCCCCGAATTCAGTGCTTTTTGGGAACCTGGTGTGCAAGAAGACTTTGATGTATTGCAGCAGCATCTAGTGATGATTTATTCTGTCTTGGACTAGGCAATCTCATCAAGGACTGTCTTCCAGATTTCTAGGAGATAGCATTACGTTCCTCAAATTGGGAGATAACAAAGATAGTTTGGAGCACTGTGTCACTCACATTGATTTATTAGAACAAAACAGAGTCTTAGCCAGCAGTGGTCGTAAAACGCACATGAATCGCTGTAATTTAGACTTCTCATTTACATGAAAATTAGTTCCTTCTGAGAAAGATTCTGTGCGAAACAGACATTTGAGCTTTAATAATCTGTGCTTTAATAGATCTGAGGCATCCAGGGGACCTCTTGAACTGAAGAGATTATTTTTTGTTCTCTGTTGTGCTACGAAAATAAAGTGCATGAAAGCTGCAGACTTTCATGTTGGATGCAATACAGAGAGAAGGTGGGTGTTGGACCCTTCTCATAATACAAACTGGGTACTCTGGGTTTGCCATATGGTTTTAGGCAAGTTTACATTTAAAGCTGATCATTGGCTTTCTATGAGAAAATGTCAACTTCTTTAAAATTGAAACTATAAGAAGGAACTTCTTTTGATGAATTTCCTGTTCTAGTGTTGAAGCTTGCTCGATCTGTTTGACAAAAGGCCACATCTCTGAATTCCTTCAAAATGTAAAACAAATTTTTTGGTTGAAAGTTTACTGTAAAATAAACCAGACTATCCACAAAATCTTTTAAAGTTTGTTGAAATTAAATGTTTCAGGGGATATAATCCAACTTGAAGGAACTTTAACTCTGAAACATCTCAACTGTTACTTTTTCTCCCAAATTCAGGATGGATATTCCTCCTCAAATCTTTGTAGAGCTGGTGATCTGTTTTTGCCAAGCTCTATTTAATAATGCTCCAACTTCAGACTCTCAAAGATTAAATGACTGTTTCACTGTAGAGAGAGCAGCAGATGTTCTAAATTCTATTTCTTTTTGAAACTATATTTTTTCCTTGTAACTTTGTCTTCTGTTTCATATTTAGCTTTTCTGTGTCATCCATGTGTGTCCCCCCTGCCCCCAAACCCCCCCAAAACCCAAAACAAACCCAAACAACAAGCCCAACAAATCTGATTCCTCAGCATTTTCTTGATCAAAATATACCATCCCATCTGAGGACTTTGATGTGGCATGGGAAAAGGCTTCACTCAGATGAGACTTTCTGTTGAGTTTTTATGTTATTGTATGGTAAGACTCCAGCTATTTTTTCATCTGGAACTGAAGCATCTTCTGTAGCTGCATTAGAATTGAAACCTCAGAGAGCTAAATCCTCATTGTTTCTATACAGTATGGCCAACACTTGTCTGGTTCTTACTGAAAAATCTGCTGACTTTTTTCCTATTAAGCTGGTAATTTTCATATCCTATTCATTCTACTAAGATGTAGACCTTCCTTTTTTCTCCATAACTGCAGGTGGAGCTGCTGAAATACAATAATCGGGATGGCACTGATGAGAAAGGTCTTGCATATGTATGCATTTGAATTAAAGTTCATTTTTTTTAAAACACCACCCCCCCTTTTTCTTATTGGCCGTGTATTTTAAAAGAAACTTAATAAACAAAATCATTAAGAAGCATGTGATCTCAATGACTGGCATGTGGGAAAACATATTTCCTTAAAAAAATTAATTTATCTAAATAAACCTGTGCAACTGAAGCCATGCATATCACTGGCAGCATAATACCCATGAAATCACTGCTCACCATAGCCAGAATAACACAAGGCCCCAAAGGACTCCTGATTCACTCTGCATGTGGAGCATTTCAGGCACTTAATTAGGTATGGGAGGAGACCAAAACAGCTTCCAGAAAGTTGGCTGGTGTTCTAGCTTGAAAATGAGCCATGATAAAATAATGCATGCTTAAATGTTTCAAATTCTTCATCAATCTGATAATTTTATCAACAGCTTTCATATTCTCTGTTCTTTAATTGCTTCTCCTCCATGGTAGTTATTAAGCTCACATCCATTTAAATGGCCTGAATGCTCTGCTGCCTGGTCCATTGTAGGGTTGTGTTGGGCTAATTAAATGGCTTGAGAAACTCCCTAGCCTAGTTGCTCAAAGATGGACTATACCTGTGCCTTAATGTTGGTATGAGGCTGTAATTCACTGAAATAAAGCTAATCCATTTCAATGAGGCCTATAACGATTTAGGTGTCCGAGCATTAGGGTACTGTACTAATTTAGGAAACTGTCCTCTTAAACTATCCATGTGTTAATCCATTTATTTCTAATTTAACTGCTGTGTCTAAACAGAACTTGGTGATAGGTAATTGTGAGACAGTATGTCCCAAGAACTGCTTCTCCGTTTTGAGTGTTACCCAGGAGAATAACTGGATTTCTGTTTACTAGGCTTACACAGCATCAAGGAATTGCCTGTTTATTACAAATGCCACTGAGAATCTCATTTGGATTGCTAGCAAGCCCATCACAGGTGAAATTCAGATTCTTACCTCTTGGTGTTTGTTTGGGGTTTTTTGTTAGTTTTTGGTTTTGGGGGTGGTTTTTTGTGTTTTGTTTTGGGTGTTTTTTCCTTTTTCTTTTAGCCACTTAAGAATAATATATTTAAATGACCCCTAAATCTGTAAGAACTTACATTTTGGAGTAAAAACAGTTGATAGGAGAACACTATTGCAAAGCATTTCTGACTGGAACCAGCTGAGCCCTATAAAATCACTTCAAGAGTTTGGGAACCAAAATGCACACTTCTCTTGAATCATAAAATGTGGACCTAGCAGAGACATTTAGCTTTGCAGCACTACCCACAGACAGCCAACACCTCAGATAATTACTTGCAATTCTCTGTCCTTTAGGGAATTTGATTTTATCACTGCTTTGCTTGCTAACATCCCCCTCTGCTCCAAGGTTGCTAACCACCATTTCCTCTCAGATTGTCAAACCAATTAGTACAATTAAGTTAAATCCAGGATGCCATCACCAGTTGTTGGTGGCAAAGCCATTTTAAGGAGTTTGCACCCTTGGCCCATCACAGCTGACACAACATTGCCTCTTCTGAAAAATCATTGTCATCTTCCCTTGGAGGAAGAAAAGCCAGCATGAGTTTCTTGTGCTGGAGCTATTGTAGCTCTGCAGTTTTATGTCCTTGTCCGTGTCTCTCTGCTCTCATTTTGAGCAAGGGGAGCACATAAGACTTTGTATGTAGATGATGTGCAGAGGTTTAGCGATATCTGAGTTTTCCCTAGCTTAAATGCCATGGCTAACCCAACTAACTGGGAAGGACAGGGCATGGTAGCCCATGAACTGACATCTCAGAGGCTCAGACAGTCTTGCAAAGGGGCTGTGATAAAAAGTGGGTGCCTGTAGTCCCTCTCAGTAGAAGAAATTAGGACATCTCTTCACCTCCCCTGGGACACTAATGTGTAGCTGACCCAGCTGAGGCAGAAGTGACATCTAGCATGGCAGCAGTGATAAAGATGTGGGTATCATCTTCTTCCAGAGGTGGACACGGGATCATTCCTTTAATCCTCTTCCCAATAAGAAATAAACTACATGGGTATAACAGGATGCTTTCTAGCAGCATAACTGGGTCAACGAGATGCACGGGAAACTGGTGTTTTGAGCAACATTATTAAAGTGATGTGATCTTTGTGTCAAGAGTAGCTTGGGGGGCCCAGGTGATGGGGGACTTGCACTGTTCCCTAGTTCTTTTTCACTGACATTTAACCTATAAAAACACTCACATTTCCAGCTGTATACTTTGATATAAAACGGTAAAAAATAAGTTTAACGGCCTTCTGCAGTTTTCTGTTGGCTTCCCATCTGTCAAGTCTTTCTTTTATAGTTGAGCTAGCTAGCTTATATTAGTCATTTGGGAGGTACTGCATTGATTTACATTACAGTGTGTCATAAACCAGTATGCGATGAATCTAGTGTGCTAATAAAAGCTAATGATACAAGTAGAACAATATAAGGTGGGACAATGCTAATGTTATACCTTTCTGAGAACATATAATTAAACCTTCCTCGAGCTTTCTACTACTCTATGTGGGTTTTCCCCATAATCTCAAGGTTACATTTACATATTACTTTTAAAATGGCTTAGTATTTTTGCTGAATTCCTCACCACAAAGGATAATAGTGGTGCATATATATTTTTAAATCCATGATTGATTTTGTTCTATAGGCAACTTTTCAATTGTTCTAGCTACAAAGAAAATTCTCATTTTGATGGGAATCATTGCTGTTTTTCACTAGCTGAATATCTAGTCCTCTGTCTTATTGATTTTAGCATTTAAAAACAAAATGCTGTGCTTTCTCCACAAGAAAATGAGGGAAAGAAGTTCCAGTCTGAACATGGAAGTAGTTCTCGCTTTCTGTGTGTTGACACGGTGATGCACAGACGTCCTTCACATATTGGGTCTGACAGGAGAGAAGCTAGCAGAATTTCAGGTGTCAAGAACAAATAGGTGTTAATTAAAATGATATATTTGGACCTTGTCCCCCAAAGTCCTCTACTCCTGTTCAATGACAACATGCAAGAAATATATTGGGGCACCTTTTTTTTCCAGCTGCCCCAGTGATAAAACAAGTACTTTTCTGGTTGATCAACGGGTGAAAAGTCACTCCATCTCCCATGATACAAAGGGAGACCTTGAGATCCTCCCTCTGCTAAGCCAGTCTTCCTGTCCTGCATGCAGAGAGACCGCTGGGGCTATTCACAATATATATAATCCATCAGTGTTCAGCTGCCCAGGGGGGTGTGGAGTCTCCTTCTCTGGAGATATTCCAGCCCTGTCTGGACGCCTCCCTGTGCTACCTGTCCTAGGGACCCTGCTTTGGCAGGGGGTTGGACCTGATGATCTCTGGAGCTCCCTTCCAACCCCTACGACTCTGTGATTCTGTGATTACACAGGGGGTAATGCACATAATATACAGTAACCCTTTAATCAGGTGGAATGTTAATATATTCATTGCCCCCATGGTGGGGAAATGTTGGTCTCTTGCTTGTCAGAACAAGCCAATGCTTGAGCTGCTGTCCTCTTATTCTTTGCTTTTATTTTTTTTCCCCTCAGGGTTTCAAATATTTTTAAAAAGGTTTTAAAAGCGTTAAATATTTTTCTCTTGAGTTGCCAAGTGCTGCCACCTGAAATATTTCTTTCCTATGTTTTTATTTTTCTTCACCAGTGTGGTATTAATTCAGATATATTTGCACAGATAAAAATCCCGCTGTGTCCACAACCAAAAAGGATTTTGGATCACAAACACCTCTTCCGGTAGGATGCAGGTTACGTTTTCCTTTTTCCTTGTTTTATGACATAGTAAATCACTGTTACTGCTATTAGAGAGCAGATTAGGTTTTCTCTTATGCATCTGCAGAGAAGAAAAGAGGTTTACCCTACAGTTAGTGTAGAGGTGATGCATATATGCAACTTCTGCATACAAGGAGCTAGGGAAGTTGTGAACTTGCCCGTAATTGTCTCTGTAGGACAAGACTAATATTTAGATGAAGGAAATGATCAGTTCCTGCCCAAAACCATAAGAGACATTTTCCATCTTTAAAACCAACCATCTCCTCAGCAATGCTGCTCCTTTTCCCCTCTCCCAAGGCAGAACGGTGCCAGCTTTCACGATGCTGGAGGAGTGTGCAGGAGTGTGCAAGTTCATATATCTCCTGAGGATTTGAAGGTTTCCAGTAAAATCGACGCCTGCCTCTCCCTCTCCACCTTTAGATGTGAAAATAGTAAAATATTCTGCTGTGCATCGTTGCCCCCTCCCTTCCTAAGAAGCTATGTGGCATAGGCTCCCCCACCAACACTTTGCTTGCTAGCTTATGCTAGAAAGGTTAATAATGGAGAGAATGTGTGATGAGCCTTAGCTAACAGATTTTCCCAGAGAGAATAAATCAGAACCAGCCTGCCTCTCCACGATCTTTTCCATTGAGATTCAAAGCCCTGGTGGCTGCTTCAATTACTAATTATAAGATACATTCAGCCATGAAGGGAACAGAACAACCACCGTGTGACTTATGTGAATAATCACACTTTGCTGCTCCAGCTTGAGTTCAGATTGCTGAATGCTGATGGGCTGTAACAATTTCTTGGGTCAAAGAAAAGGAGAAAAAACCCTGCAAATAAAAAAATAAAGAAGGAAAAAAAGGAAATAAAAATCTAGAAGAGTAAGAAAGAAAAGAACACAGTTAACCTAAACTTGATGATATTACAAGCTGAATATTAGGCTAAATTTACCACATAAATGTGCACTCACCAAGGGATTTTTGGTGAGTTAAGAGTAGTGAAAGAATAGGAGTGACTCAGTAAGTTTTCCAAGACTCGTCTCTTCCTTTATTGTGGCTCCTAAACTTTTTGTGTCTCATTTCCCTCGATCTTGAAGACACTGTTTTAGTGTCACACTCTTTATCTCACACTAGCAGCTTAATATTTTCCAGTAGTTTCTTTTCCAGTTCTGCATTGCTTTCACCCACTCCTGGACACTTTTTCTAACTGATTATTCATCTACTTCTTATATATTACCCCCACTAGCTTCATCCAATCTCAATTTTCATCTTCAGTCCTTAACTCTCTACTTTCATCTCTAATTCTGTGTCCCAGTTGATTCATTACCATTAATCCAAGTCCATAATATTATTACAGATTCACCTTTGCTCTTCATTCTCTTTCCCTGGGTCTACTTCACCTCTAGCCATTATGGAAACTTGGCTTATGAAGCTCCTATGCCCTTCATCCCATCACTCTCTGTTTGGAATCTCATCTTTGCTATCATTTCTTCAGTCCCAACTACATCATCCTGACCTTAAACCCACCCTACTGGATATCTGAGCAGTGTTTAAGTACAGATGTTATTTATAGCAAAAGCTCAAATACCTGTTTGCATAGAAAATAAAAGTTCCAAGAGCAGATGGGAGAAGATGTTTTGGTAGGGAAAGACAAACTAAAAACTCTGGTTTTGTGGACAGTGGCTTACGTATTCAGAGCTGGGACAAAGTCAAAACACGTGATCCCACAAGATTTTGGAGTTGATTAAATTTGCTGTTTCAAAGCTGTGGCATTATAGGTAAATCAAATGTCAGAGTAAAAGAGGATGCTTGGAAATTTTTCCTAAGACATTTAAGGGGTAGCAGACCTGGAAAAGAGGATGTTAGCTAGTGTCATCAGCACTCTAGCTCAAAGTCCCACTTTCCATCTTCAATGTGTTTTTACACTAAGATCACAGGATATAAGATTGAATGGTTCACAAACAAGCAAAATTTCTTTCCTGTCAAGCCTGATGATGAGGTGGTGGTGTGGTTTTATATGTCTGGGTTCTGGTGGAGAAGAGGGGGCTGCAGGGGTGGCTTCTGCAAGAAGCAGTGAGAGGCTTCCCCCAGGTCCCACAGAGCAAACACCAGCCGGCTCAAGGTTGGACCTGTGCTGACCAAGGCCGAGCACATCAGTGATGGTCACAGCATCTCTGGGAGTCACAGTTAGGAGAAAAAACCTGCAAATGGATGCTTTTTGCCACCAGAGAAGGGAGTGAGAAGATGTAAGAAACTGTGCAGGCACCAAGGCCAGGGAAGGTGGGGAGGAGGAGGCGCTCCAGGCATCGGATAAAAAGAATCCCCTGCAGCCCATGTAGAAGACCATGGTGGAGTGGGTTGTCCCCCCGCAGCCCATAGAAGAAGACAGGGAGTAAATACCCCACCTGCAGCCCGTGGAGGGGCCCCACGCTAGCGTGAATGGAGACATATGGAAGATGCTGTGACCCGCAATGGAGCAAGCCCCTGGCAGGGCCTGCAGCTAGAGAGAGACAGACGCACGCTGAAGCAGATTTGCTGCAGGGGAGGCTTGTGGTTTTGTGGAACACCAGGCTGGAGCAGTCTGGGCCTGAGAAACTGAGAGATATTCTATGATTTCTGACTGTACCCATAGCAGTGACCCACACTGGGGCAGCTGGGGAAGAGCTGAAGCCCCATGGGAAAGGACTCATGTTGGAGAAGTACATGGAGGACTGCCTGCCATGGGTGGGACCCCATGGTGCAGCAGGGGAAAGGGTGTGAGGAATGAATGCCCCCCCTGCCCCAGCTAAGAAGGTAAACAGCTCATGAGGAACTGACCGAAGTCCTCATTCCCCCAGTCCCTGCCCCTCCATGTGCCACAATGGGGGAAGAAGGGAGCAAAATCCTGACTAAAGTGAAGTCTGCTGAGAAGGGAGGGGTGGGGGGAGGTGCTTTCAGGTTTGGTTTTACTTCTTATTACTGACTCTGGTTTCACTGTGTGTGCAGTGTAGTGTAGTGTACTAGATGTTTTTTTTTTCTTTTTATTCTATGTGTCTGTTCTGCCCATGATGCCGATTGCCTAATGATCTCTCCCTTGCCTTATCGTGACTCCCGAGCCTCTCAATAGCTATTTTCACCCCTGTCCAGCTGTCGTGGGGGTTGCAATAGCTGCAAAGGGGAATGATAGAGTGACTTTGGTGGGCATCTGGCCTCCAGCCAGGGTCAAACCACCACAGGTGGCACATGCTGTCAGAAGAGAAGAAAGAAAGAACATTAGGTGCTAATTTGGTCTTGCTTTATTTACCCAAAGATGTGTGCAATGTTAAAAGAAACTGAAGAGAATTGGGACACCAAATCCATGATGAAAGCTGAGTCTGATTGTTTTGTGATCCTCTTAAAGCCCCAGTATATGAAATTGCGAGTAGCATTGCACAACATGGCCAACAACAACAGAAACACTGGGCTGCTTTACGTGCTGATTATACACTTAGAGGACTGCAGCTTCATGACCTCTGTGTATTTTTTATTCTGGATAAAATTTAGTTCTTTTTTGTGATGAACAAAATGGAATCTTTTCTCAGAATATTTGAAGCAGGGAAAGGATGGAGTAAGTGATCTGTGAATAAAGATAATCATCACCACCTGAAATTATGTAAGTGTATAGTATCGTGGCAAGTTAATGAGCAAGACAAGTGTCCTGGTTTTGGCTAAGAGTTAATCTTCTTTCTAGTAGTTGGTATAGTGTTATGTTTTGGACTTAGTATGAGAATAATGTTGATAACACAATGATGTTTTAAGTAATTGATGGGTAGTTGTAGAGTCTGTGCTAAGTCAAGGACTTTTCAACCCTGCCAGGTGCTCAAGAAGCTGGAAGACCATGTCCAGGTCCAGCTGATTGAGGCTGGCCAAAGGGATATTCCCTAACATATAACATAATGCTCTGGATATGTCTGGGAGCTAGCTGTAAGGTGTGATTGCTGCTTGGAAACTGACTGGGTTTGGGGTTTTTTCCATAGGTGGTAAACATTGGATTTGTGCATCACTTAGTTTATATATAAATATATATCTATATAGGTTTATGTTTTAATATATACATATAATCATAATCATCTATCTTCCTTTGATATCCTATTAAGCTGTCTTTATCTCAATCCACAAGGGGTTTTTTTCCATTCTTCTCCCCATCCCACTGGGGAGGGAGGAGTGAGTGACTGGCTGTGTGGTGCTTGGTTACCCGGTGGAATTAAAACTCAACAAAAAGTATGACGTCCCTCAGACAAAAATTACCTTAAAGTGATCAACTGTTCATCAAGTATTTACCGCTGAGAACAAATTACGTGGTAAAAGACAGTCAAAAGCCACCAAAATAATGTTGATTTATATTAGAGAGACAGCAATTTAGTGTCTGATATTTAGGAGCAAACACTGATGAAAGAAGAAATGCTTCAAAATCTTTATGAAAATCAGTGCTGTACCAAATTGCCTTCTTTGGAGCATTTCTCATCTGTGTTTGCAATACGATTAAAATTTTGCCTTTTCTTTTTTTTCTTTTTCTTTTTTTTTTTTTTGGATCAATCATAGATGTAAGAACAACCACATCAGCAGTTTTGTCACCAGAGAACTGAAGAAAATATTCAAACATGTATTTAGTCTCAGCCTCGATGATATTTGAGGATAGTTAAAAAGCCTTTTCAGTGGGAAATTTGATGCAATTAACCAGCTTCCGATTTGCTGTGTCAGCAAATCACATATTTGTGCAATGTAGGGAAATGCTGACACACAGCTAAGAAAGTTTACTGAGTTTACTGGTAGAATGAACTGAATAGATTAAACAGGTTTCGATGCAGAATCTGTAAAATAATTCTGTTGGTTAGAAAAACCACAATCCTCATGTATTGCTCAAATATCAGTTCAATAGGTGAACTGGTAGAGATCTTGCAGAGGTGGTTCATTAATATGCCAGGATTCATTCCTGCTATTTAGGCAACATTTAAGTGCCATTTTTTGGCAATGGTGTTACTAATTTGATTCATGGATGAATATTTATTTTCACGCTGCAGAAAGCTATGCTGTCACTCTTGCTCCCAGACCCCATCCTGGTCTGGGTACTTAGCGTTACTACACAGGCATCTGCCTCAGAATCCTATCTATATACTACCTATGAGCTGTTCATGGAGCACAGCTTTCTGCTGAGCCTTGGACAGCAAAGTTGTCTTTCTTTGCATCGGTGACACTTGCGAATGTTGTCACAAATTAATTAAAGGTGTGAAGCCAATGCATTAATTAAAAGCCATGAACACCTGTATGGAGCCTCTCAGTCATAACTCATATCATATTAAATTACTTTTGCATAACAGCAGACCTACTTTGGGATTGAGCAGACCTGTAAAGGGTGCTTATGAAAGCAACAAGGAAAAAAACCATATTCCCTTGCAGGGATTTTGGCTTTGTGATAGCCTTGGAACATGGCCCAAGCTCATCAAAAAGTATGAGAACATTTTAAGCACACTTGGGACAAGATAATTTCAAATGAAGGTGACACTTGTGGTCTGAGACAGCTAGTGAAACACCATGATTTTGAGAGGGTTCTGCTTGGGGACTTAAGATTTAGTAGCATGTCAAACTCAAAGTCAACACAGCAGGATTTAATGCTGTGTAAATGGGAGCCAAAGACAATGCCCTCATGAATCCACGTGATAGATGTGCATGCATTTCCCACAGCTGTATTCTCTAGCACCAGACTTTTGCTGTGAAATAACAATCATTTCTAGGAAAAAGAAAAACACTATTGATTTTCAGTTGTCAGTGAAGCTTTCTGAAGTATTTTTATGTGAGAGAAAGCCTTTACAGTTTTTAAATTAAAATCCTCATTTTTCTTAATCTGTTCAAGAGAAATAAAATTGTGAGCACAGACAAAATTGGATGGTGATGACTAGCTTTTAAGATTGATCCTTAAAGAAAGGATAGAGTAACAAATGACTAATAGATCAGAAAGACATACAGGACCCAAACCAGCTGGAATGTATCTGATAGCCATGGGCTGTTTGCTTCATGGGCGGTTTGCAATAGTCCTACGAAGTCCACTTGCAGCTGCCCTGGTTTCTGCTAATGGCTTGCTGTGTATATTGAAGGAGTTCACCTGGCAACTTTGAGCTCTACCTAGCAGCTGAGAGACGTGGATAAAAGGTGCTAAACAGAATCACAAGGTTGGAAAAGACCTTTAAAGATTATCAAGTCCAACCAGTCCCATCCTATGCTAAACCATATCCCTGAGCACCTCATCTACCTGTCTGTTAAACACACCCAGGGGCAGAGACTCAGCCCCCTCCCTGGGCAGCCTGTTCCAGTGCCTGATAACCCTTTTGGGGAAGAACTTTATCCTACCATCTAATCTGACCCTGCCCTGGCACAGCTTGAGCCCATTCCCCCATGTCCTGTCACCTGGCTGAAGAGACCATCGCCCACCTCTCTACACCCTCCTGTCAGGTCAGTGTAGGCAGTGATAAGGTCTCCCCTCAGCCTCCTCTTCTCCAGGCTGAACACCCCCAGCTCCCTCAGCTGCTCCTCAGAAGGTTTGCCCTCCAGCCCCTTCCCCAGCCTGGTTGCCCTTCTCTGGACACACTCCAGGACCTCAATGTGCTTCTTATGGTGAGTAGCCCAGAACTGGACACAGCACTCGAGGTGCAGCCTCCCCAATGCCAACATTGCAAGAAAATTAAGCTGTCTATTGAAATATTTGAAAACATTTTTCTTCACAATAATTATGTGATGCTTTAGTGTGGTAACACTCTCTGACAGTAGAGAGATGTTTTGTTTTATGAGTTTAAATGCAGTTGAGTTTACTTCTTCCTATTTCTTATAAACTTGACAGTTTTAGGAGTGATAGCATCCTATGCTTGGGATGTGAGAGCTAGCTGCCTCTTCATACCAGGGAATCTATCCTAGTACCAAGCAATGGTACCATTTTTTTTTAATAAATGCATATTCTCTATTTCCTTTCATCTGAGCACCTCTAGCACCCGTCTTTCATTTTAGAGGCATCCTATTTTTTCCCAGTTTCATATCTATGTGATGGCTGCTTCCTGAAAAGGCTGAATTCACACTAGCTAAAAGTACTTTGTTCCTGTTCCTTAGTACACTAGTACTATAGAAAGACTGTTACATTTTAATGGGAACATACTAATTAGAACCGGATGGAATTTTTTAATCATATGCTATTCATTCAGATTTCTTTTTGATTGGGAAATGGTTTCAACAAAAATAAATGGCTTGGAGAATTGGTTTAAGTTAATATTTTATTTTAAAACTTTTAAAAAAAATTGAAATTGTTGAAAAGTCACTTTTGCTGTCTTTCCTAGGAAATAATGTTTCATTTTTTGCTCGACTGAGCTTCTGTTTAGGCAGCTCAGTTAATGATACAGTACATACACACTGGGAAAGGAGGGAAATCTAAGAGAAATCTTTCAAAAAGATGGAACAAAGTAAGTTAGGAGTTGAGGTTATTGCTGTGCAGCCTTCCCTTTCCCATATTAAGAAAGGAAAGCACTTAGATGTGTTTGCCTCGGTTCTCCATAGTGTTTGTTCACAGACTTGCTTAAAAAATCAGTGTAGTGCTTATTGCTTGTGGCAATGCCTCCTGTGATGAAATTTAGGCATGTTAAATCCTTCTGTCCCCTTAATTCATTTGGCAGCAAATTGTGGAGATACAAAGAGTTTATTGTCAGTGAAATTACACTGGTACTTAAATGGTTTGAAAGAAGTGGTGTTTTCTGTTGTTGTGCAAAAGAACTAAACAGACCAAATGCTTACAGAGTTTAAACAGTCTTAGCAGTTCGCAGGGATGAAGTCTCACTTCATAAAGACTTGCCCCATTTCCAGAGTTTTCTTTTTTCACCCCCCCCCCCCTTTTCTTACTGAAAAGAAAGAAAAAGAGAGAAGAGCTAACACAACAAGCCAAAGTGTCTATTTGTCAATGTTTCCATTTTCTTGCTATGCTACAAAAAAAAGAAGAAAAAGGGAAAAGAAAAAAAAGAGAGCATTGTGGATCTTATGGAGTCTTGTGGCAAGAAGCCTTTTAAAATTAAGTTAAATTAAATTGTTTGAAATGTGACCTTTGGCAAAATGTTTCGTTTTTCTCATCCTCTTTCCATTCCTCCTACCTCATTGCTGTTCCCATTTGTAGGGCACAGCTAATTTAGAGCATCTGCCTCTGAACATTATAGGGTTGTTATCATGAACACTGCTGTGCTGGAGAATATTTCTGTGTAAAAGCAGAATCTGTCATTTGTTTGATGGAGACGGCAAGTAGTTTGTGCCAGACCAGACGGTGCTCTCATCAAGCAGCAAGACAGCTGAAACTTAGCAAAACCAGTTTGCCCCAAACTTATCTGTAGGGAGTTTAGTGAACGGTAAACCCAGGAGCTGGTGGGCCAGAGAAGCTGGAGGAAGAAGGTAGATGGGGATGGGAGTCTACGTGAGGTCCCGAGGGAGGATGGTGTTTATTCAGGGATCTATTGAGATGTTCACAGAAAAACAGTACATAGTATTTGGGAGGGAGGGAGGGGGTTGTCCTCATGGCAGTGGTTTTCTCTTTGGTTGTAGCAGTTAAGAGGCAACTGAGGAACTCCAATTTTGGCATAAACTTACTTCAGTGCTTTGGAAACTCCAAACATGGAGGCAAAGCTGACGTATACCAGAAGGAACATTGCTTTTCTGGGTCTGCATTCATGTTCATGCACATTTGCTGTGGTGAGTCACCTTTCTGCTGAGGATGACTATGAAGCCAGGACAAATTGAGGTTCTTCTTGCTGATACAGACTGAAAACAGACCCAGGAAGACTTTGACCTGTTTGTATTACAGAGCCATTTCACAGACTCCATCACTGACATCTGAGCAACCTCAACAACTTGGAAGACTTTAGTTTAAAGAAGTTTTGGAAAGCTAGAGTGTCATAAAAGTTTCCCCAAAAACATTGACTGCCAGTACCACAGATCTGCTGAAGTGGAGGAATCCCCCTGAATGATTGGTGGTTCTTCAGGGCTTTTTTGTGTGAAGAAGGAATGAGCCCATTCCCCTTTTATACGATAATTTCAGTACCTTTTGGCTTTCACTTTTTACCTAGGAAAAAATATCTCCAAATAATCCCCCAGATCAACTGTCCAGAGGATGATAATATTTATGAATTGTTATTATTCCAGAACCAGACCAAAGTAGAAACCTGAACTTTCTTTAAGAAAGTGATCTTTCTTTTAATCTTTCTGCTTCCCAATGTTCTATAAGTAGGCCCATATTATCAATCATTTGGGGTGTTTTTTTGCCCATTGCTGCTATGCAATTGTTTGCTAAGCTGTGTCTATTCTTACCTTGCATCCTCTGCCACAGAGAGTTTTGGAGGTCCAAGGTCACTTTTATTCTGTACTTTTCTGCTGGTAGGACAGGATCAAATTATGATGCTCAAAACAGCCTCAGAGCACACAAAGAGGTCCAAACTACAGGCAGACACTAAACCTAGTAACCGAGTCGTCTGGTGCCTTTGGGGATATTTTAACTTCAATGTGGATCTACGAGGCTGTGATCTGAAAAATACAGGCACCAGTCCCACGGCTGTAAATGCAGAGGGCAATCACAGCAGGCCCATTACAGTCAATACATATAAGCTTAGGTACGTCTAAGCCTGTTAGATTGATGCCGTGTATTTTTGTTTATGTTTGTTTCTTCTCGTGTCTCCATTTCATTTATTTTTCACAAAGTGCCTCCTGTATGTTTGTCTGAGATATCACATTACTGCTAAGTCCAATTATTTGTGTGCATTTCTTTTTCTGCCATAATCCTGTCCTCTCTGGTTTTGATCTCTTGCAAGAATATACACTTTTATTCCTCTCATATCTGGGAAAAAAACCCAGTGCCTTAGAGCCACGAGACAGTAATTATGTGCACAGTGTACCACTTTCTCTTGCATTTATACTAGCTATGGTGGTAAATAATATTTATTTCTCCTTAGCATTCAGGGAGAAGAGAGGATGCGACCTGCGTGACCAGTGCTGGACGATGATGGATCAGAGGATTGAGGTCAGCCTTCTTAGGCTTTCACTCTAGTGCTCTGTGAACCCTGGGAGTCAATAGCAAACCTGCAGATCTCTGATTCAGGAGGTAAGTGATTAAGTGCAAAATTCCAATAGCTTTATTCCTGCTGGACAGCATCTCACTGAATGAGACCATTTCTGGGTAAGGAGCTGGTCCGTATGTGATAGGAATAAAGCTGACACATCCATCCTCTAGGATCTGAACATACATGAATGCATGGTTCTGCAATATAATGCTTAAATTCGGGTAAAGGGAGTGAAACTGGCAAATTCCAGCGATATTTCAGATACAAAGCCGGATTATGAAAGCTTGTATGTTACCTGCTGCAGTAAAATATGTGATATTGGGGGGTTGGACCTGATGATCTCTTGAGGTCCCTTCCAACCCCTATGATTCTGTGATATCTAAAAATTCCCAAGGAGCTGTAAGAAGAAAAATGCTGTTTCTTGTTTGCTTTTTTTGTTTGTTTGTTTGCTTTATTTTTTCTGCTTTTTGTGATGCTACAATTTAGAGCATGCCAGGGCCCAACAAAAGCTTTGTCCTCACACCCCATTCCTCAGTGTACCTTCTTCACACTCCTGTTACAGATTTCACAATGTACCTTGAGATGGTTTCAAGCTCCCATTGATCTGAGATGAGTTAGACAAGCTGAAGCCATGATCATAGAATCATAGAATGGTCTGGGTTGGAAAGAACCCCAAGGATCACAGAGTTCCAAACCCCCTGACACAGGCAGGGCCACCAACCTCCAGGCCTGGAGCTACACAAGGTTGCCCAGGGCCCCATCCAAACTGGCCTTGAACACCCCCAGGGATGGGGCACCCACCCCCTCTCTGGGCAGCCTGTTCCAGCCCCTCACCACTCTCTCTGTATGATGAAGTGGGCAGAAGAAATTACCCATATACAAGAGAGAATATGAAAACCTGCTCATGCAGAAATATCCACATCTCCCAGTTCATAGCAGACAAGGCAGCAAACATGAAAATCTGTGGTTTGTCTTTCACATGAGGTGCAAACCTTTGTGCAGCAAAAATAACTGATTGTTTCCATTTAACCCCTTTGTCTGCATGAGCTTTGTTTTACTCTGCTAAACTAACTTCAGGCTGACTTAAAAAAGAAAACCCACTGAAGTGATGCTGCAAATTCTCATTGCCCCAGTTAATGTTTTTCAGTAACTGCAAAGCAACAGGTCGATTGGTATAATGACATGCAAAATCCTGGCAGCAAATATTTGCAAGTCTGCAGCAGGATAAGGCACTTGGGTGTCATTAAACGTGATGACAGAGTTAATTTTCACATGTATTCTCCAGCACATATGTCAAAGACGGTGAGATCCTCCCAGTTGCCAGCTGGTCTGTCACATCTGACACCAGAGACTCTACTTGGGCCTCAAGTGTTGAATTTGAGTGCTTTCATCAAAAACTTTGTTTGGTTTTGTGCTTTCAGGGTGTGGTGTGAGTGCTCGTAGGACATAGTTTATGGCTTTGTGCTGGGTGGTTGTTGTGGTTGTTTCCATACTCATGACAAGAAAACTTTATTTACTTTTTTTTTTACTCTACTTGTTTTTCAACAAAACAAAGTGTGGAGTCTTGCACCTGGGAAGAAATAACTGCTTGAATCAGTACAGGCTGGGGATGAACAGCTGGAGAAGAGCTCTGAGGAGAAGGACCTGGGGGTCCTGGTAGATGAAAGGTTGGCCATGAGCCAGCAGTGTGCCCTGGTATCTAAGAGGGCCAATGGGATCCTGGGGTGCATCAAGATGAGTGTGGCCAGCAGGTCAAAGGAGGTGATCCTCCCCCTCTGCTCTGCCCTGGTCAGGCCCCACCTGGAGTATTGTGTCCAGCTCTGGGCTCCCTGGTATAGAAAAGCCAGGGATCTCCTGGAGAGAGCCCAGCAGAGGCTACAAAGGTGATTAAGGGCCTGGAACTTCTCCCGTGCGAGGAAAGGCTGAGTGACCTGGGGCTGTTCAGCCTGGAGAAAAGAAGCCTGAGAGGGGATCTGATCAGTGTTTATCAATAGCTGAACGGTGGGACACAGGGGAAAATGGTGAGCCTCTTAATGTCTGTGGGGACAGGAAAAGGGGCGATGGCTTCAAGTTGGAGCCCAGGAAGTTCTGCACCAACGTGTGGAAGAACTTCTTCCTGGTGAGGGTGAGGGAGCCCTGGGACAGGCTGCCCAGGGGGGTGTGGAGTCTCATTCTCTGGAGATATTCCAGCCCTGTCTGGACGCCTCCCTGTGTGACCTGTCCTAGGGACCCTGCTTTGGCAGGGGAGTTGGATCCAGTAATCTCTCGAGGTCCTTTCAACCCCTATGATTCTGTGATTCGTCACACCTCACCTGTCATGCGTTCCAGTTTCTGCTGCAATACCTGTACTGTCTTAACTTCCTGGCTTTTTCTTTTCTGTGCGACTACAAAAATAGTTTAGAAGTGAGGTTTCTCACTTGTCACACTACCTTTCTCTTCCCCCTACTCTATTTTTAGTGAAAACTACATGCTGCAGGAAAGAGCAAAAGAGATTGAGGAGAAAAATTGTTTTTCAGTTTTCGAAGACAGACACCAAAAGCTTTTTTTTTTTTTAAATAAAATAAAAAATGGAATGAAAAGACAATCTGCCTTTGGAGGAGAAGGTTTATTACACTGGGAAAAAAGTTGCCTTATGCAATTTTCTGCAGAGTGATTCCATGCTGTACAATTTGCCTGCTAACTTTTAACTTAGATAATCCTACAAATGCTCAACTGTTTATCTGACTGCTCAAGTAGGTTTAATTCAGGCATTAAAATCGTCTGTAAGTCTCTTGAATCTGGAAGCTGGGCAAGTGAAAGAAAACTTGTCTCTGTGTGATTGAGGCTTTTTTCCTGCCATTGACTGGATTTTTTCTTGCCATTGACCAGCTCTCTTCAGGCCTGTTGACCAATAAAGGTTTAAGAGAAGAAGGTGGCTTTTGCTGCTTACTGTAGAGATAATTCCTAGGATAAAATCCAGAATAGCAGGTTAGGCAGAAAACCTCAAAAACTGAAGCTGTGACAAGGTCAGTGCTTGATTAGGAGCTATAATAAAACAAGCAACTGACCTACTCTGCTTGGATTTTACCATAAAAAGAATTTTCTGTTCAAAACCTAAGAATGGAAGACATATATTGGAAATATTTTTTTCTCTTCTAGTACTTTCACCTGATACCTGGTTTATGCCCTAATGGTAAGACTGGATAAACTCTGTGTTAAAATACCCAATCCAAAACTGATGATGAAGTCTGCTGGTTGAGACATCCTTTTTGGGTGCCTCTGCTTGGTAGATGTCCTCCAAAAACTGCAACAAAATAATTCAATGTTGCTACTGGAGAGGGGAAAAAAGGTTGAGCATGAACATGTGTGCAAGCTGGGAACATGCACTCAGTCTTGCATACTGGATGAACCTAGGGACACAAAGCCACATGTCTACTGGGCTACTGGATTTGGTAGCCTTTACTGTAACTGACTTTTGGGTAGGAGCAGGTAAAAACATGTTTAAAAAGTATCCTTCTGCATGCCAACCCCCACACATCTGTCTTGCTCAAGGTCAAGATTAAAATCCTTTATTAGGAATATTCAGCAAGGTTTATTAGATTTGCATCTCAGTATAGTTCATTCCATACAATACAATAATTGTAGCTGTAAATCATTTTATTAGTTCCCCTGCACACCAGCCAGTGTATGACATATTAATAACATCTGCTTTACAGAGATAACCCATGTCCAAGTCTGCTGTTATTTTTTGTACTGCTATATATTTAATTCTAAGTATTTTTCTTCTCTGGTTTGCCAGCTGAACTGGAAGGTTACCCAGTTTCTGTGTTCTAACCCAGCCAAGTCTTCTCTTTGAATCACAATCCCTATCCGAGTTAGAAGCCCACTAATTGCTTTGGGTTTAAGTCCTATAGAAACCTGTCTCTTTCTTATGTCTAACCAAAATATCAACTTAATGAGTCTGGGATAAAGTGGTAGGGAGCTGGGAGACCCTGTGGTTCCAAAACTGATGCCTCAAACCCAGGGGATGAGCCTGCATCTCTGCAAAAGCACATGTGACCCTACAGACCTTTCTCTTTTCTGCAGACGACAGATATTTGGCTTCTCTTCATTGCAACACCACCAATTTATAAAATTAAAAGCCCAAGGGCTTTCATTTACCTCCTATAAAAAAAGTCTGAAATTTTGGCCCTGAGCAGTCTCATTTTCCAGGATGGCATGATGCCATGGAGAGATGTGCTTGCTGCCCTGGGCCAATCCTGGAGATGCAGGTGGTGCATCTCCTCTTCTACACTTTTGGCGATCCTTTTTTTTGGTGCATGAACACTGCTCAGCCTACACAATAAAAGCATGTTACTGCCAGCTCACCTATGTTGCATCTTTTGAGCATGAGCAGCGTGAGGAGTGTGCTCTGTCTGTCTCCAGACAGAGAAAAGTACTTTGAGGAGTGGGCATTGTTATTAAGACTGAAACTCCTGAAAGATGGGTTTGCATCTGAGCTATTGGTGACCATGTGTGTTTACAATCTTCTGTGAATACCCAAAAAAGCTTATGCCTCACAAGGAAGATACTAGAATGCTTAGTTGCTGATTTCCTTACTCTTGTGCATGGCTTGTCTATAAAGGTCCTTGAATCTGCAGCTGCTATGGCTAGACAGGGGGCTCAACATAGTAGATGTTATGCCAAAGTTTCTGATAGGCATCTCCCTATGAAAATGTTTAAACTCTCTTTGGTTTTGGGTTGTTTTTTAACCTTTTTTTTAAAAAAAAAATATTGTAAACAGTTTTACAAAAAGTGAAATGTTTCCCTCACCCATCTATGATAAGATGCAGTGAACATTTCTTATTGTACATATTTGGAATTTATCATATATGATATTTAGAAGCAGAATATTTTAAAACTTCTTATTTTCAAAATCAGAAGCACTCCATTGAATTATTATTATATATTGTTCCTGTTGCTACCATACGTGTTTTGAAGACATATAATGTGTAAGTAAACTTGAGGCTGACCTTCAACCCAGAGAATTTGATGCAAAAAATCCAATGCCTTCCACAGAACACGATCATATTCAGGAAGAAGGGCTTGGGAATGTCCCAGATCCCACATGTTTGCATGTACTCCTTTTCACCATGTCTGAACTGAATGTTTCTAAAGATTTTTAGGGAGGAAGGGCTAGAGGCAGAAGATGTTCTCAGAGAGCAGGCTCTTGTAGATAGAAACAGGCAGGCACAGCTCTTTGTGCTCAATTGGTGACTGAATTTCTTGCATCAATTAAGTCAAAAGGAAAGAATGCCTTGTTAGCACACGTATTGACATCGCTTAATTTCTGCAAATGTTCTGTATTTAAAGAAGGGAGATGTCCTTCCTTCAGACAGAAGGGCAAGCTAAACAGGAGTGGAAACTCATTTTAAAAGGACAGAGAAAGATACTCCATCTTCAGTAGCTGAAATGGTGCATAAGATTTTGAGTTTTCCATGGTAATTATTCAACTATAACCTTCTCAATGCCTTGTCACTTCTTAATTTATTCTGTATTGTAAACACCTGCAGGCGCAGATGGCTGATCTATTCTCTAAAGCTTTGGCTATTTTGCAGTGCTAAAATGAGGTAGGGCACCGGTGCAATACAGATTAGGTTTATTGTTGAGAATTGATAGTAATATTCACAGTTTCCCATATTCATGGACAGGAGGCCGATCCTTTATGAAGCCATCCCAACAAACTGGCTTAGGAGCCTTGCCCACCCCTGCTTCCATTAGGTACTGCCTTCTCTTGACCTAGTTAGAGCACACTTGATAGCTGTAGGTAGCCGACTGTATTTATATACTTGCTTATATACTTGTATACTTATACACAGGCTGAATGACTTCAGGAAAAAAAAGTGGGCATTTGCTGCCAATTGCACATGTCTTAGCTTAGGTTCCTTGATTTGGGGTGACAATTTTGCTTTGGGGCTAACTTCAGGCAAGGCAGTGGGACTCAGGAAGCCTATCAGATACCCCTGACCTCCTCTATATATTAGTGTATGATTTTCAATGGATACATGTAATTTTCTGACAAGCAAAATATGTGTGAAAGTCAATTTCCATCATTTGTTGCAGCCAGCCCTTTGGAGGCCGGGGCTTGCGTGCCAGTAGAGCCATGCAGGGTCGGGCTTGGATCTTGGCTAATGATACACACGACTGTAGAATGGAGAATAACCTCCTGTGGTTATTATTATAACATCTCTGTGCTGATCTCAATCAAATCCCTCTCCATGCATTAAGAGTGAATGAAATGTCTGTTTTGAAGAAAGGCTGAGAGAGCTGGGCTTGTTCAGGCTGGAGAAGACAAGGGAAGGCTGCAGGGAGATCTTATTGCAGCCTTCCAGTACCTAAAGGGCACCTACAAGAAAGCTGGGGAGGGACTGTTTGTCAAGGAGTGACGTGATAGGACAAGGGGTAATGGGTTTAAAGTAAAAGAGGGGAAGTTAAGATAAAATACAAGGAAGAAAATCTTCACTATGAGGGGAGGCCTTGGCACAGGGTGCCCAGAGAAGCTGGGGCTGCCCCTGGGATCTCTGGCATGGTTCAAGGCCAGGTTGGATGGGGCTTTGGGCACCCTGGGCTGGTGGGGGGTAACCCTGCTCATGGCAGGGGTGGCACTGGAGGAGCTTTGAGGTCCCTTCCCACCCAAACCAGCCTGTGGCTCTGTGATTCCACCAGTCAGCTCTGCAGCCAGTTCTCTAGGGGTAACTGGATTTCTTGAAAATACTTAACCTGTCCCAGTAGGTACACACCCACTGAGAAATATGTGCTGCATATGTGATACCTGTATTTCAGCATAAATGGAACAGAAGCTTTATAACAAAAAAGATTTGGAAGAAAATGGTATTTTTAACAAAAATGCTGCAGAAAGGGGAAAGAACTTATGGGTTTTGCATATTTACATTAACATATTTACATTATTTTTATTAAGTTACTCAAAAACAGCTGACGGTTTACAAAGCCACTGCAAATAATGTCTTCAATATACAGTAACCATCTAATAATAAGGAAAAAAAAATACTGTTTTTTCACTGATTAGAAGTATGTTGTGTTTATTATGCTAATTTGGGGATTTGAGACAGAAAATTGAAGTGTCTTTTTTCCAGTTCATTAAGATTTGACTTTTGACTACTGCTCTGCAATTGATTAGTTAGTTTAATTATGCAGATACCAAATGTTCTGAAGGCCTTGCACGCTCTTTCACATGACCACATGCTATCTATGATAAAATGTGCTTTTGTTAAATTGTAATATGAGTTTTTCTAGTGAGATAACTGCTTCATTTGGTTTGCAGTACGAAATCCGCAATTTCTTGTCAACCAAAGCTTTTGTGGTGTCCTTTAATTAATACCATGAAGCATACATGTTCTTTGAGTGATGTAGATTACATTTAAAGTGACAATTAGTCTCTACCACATAGCAAGACTTTCACACTCCATTAAAAATAAAATTAAGAATAGCATTTTCTCAGCATAATCCATGGTCATTATAAAACCATCCATGGGGATCAAGTATTGTGGTTGTTATTGAAATATATCATTATAACAAGGGTAATGATTGCAGTATTCATCCAGCTGTAGTCATCAGTTGCTCTTTTTTGCTCTGACTTGAGAAGGAAAAATCTGCAATTAGAAAGCCACATATTCTCAGAAAGTCAGTGCACTTGTTTTCTGTCAGTTCTGTGCTTCAGAACTTCACACCATATTTATCAGGACCTCCAAGAAAGAGGCAGAATAAATGCAATTTTTTTTTTAAATAAAAGAACTAAATGCTAATTCAACTGCTCAAATTAATATGTGATCCAATGTGTGACCTTAGATGTTCAATGAAACAAGCTAAATATTGGACTAATTTTTAGCTACAGGGGACTCTTGCTGTCGTTCTCTTTCCTCTTCCTTGCACTTCTTTTTCTCAGAGCATGACTAACCTTAAGAGGTGATTACATAAAGACAAAGGCTCTCTTTGCCTTCAGACTCTGTGCACACCCTGGCCTGTGCCTTGCCCTTTGTGGTCTTTGCTGGGGATTCTACTTTCTTCTAGCTATGTGGTAGAAGACACTGTTTATGCAGATCTCTGCCCAAAACATTCATCTGGCAACCGATGCTGAGCTGTGTCTCTCTTGTATGTGCTCCCCAATGGCAGCAACAGGCCTGACACAACCATCTGAAACACTTCTCAATCCTGTTTCCAGCCCACTGGTTCTCTGGATAACAAGTTTTTGAGATAATGAATAGTAATCTACAACTACCCTGTTATTAAAAAGGACCTTTTCCTAGTACACTGCATTCCTCTTTGTGGTTGATCACTATGCCCTGCATGTTTTGCCACACAAGCTTCTCTAGTAATTGTGCTTCCTGGTTCTTCTTCTTTTTCTTCCTGCTTTCCAGTACATATGGTCCTGCTTGCAGTGCCAAGACCTGAGTGTGCTATGGGTGTAAGGTTCAGTGCCCCCTAAACGTAACAAAGCCTTTTACTGAGCATAGTGTCTGGTGTGGATTGAGTAGATATAAATATGGATGAAACCACACTAACTTTTCCGTGTTACTGGAAAAGTCATTGCACCCTCTCCTGTGTGCTGCAGAAGTGACTCTGTAACCTTCTCATGCTCTATTTGAGATACCCTTGGATGACACTCATGGTGGGGAACTGTCACTGGCTTAGGGTACTCTCTTACTGATCCAGACAGTGGTCTACATGTGCAGTTTTGGTCACATAGTGAAAGCAATGTCCTTGGTTTATCTCCTGATTGGCAGTTGGGTTCACCAATTGGTCTCTTTGGCATCTTCGGAAGAACCTTCCCAAAACTGATCTGGTGCAGGTCTTGCTTATATTGGGGAATCTCATAGATCACTTAATGATGAGATGTTTCCTCATTCATCTTGTCTTTATTTTATCCAGTCGTCATCAGTCTCTGGAAGACCATGTCTTTCTGCTGTTTCTTTTGACCAGTCATCTTCAAGGTCAGTAGGTAGTTTCCCTTTTTATTATACAAATACACCTTACAACCAAATGGTTACTTTCATGTGTACACCCATAATCTTAAGCTTATGGTTTACATATCTGTCTTCTCTACAGGTTGTTGTTGGCAAGTAGGGAAGTCCAGTTCAGATGATCAATTTACACTGAACATACATTATTAAGCAGTCTGGTTTTACATCCTGATTCACAAAGAATATTTATGGGCCAGCCTCAATTCAAACTCTTGCTTGAATTTTTCAGGGTGTCAATGAAGCATAAGCACACACTGACTCTACACCATCCTGCCACAGGTTTATTTGCAGGCTTTTTCGCATGGTGTGCCTTTCTCTTCTGCAATACCAACCTCTGCTCTACAGAAGCTGCCTTCCTTACTGCACTGCTTTTCAAACTCATCTGTCTGTGAGTTGGTGACTTCTCCTGCCTCAGTAACTGCGTAACAGAAAGGAATCTTACAGATTTGGGGTAGTTATACCAACCAGCAATGGGTGAAACCACTATAGTTGATAAAACATCTGGGGTTTCTGTGTAATGGAGACATGTTGCTGAGATTTCATTTCCTGCAATACAATTAATAGCCTCGAACATATGCTTTATGGGGACATTTCCAACAACCTTTGCTAGATAACAGGGATATTTAAAAGATGTTCTCTTTATGCCTGCTTTCAGCTAAGGTGCAAGTGCAATTTTTAGAGGTCAGATCCGATAGGAAATGCTTTTCTTGTTTTTTATAGCGGTGTTTACTAATGTTTCCTGCCAAACAGGAAATTAAGGAAGGCACCAAGATCGTGACTGCATTAATTCTTCCCATTCTAAATCAAATAAATTCAGGCTGAGAACCAGGCGTACATGTATGCATATTTAATAGCAAAGGAGTCACTTATCACGGGTTATGCCCTTTTCTCTGCTGCTGTCAGGGCTCAAAGGAGGACTGGGTGTGCTTTTAGGTTTTATGTTGGAGCAGGATCCTAAAAAAAATCCTCTAGAGAAAAAACCAGAAAGCTTGTATTGCACAGAAAGTCACGCTAGTTGATTGCAATTGTTCTTTCTGGCCTGGATGGATTTTAAAAGGATTTATTTTATGCTAATAGGGAACTTGGCACCTTTTCTTCTGTTAAGCACATAAGACACATAGGATTACCCCTGGAGCCAAAAATTGTGATTCTCCTACAACACTGAAATTCAGCAGATAAAATCCAGATTTTTTGGGGGTTTTTTTGTTTGGTTTTGTGTTTTTTTTGTTCCCAGTGAATTGAAGTAAACAATGCTTCGTTTTGGGTCAGTCTGAAATGTTTTGAAATGTTTTTTCCTCCACTTATTTATCCCTTTAACCTGCTGGTTTTCAATTTGGACATATTTTTAGACAAAGTGGCATCTAAGAACTAATAACCACAGTTTATTGGTTAAGATTTCATAACAAAATAGACTTTATTTTAAAAATCGTAAACACTAAAATCCACCCCTTCCCTGCCTTTTACTTGACAGTTTTTGTTGAAGATCCTATTTATTGAAAATAAGGTTAAAAAAGCACCAATTGCTCACAGTTTAAAATATAGAACTAATTGAGAGTTGGGGTTTTTTTCCCTGTAAGAGCCTGGACACAAATTTGGCTAGGAGGGGTGGTAATGAGAGTTTACCTACTGCTATGTATTGCTTGTGGTATGCTTATGTATTTGATAGAAATTTAATTAACCATCCAGACGCTTCAGAATGGGACAGCCAGGAGTTTGCTGTTGTATTCTGTGTGAGTGTTTTCTTTTGAATAATGCCATATAGAATACTTAATGTGAAATATTTATCTTACGTTCCTTTCCTATGTTTCTCCTGCTGAAAACCAAGCTGAGCCTTTTCATCTGACAATATTTATAATGTAAAAATCTATTTCAGTCAGTAAATGGTAATACTACTAATAGCTTGGACTGCAATCTACTAAAACCCTTAAGCATATGGATAATATCTGTTGAAGTTAATTGAGCTTCTGGCATCACTGAAATTACATACGCTTAAAGACCTGATATCAGGAGCTTAGTCAACTCCACTGCGTTGTATTGGTCTGTGGGATCCTCTTGGGATGGGATCTAGGGGACTATATCTGGCTTTTCCAGATCTCATTCCATGCATGATATGGGGGTTCAAGATCCCTTTTTGGTATTCATCACCTATTTTTGGTGAATAGAGTTCAGCCTGATAGGCACATGGGTCACTTCTTGTGGAAAGTCATTACATTCTTAAAATTAAGCACTTCTGTAGCAGTCCTGATTGTTTAGTGCTGTTCCAGGCACTCGTCACTATTCGGGTGTCTTGGGTAGAGCCCAAAAGTTGTGTGTCCCTCACAGCTGCCACTGCAGGATGCCTTCAAGCTTAAAGTCATGGTAAGCCATAGAGAAGAAGGAAGGGAAGTACTTTGCATCGTTGATGCTATCATCTCTCAAAACCAATCACTCTTTCTTTGCATGAATCAGGTGGCAAAAGCAGAATTGCCAAAAAATAGGGAGAATATGTTGGGAATCGCTTTTCTCAGTATTTTTTCTATCACAGGCAAATCAAACAGTGTGCTTAAGCAGACTGATTCAGGCCAAGCAAAGGGGTCTCCATGGTGTTGCTGCAGCAGGTAGTAAGCAAAGTCCAGGACATCTGGGATGGGAATGACCTGGAGTATGTTGGTGCGATATGGGATGCTCATGAGCTGTTTTTCCAACAGAGTGCTGAGGTCCAGATCTTGCAATTCATCCTTTCAGGGCAGATTTATTCTGGCCTTTCAGACAGATTTGTTTTATAAAGATAGGAAACACAGCACCTTCATTTATAGTAACTACCTCATACTTTCAGAGCCAAAACCGACTCAATTTTTCAAGGCAGGAATGCTAGTTAGGCACATTCCATTGACAGAGAATGGGAATTTGTGTGCTTTGTAGAGATTTACCTTTGAAAAGCTTCCCGGACAAATTATGTATGCACCACCACACTTATATGAGCCTAGTGCTTGCAACCTGATGGGGGACTTATCAGGTCAGGACTGGACCTGACCATTCTTTAAGAGTTGATAGGTCTGTCTCACTTTGGACCACTTGTCTTTAGTGCCTGCAGTAATCCAAAGAGTAGCAAATTAAATTTTGCCAGTCACTAACGATGGCTTCCCTTGTGCTCGTAGAGTGGCCAGCAAAAAAGGGCTTGGGGAAGTGAAGCTGATAAGATGAACATGGATTTCCCCACTTAAAAATGACAGGTACAATAATAAATAACACACAGGTAGGTGTGTGGTGGATGACATATACCAGGATAGAGATCATACTTACTCATCAGGTAAACTCCTGCTTTGGGACATTACTCCACAGAAGAAGATTTATTCCAATGGCTTTAACTTCCTTACCCTATCAGAACTTCCCTTTATCTTCACTGTATATCACCCTGGCATTTTCCTTGACTGAACTCTGCTCTCGCTTCTCTTTTTAGTGTGTCTGCAAATCTCTCTGTCACTACCTTTGCTATGTCTCCCAAGTCATTACCCTAGTACTTAATAAAAGGTACAGTAAAGTCATCTTAAGGATCTTCAGTTCTCAAAAGAGAGCATATTCAGAATTAAATCATTGCCTGGGTGTCAATAACTGTGGCATAAACAAGCGTAATTCCACGTCAGCTGATGAAACCAGACCAGCGGAAAAAAAAGAAGCTCTACCTCTAATCCATCACACTGGGTATGGATTATGTACCACAGTAGTCTTCTACATGCAGCAACAAATATGTTCCACCAGATAATATACCCAACCACAGTGGTTCATATTAAAGGAATTTTTCAGTGATTTTAATTGAATTTTAAAATGTCACAGTAGTGCAAGCTCTACTTCACTTACACCTGTACAAATCTGTTTATGGCCTCTTGATGTAATTTTGTCCATTATAAACTAACTTAAATGACCCCAAAAGGGAATTTGTTTCCCCTTTCAACTCCCCAAAAGCTTTACAGAAGTTAACAAAGCAAGTTCTCCACTTTAATTTTGCAGCAGGCAAAATCTTCACTGCATAGTACCTTGTTTAGTTATTAATTTACTCCAGTATGTAATGTCGTGGTCATTAATAAATGACATAAATATGACTTTTTAATGTGTTTGGTGGAAATATTTCTTGCTGATTTTCATCTAGGACTCAGTCATGAAAATGCAGCTAGTGTAAAAGATATGCAGCTAAGGGGCTGGTTCAAAGGGAGATGACTGAGGTTTGGCTTAACTTAATATTGAAAACAGGAGGGTGGAGTGAGGCTTTTATGTCCTTTTTTGAGATGAAGAGGGACATCTTCTTGAAAGGTGGACAAAGACCACTGTTCTTGTTGGAGGCTGGCCTCAGGGCTTGGGATTCTGTGGAAGTCATCTTTGGGGACAAGATAAAATTGAATTATCTATTGTTTTATGTAATCCTTCCTTCCATCTTTTCCCACCTTCAGCTGATATAGTTGCGCAGAATAAACCTATACATATTGTATACAGCTGTCATGACTGCGACACACAGAGACAATTTTTACTAAATTCTTCCTCTTCCTTCTGCTTTGTTTTTCTTTTTACTCCTTTCCAGTGTTCCTAAAGCCAACTCCACTGTGGAATCAACATTCCCTTATCTTCATCAAATGTTTATTTGTTTTCAAAACAACAAGGGTGAAATGTTCACTTGCACTACTAGCTGTGAGCTAGGTAGGCACATCCAGTACAGGAGATTTAACAGCTTCACATCATTTTCCTGAGGGCTCACCCAAATTAATTTCAATTATGTGTGGCAGCTTCTTCACTGGAAAAAGTCTCTGCAAAAATTTCTTGTTGTTACAACCCATAGAGAACATCAAAGCTAACTGGGAAAGTTAGTTATTGATTTCTAAAGAAGAGAAAAAGTCTTTTCTGTCCACACCACAAAGTTCTGTCTTCTGAGTCCCAACATGACCATGACACAAGACTTAGCAAGATTAGATACATGGGCAAGCTAGCAGTTAAATTAAAGATTAATGCACCAGATTACATATTAGAAAGAATTTCTTCACTATAAGGGTAGGGAGGCCCTGGTAGAGATTGCCCAGAGAAGCTGTGGCTGCCTCTGGATCCCTGGCAAGATTCAAGGCAAGGTAGGATGGGGCTTTGAGTAACCTGCACTAGTGGAGGGTGTCCCTGCCCGTGGCAAGGGGTGATGGAACTAGATGAGCTTTGAGGTCCCCTCCAACCCAAACCAGTCTGGCATTCTATGATATATCCACTTGCTAGTCTATATAATTTAAATAGTTGCAAGTACCATCGTATTATGTTTTCAGCTAAATCTAAGCCTGATACAGACTTAAAAATCACTTGGATAATACGTCTCTGAGAAAGACCTACCTGGATGTGGAAGTACACACAGAAGCCTCATGGATGTATCAGTTCAGGCCTATGCACAAGCAACATAATTGTGTACCATATTTCTTTCAGCAGTGAGGCAGTTGGCACTGCATTCACCATATCTCCAGTCACAAGAATGGGATAGTTTGCAAGCATGAATGAATTGTCCATGCAAAGCAACTGGAGGCAATGGGGACCAGGCAAAGGAAAGAACTTACAGGAAAATATCTGTTTGATGCAGTATAAACGACAGGGAATGAAATACTGGGGCTAAAACAAAATGAAAAAGCAAGCTTGGATGAGAATATTGACAACCAAAATAAAGCAGAAAAGGCAAAATAAAATAAATGAGTGCCCCTCAGTGTTAAATTTCAGCAAAAAATATCTGATTATAATTTGCCATTGATGTTGACAGACATCTGGGAGGAGCCATGTGCCCTTCTGCTGGTAAAAATATTTTCATGTGGATAATGTTTACTTTTTCTAGATCAAACAAGGGTAGGTATTAAATTAACTTTTTAAAGTCTAAGATCTGTTGAAATTTGATAGCTATATGTTTATGAACACTAAAAAAGGTATACTGTGAGTTCTTATTGGTAGTGAATGAACTGTTTCATGATTATTAGTGAACTCTGAAGTTGCTATTGCTGTCTAATTATACTAAATGTATTTCTCAAGGTTCAGGAAACTACATAAATCAATAAAAAGAACTGACCCTGAAAAATGAAGTGAAAGTAGTTAATACACTGCTTGATTGGATCTTACCAAGAGCTATTAGATTCTTCTTTTTTTTGTTTTTTTTTCCCCTGGTTTAATTTTCTCTGTTGCTTGAGGAATCTTTTTGTTATAAGGCAATTTTGAATAGCTGGTGGTTTTTGGTAACCTACCTAAAAGTTATTTTTGAATTGTACATGCAATAGTCAAGAACTCTCCCTATATAATTGCTGTGGGGCTATGGAATTTTCCCTGCAGTGAGTTTTAATTATTCTGTGCTAATTAAGCAACTGATGCCTACTGTGAAAAATTTTCCCTTTGGAACAATGTGAGCAAAGGTGCATACATAAATTTCATAGCATATGCATAAAAGCATTCATTTTTATCTCTTGTACTAATTTCATGTCCCCATGTTCAGTCAGTGGAATGAATAAATATAACTCCTATTGTCATATATAGCAAGCTCATAAGACATAGTATTAATCTTTTCTCATTAAAAAAATATATATATAATGACACGGTATTTTTGGTTTTGTTGGATCCTCTCTTTATGGTGAAAACTGCAATCTCTACAAAGTTAGAGAAAAAATGAGGTGCTCAATTATATTTGTTTTAGAAGAAGGCTTAATCAGAAGAAAAGTTGAGAAAAGTAGAGATAGAGTGTACAGTCAACTTGAAAGGGGCTTTTTGGCTTGTTTTATTTGCTTCTTCATTTTTATGATCTAAGAAGAAAATGGAACAGGGTGGAACTGGTCAAAGCTGCAGCTTTGGGATAGATAAAGTACAGTACATGCCTTGAGGCTGTGCCTGCATCTCCATCTCCCACTAGAAAGTCGGAGAGAGTTTCTATCTTTCTGGTTTTTTTATACAGTGCTAATGCTGCCTTACTGAAAGAAGTTACATTTTGAGTAAAGGGCAAATTATAGAGAACAGACCTGTGGTTTTGAATTTTTTGTTTCCTCAGGCAGGTCATGTTGTGCCTTTCTGGTATGCAGAAAAAGAACTACAGGTTGGTTTGGGTTAGAAGGTACCACAAAGCCCATCTAATTCCAGCCACAGGCATGGACACCCTCCACTAGCCCAGGTTGCCTGAAGCCCCATCCAACCTGGCCTTGAACAGTTTGCAATTGCAATGGAATTGCAAAGTGCAAAGGGAGGGAGGGGAGCAGAAGTAGAAAAGGAATACTTTCTCCTGGAAAGTGTATCCATGAGAGTGTTGACTATATTGGACAGCACATTGCAAGATGTGGCAAGAATAAACTTGGTGATGTGGAATCATGCTAGGCTGTCTTAAAATGGTAGGCATATGGTGGGAAGGAGGAGATTTGAAGAAAGAAATCATGTATAAAAATGCCTGAAAATGTAATTTCTCAACTAAATAAGTAAACCCAGATTTGCTTCTTTTATTCTATCTGAAAAAAACCCCCTCCAGATTTTTTGATAGTTGTGCTAGAGGTAAAAGATGTTTTTCTGAGGAAATTTTCATTTAATTAAATTCCAAGTTTTTGTCTGAAAGGAGTGTCAATATAAAAATGGAGTCATTATTAGTTGTTTCAAATGGCAGCTTCAAACCATTTCCCCTTGTCCTATTGCTACATGCCCTCCAATTTGGTCTGCTAAGGGGGAACCCCGTGAGTCACTAGAAGCTACATACAGATTGGGTAGAGCAGAAGCCTTCATGGGTACAAAGCCCTGCCATGGACCTGCCTGACTGGGGGCAGTTCTCTGGAAAAGTCCCTTGGGCCTGGGGACAGCATGAGGAGGGGAGCCCACAGCGCCATGGGCAGTGACATCCTTGGTGGCATAAACAGGGGCAGAGATTAATCCCATCTTCTCAGCACTCCTTAGATAAAATTGACATGCTGTGTCTGGTTCTGGACATCAACACAGACAAACTGGAGTGAGGCCAGTGGAAGACCTCAGGAGGTAGGAGGCAATGGACAAGAAGAGAAACAGGAGACCATGAAGATGGTCAAGCAATGGCACAGGCTGGCCAGAGAGATTTTGCTGACTGTCCTCCAAAGCTTCTACATCCTGCCCTGAGCGACCTGGTCTGATGCCAGAGGTGCCTGCCCTGTATAGGGGGTTGCACCAAAAACATCATGAGATCCATTGCTGCCTGAATAACTGAGATGAAGTTGGTTTTAATTTAATTCAGTTGCTTAAAAAAAAAAACCCCAACTAGTTATAAATTTATTTTAGACTTAAAAATAATTAATTAAATAACATATTAAGAGGCAGCTATCTGTGTCACATAAGTATTACAGATGGGTAGAAATGTAGATATCCCCAGTTCTGATCCACCTGTGAATCCAGATGTCATCAACACATGGCTGTGATTATCCGATCTGACAGCAAGAGTGTCCCAACGTCAGGAGCTATTGTACTCACATTGGGATACATGCTCCAGTCTGCTGCCAGACACACGTGAAGATGTGCTTGAAAGCAGCCCTGAGGAAAAGGACTTGGAGTACTCATGGATGAGAAGCTGGACAGGAGCCACCAGTGTGTATCTGCAGCCCAGAAGGCCAACCCCATTCTGGGCTGCGTCACAAGGAGTGTGGCCAGCAGATTGAGAGAGGGGATTCTGCCCCTCTGCTCTGCTCTGGGGAGACCTCACCTGGAGTGCTGCGTCCAGCTTTGGAGCTCTTGATGCAAGAAGGACATGGACCTGTTGGAGTGTGTCCAGAGGAGACCACAAAAATGATCCAAGGGCTGGAGCACCTTTCCTACAGAGACAGGCTGGAAGAGTTGGGCTTGTTCAGCTTGAAGAAGAGAAGGCTCTGGCAGAAAATTATAGAGGCCTTCCAGTCCCTGAAAGGTGCCTATAAGAAAGCTGGGGAAGAACTGTTCATGAGAACTATAGCAATAGGACGAGGGGTGATGGTTTTAAACTAGAAAAAGGTAGATTTGTGTTGGATATTAGGAAAAAATTCATGCTGAGGGTGGTCGATCACTGGCACATGTTGCCCAGAGAGGTGGTGCAGGCCCCATCCCTGGTCAGGCTTGATGGGGTTCTGAGCAACCTGCTGTAGTTAAAGGTGTCCAGGCTCACTGCAGGGATTGGACTAGATGGTCTCTGAAGGTCCCTTCCAACCTAATGCAGTCTGTGATTCTATGTTCATCCTAGTGGTGAGCTGTCAGAAACAGGAAAATGGTTGGCTTTCTACTTAAAATTGTCTGTATGACCACAGTGAAATTACGGGAAAAAAAAATCTGTGTGAATTATCATTAGCACAGCCCATTTTTCCCTCTTCAAATTACCGATCTGTCATTTATATAGGTTTTTAATTCAATTATCTTTAACTCCATTTAACTGGAAACTCCTGGTCGGTGTAAAGGTACAGGACAAATATTGTCTTTTGGCAGCTCAGCCTCATCTCTTCTTGTCTTGACAAAATTCTTAGAGAAGCTACAGGTTTTAAACAGGCTCATTTATCTTGTATATTACTTCAAGATACTCTGGGAAAGTTCATCAAGATGATTTCCAGATTTGCTACTTTTTTGACCTTCCTTCTCTTCCCTGTCTTAGCTGTGCTCATTATTGCAGGAACACACAGACATAAATTTCTGTATTTGGGGTTTTTTTTAATCACTGTTGACTTATTTTTAAGTTGCACTGCATTTTTCCTTGCTATGGCACACAGCACTCCATGGGAAAGGAAAGCTTTATGTGCTTCCCATTATTCTTTTTTCCTCTGCTAAAGGTAGCTGCCCTGTGCAGCAAACTGTGGGACCAGTACAGATGGCAAGAGATCATCACAGATGTCTTCTGATTGTTCTGTCTTGTGTCCCCAGAAGTCTTTTTGCTCCCTAAATTTAGAAATTCCCCCCTCAAGAATTTTAATTCTGCCAGAGGGTGCCAGCACTTTGAATGCATTTCTAAGGGAGACTAAAGGAAATGTTATTTTTCCTGTAAAAATTAAAGGCTTGAAAAATGCAGCTTCTGTTTATCAAAGTTTACTCTCTGGTTATCTCCAAACATTGATTTGTTTTAAGTGAAATTCGAAGAGTGTTGCTGCTTCTGTTGACTGTGGTGGTTACCCGGCCCACAGAGCCGCAGAGCTGTTTGGATAACCAACCCTATGATGTAATCCCATCTATCTGAGGACAGTACAAAATGTTCTGCCTTTGAACACGGGTAGAACAAACCAGCAGGAGACGGTACTTTTTGCGCACCAGACTGTCTCTTGCAGCCAGCCTTGTGTAGATAAACCCTGCTTTGTTTTGCTTTTTCCTTGGGGTCATGTTTCCCGGGCTGCCTCTGCTGCGTCTGTAGATGCTTCGCTCCTTCCCTGCAGCCTGTGCTGCCCGTGCACGGCTCCACGGTCTGTTGCTTTTGTTGTACAGTTCTCGGCAGAGATTCCCTAGGACACATCAGCTGTATTTTGAGTGTTGCTCTGGTTCCCGTGGAGAAGCTTAACGTAGCCTGACGGAAAGCAGCAGTTCCCACAGGCATCTGCAGAGCTTCACCAACATCCCTTCCTTTACCTATTGATGTGGTAAAATAAGGACTATTCGAACGTGTAAAGTGTGCAATTATCTGATACGTTAACTGTTTAATAGCACATGCCTTAATAAATAACAATGAAAACTGCCTAAGCCCAATATAAATGATCTATGCAATATATAATTGCCTTTCTCTAGTTTAGAGCATGACCTGGTCAAGGGAGGTGGCAAGGGATCTGCTTTCTTGGTTGGTTGGGTTGGAAGGGACCTCGAGAGATCATTGGGTCCAACCCCCCTGCCAAAGCAGCTCCCTAGCTCATTGCACAGGGAGGTGTCCAGATGGGTCTTGAGTATCTCCAGAGATGGAGACTCCACAACCTCCCCGGGCAGCCTGTCCCAGGGCTCCCTCACCCTCACTGGGTAAAAGTTCTGCATGTTGGTGCGGAACTTCTTATACTCTAACTTGCAGCCATTGCCCCTTGTCCTGTCCCCACAGACACTGAGAAGAGGCTGGCCATTTCCCCCTGTGTCCCACCCTTCAGATATTGATAAACACTGATCAAATCCCCTCTCAGTCTTCTTTTCTCCAGGCTGAACAGCCCCAGGTCACTCAGCCTTTCCTCACAGGGAAGATGCTCCAGGCCCTTAATCATCTTTGTAGCCCTCCTCTGGAGTCTTTCCAGGACATTCCTGTCTTTTTTGTTCCATGGAGCCTAGAACCGAACACTTTCCTCCCTGCCATCGTTAAACGTGTGCATTAAAAAGCATTTGAAATGAAGCTGTATGTCAGGCTCTGGGGTGGGGAGCACACAGGCAGTGCGGCACCTCCATCCCCCAGCAAGTCCTGTGAAATGGCAGTGAGGGTTAACAGACTTCTGAGTACCACATATCCCAAATTGCTCTGCTCCATTGGATGAATTTTGGAGTGCCTCCCCCCGCATTGTAACGGCTGTCATTTCCTGGAAAGGGCACATTTGATCAAATATCTGCTACTCTCCTGCTGAACAGAGCTTGCAAATTACTAATGATTCTGGCAAAAGAACTTTAATTTTGTGCCAGTGGGAGATTTCAGGTTAATTAAATAGTCTTGTTGCTTCTGTGTTTCACCAAGTAACTGCTCTTGGCTGAGACCTAGAAACTTACAACTCGAGGCCCTAATACTGTCTTGACCTCAACTTCATCAGGCCAAGCAAATGTCCCCAAATGTCTGAGTAAGTTCCGAAGCTCATTTTAAAAACTTTAGGGCTACACTAGGACAACAGTTTGCTCCTAGCAGTGAAAGAAACCCCTTGATGCTTACAACTTTTGTTAAGCTTTAAGCAAATGTCCAAAAATGTGAGAAAAGCAGCAAAACCCCACTGCTGAAGCACATGTCATCTAAATTGGGATCCCAGCCTCACCTATGGTGGTAGGTGAACAAAAGAGAAAGGGCAGGAAATCCCTGAGCAGAAGGTAAAAATCCAGAGCAAGCTTTTACCTGCAGGCAGTAAAGTGCTTTCTGTCTGCAGTGCAGACTCCTGGGTGCTGTGGGAGAAAGAACTTACATACTTGGTGTGGCCAGTGGACTTGCCATCTAATTGGGTCCTCCCTATAGATTAGCAGTGGTGCTCTATTACAGTTTGGCTCTCAGTTATGATACGAGGTTCAAATATGGTGGTGTATCATGTGGATAACACATCACATATGTAGGGCAGCTCCTTGGGGACAGCTACAGGCCTTCATAGAAGAAGTGTCACTGTCAGTGGTTGCACTCATTTATCTGCTTAGGAAGGAAGGTTCTCTTATTTTTTTTCAGATGATAATAAAGATGACTATGAATGAAATTATATAATAAACATGGGACGTATAGGGACATCTTTCTTGGTCATCCAACTTTGGAAGAGATTAATAAAATAAACCGTTGTTCACCAATATTTCATTGCTCTTAAATAGTACTGATGAATCCTCATTACCATTGTATGATCCAGGTAGTACGTCCTTATATTTGCATTACTTCATTACCAAGGGTTGGACTAAGCTTCTACCTCTGTTCCTTGAGTGGTGTATATGTCAGACCAGGCTGTGAGTGTCTCTCAGAAAAAAGGTTTTCGGTGGTTTTGGTTTCGGGTTTTTTTTGGGGGAGGGGAGGCTGTGGGGAAAACATGCATGATTGTTTATATAGAAATAAGAACTCACAAATAAGAAGCCGTGTTCCCCATCCTCCTCACATGTCGGGGAATGATGATGTGGTGATTCACCCAAACTGGTGCCATCCTTGCAGTATGTGGGATTGTGTTTCAGACACAGTCAAAAGAGGCAAAAATCTTTACTTGAAAACTGGCATCAGGTTGGCTAAAAACTCCAATTTTCTGATTTATTCAAAAGACCCTGGTTTTCTTTAGCTTTATGCTTCTGAAAAATGGCCGTAATTAAAAATTCATTTAATGCAATTTTTGACCAAGACTCGTTAAACACCAGCTTGTGTTAAACCTTCTATGGTTTGCTGTCCATGAAAGTCCATGAAAGCACACTGAGGGAATTTCTGGCCAAAGCCTTGCAGTAAAATCTTGGTGGTCATCCTCACCTTGTGCAGTGATGTTCTGACAGATTTGGGGGTTTGGGTGACTGCAGTGGGGCTGGAATAGATGGGAGGGGTAAGGACCCAGGGGTCCAAGAGCCACATTTGCACAGGGTTAAATCTGGAGCAAGGTGAGAGTCAGGAAGCATTTGGGAAACCAAATGTTGGGATTCATCTGGGACAAGATCAAGGCTTTGTAGATAGGGTTACTGGTGGGACTGAGTACAAGAAGGGAGGAAATTAGATAAGTGGGGGGTGCTGGGGCAGGGGAGGAGTGGCTAAAGAGCTCAGTGCTCATTGGAGATCTATAGGTGATGATGAAAGAACTCCCCCACTTATTGCCCCATATGAGATGCTGTCCCTCCTACCCATACTTGCTGTTAGAAATACAATCATCCCATACAAGGGCAGGCCTCAGCAACTGCTTTTATCTCCTGATTCTGATCTCCACATTCATGAACGGGATCAGCAACTTAGCTCTGATACTCCACCAGCTTCATCTAGCATTCACACCCCTGTCGTCACTCAGGTCCTTTCCAGGTCTGCAGAGGGCTGGCGGGAGGCAGAATCAGGCTTCAGAGCTGTGGCTGTTTTGTCTGGAGATCCAGCATCAAAGTCTTAAAACTTTATGCCAGAGTTTAACATACATGGCTGTCTAAAGGGTTTAGATATCTTTTTGTAGCTGGATGAAGCCAAAAGTGAAACAGGAATGACTGCAGAGAATAAGAGAAACGTTGCTAAGATATCCAGAGGGACCTCTGCTTGTAATGGTTGCCACCAGTCTTATTTTTATTGTAATCCACCAAAATCACATTTCAATTAACAACAACAAAATCATAATTTGGACTAAAATAATAATGGTAAAAGCAATCCAGGCACTGTTCTGAGAAATGCAGATGGAGAGAGTGTTTAACTGGAAAAGGGAAGCGGAGTAAATAGAATAGACATCCCTGGTGAACAAGCCCTGTTCCACCTTTTACAGTGCAAGGATAATAACAATAACAGTATATGTTGTATTCAATTTTTGTAGCCTTTTAGCTTTTGCTGAGCAGAGAGATGGGAAAGGCTCGAACCCAAAAAGACTGCATGCTATTTCTTTCTCTCTGTCTCCCAAAGGAAAAAGAAGAAATAATAAAAATCTCCATATGTGTGTCTCTGCCAGCTACTCACTCCTTTGCATAACTAAGCCCTGCCATTGGTGCCTGTCTGTCTGATGGCACGGCAGCTGCACCTTGTGAAAGCAGCAAGCAGAACGAGAGGTGCTCTCGCTCAGCTCCGTAGGGTATGCAGCATTAAGACCTGCCGTGCCTGATTGCTCATTAATATCGTATCTTTAGGGCAGCACAGCTCCTGGCTGGCAGGTGACAAAATTGTTGGAGGTGTGTGCTGAAGCTGAAGCCAAGAAATGGAGGGGGACAGGTGGAGGTCTGTGAATAAGGACACTCGGAGCCTGTCTGCGTGATGCAGAAGCGGTTCCCGGCCAAGAAGCGAGCTGAGCCCATGCACATGGTGTCCCTGCATTGAGCAGTGGGTAACTGTGGCTTGTGCTGATGTTGTGTGCTGTGATCAGAATTAAGTCAGCTTTCAACAGAGGAGTTCCAGAAACACACAAATGCCCCAAGGCCGGCCAGCTTCTGACCACTGGGATTTGGGTAAGTTCACCTCTGTTTCTGATGCCCATCCACCCATCTTGTCCCAGTGCTCGTGGCCCTTACTGCACAGCTTCTGCACACGGTGTCCCTCTCCTTAGCAAGATTTCATCCTTAAATCTGCCCAGTTTTAAAGACTGGATGTAGGCCTGGCCTTAGGTAAACCTCAGTGAGTGCAGGATTCGTGAACACCACCGCCTGAACACACCACTCATGTTTTTCCAGAAGCTGGCCTGAGTTTAGCGAGCTCCAGGCTGTAACCCCAGTTTGTTGCTGTAGCATTTCTTATGCCATTGCTCTGGTAGCTGGATTAGCATTGCTACTTCATATTTTTATGTTTTGGTGCCTACCTTTGCTAATTATTAAAAGTCAGAATTGACTCTTTGGATTTGAAATACAAAACAGTCCAGGACTGATTTTTCTTTCCTGTCTGCCCTGTGAAATCTGCTCTATTGGTTCAATATGACTTAGGGGGCATTTCAATTTTATAGTATTGTGTTGGGTTTTTTTTCCATTGGTGTAGATGGCTACATGCCATGCATGGCAATGAAGAACTCAACCTGTCTGTATAATCGACTCAGTAGGTGTATTAGGCCAATGTTATCAAACAACACACATTTTTATGCAAGTGCACTAATGAAGTACGTGTATTTGCTCCGTTTATAGATAGTGTTGTTCAGTGTGTCATAGATGATTTTCTACATAACTGAAATTATTATTGCAGACATGGAATCAATTAAATGTTCTTAAAATCGGCACTCTTGATTTTCCTAGTGAAATGTTCTTCTGTCTTAATAGGAATGAATTTCCAGTCATGTAAGTCTCCAAAAACATTGAGTAAGGGCACTAAAAAGCTCAGTCCTTTCCTAGGACTAGCTAACCAGCAGCAGTTCTTCAGAAAAGGAGCTGGGTTTTAGAGTGGATGGTTCTATTTAGAAAAAGGTGAACACAATGTGTAGATGGTGAAATAGGAGAATTGTTCATAAGTGGAACAAGAGTTTGTTCCATTTAGGGGCAGTTGTTGAACACCACACTCCAAGAAAGACAAGGACTAATCAAAGGGAGACCAGAGACAGAGAAAAAGAGAACAGGTTTAGAAATCATGACCTGTAAGGAAAGATTGAGTTAATTGTGTTGGATAATGTTTGAGAAGAATAGACATAAGGGAGGCGTGATAGTCCAATCTTCCAGTATGTCTACTGCTGCTGAGTAGTTTCTCCTCCCTACCAGGGCAAAAAGTTAATTGGCTCTGATGGTAGCAAGGGAAATTTAGGCTAATCATAAGGCTAAATTAGGCTTATCATGAGAGTTCTGATAGTTCAAAATAGGTGTTTGAATAGATTGTCTCAGTAGATTATATCATCTCTGACTCTGGATGGGTTTTTTTTGCATATATATCCAAGAGGAATATAACAAAGGTGCAGGTGGTCTTCCCTGGCACAGGGAGATGATTTTGCAGCCCTTCCTCAGTGTTTTCATGCATTTCATTCTGCAACTGATACATACCTCTTTGTACACAGAAAAACTGAATATAGTTCCACTTTTTTTCTGCCCAGTTTTGACAGGTAACTTTTCATTGTGCTTTGCAAACTTTGCTCAATGATCGTGTCACTTAAATAACATTGCAGGATGACCGTGAGACAGCAATGTGCCCTCGTGGATAAGAAAGCCAATGCCATCCTGGGGTATATTAGAAGGGGGGGGTGGTTAGTAGGTCAAGAGAGGTCCTTCTCCCCCTCTACTCTGCCCTGGTGAGACTGCACCTGGAATATTGTGTCCAGTTCTGGGCCCCTCAGTTCAAGAAGGGCAAAGAACTCTGTCATGTCTCTGAGTGTCTGGGTTCTGGTGGAGAAGGGGAGCTTCAGGGGGGAGCTTCTGCAAGAAGCAGCTAGAAGTTTCTGCAGGACCCACAAAGCAAACACCAGCCAGCTCAAGGCTGGAGTTGCTACTGACCAAGGCCGAGCCCATCACCGATGGTCACAGCACCTCTGGGAATCATGGTGAGGAGAAATAAAACCCACAAGCAGCCACATTTTGCCACCAGAGAAGGGAGTGACAAGATGTGAGGAGCTGTGCAGGCACCAAGGGCAGGGAAATGAGGAGGAGGCACCCCAGGTGCCGGAGAGGAAGATGCCCCTGCAGCTCCTGGAGAAACCCATGGTGGAGCAGGTGTCCTCCCACAGCCCATGGAAAAGGCCCAGACCCCCCCTGCAGCCCATAGAGAGGCCCCACACTGGAGCAGGGGGAGACAGACAGGAGATGCTGTTACCTGCGTTGCAGCAAGCCCCTGCCAGCACTTGCAGCATGTGGAGGGAGACAAAGAGATGAGCAAGGGAGAGAGATCTGCACAGTAGCAGGTTTGCTGGGGGAGCGGGACCAGGCTGGAGCAGTCTGGGCCTGAGAGACTGAGACATTCTATGGTTTATGACTGCACCACATAGAAGTGACCCACACTTGGGTTGGACTAGATGATCTTTTGATGTCCCTTCCAATTCCTAATGTTCTGTGATTCTGTGATTCCTGGCAGCATTTTCAGAAAGGCTTTTTCTGAACACAGGAGTTGACCTGTCCAGCTATTTGTGAAGAATGAAGTAACTGTATTTCAGATTTTTGGAGGAGGGCTCTGGCTTTGTCTGTGTTGACTGTATGTCATTGGTACTTCTGTAATAAAATAATTACATGCAGATTAAGTGAAGAATCAGTCCTGCATATGTTTCCATGTTGCTATCTTGAAGTAAAAGAGTTTTTCTAAATAATAAAGTGAATCTCATCTGAAAGTAAGCAGCTATCTTATAATGACAGCAAACAATATGTTAATGTCTCCTGGTTACTTACAGGTTACTGAGCTATTTGGAATATCTGTCTATATCTTTGTCTTTGTTTCAGTGATTAAAGTTTTCTTTCCCTGAGCACAAAAATATAAAATATTCAGTTGCTATAACAAATTCTCTGATGACATGAAAACATTATTAAACAACTTCAATAACCTCTAGAAACATAAATGGAATATAGAAGAAACATTCCTTTACAAAAGTCAATTGGAGGTAGGTTTTTGATACCATTTGTCAAATCTATCTTTTTTCTAAAGTGTGATGTAAGTTAATATTGATTGCCATTTTAAAGCCTAACTTGTCGGCTTCTTTGTTCCACTAAGCTGGCAGCATTGTCATTCTCAAGGTTTATTTTTTCAGTGCTTTCAGATCACTGAGGCTACTGGAGCATGTTAAGGCTGGTAACAATACAAGTAGCTGATAAACAAATGTCAGCAAGGGAGAATGAAGGGGAACAGTACAATCTCTATCTGTGTCTAGGCTGTGAACATATTAAGGGTAGTAATTAAAATTAATTTTAAAAATACCTATAGTTAGAGCAGTGATCCGCCCACGGTATCAACACTTCCTCCAATAAGCCAGCCAGCGAATAATGTCAGTCAAGTATTTGATTTTGGATTTAGCTATCTGATTAGCAGAATTACAAATTCCCAAATTAAAAAAAAATAATAAATCATTACTACCTATCCCTTTTCAAGCAGGCAAAGGATTTATCTTTTGGCATTTCCTTGCTTCCCCTGGGGTCTCAGGTGCTACTACATGGAAGTGCCCTCCAGTTCTGTGTGTAGGGAAGTTATGCCAGACTGGTTTTTTTTGTTGTTCTGCCTTTACAGTATCTCTGATTCATGCACAGCTGGAGCTCTGGTGACTCAGACCCTCGGCTCTACAGGCGGAGGGGCGTGAGAGATACTTCCACTGCAGCATTTCACAAACTCTAATCTCATAATGAGCACTCTGGAGGCAGAAGGGCAATCAGAGCCCATTGAAGAGTTTGGTATAAAATGCCAGGAGGATAACAGACCCCAGATTTTGCAGTGCTACTTCCCCGGCAATATCTAGGGATGATGCTAAAAATGTTGCAGCCCTGCATGTGGACCTGCAGATATGCAGGAACTAAAGCTCCTTCTTCTCAGCCCTGAGCAGAAAGAGCTCTTCCTTCACGGGCAAAATGAAAAGTTCAAAAATAAAACCATCTCTGCCTCATCCTGTCAAATGCCTTGATATACTCGGCACACTCCTACAAACGCTCAAAATGCTGTACTTCCGTTAAACTGATGTTTTTCAAGGGAAAGTTGTTCAGCTGGAAAATTTCTTGTCTGACAGAACCTCAGGAGGTCATGCAGTGCATCACTGTCTGGCCAAGTTACAGCTTCTGCCTCCTTCCTTCCCACACCTAGTTTGGGTTGGGTATTTTTCCATCTGTCAGGACAGTTTGCTTCTTATACAGCTAAGCTACAGGAATGTTATGCTTGCCCATGCAATGTGAAGGCTTTATTAGCACTTCTACGTTGCTCTGTCTGCTGATTAATGGGGCAAACAACCCTAAACTCCATATGGATGCAAACTTCATATTACTTCACTGCCCTTGGAGAAACATCATCCTAAATGAAAAAAACACCACAACATGATCTGTGTATACATAAAGTGATTTATTTAAAAGGCACAGTATATTAACACTGCTTCCACCCATGTGCTCTTTCTTTGATGGTGAGGAATTGCTATCTCAGCAGATGGTCCCGCGAATCCAATTTGCACTTGCTTTGCCAAGTGACATGAAACTCAACTCTGTACCCTTGTCCCCCTGCGTTGTCTTGTTAAAGCGCATTTGGGCTGCAGGAGCTGATCCACAGCAGTCAGCCAAGCTACTGAGATGATCAAATGTAAGGGAAAATATTGAGGAATTTTCCTGCTTAAGGGAAATTTTAAACACTCCCCCATCATTTGCTCTGTGTGCTTAATCCTATTTAAATAGCAACATGTCAGACATGCCTCATCATCAGCTAGCAGATGTCCCTACTGAGATTTTCTGCTTCAAGTTTTCCTGCGTTGTGGTGCAAGGATTTTTCCCAAATATTGACTTTTGGTTTTCAAGGTTACTGATGATGTGCCCAGACATGAGTTATTCAGACTACCTCAGGAAAAGAGGCTCATTAAGAAGACAAATGCATTTATCAGGCAAATCATCTAGCTGACTATATACTTTCGGTTTTACCTGTAAGACATGAAGTTTGAATAAATTTTCTGTTTCCTGTAATTACATATGCAAACACCTGCGAGTCTTTATCTTTCAGGTTCTCCAAGAGTAGCTCTAATTTATGATGTTTACATGATAGCGTGTGTGCATTGGCACCACACAGGCTTCAATCTTAACCAGCCAAAGGAAAAAAAAATAAATAAAATTTGATTTGATAACAGTGAGAAACCTACAGAATCAGTTGCAAGCAACTGTCTGACAGTGCTTAATGTTGTACTTCTACCTATGGGTAAGCCAATTACTGTATGTATGGAAAAGGATGAACTTCAGGCAGCTCTACTCCATCCTTTTGCTGCTGGTGGTACTCAAGGCTGCAGAAGAAAGGGAGGGCAAAGCTGGATTTCTAGATCAGAAAAAATGACCTGCGCTGGCTGGTTTGGCTGCGACAGTGCTGAGGTTTTTAACACGATGTCACAACTTCTTTCAGGACACCTGTTTCATGATTTAATCATTCAGGTCATTTGGACTTCTGTGGCTGGACTAAAAATAGTTGCTGTGTTTGAGCCATTAGTCTAGCTCTGTGTTTCCCAGGGAGCAGCAGTCCAGCAGTACTGTGAAAAATGATAATCTTTTGTTTCTTTGTGTTTGTTTTTGGTGTTTTTTTTTTAAAAGAACAACTCTACCAGTGGGAAAAAAAAACAACAAATCACCACCAACAAACCCAGCCTAAAACCAAACAATCAAACAAAACCCCAGAACAATGTCTTTGCTCTGTATACAGAGAATTTAAAGATATTCAAAGCAGTAAGAAACCGCGAGGGAGGAAAAGTAGTTAAATCAAAGATGTTTCTACGGTGCTGATAGCTGGGAAGCTGGTTTTGGCAGTGTTTAAAATGCTTCTTAATCTCTTGTCTGAATATTTCATAATCATGAACAGAAAGAAAAGGGACTGAACCATTTTTTGTTAAATTAGGCCCAGAATAACTCTCAGATGTATTAACTATTGTGTGCTAGTTAGTCAAATGAACTTTTTGCCTGGCTCTCACGTATTTTGGATGTTGCTTTTGTCATTTGGATTTGGGTTTGGTTTTTTTTAATAGATATGTTCATTTGATGTGTTCACCACAATGGTCACATCAGTCTCCAGCTGCCTGAACCATTTGTCATTCAGCATGTGCGATCCTCTCCTTGGTGACTCAACTACTCCCTGATCAGCCGGCTGAAACAATTATAGCCAAAGATAATTAAAATAACAAATGGCAAAGAGTGAATGGCAAACGAGTATCGAACCCATCATCCACGCAGGTATAGCTGTGTTTGCACAGATATTTGTATGAATGCCTGTGGCCAAGGAGTTGTGCCAACAGGCTGTTCGCATGGACAATCAGAGCTGGGAAACAAGAAGGGGCATGAAAACTGCTGAATTGGGTACTGCGCGTTTGAGCAGTGCAAAGCTTCTTGGGACAGCTTGAGTTGGCGCTCATATTCTTAACAGGTCAGTGTGTGGTGGTTTTACTGCAGTAATTGGCTGGAGGTGTGCCAGTTCAGACAGGAATGCCACCAGTTTCCATGATAGCACTTAGTCAATATCAGTCTTCATCTTGCAGGATTGCATTTGTCAGCTGTTTCAATTAGATCCTTCTAATGTCTACGTTAATAAAGGTTATTTAGTTAGACAAAATTAAATTCCGATGGGAAAATTTATTCAGTGCTGCCATTTGGATGTAATACCACTGCAGTTTTTGTGTATGAATCTATACACTTATGCAGTGTATGTATTCAACACAAATAACAGGTTTTCAAAACAAAAAAAGTATTTTTTTGCTAGGCAGAACGTAATGAAAATGCCACACTTGGCTTCAGATCCCTTTTCATAATTTACCTTGCCAAACCACATGGCTCGTTCAGTCGTTTCAGGCACCTAATAGCAAATCCAAGGTGGGAAATTCCCAAGAAAAGAATGCAACAAGGATGAGGCACTCAGGCAGGCAGAGAAGTGCCTGTAGCAGGTTTGCTGGGGTGGGGGGGTTGTGACTCCGTAGGGGACCAGGCTGGAGTAGTCTGGGCCTGAGAGACTGAGAATCATTCTATGATTTATGACTGCACCCATAGCAGTGACCCGCGCTGGGGCAGCTGGGGAAGAGCTGAAGCCCCGTGGGAAAGGACTCAGGTTGGAGAAGTCGGTGAAGGACTGTCTGCCGTGGGTGGGACCCTACGGTGCAGCAGGAGAAGGGTGTGACGAATGTCCTCCCCCCCCACCCCCCGACTAAGAAGGAAAACAATTCGTGAGGAACTGACCCAAACCCCCATTCCCCCAGTCCCTGCCCCTCCCCATGCTACCATGGGAGGGGGAAGAAGGGGCAAAATCCTGACAAAAGTGAAGTCTGCTGAGAAGGGAGGGGTGGGGAAGGTGCTTTAAGATTTGGTTTTACTTCTCATTACCTGACTGTGGTGTCACTGGGGGTGCAGGGCTGGGCTTTCTTTCCTTCATTCTGTCTGGAGTCTGTTCTTCCCATGACTCTGATTGTGGAATGATCTCTCCCTGGCCTTATTCTCCACTCCTCAGCCTCTCGATACCTATTTTCTCCCCTGTCCAGCTGAAAAGGGGAGTAATAGAGTGACTTTAGTGTGTGTCTGACCACCAGCCAGGGTCAAACCACTACAGATCTCCTGCTCATAACACAAATACCTCTTAGTGGTCAAAAAGTGTAAGTTTCTAACCCCCGAAGTCTGAAGGGGCCTCTTCTTTGCTCACCCACTTGTGTACCCCATGGTATTAAAACCAAGATATGTTAGTGAAGTCTCCATATCACTATTGGACATAGCCAGCATGACTGGTGAAGGGGAAAACGAAAAATAAAACTGCAGGGCTGTAAGCCAGGACTAAAACACATTGCCAACTATGCAGAACAGCTACTACCTGCCTGACACAGGCACTCTGTGCACCTTTGCCTTCACTTGTAAGCTGCAGAACTTTTTAAAAGTGTAGGAAATAACCAAAGGTAATTTAAGTCAATAATCCGAGTCTTGTATAACAGCTTTGGTATTGTATACATATTCATACGCTTCTTCAAAACTGATTTCTCTTTATTCTTCAGAGGGTGAGAGCCTCATTGCTAATCAGAACACTATTTCTGCTTATAAGTTCTCGCAAATGAATCTCAACCAGTTGTTTAAATTGAAATTTTTAGCTGCCAGTCAAGACAGGTCAAATGGGAAATGAAAAAAAATTAGGATCACTGACTAAAAAGAACAAATATAATCTATATGCATACACTCGTGGCTCGATGTATTCTCCGGGAGGTTAGCTGCATCCAGATGGCAACTCTTCACGTGGCTTTCCTACCTTAAAAAGCTATTTCAATTCAAAGGAAAGAAATGCTTTTAAAATACCATCCACTCGCTGTAATTGACTGTGCCAGCAGGTTAAAATATCTCTAAAATGAATATTCCACTTCAAATTGGGATTTTTGATGGCCAGAGTGACCCTGCTGTACTTGCAGCGTCTCTTGCCACAGCTTCTCTGGAGGAAAAACCCAACCAAACTCAAGAAAACAACCAGCAGCTCTAATTTGGAGAGAAACTTCTACTTGGTACTTATTGTGCCTTTATTTATATAGCGGTGGGAGCTACAGGCCCTAGACACCAAGGCCTGTGTGCAAGATGCTTCAGAAACATAAAAGATCAGTAGTCCTTCCTTGCCTTAGTGAATTTTAAGTTGATGACGCCATGAAATGCTTGACAAGAAACAGAAGCATAAAGGTCAAGTGGCAGGTAAAATGATCTGGAGTGGGTTATTGTCAAAATAAGGATTAGAAGGCTCTCTGGTCCCACACAGCACTACTTTAAATCAATAAATGCTGGGTTGTAGTCTCTGAGTACTGTTAATGTAAGGCATTAAAAACAATTCCAGCAGTTTAACACCCATTTGCTTGATAACCTCTGGCATTTTGAACCATGCCATTTTATCTCATAGAAACACCTTTTTCAGCTCTAAGAATTATGTAGCACTTGCCCTTAAAGTCTTGGTAATTGCTGCAGGTAGCACCTCGGATAACTCAGCACTCGATTTGCAGTACTCCTCAGTGTTCCTCTTGGAGTAATATAGGGAAGCGAGGTCACACCGCCAACACACGGGCATTTATCTAAAGCCGTGGTAGCACTTCCTTGTATCTGCTATTGCACCTCATTTTTTGTCCTCACACTGTAAGACAAGGACAAGGGACATGGTGAAATTACAACCTTGCTATAGTTAATAAGTGTAGGTGGCTCTTGTAGTATAAAACCTTTCACTAAAATCCGAAGGGGCCTCCATCAGACATCTAGACACATTTTTACCTCTAAGCATTTGAATCATCTCCCTGAAATCGGTGAAGTCATTGATTCAAACTGGAAGACATGTGGAGGGCAACAAAGACAATCATCCCTAGCACAGAGGATGCGAATGGCTTCCTTTTGTACATTCTATGCATTTTTCTTTTCTTTTCTGGGCCCTCAGTAACCTGTGTATAGTTGCCACAAAAACTTCTGGAGGCAGACATGCTGAACTGAGCTTGTACCCTACTCCAGCTTTCCTGGCTTCATGCTGGAACTGTGAAAAAGCAGGAAAGGATTTTGGCAATTGAAGTCACAGGCTGATTTGCTCTCAGTGCCATTGTCATATACTTGTTCAGATAAATGTCTTTTACACTTGGGTAATTTCTTTGCATTGTGTATGTTACTTGTAGTTGAGTAAAGCTGAAAATCCTAAAAGATACTTTAGCTTAGGTCTTTCTATTTGGAATCACTTAAAAATATTTATGAGACTTTTTTTTTTTCTTAGTCACTTTTTACTTGTGCAGTCTCAGTTGGAAAAAAAGCTGCATGCAACAAGAAGAAAGCAGAACACCTACAAACATAACCTGCAGCTAACCAAAGCAGGTGTACCAGGGAATGGCTGTATTTCAGCAGGACATGAAGTGGATTGTGTTGTGCTCTCTGATGGTGCTTCGAGGGAGTTTAGGAGTGAGATAGCCTGGAGAGCAGAACCACACCACTCAGGGACATTACACATATAATTTATTAAGTGGGATAGGCATAGCAGGTGGGTAGCAATTTCTATTTTAAGGTTTCTGTTGTACAGGGTTTTTTTTCTCAGACAGTCATGGATTTCATCCCCCAGGGTCCTGGCCCTGTTCCCCCGCTCCATCTGGGACCGGCACCACGGACCCAGGGGACTAGGTGTGGTGGTTTGAGCCTGGCTGGAGGCCAGACCTTTTTGGTGCTTTGCAAGTTGGCTGGTTGGGACAAGCTGGCAGAGCACTTTGTTTTCTTCTGAAAGCCAATTAGCTGCAGTTATTTGAGTCACTACCGCCCTCTAGCCTCCTGCCTGATTTATGTTAGAAGGGTGTAAAATTGCTGACGCCTCTCAGAGCAAAGCAGGCACCGTCCAGAGCTTTTGGGTAGGCTTCCCCCATAAAAATAATCCGTGCTTTTGTTTCCCGGCGCACGGCAGTTATCAGTTAATGGGTTTGAGCTGAGCAACAGAAGCCAAGGTCTCAGATATCTGAGTGGATCTTCCAGGGAAACTTCACCCCATGTCAGTAATTCATCACTTTTATCAGTTATTTGGAAGAGATTACTGGATTGGTAGAGAGGCACTAAAAAATGGCACATAATGCAAAGAGCAAGGGGAAAAATGCCATTACATACTTAACTTGACTGAAAACTGATACAAATTTAACCTTAATTTTTTAGTTGGCTTTTCAGGAGCAAACAATGTGCATTTTAACAGATCCAAACAAAAGGTCTTGCATTTAGTAATAAAAAAAAAAAAGGTAGGCGATGCCTGCTCTGGGAAGCAGTGACTTTGCAAAAGGTCTGAGCACTGAGGAGGTGGTCATATATCTGTGTCTGGTCCTGATGCCTAGTTCTACAACTGGCATTTTAAGGTGTTACGGCAAGATAGGAAAGGGTTCAAAGAGGAGCCATAATATTGATGAAAGCCTTAGGAAAGAGGTACTGCAATAATCAATAGTGTGTGGCATGTAAAAAAATACAAAAATGAAAACAAATAAGATTTGTTGCTGTAAACCAGAAATGAACCTGAAAGTCGCTTCTCTCTTGTGGAGGTGTATACCTGTAACCTGCAACACAGAAAAGAGTCATTTTAAAGAGAACTTTTGTTTCACAGGTAATTTCTAATGAGACCTGATGCCCCCAAGTTAAAGACAAACACAGGTACAACATAGATATGCTTTCTGTGGGTTTTAGGCTTTTTTGAGGGGGAAGGAGGGATCTATTTATTTTTTTTTTTTAACAGGCAGGGTAATTAACCACTGGAATAGCTTACTGATAGCAACAGACACAACTTGAGGAAACATTTATACCAAGGGTAGACTATTTTTTCCTCCAGACACTCGAGGAGTGTACAGCTATGTTATCTGATGAAAGGTATTAAGTCAGGGATGTTTTGTGACTTGTGCTCTTTATGACCTCAAAAGCCACAATTTTTTTCAAAGTTAAAAGTATCAAATAGCCATACTAATAATTATACACTCATTTGCTGTCAGTCTGCATCAGATCATGAAAGGATGCTGGAGTGGTTTGTATTGCAAACCAAGCAAAAGGGTTTAAATGACCAATTTTGCTATTTGGTGGTTGGAAACTATATGCAAAACACCTTAGAGCTCTAGGGGAAGATACAGGTCTTATACTGCCAGGTCTCGAGCATGCTGTCTACTCATCAGAAAACCTGAAGCAAATGAATAATTTAATCCCTGTCCTGCATTGTCCTCAGTGCTACAGTAAAAGCCTGTACCTCACTTTTGGGGAAGCCAGGTCAAAACCCAAAGACAAATGCAAACAAACTAGCCTGGAGCGCTGCCTTTGCAACACTCTCTAATAGCAAAACTTTGGAGAAGGGAGAAGAAAAGATGCCTTCCCTTGTCTGCGCCAGCCTTTGAGTTGGGGGCATTGGGAAAGATTACAGTGCAGTGCTGGCACTGTGTATTTAGTGCATCTCAAACTGGGGCAAACCTTTGTTTCAATGACAGATCATCAACCGCTCGCACTCAAAGAGCCTGCTGGATATAGGAACATTGAAGTTGGTGGAAAGGCTCCCTTTGGTTTCGGGGGGCTTTGAGTCTGTTCCTGTCTGTCCTCAGGTGGTAAGTACCTGCTGTTGCTTTTGACTTCACTGAGAGCTGCAGATGCTAAACATCTCAAAAAATTGGCTCCAAAACTGTCATTCTCCCTGCCCCTGCCCTGCTATCAAACTTGATTTACTCTTTTAAAAGTAGTATCTTTATGTCACAGGGCATTGCAGGTAGAGTCCTGGCAAGATGCTACCTTCAGTGTGCACCATTTTTGTGCAACATGCAAAACGCTGGTTGTAAAACTTGATCAAGAATGTCATCAGTAAAAAAAAAATAATTAAAAAATCCTTCTTATATCCCATAAAAGCCCAGTCGTCTTTTGCTCTTGTACACTACATCTTTTGCTTTGCACTGAAGTGATTTTTTTTTCCTGTGTCTTCCAATTGGGCTCTTTACATCTGGCTGTTGTACCAAGTCATGTTACCTTTCACTGCTCTTGTCTGAAAAGCATGGGTTTTGATATAGAATCACAGAATCACAGGGGTTGGAAGGGACCTCGAGAGATCATCGGGTCCAAACCCCCTGCCAAAGCATTTCCCTAGCTCATATTGCACAGGGAGGTGTCCAGACAGGGCTGGAATATCTCCAGACAAGGAGACTCCACAGCCCCCTGGGCAGCCTGTCCCAGGGCTCTGTCACCCTCACTGTGTAAAAGTTCTTCCGCATGTTGGTGCGGAACTTCCTGTGCTCCAATTTGCAGCCATTGCCCCTTGTCCTATCTCCACAGACCACTGAAAAGGGGTTGGCCAATTCCCCCTGCATCCCATACTGAAGATATTTATAAACATTAATCAGATCCCCCCTTAATCTTCTTTTCTCCAGACTGAACAGCCCCAGGTCACTCAGCCTTTCCTCACAGGGGAGATGCTCCAGGCCTTTAATCCCCTTCGTAGCCTCCTCTGGACTCTCTCCAGGAGATCCCTGTCTTTTTTATACCAGGGAAACCAGGACTGGACACCATACTCCAGGTGGGCCATATATAGTTTCGTAGCCTGGTTCTTATCCACAGAGCTTTAAATACAGGACTTTCATTAGCTCTAGCATAGAAAATCCAGGCCTTTGTTCCAAAAGCATTTTGAATACTTTCAGCATTAGCTCTATAACTTTGCTTAACATGTTGTTAGCATTTCAGTTATGTTACTGCTTTTGTTGGTTGCTTTAGGGATCTATCTGCAGACCAACTACAACATGAGAATCCTTTGGTAGAGCAGTGGATTTCCAGGGATGCAATGTCTGTAGCTGGTAAATTCAGTATATGCAGCTCAGCTGAAATGCTCATCTTTTGGGTCCTTCATTCCAAGAAGGGTGTTGATGTGCTGGAGCGAGTCCACAGAAGGGCAACAAAGCAGGTGAAGGGTCTGGAGCACAAGTCTGATGGGGAGCAGCTGAGGGAACTGGGGGTGTTTAGCGTTGAGGATGCTGTGTGGAGACGTGATTGCTCTCTACAACTGCCTGGAAGGAAGGTGTAGTGCGGTGGGGGTTGGTCTCCTCTCCTGAGAAAATAGCAATAGGACAAGAGGAAATGGTCTTAAGTTGCACCAAGGGCACATTTAGATTGGACATTAGGAAACATTTCATCACTGAAAGAGTGATCAGGCATTGGAACAGGCTGCCTAGAGAGCTGATAGAATCACCATCCCTGGAGGTATTCAAAACATGTGTAGACATGGAACTCTAGGACATGATTTAGTTGACATGGTGGTATTGGACAGATGGTCAGACTTGATCTTAGTGGTCTTTTCCAACTGTAAAGATTCTATCATCGATGCTAGCTGACACTGTGGCCCATACACACATGCACCCAAGCACAAATATATATGCACATGTGCTTGTTTGCCTTCTGCATTATCCTGCCATCATCTCAACCTCAATGGGTGGTACCTTGAATTTTTCTAAGTATGAAAAGACTCCATCTCAAAATCAGAACAGAACATTGTAAGACAACCTAAAGCAACCCCAGACATTGCTCCATGACCAAATGTGCTTTTTTTTAGTCAAAGAACTTGTTTTGTCACAGCAGCACTGCAAAACACATGAACTCCTTTTTGTCTGAGAATATATTTCAGTTGAAAAGCAATCAGGGGAAAAATCTACTGCTTTGTAAATCTTCCCACAAATTTGAGAAATCACTTACCTTGTACTGAAGTGTTATTCTGAAGATTGAAAAGGAACAGAGTCCTTATATTTGCCATCTAACTTGAATTATATTTAACCCGGAGAATAAACTCTGCATAAGAGTTATGCTGCAACATTAAAGTGGACTATATGTGCCAGCCTCTAAATGACTGTGAGGTGATCTACGGACTTCTGCAAATTACTCTTGTGCTAGCCCTGGTCACCAGATTTTAGCTAAATCATATATACAATTTTAACATTCCCAGACTTTTCATGAAGACTTAAGAGACAAGCAATGTAAAATCGGTGGTTTGATGTAAACCTTGTGGATATGTTTACCATTATTAAAAAAATGTAACTAAGTAAAATCAGTAAAATCAGTAAAATGCATGTATCCACACAGTATTACTGTTGGTGAAAATTAACACGATTAGGTAAATCTTAGAATCACAGAATCACAGAATCACAGGGGTTGGAAGGGACCTCGAGAGATCATCGGGTCCAACCCCCCTGCCAAAGCAGCTCCCTAGCTCATATTGCACAGGGAGGTGTCCAGACAGGTCTGGAATATCTCCAGAGAAAGAGACTCCTCACCCCCCTGGGCAGCCTGTCCCAGGGCTCCCTCACCCTCACTGGGTAAAAGTTCTTCCGCATGTTGGTGCGGAACTTCCTGTGCTCCAATTTGCAGCCATTGCCCCTTGTCCTGTCCCCACAGACACTGAAAAGGGACTGGCCATTTCCCCTGCATCCCATACTTAAGATATTTATTAACATTAATAAGGTCCCCTCTCAGTCTTCTTTTCCCCAGGCTGAACAGCCCCAGGTCACTCAGCCTTTCCTCACAGGGGAGATGCTCCAGGCCCTTAATCACCTCCGTAGCCTCCTCTGGACACTCTCCAGGAGATCCCTGGCTTTTTTATACCAGGGAGCCCAGAACTGGACACAACACTCCAGGTGGGGCCAGACCAGGACAGAGTAGAGGGGGAGGATCACCTTCTTTGACCTGCTGGCCACACTCCTCTTGATGCACCCCAGGAAAATACTGAAAATACTGAAATATTAAATAATTCATATAAAATTAAAGCTTTCAGAGATTCTTCTAAAGGTATTTTTTAGCCGAGAGTAGAGAAAGGTAGACTTGGGTAAGAAAACTTAGTTCATATATTTAATTCTCTTTCTGTGTTGGAGGCAACTACTGGGAGTATGTTCTTAAGTGTAAATGGATATAACTTTCAAAAACTTCATTGAAGTCTTTCTGATTATCAAAAGCAGAGCTTTTTATTAATACGTGGTGAATTGAAGTTTCATTTCTTATGACTATGCTGCTTTTTCCTCTTCCTTCTAGTTTCAGCAGATGGATCATTAAAGGGTCCCTATAGCATAAACTTATTTAAAGATATTCCTGAACTGCTTTGGCAATAGAAAGAGACTTGGAATTTAGTTCCTAAAAGTCAGTATCCCCTCATTTAATGTAATTACAAAACTACATAATTTTTAAAAATGAGACATTAACTCTACATTTATGATATTTAATGTTCTCAGTGTGCAGATGGAATGCATGTAAATGTGAAATTTAAAAAATGGTATTTTAGAAATACTGTACTTCAAGACCTTCTGTACATGACTTGGGGGAATCGGCAGCAAATCCATCCAAAGGCATGAGTTATGGATGATAAAAATCCAGAGAACTTGTCTAATAAATAATGGCACTAAAAATCTCTTCCATAGTTCATATTTCTAACGTGAAAATGGGCAGCTTGGCGTGACTGAAATATAAACTGCAGCTGTGTGCCTTGAGATCTTTTCTCTTGCAGGGAGGATGAAGGGACCCCCCTTGGGCAGCCTGACATGAGCAGAGGATGACTGCTTCTACCCAGAGAGACTGATGGGCTTGATACTGGTTACATCAAGCTCCCACATGGCCTTGCAGCCCAGGAGCATTTAGAAAAAATTAAATTAAAAGACGACAAGTGAGGGAGGAAGAAATACTCTTGGCTACTTTCTTTCTGTCCATGTCCAGAGCAGCTGTTTTAGCACAGTTTTCCTTCTCTTGCAGACTTTGTTGCCTTCCTGGAAGCAGTGGTTTCTTGTGTAGGTGTTACACATAAGGGTTTTTTAATCCATGACTCAAACTTTTAATGAAGTGGTCTAAGTTTTTGCACAATTAAAAATATCCCGTGCTCATGAGTGCCTTCCTGTGGAAAATCACTCCCTTTTCATTTTTTCTAAGCCTGTCAGCATGTTCTCTAAGAGAATGTGGGCTGGCACCTGTAAAACAGGATGTGCAGTAGAGAGGACAACATGTCTAAGGTCAGGATGGTTGTCTGAGCCACATGGCTGGACATTCATGCCACTGGCCACACTGTGCCAATAACTAGCAAAAAGAATCTATTGTGGGGATCCAGATAACTCCAGTATCATCCTTTAGTCCTAAACAAACATCACAGACACCTCAGGCTCAAGTTTTGTTCAACAATGTTTTGGTTTCAGTCACAGCCTCTTCTTTGCATTCAGGTCTCCTCTACATGTGATAACAATAAGCAGTCACAATGCGCTATCAAGAAGGAAAGTAGCACAGAAATAAAAGCCTGAGGGGTCTGTGTTCTACTGCTTCTTTTCTATGTATTTCATAGACACTCCTGCAGTTGCTAAGGGGCCATAACAAGAGAAGACCCTGTCAATTTAAGATGATATTTATCATCTTGGAGACTTTAGCTGGCCATTGGTATTTCTTGTAGTGAGTAAAGAGGTGGGGAGAAGTGACTAATATTCAGCAATACATATTGTAATTAATATATTTCCTCATACTATATTTTGACAGATGCTTGAGCTGTAGAGGAAGGGTCATGAGTGAGATAATCAGAAAAAGACAGGGAGATGAGATGGCAAAGGAAGATTATGGAACTGTCTTGGTACTACTGCTCTCCTGTTATTAGTTAGCCACCAGCAAAAGTCTACTTGGAAAAAGAGGCAAAATTGAAGGGAAAATTTTAAGAGCTCTTTTTCTGCCTCTATTGGTATAGGAATTATCAAAAGGAAAGGGCAAGGGGCAATTTACCTGATAAATCAAAACAAAGAATTAAAGGTTTATAATATTTTTCAGGTTAAAATTTTTTCTTAATCTTTTCTTTTTTTAAATCTGCTGAATTTTTAATTGTTTTTTCTGTTTAGAAATGGGGTCAAAGAGTTCCTTCAACTTTAAAATGTCCTCTTTTTTCAGTTGTTGGTTTATAAAAAACACAACCAAAGAATTCTGAGTTGGATATTTCTGAAGTAGTTTATATTTTTATCCCCCTTTTTTTCTCTGGTCTTCATAGGGAAATGTAAAGAGGTTGAGAAAAGGAAGATTTTATAATGAAATTAATTAACAAATAAGTGAGCAAACCAGAACATCACACTTTCCATTAATAAGCTGTGCCTTCTTCCACACAATTGTTATCCCTTTTGATAAAGTTATTAAGATGAAAAATGGTTATTAACACTTTAATTTTTTTATAATCAGAAGCATATTTATTTCTCATGCACATAATATCTTCTGCCATCACTCACCTTAAACTAACACTGTTTGTGCTTCAGCAGGCATTGGCTCTGATGCAATTGTCTCCTCTTTGTTTCATAAAGCAGTTCTATTTTGACACAGAACTAAAACCTAACAGGTGACCAGAAGCAAAGCAAGGCAGTGTGGAAATGTTCATGCTTTTGCATCAGATGTGAGCAAGGACTCATTTACCTTATCTGTTATTTTGCTCAAGTGGGGGGCCTGAAGTTTTTTTAGGCTTGGACTTGCACATCGTAATTAGACTTGCAGGGAAAAGCGTATATTCGGTACATTTGAGCTGTGTGGGAGAGCATTACTTTTCAAGGTGATAGTTTGCCAGGCATGGTGCTTGCTTTCCACCCTGCAACTGAGTCTGTGACATGGGTAGGAGTTCTCTCAGAGTATTTCTGAAGGAGCTGTTGCCTGTTTCTTTCATGAATAAGCAGGAACTGTGCTCCTCATAGCTGCTCTGGTGAAAGTCACGGAATCTCCTGAGTTGGAAGGGACCTACAAGGATCATGGAGTCCAAATCCTGGCTCCACACAGGGCCAACCAAGTCAGAACATGGGACTGAGGGGGTCGTCCAGATGTTTCTTGAACTCAACCAAGCTCGGTGCTGTGACCGCTTCCCTGGGGATCCTGTTCCGGTGCCCGACCCCCTTCTCAGTAAAGAACCTCTTAGTAACATCCAACCTGAACCTTCCCTGTCTAAGCTTCATGCCATTCCCTAGGGTTCTATCACTGGTTGCCAAGGAGAGGAAGGAGATCAGCGCCTGCCCCTTCTCTCCCTCTCGTCAGGAAGCCAAGTCTTGTTGGGCCACACTCAAGTGCTGTTGATATGAAAACCTTTCTAGGCCATCCAACTAGTTAATTTTATTACTCATAAAACCATTCCCTGCCCTTGTATTCTGTGGAGGGTGGTGAGCAGCTGCCATCTGGAGAGTCATCCGGAGTTAATTTTTTTCAGGCAAGTATGGATCCGGAGGATAAGTCGCGGGATGATTCACATGCTGAAGATGGTCCTGTTAGTAATGCCACAGATGCTGATGTTGCTTTGGATACTGACAGTGATGAGTGGTGTGTAATATCTGATAAAGATTAGAGGCCTCGAAATCAAAACAAAGCTCCTGAACAGGAATCCCATGATACCAAAACACCATTTACAAGCTGTGACAGCAAGATAATTGGCCTGGGTGTGTCTTCTATTTACTGGAATAAATGATGATAAATAGTGAATCTGGCTGGACTTTGACTGGGGGAAAATGGAATACTCATAGATATATTTTTATATTATTGCTGCTGTCAGAAGACTGGAGAAGGGAATGTCTATGAATTTTTGTGATCCATGAGTAAAACAGAACTGGCTGGGCATGAGCAAGTGTACTGTTGTATTGCTTCATTGTGAGTCCCACACCGTGTTCTTTCCCTGTCATATCCTTTGTGTCTCATCCATAAACCCCATACCAGATCCATTCCTCCTTCTGCCGTCTCCTATATTCATTATTCTTGTCACCTGTGACTTTTCCATAACTTAAGAATTTTCTCTTGACCTGAAAATTGGATTGTCATCTCAAGATGGATTGTGAAGGAGGAAACATAGCTCAATGAATCCACTCTTAACTCTCTTCTTGGTTGGCAACATCCACAGAAATAGTGGGAAATAATGCCAGGAAATGTGATGCCCGTCCATCACTGTCAAGGTGTCTCAGAAAGCTCAAAACCATCAGTTTCTGCTGTTCTTTCTTGCAGCCACATCTATGTGATCGAGCTTCTCCAGGCCATGTAAAACACATCACTGGCAAGGAGAAACTTTCTGGAAAAGCAGTAAGGCAAGAAAGAAGGATAGATCTCTGTTTTCCTTTATCAACCTGACCTTTCTTTTTTTAGTTTTCTTTTCTTGAGCACATGCAGGTCCTTTTTGGGGGTCTACAAGGAAGATGATGCTGGGGAAAGAGGAGGAACCCTTTTGATAAACCCTATGTGTAAGGAGGCATCACTTTATCCTCATCCTTTGAGTGGCAAATGCAATTTTGGCTGCAAGGCTGGTTGAGAAGCTAGTCCTTATTATCTGACTTCAGGACTTTTGCATTAACCTTTCTATTTCAATTGACTTATGCTATTGAGCAGTGCGTGAAGCTGAGAATTTATAGGGAGAGTATTGACATTGGGGTTTTAGACTTAAACTGCAGGAGTTGTCTTTAGTTCTAGGATAAGCACTGCATTTATAAAATTAAAAGAAGAATAGAGGAAAAAAAAAAGCCCAGTTAACCTACAGGCCTATTCCCTTTAAAATTATGCCTGCATTCACCACAAAAGGGGGAGAGGTACATTTGTCAATGTAGTGTTAAACACTGAGCTGCCAGGAGGAATATATTTGTTATGACAGGCAAGATAAAGTATCCACTGTCTTTTAACTAAGCAAATATTGAAGGACTGCTCATTAAAAAATCAGCTATCTATCTTCATCGTGAATCCCACACTTCTCCAGTTCCAAATTTGTAGGTGACGAGTGACGAAAAAGCAGTTCAGAGAGTGGAACTGTGTTTTAGGCGTCGTGGAATTTCACTCTACAGGCTTTATTGGGGTGTACCCCATCATGACTAAAGAGAAAATGCTTATCCTGTGCACATCTAAAGGAAAAATGAATGTTTCCAGTTAAAGGAATATGGGTAGAAATGTGGTTGCAGAGATGAGAGTGAAAAGGGAAGAAGGAGCCACTTCAAGAAGCGTCTGTACGATGCGCTCAGTCTCATGCTCTGACTTGGCTGGCCCCTATGGACCAGCCAGGAGTTGGACTCAATGATCCTCTGGGTTCCTTCCAACTCAGGATATTCTATAATTCTACTTTGACTTGTTTGGAGTGTAACTTTGATGTGACAAGTAGAAAAGTGAATTGTTGACTTTCAGGAACAAGCACTATAATTTAACTAAATAGTAGAACGGGATCTATTGAAACTGCCCAGGTTCCAGTTTTTCACAAAATACTCCTGGTGAGTCTCCCTACCCTTCTTCTGGTCCTGCTATTGGAATAGAAATTAGAAAAACTTTCTTTCTTGAATTGACTTTTTCAGCAAAGTTTTCAGGTTACTGAGTCTTCTGGTTTTTCCCATTAAACTTTCCATTCAGAGGCAAGGCAGATACTTCACCAGTGAAAAAGATTATTTCTTAGGCCCATGTTTTGTTTTTTTTTCTTAGCACTTGAGTCCAAGTGAGTAACAGAGGGAAGAATAACACACATCAAGGCTTCAAATCATGAGCTTTTCACAACCCTTCAGCCCTTGCAGGGATCAGAACATGCTGACTAGGTTCAAGCATCAAAACATACTTCTACATTTGTTAAAATGAAAACTCTTCCAGAATATGTCTCAAAAATTGTATTGCCGCTAACTGCAACAGTTATTTGTTTGTGCCTCCAATTGAAAATTCTTCAGAATTTTGTTATTAAAGTAAGTACTTTTTCTGTGCCAAAGGACAGCGAGCAATTCAGTGCAGAATTCCTGTTGGCTCAGTTTGACTATGCTTTTGCAATGCATTAATAGAATTACATGGTGGTCTACTCAAAGAATATCCTTCCTAAAACTTCTGTTAATTTTAAAATAGCATTTGTCAGCACTGAGGAAGGAAAGAAAACTTTCATAATGGCAGTAATGGTAGGGTTCTTTTACCTAACTTGCTGTCACGGAGTGAGCTGATGTGTCCATCTGAAGCCATTTGTGAAAGGATTCTCTATTAAGGAAACTAACTGCATCTAGACTATTTTCTTTTTTGGGATGGGGGGTGAAAGGGGGAGACAACAGATTGAAGGAGAAGTTTGGTGATCCTTTCAAAGGGCAAGCAGACACTTAGAAAATGCCTTCATGTGCATTTAGGTTAAAGGTGAGATTAACACCTTCAGATGGAAGGTGTCTTTTCATAGACAATTCAGTTTCATCCACCTCAGAGGTTTCTAGGGAAACCTACCACTTTCTACAAATTGGTTTAAAATAAGATAGATAGATCGATCTTTAAGTGCTTTAAAGTGCTCAGGTAATAATACGAGTGTCTGATTTGAGGGACCTTCTGATCCTACAAGAGTCCAGAGGGGCAGGCTGCACTTGCTGGAGACTGCTATGCCATGCTTGTAAAGCCTGGTGTGTTGGAGGAGGTGAAAACTTTCTTTATCTCTGCATCCTAGTGTTTAAGGTACTCTTTTGGTGTGGAGAAGCAGCTGGGATACGTGGTCCCTGTGCTGTGTGCTGTGTGCTGTGTGAGGTTTCATCCTCTGCAAAGCACATGCACAGTCAGGGCCAAAGGGATAAAGGTCCTGCCCTCTTCTTCCACCCCTGTAAAAAGATAGAGCCGTGACAGATTTTATGTTTTAGGTCCAGGGTATTCATGGAGTAGATGTGGATGTTTCTCAGAGTTACCTGGGCTATTTGTACCTCATAAAAACTGCCTCCTCATCAGGGCAGAGCCAGAGGGTGTTGCTAACTACAGCCCACCTTGGTGCTGCAACAAAGGTGCCAACATCCATGATGATAAAGCTTATCTATCATTTGCCTTCCCTCCCCCCCCTCCCCTTTTTTTTTGAGGTCTACACAGCAACAGCTGTGAAAGACACACTAGGATCCTCCGTTGTCAGCTTTTCTTTGTGACAGACAGCCTGTGCCAAGTAACGGGGATGTCAAAACAGGGTGTTATTTTGTGAGGAACACCAGGTGCCTGTAGAGGAAGAAATTGCTAGTTTACCTGCTGTTTAAGGCATATTAATAATACAGTAACTTTGATTTCTTAAACTCTAACTACAGGCTGTATTAAAAAACCGCTGCCTTCAGTGCCTTTGCAATTGAATAACAGCCCCCCCCCCTCCATATTTTTGGCTTTCAAATAATTCTCTTTGTGACTGATTGACAAGAATCAGGTGTCCTCCCACCCCATTCCAATGTCTACTGCATGCTCAATGCTTTTTTTTCACTGTTTCTTTTTGTATTAGTCCTTTGAGCATTTGACAGGTATACATCTATGGCCCTTTATGTGCGTTTTTATTAGTCTATTCATGGGCTCAATGCAGGTACTAATATCCACGGTTGTAGTCACCTGAAATTAAAGCTAAATAAATAAAGAATAAAATACAGCTAAATAAAATATCTTGTGGATTAGCACCAACAAAGTTACCAGTGATCATTTATTTAAACCCAACTTTTCTCTTCACTGGCATGAGTGCTGTCTTCCAGGACTCAGATTCATCCAGCTAATCTTCAGCTGGCAGCAAATCTCTGCGAACTTGCTGTCTCACAGGATGGGGGTGTGGAATGGGAAATTATCACATACAAATGATGCCCCATCTCTTACAGCTGCCCTTGAGGATGGTCTAAGTGCATAAATCATCTTTTGGGTATTTTGAACCCTGCTTAGTGCCAGAGTTGCTATAGCATTGTCTATTTTGGTACTCGGTGGTGCGCATTCCGTGCTGTACTTTTATGACAAATTTTAATTTCCTTATCAAGGTTTCACAGCAGTCTGCCTCTAGATTTTATGTTGCATTTGGAGTTGGGTACCTTCACGTGGACGTAGCCCTTCACAGAGGCAAGACTGACTCAGGAGGACTGAAGAAGTCAAAAAGTGTTTCATGGCTTGTGCTCCTGCTGCCTGCTGTTCATCTTGTGCTCCTGCTGCCTGCTGGATATCTGGCTTTATGAGCAGCCCAAGACATGCTTGCTTTCTAATGGGTTAGTGTCTTGTTAGCAGCAGCAGCTTAAGGCTGCTTGGCAGTACAGGTGAAATGAAATTTTGCAGCATAGCAGAGCAGGAAGGAATGATTTTGGGAGAGGGGTATCACTTTGTCACATCAGAGCAGTGAAAGGGGATGGACAGGCCATTGGCACGTGGGGAAATGCTGGGAGGGAAGGTCTGGAGTGGAAGAGGTGGGTGGTGAGGGTGGGGTGTCCAAGGTCTACCTGTGCTGAAGGAAAACGGGTAATGTCCATTCCCTGACCTCACTAACCCCAGTCTCTCCAGACTCATTTCATCAAGGACACCATCCCGCCCCACCCTCACCCCAAGATAGATTCCTCTGGTTCTCCTGTTGCGTCTTCTCATCACAGCTTCTCCTTGCCTTCCCAAAAACCATGGGCTGTTGCCATGCAAGATGAGAAACAGCCCCATGGCAGAGTGCCTGGAAGAGGCATGACTCAGTTTTCCTGCTTTTGCTCTTGCTGGTGGTGTTGGCAGCAGTTTGCATCCATAAACATGTCCTCTCCTGTGTGTCAGAAGGAGGGAGGGTGCCCAGGCCAGGGGTGCCTCTGGCTCCATGGCAGGAGGTAGGGGGAAGGTGTCAGTCCTGACCCCTAGCACAGGCAAAATGAGAATCAGGATGATGGTGATGGCTGAGGGTCTTTGGCTGTTCCTGGAAGTCCGGCATGGGCGTGTGAATGCCTGCTTAGGATGTGCCAGTGCCCTGAGTGAGGCAGGTTGAGTTTCCTATCCCATAACCATCCTTCCCTTAGAATTCCTATTTCAGTTCTGCGTGACACACGGCTGGGAGCTTCACCTCAAGACCCCTCCATCAAAACCAGAGCAAGTCAGCCAATGAGTTCAAGCACTAATCGGGGTTCCAAGGCACAACATGATCATCTCACAAGAACAGCTCACTCCAATCAAATCAGCGATCCAATTAACCCGGTGTCCTGCCTCCAAGTGGTGCCAACAGCAGGTGTCTAGGGAAGGAGGTAAGAATAGAAAGAGCTTTTAGTGAGACTTTCCCAGGATACTTGTGCAGCCTCTTTCAATTTGCAATTGGCCTTGTTTCCCTATGGAACCTGGTGAAAATCTGTCAGTCTCAGATTTCATTACTGTGAGGAGCATAGTCAGCCTTCCCTGCGTGAGCTGTTAAACACACGAAGTGCTCTTGAATCAGCAGTTATCAGAAACATGGCTCCTTTCCAGCCATCATCCCTGTCCCTTTGCTTGCAGACATGGGCTGCAGTGGTTTAAATCTTTTCCTGTCACTTTTCTGCGTGTCCAGCCTTTCTCTGTGATCCTTTCAGTGCTCTCAAAAGCTCAGTGTGACTCTCCCTCTGCTTGTACATGAACAGAGGGGGTTCTGCACCTGTGAAAGGCATCTGCAAAGGACCAAGTCCAGAGAGCTGCAGAAGCTGGGGAGGGGTCTGCATTAGTGAAATGGTACTGGACAATTCCATGGGTTTTTCTCTTGGGATGGAGACAGCAGTCTTTCACCTCGTAAGGTGGGGTTGCTCTTACAGGGCTGAAGAGATAAATACCGACAGTGGTGATCACATAAATCACAGAATTGCAGGGGTTGGAAGGGACCTCAAGAGGTCACCAGGTCCAATCCCCTTATCTATTTGGAGATCACATTAGTAGATCTCCAGTGATGCAATATAGAGTTAGAAGACAACAAGTAACTGTAAACAGACTTTCCTCGGAAGGTATAAGCATCTTTTATGCAGTGGGGAAATAACAAGGGATAAGAAATATTCCTGGTTTATACACTTTACGCCCTATATGGTAAATATATACTGTCTAAATACGTTGGTAATGGGCTAAACGTTCTGCTGCAGATAAGGAGTGTGGCTCCACTGCAGATGTTTAAATAAGCATGAGGAATAAACACAAATGTATTTGGGACATTAAGTTTTAGGCAACCAATCTTGTGTTGCATATAAAGTGGCAAAAGATGCCAGAGCACAGCTAAATAAAGTCAAATATACATATGCTGATCCAGGTAAGACATTATCTAATTTTAGTACCTCTTTGTTCTGAACGGTGAATTGCAAATATCTTTAAAATCTCCATTGATCTCTCCACCGAGCACAAGGAATAAGCCTTTAAAAGAACTGCTTTTAAACAATATGAAAATACATATTTTAGGAAATACTTTTGGAAATGCTCCTGTTTCTGGCAGCAGCAATGGCTTTCCAAAGTGAATCCTGATATTTGATTAACTAAATCTTGAATCTAATAGACAGGTTTCCATGCTTCAGCCATGCCTAGTAAGTAATTTCAAAGTTGTTTTAGGTGTCAGTAAGTAATTTTTTGGCACTCTTTGATGTTAAGATGCATTTAGTGAGAGAGCCTTGCTCAGAAAGGTATCCTATACTTTCATTTTTTTCCCTCTGGTGAAGTTATTTTGACTGATTCTGTGTAAGGATCAGGCTTTACATTGGCACCATTGCCTCCACGTACAGGAAATGATGTAGGAAAGTAAAATGCAGGTAACTGTTGGAAAAAAGATCTAATTCTTCACATTTTGGAGGAGATTTGGAGAGACGCTACAAGGCTCAATAGTTTCAGTGCTATGAAGTTATCAACATTAGGATGTGAAATTGCTTCAGTGACTTTATTTTCTCTTTGTGTGGAATCTGGCAAATTAAAGATGATGGCCGATGCCAAATTTCAGGGCAAATTGGATCAGTTGCGTTTCTCTGAGATTGCTCAGCTATTGATTTGTTTTACCTTATCTGGATTATGCTAAATTCTTTTTACTACTTCAAGGCTGAATTTCGGTTATAAACTCTTGTTAAGACAGAGGAGTGTGAGGGTTTTCCAGTTTTTCAAGGAGTGTGACACTGTCCTTGAGTCTGGATAATTGGAGAGGCATTACTAAGCATCCAGATTTCTTAGCTAAAATTATAGCAATGGCTTTTCCACCTTTCTTATGTACTTTTGGGGATGGAAGTGAAGATGCATGATCCCAAACAAGCCAACAATATCTCCAAGAATTTTTTTGCTGTTTTTTTAACGGAAATAAAGTTGAAAAATCCATCTTCTAGTCAGAAGTGGTGGCTTTTTGAAGTTTGCAATATTTTCCTATCTGAGTTTTCATTTTTTCCAGTTCCAAATTTCCACAGATGAACAGTTTCAATAGTTCACTTAATCCCCTTCATTTCTTTTGCTATCATAAGCAAAACAAAAACTACTGGAAGCAGTTTAATGTGCAAAAGCCTGCTCTCTGACTTGCTTTCTCCTAGGAACAATGTTTTCTTCTAATATTTCATTTGGTTTCCGGTCCTTTAGCAGGGGTTGACACTCTCCATCTACATCTCATCAGCCAGGATGTAATGTTGTCCAAACTTGCTCATAAACTGTGGTACATATTGAGTAATTCCATTGACGTAAATGTGTTTACATAGAAAAACCAAGATCCTGCAGCTTTATTTGTCTAAGCAGCAACCCCCTCCAGAGCAGTGTGCATCTGCTGAAAATTCATCCTTGAATGTATCTTTTTCTCTTTTCCTTTCCTTTTTCTTCTTTGCTTTGATGCAAAGACTAGCAAGTTAATTTTATCTAACTTTTCTTATCATTGGATGATTGCAAGCAACGTATCCTTTAGGAACGTTAGTCCTCTTTAACAAATACCAGATTCTACTTAACCTGTGATGAAAATCAGAGGGGTGAGACTGAGCATAGATTTATTAGCATTTTTTTCTCCACTTTTACAACTGAATGCTGTTCCAAGTTTACTGATAGTTCCTTTTCCCCCTTTCCCTTTAATATGTTTATTTTCTCAATATCCATCACAGTGAAAGCAAAACAAATAGAGGGAATTCAATATTAGCAAACCAAGTTATTCCCATATAAAGGAGGCAAATAAATAAACAAAAGGGAAGACAGTCTGTGATAAATTCAAAGGAGAGATTCTATGATCAGGAAAGCAACGATATTTTTCTGTGTCTCTCTCATTCAGAGTGCAGCTGGGATGCTGCATTTGGCATTAGTGTCTGCAGCACAGGATGAACCTAGAGAGACTGGGGGCTTAGCAGAAATCTTAAGAGTTTGAAGAGCTGCTGACTGAAGAAACCAAAGATTTATGTGTGTGCAATTTGTTGCATACTAAAGTGTGTACGCACATTGGAGAGTATATTTATTTTATTTATTATTTCCTCATTCTTATGATCATTTTACAGAGCTGTTGTTCATTGAAAATGGGCTTCTCTGACCAGCTACTCCTTCCTTTGACGAGCGTTTAGTGCTGTTGAGACAGGTCTGTGACATCGAACCCTTTATCACCGTGGAAAACACATGTGATCACAGAATCACAGAATCACAGGGGTTGGAAGGGAGCTCCAGAGACCATCGGGTCCAACCCCCCTGCCAAAGCAGGGTCCCTAGGACAGGTCGCACAGGGAGGCATCCAGATGGGGCTGGAATATCTCCAGAGAAGGAGACTCCACACCCCCCTGGGCAGCCTGTCCCAGGGCTCCCTCACCCTCACTGGGAAGAAGTTCTTCCCATATTGTTGCAGAACTCCCTGTGCTCCAACTTGAAGCCATCGCCCCTTGTCCTGTACCCACAGACAATTGAAGAGGGGCTGGCCATTTCCCTCTGTCTCCCACACCTTAGATATTGATAAACATTGATCAGATCCCCTCTCAGGCTTCTTTTCTCAAGGCTGAACAGCCCCAGGTCACTCAGCCTTTCCTCACTGGGGAGATGCTCCAGGCCTTTAATCATCTTTGTAGCCCTCCGGCTCTCTTCTTAACTGGCTTAGTCAAATACATTCTATATGAAATCTATAGGTCTAATTTAACTGGTGTAAATGTCTTTAACTTCTGTTCCTATCTAGTTGATGTCTCAGGTAGAAAGCCTCACACCCACCGTGATTATCTTCATACCCAGACAATTAGCCATCTACTCACACCTCTGGTACAACATGGCTCCACTGGCTGTGGGAAACTTCACTTGGCTTACACAAATAGTGATGCAAAAATTCCATAAAAGTGAAAATTAAAATGGGGTCTCTCACACAGAATAGGACAATGGCCCTGGAGTCCCCAGGCTTAGAATCTGTGTTGTGCGACAATGACGCTGTGTCATTCCACTGACTTCTGTGAACTTTGGTGGTAAAAAAAGAAAGGCTTCTTGTTTAAAAAAGACCTTATTTACTCTAGCACATCTCGAATGCTAATGCATCCCTACGTATTTTTTTTCTTGAATGTTTCCCCCCTTCTGTGTTATGCAATTTAATTATATGCAGACCTTGAATGTCATTTTCTAATCCTCTGTGGTTCATTCGAAAGTCTTGTAAAATAAAACTAATTGCTGTGTTCATTAAAATGTCAGAAATATTTTTGAGTTCAATTAGATAGTACAGCAGTTTTATCCAAAGTGTGCTTATAGTACAATAACTATGTCAGGAGGATGTAATTAACAGCCATTTAAATGAACAATTGTCTTAAATTTTTCTGGTTCTTCATGCATGATAACTTAATCAAACAGCAAAGTTCTTGCAGGCTCTCCCATTTGAGAGAAAGGTGAAATGCTATAAACTCGTATTTAAGAAGTCAAATTGAAAGCTGTAAAACTACTGAACTAAAGAAGTCAACTATATAAAAATGAAATGCAGAAGCATACTTTACTTCCATGTCAGCACATTACAGCTCAAATCCAGCTAAAATCTCCAGAAAAGGGAGAATTTAAAGCATGGTCACCAATTTTTGGGAAAGATTAACATTTACATTGAAAGAAGATCAAAGGTCAGAATCACAGTCTGGGTTGGAAGGAACCTTTAAGAATCAGCTGGTTGACACCCTTGCCATGGGCAGGGACAACCCCCACCATCCCAGGGTGCCCAAAGCCCCATCCAACCTGGCCTTGAACTCTGCCAGGAATCTAGGGGCAGCCCCAGCTTCTCTGGGCACCCTGTGCCAAGGCCTCCCCCTTTCCCCAGCAAGGATTTCTGCCTCCCAGTCTCTCTCCAGCTGCCCTCCTGCAGATGAAGGCCATTCCCCTGGGCCTGGACCTCCATGCCCTGGGCACCAGCCCCTCTCCATCTTTCCTGGAGCTCCTCGAGGGACTAGAAGGGGCTCAGAGGTCTCCCCACAGCCTTCTCTTTTTGAAGCCTAACCACCTCTACTCTCCCAGCCTGTCTCCAGAGCAGAGGTGCTCCTGCTCTCAGATCATAGAATCACAGAATAGTCTTGGTTGGAACACACCCTTTAGATCATCAAGTCCAACCATTGCCCTGACCTGCCATCCACTACTAAACCATGTCTCTCAGCACCACATCTAATCATCTTTTAAATACCTCCAGACATGGAGACTTCCCTGGGCAGCCTGTTCCAATGCCTAATAACCCTCCCTCTGAAGATGGTTTTTCCTAATAACCGACCTAAACACCTACTTGGCCTCCTCTGGACTTGCTTCAACTGCTCTGTGTCCTTCTCATCCTGGGGACCCGTGGGCTGGATGCAGCACTGCAGGGGGGTCTCACTGGTGTTCTCCATAGTTGTGCTTTAAATAGAGTATTTAAGACATTGGGGCCTTCTGCTCTATTTGCCTGTCATTTGGACATAATATTGCTTTGAGGTTCAGGGAAGGCTTACACCTATGCAGCTTTCTTTTGGAAATGCAGAATCACACTGAGTAATAACATTTATAGTTTTAGAAAAAGTACTGAATTCAGAATTATTTTTAGCATCCATTTTCATCCAAACATCAAAACAGGCATTTTGTGGCAAAGTCTGTTTTTGTTGAGAATCTTGATTGATTTTTTGATTTTGTTGTTTGTTTTTTTTTTTTTTAATTTCACTTTCAGGATGACTTGGGAGCACTTGAAAAGATTAATATAAATTTTCTTGATTCACTTACGACTTTGTTCTGAACTGCAAGCTAGTTGGAGTATATGTGCAAAGATTATGGGAAAGAGGTTCACACTCAAACAAGACCTTTCCCTTTGCCTAAAGTTAGTGAAGCGAATTTATAGATTAATATTCCTCTCTGATTAAGTGAAAAGACAAAAAGACCCATCAAAAGGCCCCTAAAATGGGGAAAAAAGCACTCCTTGCCCACCTTCAGAGATCAGAGCTTCAGCTAAAATGATGAAAACCACTCTGAACATGATCAAAGCCTCTCCTCCAGCTCCCGGAGCTTTAAATAAAGCTGTGCAACATCTGGAGCATACAGTAGAAGTGCTGACACTCACCTTTGTGCCACGTGGGATGGACCCACCTGAATACACAGCTGTTCTGTGTTGGGTGTGTGAAATTCTGAAAGAGCTGGCACTGTGCTTTGGTCTCTCCAGGCACCAAAGGGAGGGATGTATGAGTATAAGCTGCAGAGAGATGGGAGAGTTTAATTTTCTCAGCAAAACCACCCTGTCAGCATCACAGCTCTGCAGCCAGCTGACGTTGATGCTAGCTCATGGTTGCACAGTGACACAGATGGTGGCTTGAGAAAGGAGCCCGTTACCAGTGTCCTTGTCAGCCCAGATGAGACAGATTGCAGTGGCTGCATCTGTTTTCAGTGGTTTTGCTGGTGGTTGTTGTCAGATCCTATGTGCCCCAGACAACATAATGACCTGTGCACAATATCTGGTGTTCACAGAGCTTATGTGCTCATTGAGTCTCCATCACTTCAGGAAGCCAATATGGTGGCAGGAAATCTTGATACAGTCAAGATTTGGAACTCTTGGAACTCTCCTGTGGTCCCTGTGGTGGGAGAGAACTTTGTGACAAGGTCAGAAGCTGCTCTGCTCTTGATACACCCATGTAACAATAGTCATCTGGGCTCTCACAGCATTGACCATCCTTGGCGCCATTGAAACTGGGTTCTGACACAGTTGCAGAATCACAGAATCACAGAACTGTAGGGGTTGGAAGGGAGCTCCAGAGCTCATTGGGTCCAACCCCCCATCAAAGAAGGGTCCCTAGAACAGGTCGCACAGGGAGGCGTCCAGGTGGGGCTGGAATATCTCCAGAGAAGGAGACTCCACACCCCCTGGGCAGCCTGTCCCAGGGCTCCCTCACCCTCACCGGGAAGAAGTTCTTCCCCATATTGGTGCAGAACTCCCTGTGCTCCAACTTGAAGCCATCGCCCCTTGTCCTGTCCCCACAGACACTGAGAAGAGGCTGGCCATTTCCCCCTGTGTCTCATACTTATGTTCTTCTGTTTCCACCTCTTGCAGCACGAAACCAGCATTTTCTGGTTTATGCCATAGTCCCTCTGCAGCCCCACACTGAGGACTGTGGGTCCTTTTGCTATTATGTTGTTTGAGCAAGTTAAGCAGACTCCAGTCTTACTATTCAAATACAGGAGGAGGAAAACCAGAGAAAATAGTAGTGAAAGTGATGCACAAACTCCTGTGCAAGTTTTATGGTTTCTTCTGCCCCTGATGGAAAAATATAAATAAAAGACCAGCTCCGTAAAGTGTTCTTCAGCAGGATACAACAGAAGAGAGATTAAGTTTCAGTAGGCCACCTTTGTATTCGAATGTGGTGTTTGCTGTCTCTTCTCAAAGCGATATTAGCTGTTCTGCAAGCTATAAAGGAATTTTCAGCTGCTTTGTCTTGCTGGCTTTCATTGCTGTTTTTTAATTAAAGCTTAAGGAATTAAATGAACCAGGGATGCTGGGGTTACACAAGGATGAGAAAAGATCAGGCAGTCAAATCCACCGAGGTGCAATGGGGCACAGGCTGATTCTTGGATTATCATACTCAATGATTGTTTTTGCCAGTTTAAAGCATAAACATTAATGCATTTTAAGCATCTGGGTCAGGCTGACAACGTACAACTGTCTGGGAGAATTAGATCTCAAACAGATTGGGAGCTACTTTATTAAGATTTTGGGTGTGATTTGCAGAAGATGCTGCAGCAGAAGTCTTCTTTCTGTTTTATGGTTTTGCACTGGGAGTGGAAAAATTAATAATCAAATGCTTAAGAAGAGATATACCTATTTGGAAGTGAACAGAATTGCATGAGGCATAATTCTAGCTGATACAGCGGTATATCTATTTATTAGGTCCAAACATTTGTTGCATTGATTGTTTTGTTTACAAACTGTGGCCGCATTGTGTAATTTAGCTGTAAGCTGCCATATTTAATTGAGGTAGGAGAGGAAATGAAGCTATCAGCCACGGTCCTAATATTTACAGACGTGGAGCTCTCCTTTTCCATTACTCTTGTAATGGATGCAGTTTTGAATTAATTTTTAGAACTGCCAGGAATAGCAGCATATTGGAGTCTCTCGCTATTTTATTTTATGTTCTGTGTCCCTGCAGTGTCTCTTGATTGCTACTCATTAGAAGCAGGCTACACTTGTGTTTACCAGAACAAAAATATTCCCCTTCCTCATTGCACCTTGCAATCTAAACTTTGCCTTGGATTTAAAAAGATGCAAATTAAATATTTTAAACTTTCAAGGACTGTATCTTCTACCATTTTAAGCAATGATAAGCCTTTACTATGGGCTGTGAGGATTTAAAAATGTATTTCATATGCCATAAGTGACAGAACTGTGGTTATTCCTTTGCCTCATTTTCTTTTACAGCAATAATATTGTGCCAGTTTCTGACTTGGTTACAAAGCTGTGGGTTTTGCCTTGCAACAGACTTTTAATATATGCCTGTGCTTAGTTTACACACTTAGTTTTGTCTGTGCTAGCAGTCTAAGATGCCCTTGATCTCCCATGAATCACTGCGATGCATGGTAGCACTGAAGGCTGGTAGAGCATGGCTGGGTGTAGATGATGTCTGGGTGCTTGTAGGGGACCAGAAAGGCTTAGGGTGGGGTCTTCAGTTTCATTTAACTGCTGGTAATAAACTGCTGGGGTCAGTCTTTTGATTCATGACTTGTGTCAGCAAACAAACTGCGTGACCGGGGTGTAACAAGCTCAGCCACCCTCCAAAGCTGATCACCACTGGGCTGTTCTCAGCTTGGATGGTGTGAATGGGTATGAACAGGCTGTCTGTGAAATTATCTCTGTTTATACCACTGAAGGACCCAGAGAGGTGTTGTATCAATAACAGCCCAGTTTTGGGGCATTTCAGAGAACATTTTGCCAGCTTTATGGGCTCATTCCTCTTGAAAGCTCAGCTATTGCAACTCGATGGATACCTGAGTAAAAACTGCGGCAGTGGCACCTGGGAGGGATCTTTGTGTAGCTAAACTGAACCATTTTATTTCGAAGGCACTGAGCTGTGTTATGTTTGGATAACTACATTGGAGCCCTTCTTCTAATGGATATTGCAGAATACACATCTACTCCAGGTGTGCTGTGTATATGTCCTGGTGTACATTCACAAGTGGAATGTTATGATAACACGGAGACTGCACAGAGTTAAAAACCAGGGGGATCTCAGGAACTCCTTGGCATTTACTACCATCAGGTCGTGAAAGGAGGGTCTTAAGGGAGATGTTTCTATAGATCCATCTAGTCTTGAATCTCTCTACACCAGCAAGCTCTGGTCTCTGAAGGGCTGTCCTTTAAAACAGCTCATTCAGAGTCACTGGGGAGCTGATCTGGGCTTCACGAATGGCTTGGTGGTGAAAATGCTCAGATCCTAGCAGCAATCGTCTGAACTAAGCTGTGTCTCATACACAGCATTATTACAATGTCAACACGGGACTTTTCTCCCAGTGTCCCAGTTTTGGCCAGGCCAGAATTAACCTCCCCAAGCAGACAGCCCAGGTGAGCTGAGTTAGCCTGAGCTGTTTCCACACCACCTGACATCACTCCTCCATAAAAGGGGCTGGTCTGGGAGGAGCACTTATGGGTGCCTCTGGGGTAGTCTGAGTATGGCTGAGGTGGTGGGGTTGTCCTCATGTCGTGCAGTACTCTGTTATTGTCAGGTTAATAAGGAGCTCTGTTATCACCAGGATGTAAGTGAAATTTACCAAATGCTGTTATTGTTCCCCTTTGATTTTTGTCAGCAAGCTGTCCTTATCCCAACCTGTGGAGGTTCTGTCTGTTTCTCCTGTGGTGCTCAGCCACTACCTGGGGCTGAACGACCATGCCCAGCTACATAGATGGACAGAAATTATTTATCCCTATAACTGTCAGTTACTTGTTTGTTTATCCAGCTAGAGTACAAACTTTAATTAAGCCAAATTTCAAAATTAGTGTAGAAAATAATGTGACATTGTCATATCTTCATTCTTTATTTGGAGCTGGAGATGCTGAGTTGCTAAGAGACGACACTGGGTTTTTTTTTGTGACTCTTCTTCATAGTTTCCTAATTAATAGTCAATGTCTACTGTTTACATAATGCTGTTCTCACCTGATCATACACAGACTGAATCTTGTTTCCTTCATGTACAGAGGTAGGGGGAAAATGAAGCCACCTCTCCAAAGACAGCAGTGGGTCAGTGGCTGAGCCTGGAGTGATGTCTTCTGACCTCTGCATCCTCCATCAACTCAGATCCTGTGCAGTCTGGAGGCGGTGCTCCATTGCAGACCCACACCAAGTACAAATTTGCAAGTGGTGGAAGGAAAGTTTTCAAGCTCTTTGCTTTCCTCCTGAGTTTCTCTGTCCTGTCTTTGACTATCCTTGTTACTGTGGTTTCCTCTGGCAGCTGCCTTTCCATTGACAGTGACAGGGCCATTCGTATACCTCTCATGAGTTACCATCACCTCTTTTTGAAAGCTGTTACTAATATAAAGCAGTGCACCATGAATACTATTCTTGCCCCAAGCAATCCTGCCATTTTCCCCCAATGCCAGTCATTGAATCAAATTCACTGCCTGTTTCTTTAATTTGCCTTCCAAGAGTTCATGGAGCTGCTTGCATATCTGTCAAAGTAGACCACCCTAGACAGACAGTGCATAAGGCAGCTTCTAGTTAAACGTATGGACATCCTTCTGTTGGGTTGAGTGGTAGTCAGAAGCTTTACAGTCAGACTTCAGAGCATGAACGGTGAAGCAGCGATGGTATGAGTGTATGTTCCCACTCTTCCTATGCATTATTTTTTTCTCTCTCAAGGGTCTTGGCTGCAGCCAAAGAAATATCTTCATTGTACCTGAGAAATAATACAATGCTATTAACACTTATCACCGCCTTTGCTTTGTGAAACCCATTCTAAGCTTGCAGTGTAATGCTGAATAGGCTAAACAGGATGAGAGATGCTTTAATTAGTGTATAGGCAGTTAAGCTCAATAAGTCTGGTTTCAATGAAAAGGTTGCTGTAGTGCAGCAGCACTCATTTAAATTGCCCACATTTAAAAAAAAAAATAAAAATCCTCCTCGCTAACATTTGGTGTGACTTGACTTTTAAAATCGACTTTTTATAAGTGAAATGTTATTTTCTCGTGGACTCAGAGGTGGAATAAAGAAACCTCTGTGTATTTTACAGAACTATCTATGTTTTAAGCCCTGTGGAAATAAATCTTGCAATCAAGCCTACCCTAAAAGGATCACATTAAACAACCAAAATGTCTAATGTTTTGCATGTGCTTTGGTTCAGTTAAACCTCCACTCCAGAAGACCACTTAAGGATATGCCCATAATAGGCCAATTGCCTTTAATATGAGTATGACTTGCCACCTTCATTTTATATTTCTGTTATTGTCCCTATGGATCACAACATCAAAGAATATTTTGAGTGATGCCACCAATATTATCTTGTCACTTGTGTTAATTTTTTGTATGTGGGTTGCTTTTTGTGTATGTAAAGATCCCTGGTAGTGATATCTGCTTTATTTATACCTCTGAATATTTGTCTTGCTGGCAAAGAAAGTACCCAAATACCTCCATATATGCACATCCACACACAGCTTCACCTTTACTCCATAGAAGTGCATACATTGGAGGGCATTGCAGCTGTTTGTACATTCATTTTACTTTCATTTTCTTCCCTTCTCCTTGCAAGCTTTCCCTGTGAATGCTAATAAGACGGCTTCAGGTATGTTGCATGGACAGGATGCTCTTCTCAAATTTCTCCTGGGTGAACGACCACTGTTTCTCATCATGACCCCTGCCTGCTGCAATCAAACTCCAGAATCATCCTGTTCTGCTCTTTGATTGAATCCTCACGTCTGTGGCACTGCCTGGCCACAGACTCGGCATCGCAATCTGCAGGGTCGGTCACCGATGTGCTGAGCCCTTCTGCTAGGAACACTGAGTGTTATTTATATATTTCAATACTTTCCCAGCTGGAATGCTGGAAAATAAAAGTCTCAGGGAAATCTGGCAAATGGTGCAGTGATTCCCAGTGAGAGATTTGTCCACCAGTTAATCAGCAGATGTATTCTCTGGTGATATATTCATGGTGAACATATATCCAGGCTGGTTTTGCATGTTTTCCTTTCCAGGTATTGCATGTCAGTGCTCATCCTCTTTGTCCCTTTATTTCTCAAATACAAGGTATTTAAAAACACAGAGGTATCATATACAAATTATATATGTATATTTGCAATCTGTCCAGTTTGGAGCTTGAGGAGCAAGAAGTGGAACAATTTATCCAAAAAGATAAGTGCATATGGTCAGTCCCTTTTTATATTCCTCAGCCCCAGAAATGAAGTTTTTTACTATGATTTTGAAGAAGACAAATAATTTCCCCAAACAAATGTTTCAAGATTTTCTGCTTTAAGAAGGATGTTCTTTTCCTTAGTAGTATGGTCACTGAACTTATTTAGAGATAGCATGTGGCTTGTCTCCTACATGGAAAAACTACGTCAGTCAATATGATGGCACATGTGATAAGATATTAATATAGACTTTTAAAAATCTGTTTTGTAAAAAGTATCCTGCAAAACACGCTTCTCTTATGAGAGAAACTATTTGCAAGTGTATCCATCCACACACACATAAGGCTTAGCTCAGAAATAAAAGGACTCTTCATGACTCACTCTTGCTATTATATTTAAAAATAGGATGCTTTAACTCGTTAATTGCTTTTGTTCTTTTAAAACTATTTTCTTTATTTTGTTTTCCACTTTGTGCTCTTCTTAATGAAAAATTATTTTTCTAGTGATGCTCCACAAGAGATATTGCCAGTTTGTGCAATTTAATGAAGTCTGAAAGGATGGAAGCCTTTGCTCTGGAATTCATAAAGCGCTAAACACAGAAACATTGCAAATTTCCCACCTCATCAGACCCTCAATTTTAAATCAAGGTTAGTAATGAGGCTGATTTCTAGAGCAGGTAATTCTGACTCTGAAGACAGCTCTGTAAGTCTCAGATTGATTGTCCTTGAATCATATCACCAGATATGGTATAATACCACATATTTGAGCCATTTGTTTAGTCACAGCATTTAAATCCAGAACACAACCATCCTAAGAGCTAATAATATATAGATGTCTTTTCCAATGTTATCTACACTTATATTACCCAGCTGGGTGTTTTAACCAGAGGGAAGTGTAATGTTCCATAAGCTGCTTCAGGTCCAGCTTTGAAAGAAAGGGGTTGCCTGGTTGGATGTAGGAGAAATAAGAAAAGAAGGTTGCTTTGTGAGTATGTTATCATCACACGAATTCTCGGTAGAAGGATGAATAAAGTGTGAGGTCAGGACTGCCATGTATTACAGTTTCCAACCTGGGATTTGTGGTATATCAAGTTATTCTAAAAACAAAGTTGTCCTGATGGGTTCTGTGTCTGTTGTTAAGGATTCAACGCATTTTAAGTTAAATTCTGAGATTTGGGGGTTTAGCACTTCAAGCTCTCAATGCTGAAACATTATTTTTTCCACTGATACTTCACCCTGGCCATAAATTCAAGAATACTAATGACTCCTTGCTTCTCTTGTTCACACGAGTTAATAAGCCACTTACTTGGGCAGGATGTTTTTCACAAAATAAAACAAAAAGCCTGAACCATCCTTTGTCAGATGCAGCCTGACAATATGATGAAGGGTAATTATTTTGCTATTGATTCTGAAAGATTCAGATCCTCACACTTCAAAGGGTTAAACGCTTCTGTCTGTGTAACAGTTAGACCTATGAAGTGTTGGCGTTGCTATAGAAACAGTGCATATTCGATTCAAATGAAAAAGAGTAAACAGCCTCTTTTTATATCTCAAAGCTAAATGAAATGTGGTCCCCAACTTTGTGAGAAGTTATTATAAATACTTTTAAATCACTCCAGAAACATTTTTTAAAAATGAACTAAAGCAAACAATAAAAATTTTTAAAAAAGAAAAAAAGAAGAGGAAAAAAAGAAGAAAAAGGCAGAAAACCTTCTGGTGATGCTTTCTCTGCTTCATTGAAGATCTCACAGGCCACAGAGGGTCATGGTGGTCTTGGAAGAGGACTCAACACCTTGGCACAGCAAGGGGTACTGCGTCACGGGGCGATGCTGCTCTCCAGGCACTAATACTGATTGCGAATTTCCCACCTCATCAGACCCTCAGTTTTAAATCAAGATTTGTCATGAGGCTGATTTCTAGAGCAGATGATTCTGACTGAGGAGTGACAATCAATGAGATGCTGGGAGAACAAATTTTGACCCTCTGAGCTTGTTAAAAAGCTTGTGGGCTCCTATGCCGGCTCACTTGCTACCCAAAGACCCTTTCATCAGGATTTGATTTGTGTGTATGCTCATGAGGAGGACAATAGGGACAATATAACAATTCCTGTTACAAATTTTTCCTTTCTAACTAGTGAAGAGGGAAGAGACCACCTTTCAAATTCCCATCCCTATGGGCAGAGACCTTTAAAGGCTGGTGGGGAATTTAAGGTCAAACTAGTTGGTTTCTCCTAGAGGAAAACATGGTTTTTAATTAACAGGTTTGTCCTATGAGGGCAAGCTCTTTCCTGCAGAAACTTTTTTACTTCTGTTAAGAAATCATTTTTCCTTTTCATGTTAATAAGTTAAGAATTTTGGGAGAAGGAGGGAAAACATTTTCTAAATAGCTTTTCTAGTTTAGCCTTTCTAGAGAGGAATACTAATCACACCAGAGACCCTAATGGTTGATGGCATGTTGCTACCAACAACATACTGGATATATTCCTCCTGGACACGTTGGTCCTCCCAAACCACCTGTGCCAGCCCTATATTGCTCTTTATAACTTTTTTTTGTTATTATTCTCATTCATGCTCTTGGCAACAATTGCCACGGGTGTTTTGCTTGACCCTTTCTCAAGGGATTTTACTCTTCTTTCCGTAAATTCTGGATGTGACCTGACATTCACTGTGGAGCTAATTAATGAATCTCAGCTTATTTAGAGACTGAACTTGGCATGTCTGTCATAAAGCCGATGGTATTGTGCCCGGTGAATCTACATAGTTGTGTAATTGATTTCATATGTATTGACAAAAAACATAATGCTGCTGGTTTTGTTCTCACAGGCTGTCACAGGTTTAAAAATGGTGGGAATAAAGTGTTTTGCTCAGCCCAAACCAGATTATTATTGAGTTTTATTGCAGCCTTTCCATGCAAAACCTCCCTTTTGGATCAATGCAGTGTCATTAGCTTTTCCATACTGATATATAGGAAATGAAAATATAAATGTATTTCCACAAATCAGGGACTAATGGGATAAGACACATTATTTTTTTGGTCTGTTTGATGAGTAACTCAGCCACATTTTCCCTGGCAAAGACACACAAGTGGGAAGCACAGAATGTCGGCGGTTTCGCTTTCGTGTTTCCCAGAGCCTTGTTTGGATCCTAAAACAGGGTACACCACACAGTACAAATAGGTGTGCAGAAGCCACCCATGACCTGAAGCAGCAGAAGAGCGCTGTGTGCGTGCCAGCAATGCCATGCAAACCTCCAGCCAAGCAATGAATCATACGTCTACATCTCTATCACAGACCTTTTCCAATTACATTCCACGCAGTAAGTGACACTTCAGGGGGATGAAGTTAGAACAAATCGTTTCTTTCCTTTTTTCTCCCCTGACATGTTTTGCACCTTCTGCAGAGGAAAAGGAGGTGTCAAGCACACATGAAATGAGGTAACTTTGAAGGGACTGGGAAATAAATTGTTTGAGCAGTAAGTAGTTTTCTTGATCAAACTCCTGCCCTCTCTCAGATTTTGATGGCTTTTGCCCGGCCGTGCGCTCCTCAAAAAGCTCCCATTGTCCATCAGTGCAGCTCAGGTCAGTGCCAGGGCTGAAGAACAGGGAAGAGGAAGAACGAGGCAAAAAGTTATGGGCCTGGTCTGGCTTGTTCTCTCTGCACTATTGTGAGTGTGAGGGTTTGTGGTGTTGCTTTACCTTCTGTGATCCCAACAGGAAAAGTTTCCCTGCTGTGAGTGCTGCTGGTAGATATTTGGAAAGGGTTACCATACACCTATTTCACAGTTCTCCATACTTTCAGGCTTTAAAAAATGCAGATGACACCTCTTTTTCAGCCTTCAAGATAAGAAGAGATCCAGGCAGGTCAGATCCCTGCAGTGTCCAGTGGTGACAGGAGCTCGTGGTCAGCAGCAACACTGAGGACATTATGGAGCAGCAGCTGAGTTGGGACAGTTGGGATTGCAGCAAGCAAAGGAGCTTTTAGGATGAGGTTTGGATGAGGAAAATAACTGACTTAGTTGGGAAGGGACATGAGACAAGGGAAAAGTAGACAGAAATGGGAAGAATAATACTAACAGAGTTAAAGAAGTGTTGAGTGAGGAGGAAGAAATGCAGGTCCCAAAAAGCAGCTCCAAGGTGGAATGATTAGTGGAGAATGTTGGGCTTGATGGAGTTCTGGGGTCGTAAACAGGAGTTCTGGACTGGGAAGCCCTGAAACTTTGGTAGTACTGTGAGACTAGTGGAAAGATGAGGAAGGGTATTAGAAGACATCTTGCATTGGGCACCTGCAACTGGGATTTATTTTTATTGAGGGACTGTCCCCACTTTCCTGTTGAAAAGATGGTAGTCAGAGCCTGGTCCAGAACCATTTTGCAACGTCAGCATGTTCGTGGGACACAGAGATCATTAATGCCTACAATGCCTTTAAGATCTCAGCAGGCATTGAAAGCAAACCCTCTGGATTTGTTTGATATCAGTAGATGAAAGTTTCCCAGGAGAGATTTTCCTTTCAGCTAGAATCTATTTTCAAGCTGCCTTTTCACAGCAATCTCGCAACTCCTTCCAAGCCACTTTTATTTTAGCTTGAAAAGCTTTTAGGTGATGATAGCCCTGGTTGGAGAGGAGATAACAGACTCTGCAATGGCTTCAGTGATGTTCACTTTCCTTTAAACTGTGCACAAGAAGCCCCCAACCATGTCCTTTAACGAGAAGCCCTCGTTAAAAGGCCCGAGGTAAGGAAATACAGCAGGGCTCAAATTCATGCTGCTGCTTTAGGAGCTTTGATCTTTGATGTACCTATATGTATATTATATTTGCAATGCAAAGATTGTTGACATGAGGATGTTTGTCAAATGCTAACACTGGATCCCAGATGAGTTATCTGTGACTGCAGGCAAGCATCCAGAGTCATGGGGAGGTTTCATTACTCCTCCGGGAAGCGGCAGCTCATACCGGGGGTACCCTTAGTGCGGGTGCTAGGTCTCAAAATACATGGTTCTGGAAACCAGACCTCAGTCACACAGCACTGTGCACCGAGCCAGGGGTAAAGTCAGTGGCAAAGACTTGAATAAACACGTAGTCTGAGATGCCACTGCAAACCAGAAGGGTGCATTTTCTCCAGCACCACTCTTTGCAGAGGGAATGTTTCCAGTAATTAATCACATTATGAGAAATGCTGAAGGTTGCCACCAGCTCTCTCTTTGCAGCTGTGCTTGGTGACCGTGTCCAGAGCAGGGGGAGGAGCGAGTGAAAGAGGTGATTACCTGTCAGAGGGAGGATTTGGAGTGAACGGCTCATGTTGTTAACGTGAAGGAGTGGGGCTGTTCCTGCCTGCCAACTGCATTTGGCTTCTGGGTGTCATACTTACTTTTATGGATTTTTAGCCCTGGTTTATTTGCACTGAATTTACTCTTATGGATTTTTACTTTAACTCTCATAGGCTGCTGGAAACAAGATGGTAGATTATAGTGGGGGGGTGGGAGTAGTATTGCCATTTGTATTTGTTTAACTGCCTGGAGAAGAGATTTGTTTAACTTACTGTCGAGGAAGAGAAGCAGCACCAGTAGTGATTGTGAGAGTTAGTGTTACAGAGAGTAATAAACCCACAAGTGGGTCCGATATGACTTTCCAAAATGGATATGTGCTAACACAGGACCAAACTGGCCTCACACACCAGTGTGCTGGGAAGAAACCTATGGAGAGGTCACGGGACATAGGCTCCACATGTTCTTTTCCTTATGAGAATGCACCAAGGCACTTTCTTTTACCTTAAAGTTTACAGTCAGAGAGGAGGTGGTAATGCCATCCGTTCTTATGGAGGAGCAGACACGTCAAATTTTGCACTTGGTAGACACCATAGGTTTCATCTCACACCCATATATTGTGATGTCTGTGTTCCAATTTTAAACCAACTAAGACAGAAAAACAGGCTAGCACCATTTTTTATTTTTTTTTCCGTGTTACAGTGGGCGTGCTTCTTGGCTTTGTAGCTTTAGTTGCCCTAAAGGAAAAAAGCTGATGGGGGAATGCTCTGTGTGTTTGCCAGGCCTTCTGTACCACCCTCCTCCTCCTCTATCTTTTGAATCTAGTGGCCAATTTCAACCCCAGTAAACAATGGACAAGAGATCACTAAAACAATAGCCTTCCTACAGGTCTCATTGAAATACGTGGGTAAATAAAGCCATGAGATACTGCTGGTCTCTTTGCTAAACACAAGATGCAGCAAAAGATCAGTCTTTTTTGGATTACAGAGAGAAAGTCTTCAGGAAGTAACTTTAGAAATGGCCTAGCTGTTGGAAAGGTGTCATTTACAGCTTCACTGACTCAGGCAAGAGCAGTTTATTTCGATAGTACAGAAGATGAACAGCATAAACTTTCTTATTTCCAGGAAAACTCATCACCATAAGCTTTCTGACTTCATGGGAAACAAATGAAAGCTAACCTCCAATTACAGTGAAGAAAATAGAAAACAGCAGACCTTTCCCTTGCTGTATTATGCTACCAAGAGGCAGAAAATTGCAAGCTGCCAGAAAACTAGCCCTCATCCTGTGTGTGTACGTACATCCTCCATCCTTTTTACCCAGGTTTGAGGGTCCCAGACCCTCTCTCTGCCCCAGGAAGGTGCCAGTGGGCAGCTCATGCCACGCTGCTCCTGAGCCCATTTCCTCTGCCTGCAGTTTCATCGGGAGCTTGGTTGAACACCACCGACTTCCCAAGTGTGTGTTTTCAACTGAGGTTACTTCTGCTGTCCTGCCAAACCCAGGAACTTCCAAGTGAGCAGTCACAGAAAAACAACTTACAATATCAGCTGCTGCAGGAGGTTCCAGTGGGTTGGAACTCTATTTATTATATGCTTGAGAGACTTGTGAAACGGCACAAAGCTGTGCGTTAATACATGGGCAGGCAGAAGACAGACAAGGCAGATGCTGCATTAACCACAGCTCATTGGAATTGGAGAACAGTTAGTCCCTCGCCCTGCCTGTCCGAGATGGTCAGCTTGATAGCCTCTTTATACATTACCCAAGAAGCCTGCTAATGCACAGGCAGGATGAAAATCCTTTTTGAAAGAGCTGGCAAGCAGAGGAGAGCCAGGTTTCTCCCATTAACTTCCTCTAACCCGCTCTCTCTCCGAGGCAGTTGTGCGTTCGGTGCCTCATCCCAGGTGATGGCCATAGGGGAAATCTGTCTGTTGGCAAGGGATGTTTAATCACTGTGCTCTTCTCCTGGACCAGAGCAGGAAAATGGGAGCATGTGAACCAGCCCCAGTGCAAACCCCAGGTCTCCTACCTTAAAACTGGGAATTGCGGGGGTGCGCAGGGTGGCAGGGCGCTGGCTGCCTTTGGTGCCCCGGCTCAGCTGCAGCAGGGTGACATGCAGAGGGATGGTAGGCAGGCAGAAGACAGCTCCAGGAAATGATGATGCTGAAGATGAGCGTGGTTGACTTCTAAGATAGTCTAAAACAACCGTCTTCAGAAACCTCATTGTTCTCACTGCTCTGATTTTCACTCTGAGTGTGTTCGTGGGCAGGTTTACATTAATTACTTTTACTCCAGTGTCTATGCCTTTGCAAGCCACAACTTCACTGCACGATTAAACACCTGTCTGGTCTTCACAAGATTGGTTTGTATTTGTCCCTAAACTCGATTTCAAATAGGTTATAAATGACAGAAGCAAGGACTTAGACTATGCAGTTCCTTGCTCTAACTGGAACGTTTCCCTATGCATAATACTCAATGCTGTGCTCATCATACCACTATATTTTTGTAAGTTATCTTCTTTGTTTCTATGAAAACTTGCATAATCATAAATCTTTGTATGTATATAACAATGATTAAGATTAGCAGTTTGAGTTTCACCTTCAGTGGCTGCAAACTAAAGCTCAGAGAATGAGACCCGCTAAATGAAAATGAAGCGAATTAGCTGCCTTTTATTTTGGTTAATTTTTGGAGCACATATGGTGCGTTATCTTTTCATATTATAGATACACCATTTCTGGGTTTGCACATGATGATGAATATTGGTTGGTTTCTCCATCTGGTACCTTATTCTGATAAAAAGAAAAAAAGAAAGTTGTTATTAGCCACTAAGGCCAGTCTGCTGCCTTCTAATGGGATCACAGCTTGCATTTTTAATTTAACTTGTTCTTAGACTATTACTTGAGCCCCTCGTGTTTTCTCCCCCTGGAATCACTTGGGACTTGTGGATCTTTGTGAAAATCTGTGACTTAATGGCATCTAAAAAGGTGGGGAGGTGGGCGGTGGTTTTGGTTGCTTTTTTAAAAAATTTAATCAACGTATTCTTGCTAATAATGAAAATTATCCTGTTATGTCCCTCAAACTGCACTTCAGAGAGGAGAGCAAGGAAAGCTTTGTTTGAAAGTAACCCACGCACCAGGGAAACAGCTGACACGTAGTGTACATTTCTCTGCTATGCATCAGATGTGACACCTGCAACCCATCTGAAGAAGTAATTTATCATTACATGTAATTGCTTTTTTAACTTATGTGATTTAAAGCAATTCATTAGTTGGGTGTTTGAAAAGTCTCTTTAATAAGCCTAAACATTGAAGGTTTCAAGTTCTTTCTCCCTTTCCTTCCCCGCTCCCACCGCCAGAGTAAAGGAAAATTGCCTTTGTCTGTTCAGGAGGAAGGCAGAGCAAAATTCTGTGGGAAATAGGATGCAGGGAGAAAAATATGAAAGTTCAGTTGAAACCAAACTGTCCAGTTAATCATTTCACCCGTTTCACCATTGATACACAAGACACTAGCATATACAGAAGGGGAACAGGCCGTGCATTAATACATTTGTATGGAGAATCTCTGTAAAAATGGAGAAAAAGGAAAACATTGGATGGGATGGGGAAAATGCCAAGCTGTTTTTCAGATATCTCCCACTGAACAGCCTTCCAAATTTACCATAAGTCAGGCAATTGGTCTGGGGCATGTTTTGCAGATGGATCAACAGCAGCCCATCTTCAGCTGGGCATCTCTGAATCTGCATGACAGATGGTGCAAACACACTGGCATGTATTTTCTGGATCAGAAGGTGGGTTATTTTTTAATCTTCCATCAGTCTTTTGGCAATGTAGCTCTTGGCAGCAATAGGTGGATAAGGAGTGACAGAGTATCTGAAATAAGTTAGATTCCTTTGTTGGATTTTTATCAGAGTATCTTTGAACTGAATTATATCTAATCCTCTTTCTTATTTCTTTGGCAACATGCTAGGAGCTCATGGAGGAGAGACATAACCGAAAAAAAAAAAGAGGTGTATTTGCTCTTTGATGTCTCAGTTAATCCAATATAAAACTATTTCATATTTCTTATTCTGGAGGATATGGAGAAACAAGGAAATGACCATTAAAGAAATAAAACAATGAGGTAATCTGAATTATATCCAAGAAGAATGTTAAAAATACATGATAGAAACCATTTGTTCTTTGGCTTTAGTCCTGACTTCCCTCAACATCTTCTTCCCACTTCAGGGACTTGCGTGCTTTAGGAATGTGGCATTAAACACATATCATTAATTATTCCTGTTCCGTGTCAGTGTGACTGAATGCAAGAAAGGAGAAATACTATCCCAAAGGAAACATTTGGCCTGTTGTTTTCCTGATGTGGTGCCTTGTGATTTATATCAGCCAGTGCCACAGCCCTTCAGAGGGCTTTCTGTTCCTAAAGAAATTTGTCTGCTAAGATTTACTGTATATTGGGCTTTAAGTGCTTTGGAATGTTTATTAGTTTTATTTGCATCAAATGGTTTAGAACATGGTTCCAAGAGATCTCATGATAAGGAGAGAACTGGTAGCAGAACAGAGAGACACCCTGTCACACAAAGTGCAGTCAGCTGTTGGAGGACACAGGTCTGTGACACCTGATTTTAAGATCCTGGTGCTGTCGTTCCAGTTGCAGGAAAGAGCCCCTGGGATGGGGTGAGTGGCAAACCTTGCTCTCACCACTTTGCAGTTACCTGAGAAAGGAGCAGAAGGCTGCACATCAGTCTGGTTTTATCTCAAGACCGTATTTGCCCCCATCAGTTGGCTGCTAACGGACAAATGACTAGCTAATTGCCACACCTCCTTGAAAAACTGTATTTATCCTTTGAAAAAATCTCCTTTCACCCCACCACCCCTCCCTTCTTTTAGCAGGGGAGGGGGACAGAAAGGTCTTATTCCATAGATGCAAGTGAGTGGGGCATAGTAAAGTCCCAGTCAAACCACAGTACCAAACCAGCTGTGGCCTTTCCTCCCCAGCCACCAGCTGCCATGTAGGGATGCAGAGCAGTACAGAAGAGAAGATGCTCCATGCCTGAGTGGAGTATGCTTCCATGCTGGGGAAAGGTGGAGAGCTTCCAGAGTTTTTGTGCTTGATGTATAAAATAGAGAAAAATTATGTTGCAAGACAGAATCCAACTCAATATGCTTCTTTTGACCACAAAAAGAAAAAAGAAATGAAATAAAGAGACTGGATTTCTTAGAAATGCTTGTTGTGGAACCTGAGCACAACCCAAAACCACAAATCAAATGCAAGAAATTAATGGAGAAAATTAACAAACCTTTTACCTCCTGTTTGTTACTGCCAACACCCATCAGATCAAAATTTCTCTCCACATCAAACATGCTGTGTCTGCTTTTAAAAAGATAACATTATACCAGTTAAATGCCTGCAATTATTTTGTATTTATTGGAGTTTCCTTGAAACCTGCAATGATTCAAGTCATCCTCCTACTTTCTAGTTCAACATTATTGTATCTTATTTCCCTCTTTCACAAATATCTGTAAGAGAAGGGGAATGAAGGCGGCTACCTGTTGTTAGGAACTTTTTGTTTGTTGGTTTTAGTCTTTGGCTGAATGCCTTTCAAACTTCCGTAAAGGCAGGACAAATCTGGATGCACATATATGCTTTTGAGGGCAGATGGCAGCAGAGGAATGGCAAACACATTTCTTTTCGAGTATCCAATGTAGAAAAGACCTCCATCTGCCAAAGGCTGGCTACTTTGATGGAAAAGTACAAAGATCTAAACCTTTAAAAGTACTGGAATTTGATTGTTCAGACATATTAGAAGGCTGTGGCTCTAATAGCTCTGTATGCAATGTGTGTTTTGACGCTGCCTAATCCATCTCGGTTTTGCTAACTTAGTTTAAAGTAATTGGAGCAATGCATTTTATTTAACAAAGTGTGGTATCAATTCACTGTAAAACACGACTGTGATAATTCCTGTGCTTCCCCCTAACACAGCCATCGATTACATGCTGCTTTGAGCGCAGACTACACCCTTGAATGGTCTGTGCAGATAAATTGCTGACCCCTCACTGCAGGCAAGGCTTTTTTTTTTGTATTGCTGTTTCACTAACCTTGAGAGGATGTGATTAGTAACAAGTGCATCCCTGCCATACATCCAAGGATATTGAAGATATGACAAATTATTCATTAGGAATCTTCAGTGGAAAGGTTATCATGATATATTTAAAGGCAAGTGATAGCTGCAATTGTGTTTTAAGATGTTGACCATCGATGTAAAGTGTGTAACATCACACCTCAGTTAAGTGGACAAGCAAGCAAGCTGAACAAAAAAGACCTGGATAACCTACTTAGAGCAGCTTTCTACCACCATGAAAAACACAGCAGTTTGTCCTCCATGAAGGAAATTCAGATATCACCATACCGGGCAGGATAAGAAGGTGCACTTCAATGCCAAGAGAAGGGGTGGCTGGGTGCTGATGGCTGTCTCCTACATCCAGACCTGAATTTTGCATCTGAACTTTTCCTTTTGTAACAGTTCCCACCAGTACCCTGATTTCATGCTTGCTTTCAAAGCAAAAGTCGGAGATGTGCTTAGGTCTATGAGACAGCTCAGTGATAATTAGGTGATGATTCTAATTCTGGGTATGATAATTTTTTTCCCCTGTGGATTTCTCTTTTTTTATTGTCTCAATATTCAGCTTTAAGAAGAAAAAAATATAAAAATTGCCCTAACTTTCCTTCACCCAAACCATGTTTCTTTCTGCATGGTGTTTACAGAAGAGGGACCAGGAATGTGTCTGAATAGCTCAAACTCTTTATTCCAGTATTGGTACCTGTCTAGGAGCCAGTGCCCCTCCCATTCACCCAGCTTTGTTGGATTCCTTTGAATTCCTTTAATGTGTCTCCTTTCATCTAAACTTATCCAAATAATTGGCAAATGTTGCTACATTGCTGCTCCTCCCTTAGTCAGAAAAATTAAGTCTATACATTTCTGTCTGAGCATGGAAAGCTTGCAGCTCCCAAGCGTTCTGGCTTTTTTCAGTGATTAAAGTAAATCAGTCATTTCTGCTGCTTTACCTCTTCCTGCAAGACTGCTGAGCTTAATGTTCTCTAGAGAACTTGATAAAAGGCTTTTGAAAATCCAAATAAATTACTTTGACTAATTTTACCCTTTATTTGTTGCTATTCTCAACAGATCCTAAGAGAACAGAGGACTCTGATTCCTCCACATGGGTTTGCCCTCATGACAACCTCTGCTTTTGTTTAGATCTCAAGCTTTTGGGCATGGGCACTGCCTGGTCTGCTGGTTTTTTGAAAAGTACATCACTTAGCCAAACAAGGTCCTGATTGAAGTACTGAGGTGTTGTTAGTCATTAAAGGCATGTATGTCACAAGTTCTAGCTCTGTTAACTCTGCTGGTTCTGATTATTCTGCTAGTTACCAAATATCAAAATAAGGCTTTGTATAATGGTCTCAGATATCCTTATTAGGCTTCTATTAAAGGCAAGTATAACACCAAAGTACTTTCTTTCCTATCTACTAAAATAGCTGAAAATAGGTGGCCATCTTCTGCATAGCAGCTGTACAGACACCAACAGAAAGAGTAGTACCAACTTTTGCTTAGCTGCTTCTCTCACAGTCTGAAGACTTCCAGCTCCCCAGGGAATCTGACAAAACCACCAGGAGTAATTAGGAAATCACCCTGGTGTGGAATAGACACCACCATGATTTCCTAATTATTCCTGTTCCATTGTTTGGCCTTGATTATTGTGCTTTTCTGTTTGATTGGCTTTTCTTCCCAGGTCCTGCAAGCTCCATCGATGTCCCTTCCAACATAAGCTCTTCTGCAGTTCTGTGATAAAAGCTTAACAATAGGTATGTCCTCAGCCACTTCTCTCTGTGCTGGTTATTGTTTTAGCAGGAGGCACTAGGAGCATGTGAAAGTCCTTTGATGAGAGGAACCTCTGACTTGAGGATAATCTTATTTCCCTTAGAAGGCATTGTCTAAGCACTTCATGGATATTTACATCTTATTTCAAGCAGTGAAAATAAATTTAAAATCTTTCTTTTTTAGCTTTGTGGTCAGTCCACCGTGCAAGTAAAATGACTTATTGCAACCTCAGACACAAAGCCACACATAGCCTCCCTGCTATGAGATTCTTCAGTAAAGTAAGCCTTTGGGACACCTGTATTAATCCCTAATAGGGCTTAAATTAGAGGAAACTGCTCCTGAATAAACATACGGAATTAGACAGCCTTCCTCTTGAAGGGGTGACTGCCTTGAGCAAAGAGCTGTGTAAGCAGGACAACAGCGATTGCTCTCTGTAGAGCCCCACAGCATTGGGAGACTGTGACTAGAAAGTAATTCCACCTACTGAAGAACCTTAATCCTAGACCATCTGTTCGCTTGATGTAACCGCATGAACCCAGGACACTTTCACCATTGCTCCCTGCCCAAGGAAGTTCAAGTCCTTTTCTGGGCTGTATTCTGATTTTGAAGGTCCTGTTTGCTGCAGCTCTGTCCCTGGGGCAGCAGGCATTGGCAGAAAGTGCATGGCCATGACAATAAAATATTTCATCCTCTCCCAGTCTGCTGTTCTTAGTGCCTTGCTTCTAACAGTAATACTGGAATGATTTGTTTGAGAGAATTGCCTCTCATGATGGATAGTGAATGTTTTGAGTGTCTCTTCAGTGGGGCTTGGATTGGATTGAAGTTGTCTTTCATGGAAGATTTCTCTCCTTTCGACTTCTGTTCTTGCCCAAGGATGTCAGCACTGAAGCAGTAGACTCTTCCTTCTCAGCATGTCTGTGGCTATCCTCATTTAGCAACGGTTGGCAGATTCACCAAGGCATAGCATGTGATCTGGTCATTAGAGAAGATGGAAAGCAATGTCCCTTGCAAGCCAACTTTGCAAGTGCTGGTCGTTTGCTGAGCTACCTTTCCTGGTCCTGATAGACAACAGATGCTTCTTATAATAAGCAGGCAACACCCTCATACATTACTTTGTTTTGCTGAGTTAGAAAAGTTGGTATCAATTTCTGATCTCATTTATAAGTATCAGAGTTCTAGGCTACTTTCGTTGCCTAATTAATATACTGCTGAGAAATTAATTAAATTGTAAAGAGTATCAATGAGGGGTAACATTCATCTTTCATGTAGCAGCTGTGATACAGATCACTGACAGAAAAAATATCCTAAACAATAGAAATTATTTTATCTGTCATGCTGGTGGCTAATGGAAAAGTTGAAGCTAAGCCTTGCAAAGCAATAAATGAGCCAATGCACATATATAAAGATGCACCAGTCTTTGGATTTTCATATTTTCATATTATTAAACAAACAAATGATTGTTCCCTTTTGGGGATTTGCATTGGGATAATCCCAGAAAATATGTTTGATTCTTTACAAAGACAATACCTCAGTTTGTTCCCAAACTTAAACCAACAATATTGTTGGTTAGAAGTGTTTATATTTTAAAATGCAAATATAAACACCTTTGCATCATCACATTTCCAGAACACAAGTAGAATGGCTATGGCAATTTTGAACAAGGTATCTCTTTGTAGCACTGTATTAAATGTGATGAGCTCAATTTAAAGATTAATTTTTAAAAGTCCTTTCTTTTTTTCTCAGTAACCTATATCTTACGGCAAAGTTTCTGTAATGTCACCTTAAATTACAACTGCAGGTCTCTTATCCCCATTTGTGAATTTCTCACTCCTGAAGGTTGGTTGCAGATATATGAAAGTATTTCATAGATAAAAACCCCCAAAACATATCTTGTGCTCATCTAAAATGCATAAAATAAGCACTTGTGAATTTTCATCCATAGGACCCATTTTGGAAATGTCAAGTGTTTTGTTCACAACCAATTAACATCTGTAGATTCTAATGCAGACTCAAAGGCATGTTTCAGTGCAATGAAGACATTGTTCCCCCACAGAGGACGGCATTTGCACTTCAAAGTCTAAAAGCACTGACAGTGAGATTTGGAGACTATTCTGCATACTTCCCTCTCCCTCCTTTTTGTAGTTATACAAGTTTAGCTCAACTAAAGTGCTATCATTTACTTTCTCTATGGTTTTCAATATTTCGTGTATTTTTGCCCTCCTTTGGGTGAGATGCTGCACGATCTTGTGGACAAGCTGAGAGAGAAGGTAAAGTACATTAAACCTCCACATTATGTGCTTGTGTTTCCAAGAGATTGGAAGATGTATCTCAGTGTTGTTTTTTTTGGTTTGGTAAGATGTATTTCTGTGACATTTTCGTCGGTGAAGAATTGTAATTAAAGAAAATCATTTAAAAATGCACGGGCTCATACCAGTTCAGAGCAATTAGGCTAGGTAATTAGAAGCACAATAAAAGGGCTGCATGGGGAAAGGAATTTAAACCCTCATTGAACTGTTACATCAAAAAGTGAATAAGAAAAAAGTAGGGCTTATAGCTGGTAGGCAAAAGATAAAGCCAATTATTCTGGAAAATGGAGAGCATGCTTATTTATCTACAGCTGCTATACATCACATGTAACAAGGTTCTTGAATGCAGAGGTGGCAAACTTACTTCCTATTTCCCTTCTTGATCCGGTCCTACTGGTTTTATTCTACTGGAAGGGGAACACCATCAGCCTTTCCCAGGACCTCTTCACAGAGGAGCATGGTAAAGAGTGCAGTTTCTCAAAGCAAGTATGTGAAGAAAAGCTAAACAGCGTTAAGGCTGATGTGATTAAAGACTGCATCACCAATGGGTTATTTTGAAATGGATAGGAAGAGGAACTAGAAAATGAACTTGCTTTTTTTCCTTCAGGAATGATTTCTTTCAGTGGCTCCTAAGCTCGTATTAAATACCAACCACACTTCAAAAAAGTTAGCAGTCATGCGTCCAGGCAAGTTTGCCAGCATTTGTTAAGGCTTGAATTTACACTGAAGCTTTAATAACAGGAGGACTGGGACTAAGTTCTAAGTACTAGAAGAAGCCAAGGTGATTGGTTACACCATTCCAGTGCAGTGGCAGGATGCCTGTGAGCATGTACTATGCATCAAAGACTGAAAGATTAGCCCTTCCCAAGGACCTATATGGTAAAAACTTCCCCCCTTGAGCCAAGCATGGCAAATGCCACTCTGTGATTCACGTTGGGTTCCTAGAAGGAGATGTGTAAAGCTTCACAGCCCGGACGAAGGGTTGCTACGTCCACACTTAGCCTTAGAGCTGCAGAGGCATTCGCGTGTCACCGATGCCGTGGGACTATTTGTGATAGTGGTGATGTTATTTAATTGATTTAGAACTCGTGTGTTTGATTACTACTGGCCTCTGAAGCGGCCGTTAGAAATGAGCTGCAGGTCTCCCCGGGTTCATCTGTGGTTAATTAATAATCAGATACACTTTTATCAGCACACCATAACAGAGTTTGACAGCAAAAGACATTTAAAACTATTGATTTAATGAGGGGACATAGTTTTCCTTTAATGAGTGTAAGTGGTGAGATTATTTAAATCAAAAGCTGTAATAAAAATCCCCTCTTTGTAAGAACACCACCAACAAATGTTGCCCTGGTTATCAACTTACTAGTAAACCAGCAATAAAGCAGCTTAATTGTACTCCGTATATTGTCATACATTTCAAGACCAGAAAGCACCTTTATGACAGCCTAATCTGCACTCCAGATAACCCCGGCCAGGAAAGTTCATATAATAATTCTTCTGTCAAGCATCTAATTGTGTTTGAGATGGAGTGTCTCATTTAGAAGCCTGGGAAGCTCAGCTGGGTTGCAGCAACCCAGTGCAAGCATCAGAGGCATTTTCCACCAGAGCTAGAAAAATCTCCTGGGCAGACCGAGCACAGGGCAGGAATTTTTTGTGTATGAAACATATGCTAAACCTTTCCAAAGGCACTTTTACTCAGCTAGTCATCACATGGAGCAAATTGAACAGGATACTGTAAAAAAAGCCTCTACTAATTTAACAGAAAGGACAGAGTCGGGAAATGGAATGTGCCCAACAACCATTTCATAGTTTTTGGATATTTAATATTGAGTGAAGTTTTGAGGAGCTGTATCCAGCAAAAATACCTGTCATTTGAGGTTTGGAAAGTTTCTCCAATGCATGGTTTGCCTTTCTTCAGTACGTCTGCTGGTCTGCTAGATTCCTTCAGTGCAAGATCTGTTCTGAGAAATGCTTCTTTTCTTCATCCTGATGTGTGCTGCATAAGGGCTGCCTGTGCCTGTGTAGAGGGAAGCCGTCTCCCTGTCCCCATCCCTCAGGGTGCAGATGGAAGATGGGCTTTACTCCCATAGAAATAACCCCTATGCCAATAGCAGTAAGTTTAATGATTCATTTTTAAAAGAAGGGTAAACCCGATTTTCAATAGGATGATATTGGGGCATAAAGGCTGTTTCAATAATAATAATAATAATAATAATAATAATAATAATAATAATAATAATAATAATAATAATAATAATAAAAAATTCTTCCTTAAGGAAAGGTGAAGGCAGCTTTGACCTTTCCTCCCTAGTGACAAGTGATAGTACAAGAGAAAATGGCATCAAGTTATACTGGGGGAGGTTTAGAGTGGATATTAGGAAAAACTTCTTCCCAGAGAGGGTTGTCAGGCCTTGGAACGGGCTGCTCAGGAAACTGGGGGAGTCTCCATCCCTGGAGGGATTTAAAAGATTGTTAGATGTGGCGCTGAGGGACAGGGTTAGTGGTGGTTCGTAGGTCAGGGTGATGGCTGGACTTGATGATCTAAAGGGTCCCTTCCAACCAAGACAATTCTGTGATTCTATGATTCATTAAGGAAGGAAAGGACTGGGCTATCTCAGTTTTTAATTCCTTATGTTTTCCTGGATGTTTCTTTACCTGATCTGTCTTGTTTTGTAAGAGTAGTTAGAAGCACTAATTTAAAAGCTTTTAACCAGTTTCCATTAACAGTTCAATTCTCTCCTACTCATCATATTTCAACTGGCATTTAGAGCAATAGTACTAATGTGTGATTAAAAAACCATTTAGGAGTCTAACTTTTACATTTAGGGGGGGTTAAAATACTCTAATTTCTGACCTCTTTACACATTTATTCCTTTTCAGGGTGAGTCTAGCTCTGACCAAGGCTTTTCAGTGATAACAGTGGGCTGCTGTTTGTTGTGTGTTTGCCAAGCAATAGCAAGTTTTCTAATCTGCAGCCCATAACACAATCCTCATTACTGACCCGAAGGATCACCTACCCAGCAAGAGCACATTCCACATTCTCTGCATAGACTTCCTTGCTGTGACAGCCTAGATCTGCCGTATGAAACCAACATGCTCAACACTTTCCTAAGGTCGTCAGACAACCATTAGATATCAGATATTGAGCTACTGCTGATTTATGATGGGTTTGAACTGGTGGCCTTAGGGCAAAACCTACTGTCAAGCTCTCTGAGCTATATGTTGTTTTGTTTTGCTTTGTTTTCTCCTTGCTTTCTTACTTTAGTGACAACTCATGAATAAAAACAGAGATGGAAAAGATACGCCTGGAACTACAGAAAGACAGAAGGCAATTTAAGGTATTTTTTTCCTCCCAGAAGTCAGAAAAAGCTAGGAGAAGCTAAATGCTCTGAGCAATTTCGCTTTTAAATGATTGATACTTTCTCCAGAATCCTCCCAAAAAGACAGTTGTAGAAGGTGATTTAAGATAACTTTGTTCTTTCTCATGGCAAATCAAAATCCTTTTCATAAAAATACTACCCCACTTCCTTTGATGTTTTGCTATGAGCAAACATCTAACTGGCATAAGCTTGCATTTCTAGTGGATTGAACAGAACTGTGTAGTAAAAATGAACTGGAAATATATTTTATTTTTTAAATTTTTTTTTAATTTGTTGTAGGCATGAGGATCAGATAGAGCACACTGCTCATTATGGCATTTAGTGCAATTTGGGAACATAATTCCCTCAGCAGGCATCAGGGAGCCACTGCCTGAATGCCATCAGTTACCAGGGACTTCCCCTGGCACACCAAGGGGTGGCTGCAGGGAGTGCTCCAGGCTGTTCAGCCAGCCTTTGGCCAAAAACGCTGCTTCCCTGGCAGAGCCTGGAGCTTCTGCCCAGCAGTTTTCACTAGTGCTAGGGCATGGAGCGGCTCTGGGAAGCTGAGTTGGAGCTAACCTCCAGCTGCCCCTGCTTGCACCAGTGTGGGGGATGAAGGACCAGTGCCCTTGTTTATGGTCCTGGGTCTTCATTTCACATGTGTTTCTCTGCAGCCCTGAAGTGGTAACACATATCGTATGGCTATGGGAAAACACTGTTCCATGGGAGCACCACTTAAAGCATGTAAGATCTTTACGACCTCTGGTCACCTTAATTCAGGATCCTTGAAAATATCTGGGAAATATGGAGATTCCTCAGCAGCTACAGCATCACTGAGGGGATTCATGTATTCTCCATTTTCCAGAAGGTGAAACAACATCAACACAGCCCAAAAAAAAGAAAATTAGACTCTCTTTTCTATGTAGAAATTACCTATAGTGATGAGACAAAAGAAGTTGTCAGCTTAGACATGGGTGTGAGAGACTGAAAATCTTTCTCTCAAGGCCCATGTTGACAGAGTTGAGAACTGGGAAGTTGGTAAACTCAGATGAAAGGCAGCACTTGGGTTAAAAGTTTTTCTGACTAAAACATGCAATCCCCTCCTGAAGAAGCTGATTCCTGAGACAACATGAGTATGATGAAACAGAATAAACCTCTCATTTGTGCTTCCTCCCCATCCACCCTACTGTCTGCATCATTAACAGCCCGAGTTGCAGACCTTGATGTTTTTGTATTTATTTCCATCTCCAGAGGGCTTACAGCTGAAATCCTGACACCACTGACCCTAGGGGCTCTAGGATCATGTTGAACACCCTCAGTCCCCTTCAGACTAGACAACAAAGGCTCTGTCAGTAAGTCCTTTGGATGGATTAGTTCCCAGGATAGCTTTATTTTTTACTATCAGCCAGACCTCAAGGTATTCAAGGTATCAGCCAGTTCACATAGCCTTCAGCAGTAAGACCTGGAGTTTTTTGGCACTTCCACCATTTTTTTTCTGTTTCTGGTAGATAAAAGACGTATCACAGTAGCATGCCTGGTTTCTGTTAAAATTTAGATCTATTGGCAAATGACAGATTCACCTCTTGCCTTCCAAACTTCCACTCAGTGACTTATAGTATGGTAATTTTTAACTATCCTGCTGAGCAGAAACATTCATAATAAATATGATATAGAATAAATGTGTTACAATTTATTTTTACTGTAGTGTTAAATTATCCTTTTATAGCTCTGGTTACTCCTGCATCATGAAGAAAAGGTAAATTTCTGATGGAGGCACTTAAGAGTGTAAAATGCTCTCTATAGTGCAGATGTTTCCTCTTGCCCGAACACTCCTTTGTTTAATTACAGTTGCAATGATATTTAAATATAGGCTTGATTCACATATCTACTCTGCTGTTTCTAATGCAGGAGGGCTTTCTGCTCAAGTAAAATACAGTTTCATTATATTCCAAAGTTTACAGTGTTTAAAAGAAAGTGCCATTCCAGTAAATAAGATGCATACTTTCTTGCTCAAGGTTTTTTGTCTTCCTTGAAACAATGTGTAAAGAATTCTATTCCACACCAGACTGGGGTTAGCTGGGTCGTAGGGCCAGCTATTGTGTATTCAAGCTGATATTGTTTTCTCTTCATTAGGCTGAGATGCTGTAACAAGTTATTGTAAATCTTTTTTTGCTCATCTGCACAAGAGAAATGAGAGTCTGATAATATTCTTGTTAGGTGATTTGAAACCACCTGACAACTTTCTTGCTCAACTAGAAAGAACCAAAGCTTCCCTTTTCAATGTCATGTATTGATTTATTTTTTACATGACTGGCATGGGTAGCAAAGGCTGTGTACTATGGAAGAGTATTTTGAAAGGGAAAAGACTCTGCATGCTTCTGGGGGTGCCCACAGAGAGGACACTTGGGAAGGAACATTCTTTATGACACCAGTAAGAGGGATTTTCAACCCAAGAGAGACTTGTGATTGTGCCGTGCATGGCTACAAGAGCACACAGAGCCCAGTATGTTACTGGGAAAGGGTCTCAGCTTCAGACCCAAAGGTCGAGTGTAACCAACACCCACTGCAGGGTGCAGACCCCCAAATGCTGAATTTCTGTGAGTCTCAGGGAAGTCAGTGACAGGCAGGAGGGAGAGACCTCTGTGAGTGAAGGGCGACCTCAGCCCTTAGGAGACTCCAGAAAACCCACAGCCACAGAAGTTGTGCAGCTACAGAAGCAGCTTCATTAGGTGCTCATGCTCTCAATAAAACAGCTCCCCAAATCATTTAAGTTGAATCTAGGCCTTTTAGGTCACTATAGGAACTGGTGCATACTGGGATGTACAGGAGTGCTGCACTGCTCAGGGAAGCTGCCGAGTTCTTAAAACACAGCTTTCAGCAGCCTTAGAATTCTGGTGCACACACAAGTCATAAATCAAATGCAGATCTTTGTAGCTTTTTACCATAAACTGATGTGCCTCTCAGAACCTGCTATATTTATAAAGTCCAGTAATGTCTGTCTGTTCCGTCCTCTGACTAATATGTTGATATATTAAAGTTATTACTGTCCTTTGCAAGCTGTAGTGTTAAACGGCATTTAGTCTGGGAATTGCACAGAAGAATTAGTCCTATATTTGTGTTCAATGCATGTGTCATAGCACTATATAATGTATAGGTTAGACTCCATTCGGTGATGATGTCTTATCTCTACAGGACAGACTTGTGGGCTATTGAGATTTCTTTAAATAGATGAATCAATTTTTCAAGAACAACCCTTGTGCTAAGGAAGGTACCACACAAACATCACTTTACACGTTAGGTATCATTATGTCTCGCTGCAGTTTAATATGAAGCATGACAAAATGTGCCAGCCTAAGGACACCTTGTCAAGCCTACTCTGCCCTTCCATGAAAGAAATACCCTGTTGATCAATGGTTGCTAATAGCAGTGGTTTTAACACAGATTTGTCAATTTGAAAGATGTGCATATGTGCTTGTGTGTGTTCTTTCATTACTGGCCACCCCTTTTAAATCATGTTGGGAATGAAAAAGGGTTCCTTTATGACAGGACTTTAAAAAGTGTCAAGTAAGGAGTTTGAAAAGTGTGTTACACTTTTCCTGTAGTTGTCTAGAAGAAATTTAGACAAATATTGGAAGTGCGAGTTCAGTGCTCTGTGGAGAGGACCGCTACTCGATGTAGCAGCAGGACGTTTGATGACCTGGCATATTCAGGATATAGGAGGACTTTTCCCCCAAATGGTGGAATTTCATCAGACATCATCAGTTTTCATTCTCTGTTTTTCTATATGCAAGTGAATCCCAAGGGTTTCTTTCTTTCTCTCCCTCCCTGCTCTTTTTTTGTGTTGACATAGCTTACTTTTTATTACCTATGGTTGAAAAGTAAAATCTGTTGACAATCTTCAAAAGATGGCAAAATTTTTTTTTTAGTTTTTGAGATGTGCATTCAAGATCATCTGTCTTCACCTTGGCATTCATAGAGAATTCTTTTATTTACAATCTTTCACTCTGAAATTCTGGCATCTTGAATGTCTAATATCAACCATCTGCTTATGAATCCAGCAAATTTTCATTAGTATTACATTGTCTGGTCTTTTAATAAATTCAGGGATTTAACACATATCAGAAACTCTTTGCAGAACAACTCAAATATAAACTAAGAGCTCTCTCAGCCTGCAGAGAACCTACCCATAATCCTGCCCAAAATGACCTAGCCATTAGGTAAGATAAGTCAAACTATGAAAGATTGCTATGACAAGTCTTTCGTGTTCCAGGAATAAATAAAATGCATAAAAGACATTGGCTTTAGTTTACTCTCATATTTGTCTGAAATTGTGAGGCACCAATGTGCAAGACATGCTAAGCATTTCTAATTCTAACCTGATGTATTTTTTCTGTGTGGATATTTTAAAGTTGTACCACAATATGTACACACCCAGTCGTTCAGAAATAATTGTTATAGGCAGCTGTCTCTGGATATTGCATGTTTTGGCTGCCCCTTGTGAGTGTGGTTAGAAGGTCAAGGCTGTTTGTCACAGCAAATTTAGATACCTGATACCTGAAATAATTACAGCAATCCAGGCTGAGAGCACTGTGCTCTCCATACTGGAGCCATAAATTTCCTCCCTTATTGTTTTTGTAATTTTGCAGTGTACCCTAATGAGGTTTTGCTAGATCCACATCCACCCCAGGCTTCCTTTCATCTTTAAACCCTGGCATGGTTCAGCTCCACTGTTTGTCTCTCCAGCAGGCATCTCAGAGATGTGCCACCTCCCCTGAGAACAGCCTGGCATGCTGAACAGAGGAATACTTGTGATCTGGGAAGCCTGAGAGAAAGAAGTGTCATTGTCAGCTGCGAAAGAATTGTACGCCTCTTCCTGACCTAAATCCCCAGCCATTTCTGGGGCTGGAGTCAAACTAACCATTCCCAGAGCACACTGCAGAGCTCTAACAGGAATTTAATAACCAGATATTGCTGGGTTTCAGTAAAGCACTTGTAGAAAATGAGTATATAACATAACTTGGGGATGGGCATGTCTGATATAAATGCAGATAGGCCTCTGAAATTTGTCACAAAGTCCCCAGTATTGGTGGAGGGTGCATTCGATACAGATTCCAGAAAATGAGAAACCACTGCTAGCACCAGGAACAGGCAAGATAAAGAAACAGAAAATAGTAAAAGTCTTTGTGTCCATCCATATATTGTGGAGACAACACTTTTCCAGAGCTGCCATGATAGGATGTAAACAGCATGATGCCTTGGTGGGGACTTCAGGATTCAATAATCATGCTCATTGAAGGCAATAACGTTATCTGTCTCTCACCCTGGTGCACCCTGAGTAGACAGAAGTCAATGCAGGGGAAGTGGCAGAATGGGCTGGTAGCAGGAGAGAGGACTGTGCAGCTTCTACCCAAAGGGAGAAAAGACTTTAGGGAGAGGACAATGTGATTTGCCGAAGCAAGATTCTGTTTCCCATCATGGGACTTACTGCCATGTGTTCACCTCTGGGACTCACCACCACAGGATGGTGGTGCAGGCTGGGGCTCAACCCGCTCTGCTGGTGCCTTCAGCTGCATGCCAGGAGAAAGAGTTATGCATTGAGGGCCTTCATCTTTCTGATGTATGAAAGTCTTGCTAAAGGCAGACTGAATAGAGAAACACATGGGCTTGTTATCAGCTCTCACTTGACAGGGGAATTGCAATGTAGTAGATTTAAAAGCACTGCACAATTTCTGCAGGAGGAAATATACCTGTCCCTACATTTGCTCACTAAAATAGAGGGAGGTAAATCAGTGAATCACAAGAATAACTCTTCCTCTCAATGCCTCGTCATCCTAAAACAGCTTCCCACTGCAGGCAAGCAGCTTGAACTGCTCTTTCTTGGACCTTGACTGCTGGTTTTGACATCACAGAGTTAGTAGGACAGGTAAGAACTAACTTTGCTCAGCTGCTTTTACCCAGACAAAATCCCCCAAACAGTGCATCATGTGCTCAATAGATGGCTAATATCTTTATAATAAGATGCTCTTTCATTCTGCTGGATTAAGACCAGTCAGTCAGAGAAAACTATTGAATCACGTTTGGCTACAATAAGCCTGAAAGGTAAGGCTTCAATATATCTGATCCTCAAAGGGATACCTTTCTCATTCACACTAAGTCTTAACATATTGGTAGAACTGACCTAACTGTAAGAGAGATATTTTAGGTGGCCTTTGGGGATTCTTGTCTGAGTAATATTAAAATTCTGGAGGATAGGGAACAGAGTGGGAAAGAGTTGCACTGTTAATAGATGGGGGAAATGAGGGAACAGATGTTGTTGACCTGTGCCTTTATGGTCATTATATTTTTGCAGCTCCATTATTGAAAATAGTCTTATCTAAAAATTATAACAACAAAAGAGGATACCTCCCCTGAGTCCTGTAGCTACTCTATTCACTAACCACGCATACGTGTTATTTGATGTGTTCTTGTGTATTCTCTAGGAGCTGTCAATATAACTGGAAAAAAATATATGTTGCCAAAAAAAAAAGAAAAAAAAAGAAAAAAGTATGAGTAGACATCAGAAAGGATGTGATTTAGAGGAAAATGTAGTCCATATACTGGTGGCAGACGGAACAGGAGGCATTTTACAAGTAATTGAGAGATTGCCTCGTGTCACATATCTCCTGTCAGAGCTATCAAAGGGCATTGTGTGCTCCTCTCTGGCATGCCAGTCACTGCTTACCGAAATGGGAGCAAGATTAGAGCCACTGAATTCACAAATAAATGAACATGAAGAAAAGTGGAAACGCAGCTCTGGTGAGCATTCGGTGCCCAACTGCAACTACAGGGGGTGATGCTCTTACATCTCCAGCTACACTTTCTTTACAATGTCAGTAGTGTTTATGGTGATGGAAAAGCCTTTAAAAAATTAGTGTATTTTTAAAAAAAATAAACTGATGTGTTGATGGGCATATATAAATCAGCAATTAAGAGGGATGACATATTATTTCTGAACAAAGGCTTGCAATGATGCAAACCATGTAGAGAATAATTAAACTGTACTTGTGAAAGGCTAATGCAGCAATTTACCTTGTCTTAAAATTTTAATTTAGATAATTGTACAGAACTTTGCAAGCTGACAAAGCCATTTATCTATAACATTTGCCACATGTATTTTATATGAGGCAAACTGTGCCTCTGCTATGCTTACGCTACTGTGTAGGATATGTCTGACCAGAATATGTCTGTGGAAAAGAGATTTAAAATGTTATTGTCTGGGAATTACTTATTCCCTTATGTTGTGATCAAGATTGTTCATTTTCTCTGCTGCTTAGCATAAGACCTTTGGATCAAAGAAGTCTCTAGGGTCTGGATGTTGCTTTTAAGATTCCATGTTCTCTAGGGATGATGAGCGCTCCCATCAAAGTGGGAAGCAGCAATAATCTGGGGGTATTTAGTCAGGTGTTGTATTTTATTTGGTTTTGGGTTCTGTTTTTCTTCCCCCCACAGGGAATTTAGGAGAAAGCAAAGGTATTTTTCTGTTTTGTAATACGAATAATTTTACGCTTGAGACCATACCTTAAAAAAGTGATATTCAGTATGAATTAACAATGTCTGAGAGCATCAAGCTTCAGAGTGCTTGTAGCACCAGGAGCTATGAGAGATCAGCCAGTACTACTGCAGCGTTACAACTTTGCACATCCTGATATTAGTCTCAGTGCTGCAGCCCAGAACCTGGGATGACTTGATTTATCCTGCTGGGGAGCAAGGTGGCAGAGGTCTGCCTTGGAAGTTATTACCATACAGTAAGCAAGTCAGCATGTATCTATTTGTAAATTTTTAATCATATCTGTAAAGTGTGTAGGTTTCCTTCAGAGCTCTAGCGCTTTGTTGTAACCCACATTATATCTCTTGATGCCAGCTGGGGCTTAAGATTGAAAAGTCATAGGCATTCCCATTTTGGCAGAGAGTCTTGTCCCTGCAGTAAAGAGAGGAATACTCCCACTAAAGCCTATGCCAACATGTAATGCTTCTTTTCTTTTCTGTCACAGTTCCCTGAGATTCCTGTTCTTTGCTTAGCTATTGTGATAAACGAAACAAAAATGTCTCCTCAGGCCATTTTTGGGGGTTTTTTTTGGTGGTACCATTGATAGATACTGTGAAGCTGGTGTCAACATGCAATAAGATGATCCCAGTGTAAAAGGAGCAGCCAGGAGGACAGAGCTGGTGAAGTACTGCAGTACTTTTTTCAGCAGCTGATGCTCACATTATATTCAAGGTGAAAAAGGAAAAAGGGTCTTTTTCTGAGACTGGTTAGTTCCCTGCAATCTGCAGTCACCATTCTGGTCCCCAAGGCAGTCCAGGAACGAATTATCTAGAAGCTGGAGCTGATGGATCATATTAGCATCTTTGAGCAGCTGGTTTTGTTTGTCCTATTGCATACTTCAGAATAACCTTCAGTGACCTGGGCCTGTCATTTAGATGATGAGAGAAACCTTCAGAAAGGCATTTTCCCATCTCCCACACTTCCACATATGTCCATGACAGGAGGTGAAAACCCACCAACAGGGATATTAATAGTAGGTGAATAGTAGCTATTACTAAATGGTAGCATGGTACATTTTCAGAAGGGACTTCTGCTGTTTGGAATCCCACCTTCCCTTCTCCCTGCCAGGGATGAATTGATGGTGGGGGAGAGCATCCCCAGTGCAGGAATCCCCAGTGGGGCATTCATCTTACCCATCTCGAGATGAAGCGATGCACTGTGTGGGCTGCCTGAAGGTATCTTTTCTCCCCGCACCTCCCAGACAAGACTAAGGCTCTTGGCCAATGGCACAGTGCCTCCAAAGGCTCCAAACAGCAAATAGAGAAGAAAACAGAAGGTGGTATGTTTCAGATACCAGACTTGTGTCTGCCCCATCAAGGGGGTTTTTTGTGCTCATAGATTTTACGGTCCTGTAAAAAGGGCAACTCCGTTCTAATTTGAAGTGATTGACTTTGTTGCGTTTATCCTGTTAGAAAAAAGTAAATACATCCCTTTTTAAAATATCAAACAGTTTCCAAAACCAGCTAGGACACTCATTTCAACATCCTGCTTTGCAATTGATGTTACTCAGCAGGTGGCATTAAGCCATTTCAATATCACTCCTCAGTTTTCGTAAATTTGCAAAAAAGTGTGCCTAACAATGCTTCCTTTCAGCATAATAACCTCATGGAAGGTTTAATTGGTTCTCGAGATACCTTTGTTATTTCCACAGCCTTCCAGTTGTTCGTGCAAACGTGATCCCTGCTTTATTTTCAAAGCTCCACTGAAATGAAGCAAAATGAAATTTCAGCAATACACCATTTCATGCCCATTTAAAAGGTAATTTTAATGTCTTAATAGAAAGAAAAGTATCTGGGGAAATTATGTATAGATATTATGCTGTAGAGCAAATCAGGTGTTTGGGAGGAAAGAGTGTTTTCTGTTATTTACTATAATGTTTTTCAAGGTCTTTAAGTAGTGATTTCTGAACAGTGACCTTAGCTAACAGTGAATGTTGGAGATAGGCTAACAGATATCACATTAATGCTAGGAGTTTCTTTCTGGGAAAGAAATAAAAAAGAGAAAAAAAATGTTTTCTACTTGTACTTTAGAGACATTTTTCTGTGTTTTTTGTTATGCTGAAATAACAGTGGGAGCTCCAGTGAGAATGACAATTAATTGTTAACTCTGTAAGCCCATAACTGCTTCCTAGAATTCAAGTTTCTGTCTCTCTATAATAGACAAAATAATTAGTGACTTCATGGGTGAATCTAATTAGAGTCCAAATGGCTTTTTGCAAAGCTACGTTGTACTCGAGAAACGTGCTGCGCTTCCATCAGAAACAGAGCTGCTGGTAGTAAGAGCCAAGACCCCTGACATGGGTTATTATCAGTTGGTTCAAGAAGTAGGAAACAAAGGATTGATTTCTATGGTCAGCTTTCTATGTGGAGGAAAATCATCAATAGTCTCTGTCAGACATCCGTGGCGGGTGTTGTTCAGGTCTTCACCAGTCAGGTGGTAGTGTTTGCTGGTAATACTCAGGCAAAAAAAAAAAAGGAAAGTTTTGGTAAGAAGAGTTGCTTAAGGATGCAACTGCCCCTCTATTCTGCCCTGGTCAGGCCCCACCTGGAGCATTATGCCCAGTTCTGGGCTCCCTGGTATAAAAAAGACAGGGATCTCCTGAAGAGAGTCTGGCAGAGGCTATGAAGGTGATTAAGGGCCTGGAGCATCTCCCCTGCAAGGAAAGGCTGAGTGAGCTGGGACTGTTCAGCCTGGAGAAAAGAAGACTAAGGGGGGACCTTATTAATGTTTATAAATAACTTAAGTATGGGATGCAGGGGGAAATGGCCAGCCCCTTTTCAGTGTCTGTGGGGACAGGACAAGGGGCAATGGCTGTAAACTGGAGCACAGGAAGTTCAGCACCAACATGTGGAAAAACTTTTACCCAGTGAGGGTGAGGGAGCCCTGGGACAGGCTGCCCAGAGAGCTTGTGGAGTCTCCATCTCTGGAGATATTCCAGCCCTGTCTGGATGCCTCCCTGTGCAATATGAGCTGGGGAGCTGCTTTGGCAGGGGGGTTGGACCCGATGATCTCTCGAGGTCCCTTCCAACCCCTACAATTCTGTGATTCTTTGATCTTAGAACAGTAACCTAACAGATAATAAAACAGAAGATGAATAGATGGATTTCAACAGCAATGAATATTGTGTGAGACATACAGCAAGTGCATTAGCACTTGAGAAGTTGTAATATATATGGTTACAAAATGTCATATCATTGTTCCATTACAGTCCAAATCAAACCAATGTTAGGCATTTTTTAAGAAAGGAAGAGAGGAGGGAAAAAAAATAATCTCTAAAGATACAATTACAGCACTGCATGTCCCTGCATCTTGCATATTATTTGGTGTTCTCATCCCCTGCCTCAAAAAAGATGTAAAGGAGCTAAAAAAGGAACACAGGAGGGCAAAAAGGATCATGAAAGGCAAGGAATGGCATTTCAGGCTTAGAGAAAGGGATGAGACTGAGATTTATAAATCATGGGTAGAGAAAATGAATATGAAACCATTATGCATTGTCTGTCTCCCATGACACAAGAGCTGTAAGTATTACCAAAAATATTTCTGTCCCAAGTAGAGAAACAAACACCCCACCCCCTGAACACTCTATATTTTTAAATAAAACATTCTTAAACACTAGAAGTTCTTGAAACAAGGTGTTTAAGGTGGCCAGAAATTTGTGTGGGTTAAGAATGTATTTGGACTAATTAATAGAAGAGGGAACCAGGAAGGGCAGCTGAATACAAGACACCATAGCCTTGCTCAGGAGGCTCTTGAGAGAGAAAGTGGTGGAGGTTGAGGAAGGATGCTTGTTAAACCTAACCGCTTGCCATCAGAAATGGCATAGAGATCTGAACTGAGTTTTGGGTTGACCTAGTGGAGTTATTTTTATGACTCAAGATGCAACAAATAGGAACAGAATGCCCCTGGTTCACACAGATTTGGGATGCTGCTCTCAGAAGACTGGAAAAGTGAACCCTTGTAGATCGCTCCATACAACATCAGCCAGACTCTTGCCCAATAAGATCACATGCATCTTGCCAAAATGTCATTGCAACCTTCTCCTCCTGGGTGGATTCATGAGTGCTGAGCAGTCAAGATGTGCTGTACAGAGGAAAAAATCCCAGCAGCTGCTTGAGATCTCATGGGTTTCCTCCTGCAGTGTGAGCACCCACACTGTGTACATGCAGCAACTGCAGATATTTTGCTACCTCTGCACCTTCACGCCCTGAAGGAAGGTCCTGTCCCTTTTCTTTGGGGATAGATACTCCTGCAGACTGGGATCTGTGATCCTTTTGCTTTGTAATTGCCATTTCTGTAGTTAATTGTATTTACTTACTTTTCAAAATTGTATCAGTAGGTGTTTTCCCTCATGTCAAAAATAAGAGGCTATTGTGTTTTGGTATGCACGGTCAGCATTAGTCAGGCATTGCTGCTGGCGTCAATGTCACTTGCTGGTTTCTAATACCTACGTCCTGATGCCAAACAAACAATTAATAGTCAGACTGGAGCCAGACAACTACAATCAAGAAACAAGGCAGCTTGATTAATAGCTAAAAACATCACTGGAAGCATGAAGAGATGGCATATAATATTTATGGATTTAACATTGTGCAGTAATTTAGGTAACTGATAGTTAGGAGAGGAGAACCAGGTTACAAAGCACATATTATAAATTAATGATTGATTCTACCTGACATTAGCACCTAAGAAGATTATTATCTTGGCCCATAAAGGGCCAAAGTAAAGGGGTAGTTACATCTTGATTGATAAAAGATGTCCTTCCTATCATCCTGTTTATTTTGTTCTGTGTTTTGTTTGTGAGTGGAGGAATAATTAGTTGCTCTGTGTTTTTATTCATTCTCTTAAGGTTTTGTTTTGGGTGTTTTTTGTGGTATGTACTAAGGTTTATGGGCCTTGTCTTGCTGTCATTTTTGTGCAGCAATTAATTCTTTATATCTAATACACAGGCCTGGGAAGGTACTGCCATCCTTAATGTGTCAAGGAAAAGGCCATAATTCACAGCTATGTTTTGAGCTACCACTACCTTCTGAAGCCTAATTGCAACGGCTAGCAATTAATATAATTGACTGAATCCCTTTCATAGCAAAAGAAATCCCTTTAACAGCTGCAGGCTCAATCCCACACCAGATACAAGTTCTTCAAGTGATCTTATGGAGGAGTTGCACACAAGACTTTGGTGATGCATGAGACAATACAGCTTGGACTGTTCAGTTTGCCTGTAAGTAAGCAGAAACAACCAGGAACTCTGGTAGTTTTGAGTTACAGCTGCCATTTGAGGTTACAAGGTCTCCATGAGTCCACATCCATCCACCTTAACTCCAATAAACCTCCATCCTGCACTGCAGTTCCAACCCAAATATTGTATCCTTTACTCAAGATTCCTTACTGTAGCTTCAGTTGAGTGTATATCAAGGAGAACTTGTAATCATGCATTTATTCCAACAAGTAAGTTCCAGCTGCCTGCAAGTGATTTATCACCCACCTGGTAGGCACTGGAAGGCTATGAGGAGATCTCCAGCCTAGCCATCTTCCCCAATGGAGATTAATCTGCTCACATCACAGGCCTGTTGAAGGAAAGGCAGTGTTACCTATCAATACCTTTCTTATCCATTCAGGTGGACTCATCTAAGTGATGAAGAAACACAGTCTTATGGGTTTTTCCTAAGGGGTTGAGGAGTCTTGTGAGTTGGTATCACCAGGTGAAGTGGGTTACAGACTTCCTGATTTTTTTCTGCAATCTGTGTGCACTTCCTTTCTGATTCCTAGCTGGTTGACCTGTAAGCAAGATGGACCACTGACTTTTGAGGAATGGGGTAGACCTTCTTCATTTAAGCACCTGCCTTAGAAAAGCAATGCATGTTGAATTTATATTTTACTGGAGTGTTTTCTCTGTCTGTGAAACAGGCAGCCCAGGCACGGTTAAACAAACCTTCTCACCTATATATACACGTTTGTACTCACCTTTAGATACCCAGAGTCAATCCTTCAGTATATGGCTTCAGTGCTGCTGACACAAGTCATATTAATTGAGCACCTGGAAGCTGTTCAGAAAAGTGTGAATCTAATAACAATGTTTAGATAGGGATGAAGAGCTTTGCTTATAGTAGGTACTAGAAATACTGGTGGATTTGAGGCTTATGCACAGATTTATATGTTTCTAAAAAGCTAAACAAGGCAACAAAAATAAATAGATACAGTCTTTGTTGCTTGTTGTTGCATGGGCAACTTAAATTAATAATTCTTGTGGTAAAACACTGTGGTCTCCAAGTCACTTTGGAACAAGGCTTATGTGACAGGAAGACTGGCAAAGTATTTAATTTTTTTTTTCCTGTGGTTGGGGAAAGCTGTTAATCTTTCCTCTTCAAGCTTATCTTGCTGACAGAAGCTCGTGTACCCCTGCCTGAGCTAGAGCTTGGTCTGCAGCAGTGCTGCTCCCCTCACCTGTGCAGGGCAGGGTTGCTAAAGGAGCATGCTGAAGGAGCTGGGTAAATGAAAAAGCCACTTGACTGCATTGGGCTGCTGGCAGCAGCAGTGGCACCGCTCTCTGTCACTGCTTTGGGGAGCTGGGAGCCTGTCGGGACATGTCGTCATGTACAGCAGCTACTGCCACAGTGCAGAATTGATCCTGGAATATGCTGAGCTGGGGACCAGCGTTATGGGAACAAACAAAAATTGTGTTTGGCATCACAAATATTCTTTCCTTTTCTTTTTAAATGCTTTCAGTGATAATTTATCTTCACCTGTAAGTGCTGCAGGACATATATTGGATCACTGTCCAGGCAAAGGCAGCTAAGCTACAAAACCAGGCTTGCCACCTTGCTTGTAGGCAGGTGTTATTGAACACACCCACAAGCAGACTTTTAAGTGCTGAAATCATGCAGGCAATACATACAAATAATGACTTTTGTGCTGTATCCAGAGTGGTACATAGAATTATAGAACCAATCTCCCAAACTGGGAGAGACCCATGAGGATCATTGAGTCCAACTCCTGGCTCCACACAGGCCCAGCCAAGGCAGAGCATAGGACTGGGTGCATTGTCCAGACGCTTCTTGCCCTCAGCCCAGCTTGGTGCTGTGACCCCTTCCCTGGGGAGCCTGTGCCAGTACCCAACCCCCCTCTCAGTACAGAACCTCTTCTTAACATCCAACCTAAACCTCCCCAGCACAGGTTCATGCCATTCCCTCGGGTTCTATCCCTGGTCCCCAAAGAGAGGAAATTGGTGCCTGCCCCTTCGCTCTCCCTCATCAGGAAGCCACAGCCTGCAATGAGGTCTCCCCTCAGTCTCCTCTTCTCCAGGCTGAACAAACCCAGGGACTTCAGCCTCTCCTCATAAGACTTTTCCTCCAGACCCTTCCCCATCCTCGTTGCCCTCCTCTGGACACTCTCCAGTAGTTTTGTGTCCCTCTTATACTGTGATGCCCAAAACCACACTCGATGTGAGGCCACCCCAGCGCAGTGCAGAGCGGGACAGTCCCCTCCCTGGACCAGCCATCACATGCTTGATGCACCCCAGGGTATGGTTGACCCTCCTGGCTGCCTGGGCACTCTGCTGGCTACTTGCTAAGCTCCAAGAACATGTGACAGAATAAAAATAATGGAGACAAGCAGATAATTGGACAGTGTGAGGTCAGGATGTGTAGGAGGTGGGAGGCAGTGTTTGCTTGTCGGGGCCATGAATGATGCAGTTGGAGGGTGCTTGCAATCACATTTAGAGTACAGAGAAGAGAAAGCTGCATTCCTCAGGTGTCTTTCTCCTCATGATCGTATTTCCTTTTTAAAATTTTGTGTGACCTTATTACCAGAAGATATGAGAAAGGCAGTAACTGTGAAATAAAATTACAAAAAAGAAATCTGTAAACTCTCTAAGCTTACAAGCATTCTCTTCCAGTCCTTACCTTGTGTATTACATCCATGTTTGCTCTACTCACATAAAAGCACTGTCCTCTTTAATCCCCTGTTCTTCCTTTTAGCAGTGGCAGGATTCTTGTCAAGCTTCTCCTTGGGGAATTTTCTGGGTTTGCTTTCTTTCCATGCCATTATCAATTGCTTCCAATTAGTCTGCTTGCTGCAAGATCCACATCACCCTATCATATGCATAGCGCTCTCACAGATGCTATGATCTGACCATACTGTTTATTTACAGGGAGAAAATTATTTTAATGGTGCTATACTCTTACAGAGATGTTAGCATGTCAATAAATGTTCCCATATAGGCACTAATTTCCCAGCTTTCTCTTTTCAAGACCGATTTGCTGAGAAATGGCTTAAATAGAATCAGAAAATAAATTTCAGGGGTACTTCTGATGGGCATTTTTACGAGCATGGCCAATGTTGGGGACTTCAGTAGGGAATAAGCTTTCTGTGTCTCTCAGTACCTATTCCCCACTGTTAAAGTGAAAACAAGACCCTGACACACATGATATGAGGTTGCAGCCACTTGATTTTGAGAAGTGCAATGCCAGGTTGCAGCAGGAGCTGGCTGCTGTGTGAAGTAAAGGGAGCCAAGGATGCTGGTCTGGCTGGCCGTGCTCTTGTTCATCAGGGATGCTGTCCTGAAGCACGAGTGCAGACTAGGGCCAGCCTCTACCTGGTGGTCACCAAAGAAGCCCATGGTGACAGAGCAGGACTGAGATAGAGATGGGAATTTAAATCTGTGGGTCAGGATCAGCAAAGTGGATGGATAAGCACAAAAATACCTGCAATCTGGCTAAGATACGGCTGTAGACCAGCATTTGACCTCAATGACAGGTTGGAGAGTATGTTTTCCATGCCAGTTTTCTTAGAAATGCATCAAAATTTATCCTGACTACTTTAGTGTCAAGCAAAGCCTTCAAAGCCTTTGGTCTCTCCCTGACAATGGAACAGATGTGACAGGATGGATATTTCTCCATGTGGGAAATACTGACAAACTGGAGTGGAAATATAAGATGTTTTCTCTTTGGGCATTTTCCCATCATACCTCCATCCTTCAAGTGCCTCCTGGTTTTTTTTTCTAATTCTTATCTCCTGGCTGCAGTTGAATGCACTTCAGCCGAGTTTGTTAACTGAAGGGGAGAGCTGGGGATGCATGTCAACTCATACTGGGCAACAGCGTGAAGGAGGGGAAAACGTGAGCCAGGGATTGTCTCAGGCAGCAGTGAATCGCAAGCTCCCACTGCTTGGAGCTACCCTGATGATGCACGGCAGTTGTAAATCCAGTGTCTTCAGCCTGCTCCCTGCCCAACACAACAAAACAAACAAAGAAACCAGACAGCACAAATGAATCTGACCCCGAAAGCTAAAATTAGCTAGTGTTAGCTTATTCCTAACAGCTTGAGAATGCCTTGCAGGAGTACTCTGTCTTTTTCTGCTTATGACTGAGTGTCTCCATGTGAGGAATTAAGCAGTTTCACAGAACAACATCAAGTTTAACTGAAGACCACATACCAAAAGTATTTCATATTTGAAAGGTGCAAAAATCATTATTATTTTGAAAAATCGCGTTGATTATTATGGATGTGGGAGGGAAGGTATTAGGGAAAACAGAATCACAGGATGGTTTGTGATTCTATTATATTTACAGTTATAAATATTGTTGATGTTCATAGACTCACCAAACCCCAGACTGGTTTGGGTGGGCAGGGACCTCAGAGCCCCACAGTTCTATCCCTGCCATGAGCAGGGACACCCCGCACCAGCCCAGGGGACCCAAAGCACCATCCAATCTGGCCTTGAACCCTGCCAGGGACCCAGGGGCAGCCCCAGGTTCTCTGGGCACCCTGTACCAGGGCTTCCACCCCCTCTCAGGGAAGGATTTTTTCCTCCCAGATCCTCTCCAGCTACCCTCTTGCAGCTGAAGGCCATTCCCCTTGGTCTATCACTATCACATTAAGCTTCCCATCCACCAGCACCCCTTCTCCTCAGGGATGCTCTCAATCCATTCTCCACCAAGCCCGTAGTTGTCCTGTAGTTCCCTGTGTCCTCTTTTTTACCTTTTGGGGGTTATGTGACTGCGAACTTCACTGGACTACCACAACTTTTCAAATACGGTGGAGACTGGTTTAGCAGCTTCATCTGATAGTTCCCTCAGGACTTGCAAATGAATCTCATCAGCTCCCGTGGGTTTGTATACCTTCAGGTTCCTTAGATGGTCTCAAAGAGGATCTCCTACAGTGGACCATTCTTCATTGTGCCAGTCCCTGTCTTTTCTTTCTGTGGCTTAGGTGGTGTGGCTGAAGCACTTGCCAGTGAAGGCTGAGGCAAAAAAAGTCATTGAGCACTAAAGTCTTCACTGCATCCTGGGTAGCCAGGTCTCCCATATCATTCTGGAGTGGGCTCACATTTTCCTTCATCTTTCTTTTATCACTGATGTAACTGTAGAAGTTTTTCTTCTTGTCCTTGACATCCATGGCCAGATTTACGTCTGTCAGGGCTTTAGCTTCCTATTTGCTGGGATGCATCGCTCTGGAGCTTAGAGGAAGTGATCCTTGAATACCGACCAGCTGCCTTGAACAGCTTTTCCCTTCCTGGGCTTAGAAACTGGTTTTATACATTTGAGTCATTAGTCTCAACAATGCTATACAGAACTTTATAGAATTTAGAGGAACTTGATGATAATCGTTTCAGAAGATATTACATGCCTGAGAAGTTTATCACATCTGCACTCTTCTGGCTAACACCAGTTTCCCATCACTGAATTGGGGCCATAGGATGTACTTGTCTTATAAGTGGAGATGAAGGTAGAAGAGAAAGGAAATATTATATTTTGTTTTCTAAAGAAGAAAGATTGCCAAGCAGAAAATCAAGCTATTAGAAAATCGTCCTCTGAGGTCTTATTAAGAATAAATCCTTCTGCCACTTTAACTTCCTTAAGAGGCCTGTGAGGACTTTGTTTTGGAAATCTGCTTGTGCCCTTTTCTTGTATTTTTTTGCAAGGTATGAGTATTTAAATGACTGCTTTTGCAGAACCCTTCTTCTTTTGTTTGCTAGCAGATGTACAACATTTGCATGAAGCAGAGGTCCACATACTTCTGGAGATGCAAAAACATGAGCTCTGGAAAGAACACCTGAGGCTAGCGGATCATTTGAGTGGGCAGTATGGCACAGCAGATGTCTCAGAGTACCTTTGTCACCAATGCTCCATGAAGCCAGCAGTTGTTGTCAATATGTACCAAATGCTTCTATTAGTGTATTGTGGAGATCAGAAAGGAAAGAGGGAAGAAAAAAGTTAGAAGTATTTTCAGCTTTCCCACCCTGATCCCTATTCTAAGTCATTGCCACATTTCCCATGTGAAAAACAAGGCAGTTCAAGAAATTCCACGCTGTATTCACAGCTTCTGTTCAAAAACTGCACAACCACTAGAATAACAGGTTAAAGACTTTGAGAAGGCTGCATATCCGTGTCCACTAAGTGGAAAAGTTCACTTTATCTCCCTAAATCTTCTTGTCACTCTGCCATGACTCATTTCCATCCTTTTCATGACTAGTCCATAACATGTCTCAAGCTCCATTTCCTTTTCCAGTACCTTTCCCAAGTTTTCTAAAGTCACCTTGTAGAAGAGAGGTTTTTAGGTCATACAGTGCCAGATGTCTGAGTGGACTGAGTTTTTAGTAAACTAAATATGATGAAGTGACATAATTTGAGGTTCATTCATGACTGCCTGCCCTTTGTTGTGGCATTTCTTGCAGGGAAACAGTCTTATGCCTCCTAATCTTGATCAAAAATGTCCTGTAGTCAAAATATAATATTTAATATGAAGTTTAAACTCCTAATTGTAGTTGTTAACTACACTTCTTTTTATGGCTTTCAGGGTGCTTGCTTTTTGTTGGGGGTTTGTTGTGTGTTTTGCACCTCCCCTACAAAGAGAGGCTGAGGGAGCTGGGCTTGTCCAGCCTGCAGAAGAGAAGGCTGTGGGGGGACCTCATTGCAGCCTTCCAGTACCTGAAGGGAGCAGAGAAACAGGAGGGGAATCAGCTTGTTCAAAGGGCAGAGACTGGCAGGACAACGGGGAATGGATTAAAGCTAAAGGAAGGAAGATTTAAATTGGATATTAGGGGGATGTTTTTTACAGAGAGAGTGGTGAGGGACTGGAACAGGCTGCCCAGAGAGGGGGTGGGTGCCCCATCCCTGGGGGTGTTCAGGGCCAGGTTGTCTGGGTCCCTGGGCAACCTTGTGTAGATCCAGGCCTGGGGGTTGGTGTCCCTGCCTGTGGCAGGGGGTTGGAACTCTGTGATCCTTGGGGTCCCTTCCAACCCAGACCAGTCTATGATTCTATGATTCTATGATTACTACATGCTTATCTGCAACAGGCAGGCTGTTAATTTAAAGAATACTTATGGTGTAATTTTTAAACATCGCAGTACAGTACAGCACATCTGTGCAGAACACCGATTAAGATTCACTACAGATTGAATAAACACGCTTCCCAACACATTCTGAAGGGGTGATTGAAAACAGGGCTGCCTCCTTTCATAGCAAGGACACCAGAAAATGCCTGATATTTCTTTTACAAAAAATGCCAAGTCAAAAGGGATTCTAAACGTTACTTTAAAGCCTATATAGAATACAGATCCCTGCTTCTTGCTGGTGCTGGTAGAGATGTGCTTTGATGTTTGGCCCACGTGGGTCTGAGAGGGTAGCTGGCTTTGCACGCCACATATGTAGGATAAGAGCTGTGAGGCGGGAGGCAGGATGCAGGTGAAACGCATGACTGTTGCTTGGATGTTATGCTTGGGGGTCAGCATTGCTTTGCCCATAAATGCAATACCTACATGAGACCCCATTTCTAGATAATGCCTTTTTACTCGCTCAGCATGTCCAATCTTAGTCAGATTGGCCTGGCTTGTACTGTCTTGCTAACTGGTACTGTCGCAGTGTTTTCTACCTTTGAACTCTCAAGTCAAAGCTTTCATATAAAAGATGAAATCATTGCTTTTTTCAAAACGTGACTCCAGTGCAAACTGTGAAATCCTTTTTGCCTGAGACTTCTCCTGTTCCTTTCAGAAGGGTGATATTAAAGTGAATGCTAAATGCTCTCACAATTGATTAGCACATCTAAGAGAAAGAGCTGTTCCTAATGTTAAGATCTATCACCACAGTGTGATTAGGCTCCAATTTTTGTCAGTTGTGAGTGGAGTTTGGCTTGTAAAGAGAGCTAGAAATAGATGAGACATCTGGCTGGCATCTTACCATGGCCTGCAAACCCTACAAATAAAGAGGGACCCTGGTTATTGCAGCACCTGACTCCTATAAGGACCAAGGAGCAAGATGCAGGAAATGAGCAGCTGTAATTTAAGATAGGGAGAAAGATACTGTTAAGCATGATGATTTTTAATATCCGAAAGCAGGGCAGACATCAAACATTGGCTCGTACAAGGCGAGAAATAATGCTCAAATAACTTCTAGAAAGTTAATATCAGAGCTAGAATGTTACTTAAACCCACTCTAAGAGGGAAGTTTTAACCTTTTCTAAATAGCAGAAATTGGAGCATCCCATTTTGCTGATTTTAGACTTTATTAGATTTTTGGGACTGTGAGATTCATGAAGATGTCTAAAATAGAGAAATATTATTAAACCCCTATATCTTATATTTTCTGCAATCTTTTCCCCATTTAAGGAGAAAGAAGGAGCTAGTATTTATATGAACAGGAACTGACTTTTCATTAGGAATAAAGCTTAATTCGCTACTCAGAAAACTCAAGATTAAATATATCAGATTTGGGGGGTAGATATAGAAAAGTCCAAAGCATTACAAATGGTGAACTGGGATGGCTCTGAAAGATTTAGTAGACTTTAGGTCATCCTTTTTAAGAACAGAACATTGAACAACATCTCTGCCTTGCTGGAACAAAGAGGGTTTTTGGGTTTTTTTTGTTGGGGTTTTTTTACTAAAGAAAATCTCTGTATGCCTGTGGTTTAATACAAGATATCCAAAACTTATAAATGACCATATAAACATCTGGACAGATGATGGTAGGGCAGCGGATGTTGTTTATCTCAATTTCAGTAAAACATTTGACACTGTCTCCCACAGCATCCTTGCAGCTAAACTGAGGAAGTGTGGTTTGGAGGATCAGGTAGTGAGGTGGAAAGTGAACTGGTTGAAGGAAAGAAGTCAGAGAGTTATGGTCAGTGGGACAGAGTCTGGCTGGAGGCCTGTATCTAGTGGGGTCCCTCAGGGGTCAGTACTGGGACCTGTACTATTCAATATATTCATCAACGACCGGGATGAGAGAATATAGTGTACCCTCAGAGAGTTTGCTTATGACACAAAGCTGGGAGGAGTGGCTGACACACCAGAAGGATATGATGCCATCCAGAGAGATCTGGACAGGCTGGAGAGTTGAGCTGGGAGAAATTTAATGAAATATAACAAGGGCAAGTGAAGAGTCTTGCACCTGAGGAAGAACAACCCCATGCACCAATATAGAGTTCAAAAAGGCTTAAGGATTTGAAATGGATCTCTCTGTTTGTTTCAGTCTGGGTGACAACAGTTTATCCATACCAAGTTTATTCTTGGGAGAAATAAGGAAGGCTTTAAGTTACTAGTTTACTAAACTTGAAACAAGGGAGAGTTGATTCGGAAGCAGCTGCCTATGTGTTGGCAGTAGATATTGACAGAAATTCCATATAAATATAAATAGGAAGAGGTCAGTCTACTTCCTCCAATGCAAACAGACAGCTAACTGGGCAACTGTGGGAAGAGGGATTAAAGGTTTGGTGAACAGCATATTTATTAATCTTTATTGATTTTTTTAATCCTTTTTTCTGTGTGCTTTGCAACTACAGATGGAAGAATAAAGCTTTGACAGTGATATTCGAATGATTTCAATTAGTTTGCCCTTCAAAGATCCCTGCAGCGAATGGATTTATGGATTTCAAACTAAACTAGGGATCTTCTCAACACAGAACTGGGGTTATTGGCCAGAAATGCAGAACAAAATGGTTAAGTTGTATGATCCTGTCCATATGGGTGGAGGTGGAGCCCAATCAAAGGGGTACACACGAAAGGACTTCAAAAGGCTATGAAGCTCATTCTGTCTCTGTGAAAAACACATGGTTTGAGGAAGTGATGCTAGGTGTTATCCCAGTGGTGTTTTTCCCAAACACAGACTGTTTTGTCTGCAGAAGCTTTTGCAGTGAGTGTTCATTCTTGTGAGACTGCAGAGTACCTTGTAACTGCAATTCTGCAAGAGGTAGAGAAGGACAGTGAAGAATCATTAAAGCCCTTTATTTAGATAGTGAATTAGAGGAAAAAGAAATACTGTGTGGATATCTAAAGTTTCACTGTCTACTCCTTTCCCTGACTCTTCTTTCCTCAGAAGGTCCATGAAAATTATTCCTCCCCTATACTTAGAACTTCTGTGACCACAAGTGGAGTACAATATCCAGGTTTGGCTTTTCAGTGCAGGAGGACATAGACACAGTGGAGTGGGTCTAACAGAGTGTTGCATTAAGGGTTAAAGTAATTTGGAGTGATGTCCAACTTATTGTTGTAAGTCCGGTTACATTCAATGTACTGAACTATCATGATCATGGATGCACAAATAACTTGATACACCTTCAGTCTGGTAGCACTCCATGAACTACCACAGCCACACTTAAAGAGTTTGGTCATGTTCAATGAGAACTATCATGGCTAGATTAGTGAGTAGCGCAGTCTATTAAAGCAACAGATACACAGGTTCTTTGGATTGCCCATGTGTAGTGGTGTGACCTTGGCTGGAGGCCAGACACCCACCAAAGCCACTCTATCACTCCTCTTTTCAGCTGGACAGGGGAAAAAATAGATATTGAGAGGCTCAGAAGTGGAGATAAAGGCAGGGAGAGATCATTCCACAGTCAGTGTCATGGGCAGAACAGACTCAACATGGACTGAAAAGAAGTTTCTCAGGGTGTGAAACCTGTATCCTTGGAGATATCCAAAACTTCACCAGGCACAGCCCTGAGCAACCTGTGGCAAATGGGCCTGCTTTCAGCAGAAGGTTGGACAAAAGCCCTAGGTAGGTGACTTCCTACCTCTATAATTCTGAGGATGTTTGCATGATTCTGTATTTACATACGTTCTCTCTGCATTAGGTGCATTACCTTTTGAAATGGGTTTGTTAGTATTTTATACATTTAAATGGGTACTCTATTTAAGTGTGTAAACTAATATATGTTGGTGTGTAAAATGGTACAAAAGGAAAATATTTTGAGGTTTAGAAATGGTTCCAGGTGAGACTTTAAGTAGCAAGAAAACGATGCGTCTCAAGACTTTAACTTCACAGTGGCTGACTCACAATCTACCCTACTAAACACTTCATTACAGAACGTTGATTTCTTAACAAAATAAAATTGACACTGGTTTATTATCCTGAGATAGCAGCATTGCTATTATGTCCTTCTGAATAGCACTATGATTTTAATACAATGTCTGAGAAATACTGAGTTGTATTTCAGAAGCTTGTATAGCTAACGTGTGGGAGGCCTTGCATGTAAGCACCTTCACAAAAGAAGCAAAGAACCCAATACTGAAGAGCACTTTGAAAATGTGAACACTCTATATGCTTGTCTAGAGATGAATAAGGGAGAAGAATGGCTAGAGAAGAGATAAATGACAAAAAAAAGGAAAAAAAATATAATCTGAATTTGGGTTGGTTTCTACCTCTGTGTGAAAAGTCATGGTAGTCATCACTCTTCAGTCACCACTCTTCAGTAATGCTAGGCTAAGAGATGCCTTAGTTGTTGTGGCTGTGTGGGAAACCATTATCAGCTTTACAAAATATTTTTATTGCAAGGAATTAGCATTTTCATTGGTTGTACTAAAGCTCCTAGGCATAGCTAAGCTTGAAACATAGGAGCAGTATCCAGTTACCTTCCCATCAAGACCACAGAACCACAGAATCACAAGGTTGGAAAAGACCTTTTAGATCGTGGAGTCCAACCGTTCCTGTCCTCTACTAAACAATATCCCTGAGCACCTCATCTACCCATCTTTTAAGTACATCCAGGGTTGGTGACTCAGACCCTTCTCTGGGCAGCCTGTTCCAGTCCCTGATAACCCTTTTGGTGAAGAACTTTTCCCTAAGGTCTGATCTGACCCTGCCCTGGTGCAGCTTGAGCCCATTCCCCCTCATCCTGTCAGCTGGCTGAAGAGACCATCGCCCACCTCTCTACACCCTCCTGTCAGGTCAGTGTAGGCAGTGATAAGGTCTCCCCTCAGCCTCCTTTTCTCCAGGCTGAACACCCCCAGCTCCCTCAGCCGCTCCTCATAGGATTTGCTCTCCAGCCCCTTCCCCAGCCTGGTTGCCCTTCTCTGGACACGCTCCAGGACCTCAATGTCCTTCTTGTAGTGAGGGGCCCAGAACTGGACCCAGCACTCGAGGTGCAGCCTCACCAATGCCGAGTCCAGTGGCACAATCTCTGCCCTGGCCCTGTTGCCACGATGTGTCTGACACAAGCCAGGATGCCATTGGCCTTCTTGGCCACCTGAGCACACTGCTGGCTCATGGTCAGTCGGCAGTCACCCAGCACCCCCAGGTCCTCCTCTGCCTGACAGCTCTCCAGTCAGTCTCCCCCAAGTGTAGTGCTGCAGGGGGTTGGTCTGTCCCAAGTGCAGGACTCCGTACTGTGCCTTGTTGAACCTCATCCAGTTGGTCTCAGCCTGTTCAGATAGATCCTTTGAAGAGCCTCCCTACCCTCTGGCAGATCAACACTTCCTTCCAGCTTAGTGTCATCCACAAACTTACTGAGGGAGTATTCAATCCTTTCATCCAGGACATTGATAAAGACATTGAACAGAACTGGACCCAAGACTGAGCCCTGGGGAACACCACTTGTGACTGGCCTCCAACTGGGTTTAGCTACATTTACCACAACAATTTGGGCCTGGACATCCAGCCAGTTTTTTACCCAGCAGAGGCTGTGCCTGTCCAGGCCAGTGGTAGCTAGTTTCTCCAGCAGAATGCTATGAGAAACTGTGTTAAAGGCTTTGATGAAGTCAAGGTAAACTACATCCACTGTCTTTCCCTCATCCACTAAGTGGGATCTAATTAAAGATCTTGCCTAATTTTAAGCTGATGAAATTGAAGGCATCTGCTCAGCACAGCTGAACAGGAAAGAACAACTCTTGTTTTGAAAACTCAGCATTACTTTGCTTTGGGAAAGGATTTTCACAGTCTAGCACAGCCTGCAGTAGCCATTAGCTAAGGAGCTCACGTAGGCAGTGTATCTTCAAGGTCCTGCTCAGAGTCAGGCAGAAGACAGTCTTTGAATGGGACCTCTCACTTCCCTGCTAGAGTGGAGTTGCATTTCCCTCCTCTGTACAAGTCACAAAATCTATCCTGAACCCAAGGAGGCTTCCTGTTGACTTTGTTGCTGGTCTATTGTGCTGCTTCTAAAAACATTGCTGTTGTGATGAGATAGCATTTTTTATGGGAAAATTTCGTTGTGCTAAGTAGTCAGGGGTGGGGGGAAATATCAAGAGGTTAACCTTAAAGAATGCAAAATCCAGCCAAACATGACAGAAAATAGACTAAGGTCCAGTGAAACAAATAAATGGTGGGACAGGCTCTTCCATTAACCTTGTCTTAAGATCACATGCTGCAAGACCTTTATCGACTCTGAGTGCACCTTTTTCCCAACCTACTTTCAAATGTCAGTAACCTTCAGTGCAAGCACAGGCTGGCTCAGATAAGTTATGTTAGCACTTACTTATATATCTTCCCTGCTCTAGTTCTGTGCTTTATTAAAAAAGTGCTCTGCCTGGTTATTCTTCACTCCACAGACACAGAAGCTGAGGGAAGAAATGGTGGAGAAAGTGCCAAAATATCCTGGAGCTGTCCAGAGCAAAATTAAAAATGAATCTATGGTGCTAGCATATCCTCTGGTTGAAACAAAATGATTGTTGAAAACAGCATGTTTTATTCATAGTGCTGCATGTGTAGTGTATTTTAAAATATCTTTTTGAATATTCCTATAAAAAGACTAACACAGCACTTGAGCATTCTGCATATACCATCTCTTCGTTAAGAATTACAAACCAGATACCAAAGTCAGCAGAAAAAAGCAGAAACCCAGTTCTACACAGTGAACTTGCAATGGCTCTTCAGCTTTGCAAGCGTCGGAGGATCAAAGAGAGCTTCTCTTTTCCACATGTTTGTGGTTTGTTTTTAATAAGAGGTGCCAGTTTTAACAGGACACTTGGCAGTTCTTGCTGGTGTTACTGGAACAGGCACAGGATGGGGAGGGAGTTCTGGTATCACAGAATCACAGAATCACAGAATCGTAGGGGTTGGAAGGGACCTTGAGAGATCATTGGGTTCAACACCCCTGCCAAAGCAGCTGCCCAGCTCATATTGCACAGATAGGCATCCAGATGAGTCTTGAATATCTCCAGAGATGGAGACTCCACACCCCACTGGGTAGCCTGTCCCAGGGCTCCCTCACCCTCACTGTGTAAAAGTTATCCAAACGAACAGGTCAGAATAAAAGGGATGCTAAAAGTTTGAAGGTAACTATTATCACGTCAAATAATACCTACTTAGCACCCTGTTATAAAATCATATAATTAGGTTTTAAGCTAACTATAAATACCTATCTGTTTGCTAGTCAGTGTTTTTGTTTTGCAGCTGTAGCATTAGCATATGCATTTGTAACTGCTACCTAAGAGAATTCCTGGTGCCTGTTTCAGTTCTTTGTATGAAATTATTCTTGCATGGCATTTGTAATTGTTCCTGTCAGGAAAATGGAAACCTTGCACAGAGTCAGTAATGTGCCTTGGAGAGCATGTAACCTTGGAGATCTGCGTAATGTACCTTTGGATAATGGAAATTCTGTAGATAGCTCCTGAAATGCTACTTTCTTCTTCATGAAAGCTGAATTCTTTCCAGAGGTAATGTTTGCCCTTGGCAAAACAAATTTTGATACAATAATGTTTATAAACAGTGCAGGAAGAAAGAAATCCTTCACATCTGTCAAATGTCCCAGTATAAATCTTTCTGCTTTTCACACATACTGAAAAGGAGAAACCAACAAGAAACCTTTGAGTGATAAGTAGGTATGAAAATGAAACAAAATGTGATCTTTTATTGTTTATATTTGCATATGAAAATTGATTTCTTCTTCTGGAATTGCAGTTTCCCATCTCATTCTGCCCCTTTCAGATTGGTAATGAAACAAAATGCACTTTTCAAAACAAACTAAGGAAAGATTTCCCTTGTCAGGGTATTTTCAAAGGCTCTACCAATTTTAGCTCTTTTCATTAAGCTCAGAGAGCAGATTCTTTCATGCCTCTGATATCTTCATGGAAAAGTTATCATGAAGAATCAGTACAGAAACTAGGTCTGTTCTCTTACTGTTTGAAAACAGTAAGTTTTCAAAATTAAATAAATAAATGGAAATCTCGAGGCTGTATTTTCTAGATGAATGGCTTCAGCTTTGTGAATAAAAGATATAAGCTTTTAAATCATGGATGTGCCTTTTACCCAGAACTTTTCATATATCAGTCAGTGCATAGACAAATCACATAGTTCTAATCCTAAAAAACATCTTCTAGGGCCACTCTGGTTGCTAAGGTAGGCAGCCAGCTTAATAAAAGCCACCCTTCCCCTTCCCCTTCCCCTTCCCTTTCCCCTTCTCCTTCTCCTTCTCCTTCTCCTTCTCCTTCTCCTTCTCCTTCTCCTTCTCCTTCTCCTTCTCCTTCTCCTCCCCCTTTCCACTTCCCCTTCCTCTTTCTCTTCCCCTTCCTCTTCTCTTTCCCCTTCCTCTTCTCTTTCCCCTTCCTCTTCCTTTTCCTCTTCTCCTTCCCCTTCCCCTTCCTCTTCCCCTCCGCCTTTCTCCTTCCCCTTCCTTTTATCCTTCCCCTTCCCCTTCTCCTTTCCCTTCCCTTTCTCCTTCCCCTTCCCCTTCTCCATCCCCTTCCCCAAAGCCTTTACCGTACAAAGAAGTGCCTGGCACATTAATGTAAAACAGAATTAAAGGGAGTTAGGCTGTTGTGACACTAAACATTAAATTTCCCACCCTTGGAAATACCCCTTAAACATGTATTATTTGTTTTCATGCTTGACAGAGTGAAATACTGGCTAGAACTGGTAGTTCTAGGCTTTGCCAGAAGCTGCACCCCATGACAAGCTGCATTCTTAAATTTCACAGCAGGGCTGTCCTTTGGCAGCATTCCCTTCCTCAACTTGGAGAGGTTTTGCCTCAGCAGCACCAGCGCCACGATGTGAAGTCACATTAAAATGTGTATTTGCTTCACATGTGTATAATCTTACATCTATTTCAAACAGCAAGGCTTTTACTAGACAAATTCTCTTTAAAGTCGCTGTAACTATCAACATGTGAGTGAGAGTTATACTTATAATAAAGATTTTTTTATGAAACTTTTAAAAATCCTAGTGAATATTTAATACATCTCCATGAGTACCACAAGCCTAATGGCTTTCTTGACCCTAAAATATGGTTTTCTTGACCCTAAAATAATTTATTAATAAATAGGGTCAAAGAAAAACATTCAATGCAGTTGTTATTAAAACATTTTATCAGAATGCATTTTATACCAAAGTTTACAAAACCAGAAAAGAACAGTATTTTTAAGGAAATGTAGGAATGTTAGTTTCTGCTCACATACTCTCATATTCTTTTCAAGATTCCTCTAAGTCTCAAAGTGAATTATCTCAAAAACACAAGTATGATATCCCTTTAGGCTAAAGAGATCAGTTAAGATAAAAACAAACATGAGGTATATTTACCCTGTTAGTATCAGACCAGTTACTATAATGTAACTATTTCTTCTTTTCCTTGTGTGTGATTTGTCTCCACGGGAAGAAATGACAAGATATCAAAAAGTGGGGAAACGACAAAGTTTCTTCTCACTGAAATTTTTGTTTGAGTGGTCTGACTAATGCCAGTGAGAATACATGTCTCTGTTCTCAAGCTCTTTACGGAAAGAAAGTGGAATAACTCACACTGGCTTCAGTGGTTCTGTTCCAGGATTATGTGCCTTCGTGAGTCTTTCTTCCTTTCAGGATGCCTGCTCAGGGCATATCTGTGCTAACAAAGGCTCCAGGCATCGCTTTCTGCAGAACGGATTTTGAAGCTGAGGAAATACATCCATCGGAACCCTGAAGAAACGAAATTTCATTTAGCCAAGGTCTGCTCCAAAACCCCCTGAAATCAGTAGGAACTCTTCAATTTGATTCTGCAAACCATGGAGCGACACAAAAAGGTTTCAGTCAATGGCAGCCTAGACTGCAAAACAGCATTTCTCAAAAGTAATTGTGCTGTGACTTACCTGACACTTGCCTGAGCACAATGGGTTTGGGGTTTTTTGGTTGGGGTATTTTTTGTATAAAAAAAAAAGCACCTCTTTCAAGAATTGTTCACAAATAGATAAATGGCAAGGAATATGGCAGAATTTTGACAATGTAATGTCTTAGTGCAAGCAGCATTCAAACTAAGCAAGCTACTTATTATCATGTCATCTTAAAAAAAAAGAAACAGACAGTGAAATTAGAGAGTGACGTTAAAGATGAGGAAACAACCAGGAAAGCACAGCGCGAGGAAACAGATTAGGTCACGTCATAGTCTTTGTGTACCCAGGGAGTTAAAAGCATTTTCATAAATAAAGAACAAATAATATAGCGGAATCTGACATGCACTCCTAGTGGAATGATCTAAATTAATTTTGTTACTGATCCCTTGATGATATTAAGCTTTTCCTCACCACCCTTGCAACAGGTTTGACTGCACGTTTCTGGTTTGAAAGGGAATTTTCAAGTCAGGAGTAATTTAGTTTTTGGAGGGGAGGTGAGGCGGTGGTTTACAGAACAGAGCTGAAGCATGTTTAGCAACTGAATTTGACTTTTCAGATATTATAAATTAACAGCTTGTTTACTCAGCAGTCATTTACTGGGTGAGTTCCAAAAGTAGCAAAAATGGACCTTTGTAATATTTTTTCTTAAACGTGTTTAATTAAGAAAATAGCAGATGTTTAGAACTGCAGTTGCCATGAACCCAAAGCTACTTGCATCGGCTAAAACCATTCAAGCCACTTTCAGTAAATACTTCATCAATCATAAAAACTCTGTGGTCAAGTGAATTTTGTTGGCTGCATGAATTTCTCTCGTGCTATCTTGTTGGTTTTTCAAATGGATCCAATTACTATGGTTATTTTTTGCTGGTTCTCTAACCAGTATTTTTCAAGCAGCCTCTACAGTGAATGTTTAGTTGTGTGAGTAGTTTCCCGCTTATGCCCTAAATCCCTGTATATGAAATACCTGGGTTAAATGAGTTCCTAATAGGCACTTGAATAATTGCTTTTAATTTCCAGAAGAATAAATATTTGGAAATAGACTGTGTTATGTTAGCTGGTAACCCTTGGCAACCGTGTACTGCAAATGTATCTGACTGAAGTGGATGATCCCCGAAAGCTTGTAGGTTATCAGTGGTGCGGATGGGAATAAAAAGATGACAGATACAGAAATGGAAGCTAAATTTGAGCTGTACTACATCATCCACTCATGCAAAATTTGCCTGGTCTTTCCAGGGGAACCACAAAACCTTCTCAGAAACCTCATGAACCTCTTCCAGGCTGTAAGGTACTGGAAATATGCCTTAACAATCGCCAACAGAACCGTACCGCCCTTTTTCCTCTCACCTAACCAAACCTCATTCCTACCACATCACATCATCACCACGGGTCGGGCTTAAAGTGGCTTGTGCCAAGGACCTAATGACTATTCAACGAGACACCCAAAAGATATCAGGAGAGACATCAGGAGCCATTCACACATCCACCCTGAATAATTCCCACAAGCCAGGTGGGAATAGACTGTGCTATGCCAAGGACGACTACAAAAAGGGAGCATTCCGCCATGGAAAAAACAAGGAACCAAGCAACCAAAATCAGGGAAGCAACAGAGAACGAACACGTTGAGAGACAAACGAGGGATCGTTCTCCCCCCGCATCGGACTCAGAGACACTGAGGATACCCTGCCATCGGACGGAACGCCGTAGCCCCGTAGTGGTAGATATGGCAACCTCCCTCTCGTCTCCCTCTCTTATCTCTCTCTCTCTTTTTTCCCCCTTTTCTCTCTCTTCCCCCCTCCCCCTGCATGTTTGTTGTGGGCCAAATAAAGTAACTTTACCCTTGGCTCCGTTTCAAGCCTTAATTCTGTTCCCAAGAATCGCGAAGACCTGATCCCGATAAAGCCCCTGATAACGGGACATCACTCGGGGGTTAAGTCCAGCCGCCCCCAGCCACCCAGAGCCAGCTGAGGTTCGGCTGGAACGCAAGGGGGTTTAACCTCTGCCAAACTAACTCTTGTCCAGGTTGTGGAGCGTAACACAGGCTTAGGCCAATAGATTGTAAATATGTTAAATACGAGATGATGGGTATCAAAGCTGGGCTGCATTCAGATAATTCTGAAGGACCTTTAGAAAGGTGTCAGAGTAAGTGAATGTGGGTGTTTTGGTTTGCTAACAGTCTGAAATCTGTTCTTGTTTGCAAGCCTGTGCGAATCTGTCTCTGAAGTGCACGGCATTGTTCAGCATTTTGGGATTCTGCTGAAGGAAGGCAAGTACAAGCACAATTTTAAGCCCAAAGAGCTTAATTCACAACAGGCCCTTAAAAATATGCCACAGCATTCAATGCCAGTCAGGTGGAGGCAGCTCAGGTGCTAAAACACCTGCTGCCATCTCCAGCCATTCAACCATCAAAGATTCTTTTTAGCAGAGTTTGAGAAACAGGGCTTAGATGCTTATTCTCCACTTCTTTAAAAGACACAGAAATGAAGCCCAACCAAAAAACTTTCGGGTTCGTGTCCAACATCCTCTGACTTCTAGATTCAGGTGATAAACTCACACCTACCCTTTAAAGTCTGAGCTTTTCTCATGCAGGTGTCATACACTTTTGAACAAATAATGCTTCTGGAAGTCATGCAGAGGAGAGAATGCTTTTGAAGGCTAGATATTTCTCAGTGGTCAGAATAAAAACATGTAGTAATACTTTGAGGTGGCACACAATAAGTTTTTACTTGTATTTTAGGTCAAGTTCTGAAACTATTGTATTTTGGAATTGCTCTACTTTACTCAGAGGAACCCTATCAACTGATACTAACTGCATTAAGGAGCAACTATATTACAGCATGTGTGACTATGCAAGGAATACACTTGATTGCTTTTTCCTCACCTGAAAGTGTCTTCTCAGTGCTTACTAAAATTTACCTACTGCATTTCCTACCCTTTTTTTTTTTTTGGGGGGGGGGGGGGGGGAATGCCTCAAACGTGACAATAGGGCATTCATTCTATTATTCATCTTTACAGCATATAAATAATATTGCTTATAACATATAAGAATATTGCTTAAAATAGGTGCTGATCAGGTACTTCACAAAAGTATGGTAGATACCATGCTGAAGCTCAATTAGGAACCAGAAGAGAATCTGAAGTTTTACAAGCACTTAGTGCAGAGTGGGAGCTAAAATGGTCTAGCAAACTACCTGTCACTTGAAGTTGAACTCATGTAGAACATCTCCAATCCTGTTCAAAGGTGTTGTGGTCTAGCTGTTCACTCCTTAATGCAAAGGAAGCAGCTGCATTCTGTGTATTGATTCAGAATGGACTTTACACACTCCAAGCACTCATTGCCAGATAATGAACGCACAAGAGTGAGCAGTAAACTCAATTTATAAAACAGGATCTGAATATAGAGGGGATGAATGCAAGATTAGCATAAGCACCGTTTCTAACCATCTGTCTTAAATAGATTTCTCCTTAGGTGCTGAGTGTCCTACAGCTGCTGTAGAGGCAGGTACCTACCTATACTACCCGCGGGTCCTGACAGTCTCTCTCTGTTCACAATGGTGGGGTGTCTTCTGAGCCACAGTAGTTTTGTGAGTGCTTGAAACAGATCAGGCGATGAGTTCTGTTTGGTACTTTAGATATACAATGCTAACTGTGGTCCTCTGCAATGTGACTTCTGCAAAAGAAGCGCTCCCCTCGCCAAGCTGCTTGTCATGCTACGAAGATAGAGCAGGTTCTGAAAATTACGTGCGGTGAGGCCCAAATGTCCTCCTTTCTCCATGTTACCAAGCTTTAATGAATTTCATTATTCTTTTTTAATTTACATGCTCTTGCAGAATAAAGGTCCCCAAATCATTAACTAATTTGATATGTCTGAAGTACCAATTCAATTCTCCGGTCCCTTGAGAATCTTAGCCATCTTGTTCAAACACCTCTTAACTTAGTTTCATAATTAGATACACCTTGATTGATGGTTTTTTGTATAGCACTTGCAGAGGGAAGGAAATCAACCTAATTGTTATCACAATTTAGCAGGTTTAAGATTAAAAGTCTTAACCAAATTACTGATTTCCAAGAGGAAACAAAGCCCTGCTCTGATGTAGGGCAATGTAAGGAGGGTCTTTCAGGTAATGACTCCAATAATGAATTAGTATGGGAGGAAGCAATTGATATGGCAATTACTAAGAAAGATATTTCCACGCTACCTGCACTTTGGATATATATTTATATGAAGAGAGAGACATCTAGTTTTTCTTGGTTTTAATAGCTAAATCATTACAAACAGAAAGTTGAAGGTGTAATAAATGTTGGAAATAGATTATTGGATAGAGTTGAAATGAAAGGAGAAAGTACTTTTTTTTTTCCTGAAGGAAACCCTTTCCTTGTAGAAGAATTTTGAGCAGAAAGAAATTAATTTTGAAATCCACCTTGAATCCCAGCCTATTATGCCAGCTTGCATGACTGAGCAGTCCTTAGTCAGCCTTTGTGGTAGGAATAAGCTCAGGGTCAAGCACCAAGTCAACATGACCACAACTGGCTTGCTATTTTGTCAGAGCTGAGCTGTGAGTTAAAATGTGCTGTTACAACGGCCCAAAGTCTTGCTATGAAAAGAAATAAGAAATAATTCACACCTGAGACATAACACAGACGGGACCGTGTTTCATTCATCAGTATAAGCAAGTGTATGGCAAGATCTCCATTTTTAGCAAAGAAACTTGTCTGAAGAGGTAGAAATGAGAAATTGCTACGTCACTCTAGAACATGAATTACTTTAGGACTGAAATACTGACATGAGAACCATGTTCTAGGGACAGAATCAGTGCTACACAGTGCATAAAGTTAAAGTAATTACTTTCTTGTTTATGAGCTGACTAAGAGCTTCAGGGTTAGACCTTGGATTGTGATACATTTAAAGAAAACTTGAGCAGATCTTCTGTTTCTGATACTATTTGTCTATGTGTCATGAACTCAGTGTGCAGCAGTGAGTCATAGCATATAGAGCAAACAGCTGTGATTATGGATATGGATGGGCAGAGGGATTGGAATTTACAAGTATTTGAAATGAGTATGAGCAAATCAGAATTTTCTCAAAGTTTTGAGTGGTTTGGGAGTAAATCTTGTGTTGTGGTGTTAAATCAGCTGGAAAAATCGTAAGCCATATATTTCTTTATATTGTCATCTGTGTGAGAGCCTTAATGTTTGGGAATTATTCAGGGTATTAAAAATGTCAATGGTTACAGATTTACGGTTTGTGGGTACTAGTGAAGAAATTTAATTACAGGTCCTGTGGAATAATGAAAAGATGAACTTATTTCCAGCATCCACTTTCTCTTCTGTCGCTTTGGAAAATTTTGGATACCTAACTTTGTGATCAGTAATGACTAGTTGTGGTTAACTGTACCCTACATATTTTATTTGAGCTGTGGTTATGATAGAGATCACATCATCAGAGTAGGAAACTCTTTAGAAATGCAAGCTTTCATCTAAAGGTTGTAGAGTAGTAATCTTGGAAGAATCTGATTTTAATTAATTTTGGGTAATTTTGGTAGCCCTGTTACTTTAGTGATGTGCAGTTGACCCTTTTGGTTTTACTTGGTTTAGATTTTGGGGTGTTCTATGCTGACTTTCTCAAATATATTTTTTTCCCTTTAATAAATCACAGTTTGGCTTTGCAGGAAGTTTAGAACAAAATTCTTTGTGCAGCATTTATAGACACATTGTGCCAGTTACAGACACGCATCAGGCAAAATCTATGGCCAGCAACTTATCAGCTCATTCTGGGAATTTGCATAAATAGTGGGGAAAAGGATAGGAAATGCATACCATTATGACATTTTGGACAAAACCCCAGGCTTCAGTTCTGGAATCTCAGGTTCAAGGAATATTAGGGGGAAATTCTTTACAGGGGGAGTGGTAAGGTGCTGGAACGGGCTGCCCAGAGAGGGGGTGGATGCCCCATCCCTGGGGGTGTTCAAGGCCAGGTTGGCTGGGTCCCTGGGCAACCTTGTGTAGCTCCAGGCCTGGAGGTTGGTGTCCCTGCCTGTGGCAGGGGGTTGGAACTCTGTGATCCTTGGGGTCCCTTCCAACTCATACCATTCTACGATTCTATGATTCTATGAATCAACATTTCCATCCAGTCTCTACCAGTAGAAATTAATCAAGTTGTTTGCATGCAAATTCATGTTCACTTTGGTGAACTCAAATGAATGATCATCATATACTGATTGACAAAAGTAATAACTCTGACAAGGGCTGTCACCAGCTAATACAGTCAGGTAAAGGAAATCCATAAGGGAAATCAAGGTGCTCTAAACTATAGCTGACCAACCTTTATTACTGTATTAATTTGCTTATGAATTGGCAAAGAATGGATAGTCACTGAGTAGAGGATTCATTGGCTGACAGAAAAAGGAGCATAGACACTGAAGAGTGAACAGACAATACCTCACCTTAGCTGATGGTTTGAAAAAGTGCACTTTGTAGACTACTGTCAGCACAGAGCTGAGGTGGGGAAGTCCTGTCAAGCAAGGTGCTAAAACCAACGGGACTGGCTCATTAAAAAGAAAACTGTCAGTATGTGGAAGACTCAAGCAAAAGACAACATCTGACACTCATGAGCTGAGCATGAGTATGTTGATTACAGCTCTCCAGTGTTATCTGGTAACATTGAAAGCTACTGCTTTAACATTTCTCAAGCAGCAACCATTGAAACAGGGTGAATGTTCAATAGTGCAAAATCTTCATTGCCACCACCTGATTCTCTTATTTTAAAAATATTTTCCCATTGTCTCTTGTATAAAAAAAACCTCTGTGGAAAAGATACCAGGACAGAATCTGCGTGCCAAAACCCACGTGTACTAAGTAATTTAAAATAAGAGTTTCAAGCCATGTAAAAGGATGCTAAGTGATTTCCATCTGTGATACCATGCAATGACAACATAAACTCAGTAATTATTAGACATGAGAGAGCTTGTATAAATGCCCCTGTCATGGTGAAGCAAATAAACCAATACTAGGACTTCTATTGCATGATCCAAATACACAGATTTGTATTTGAGTGCCTATTAACCTACATATTTCATTTTTCTCTTATAATGATGCTCATGTGAGACCTTTCACTTGTCACAGTGTCACAGACTTACGCATATATATTATAGTTAAGCATTAGAAATGCCATAGAGAACCATCTGTAACAGTTGTATTATATTCCTATCATACTCAACTCCAGCCTGGACAAAATTAATTTCTATTAATATAATTCAGCCAGTTTTTATTAATGAGGTCTATTGAGGGAGGATGTCTAAGCCATTGGACTGTGACTCAGATAATTTCCTAGATTCTTCTGTGACCTTGGGCACGTTGCTCAATTTCTCTGGCTGGCATTTTTTGAGACTCCAAAGATTTTAGAAGGACATTAAAGCTGATTGATTGTTTTGGTTCATTGGCTAAAAATGAAAAATGATGCAATAGTGAGGTGAGGTTTAACCAAAAACAAATGGTTGGGGAAATAGGGAAAAAACCAAAAACAGGGAAGAAAAACAACCCACAACCCAGAGAAAAAATAGGTTCATCTCAGCAATTAAATGTTGCTCCTACTGTTCCTTTCTGGATGTCTCCTTTTTTATTACATCTGGGAAATTTTCTGAAACAAATATTTGACTTGTATAAGAAGTAAAATATAATGAGTGTTGTCATTACTCATGTTTTCTAGAATGAGCAATTTGACTTGAACACTCTAATTAGCTTTAACTTCAAATTTGACTGCTTCCTGAAGTACTATTTAAGAAAAAAAATAAAAATCAGTTTGAATGAGTTACTCCTATATAAAAATATTTTATTACACTTTTCATCCTGTTGAGTTTGTACATTTTTAGAGACAGTGACTGTGATAGTATGCATACCTACAGCATTTACACACAAGTGCTGTATTTTGGGAGCCTTCAAGGCATTTTCTGTAACAAAAATAAATGTATAAAGTCTTTTTGTCTTTTGCTCATGCTGAACTTGCGTCTTAGGTGACAGTGTAAGAAGGTGAAAGGGGAACAATTGACTGTTGGATAAGCTTGTAAACAGAAAATGAAAAATGCTGAAAGAAAAAATGACTGTGAGTAGACTAAGTTATCAGAAAACTTGGTTTCTTACTGTTGACCTAAGTAGGAACAGCAGGACCAAGCAAGATATATCCTGAAGTTCAAAGCTCCCCAGTTGCACTGCATCAGGCTTGTGGCTCCCGAATTAAGGGCAGTAGATACATCCAGCTACAAGAATTCGGTGTACATTCAGGGTAAGGGCTTCACACTGCACATGCCATCTAAATGCCAGGCTTATTTCTCTTCATAAGAACAGGCAAAAATCAACTTCTTCACTTTAAGGGTCATGGACATGGGTGAACAACAAGGCTGATTCCCTGTTACATTGCCAGTGGTACTGAATGCCTCATGCTTGAGTCCTTCCACAACTACTGCCTGGCAGTGGGGGTGGTAGTAAAGTGCCACCTAAAGCCACTGTACTCCATACCACATCCATATGTGACTGCAAATTGTGATGTGCAGCAGACACTGATACATTTGCTTTTCCCAGACAGTTTTATGCTGCACAGAGAGTTTAGTGCAGCAGACAGGCAAAATCTCACCTGGCATAAAATTTTCTCTACTGGTTCATACTGCTCAAGAAATATTACAAGTGAGTAAATAGATTTTTTTTATCATGTGACCACAGTATTTTCAATCCTTCCTTGGAATCCAGAGTCAGATTTAGAGTCTTGTCAAAGCCCTGCCTAAGGTTGAGGAAACACACTTTTGCTTAGTTACAGACACACGTGGGTGTTGGCTAGGTTGGAAAATCTATCAAAGTGCTTTTTTGCTAGTGGCTCTTCTCTATACAAGAAGATCGTTATTTTGAGTCAGTAGTGACATGGAACAGAGGTAAGTGGAAACTGACAGTCAGTGAAAAACATATTTAAAATAGACAAGCACTTGCTGAACTATAAATCAATAATAACAATAAAGAAAAACAACAAAAATAATATCTGTTTGTGTATCTTTATCAGTGATGTGGATGCATAAGTTGAAAGACCATTAGTGTGGTTGCTGATGATACTAAACTGGGGGGTGCTGTTGATTCTCTTGAGGGACAGGAGGACTTGTAGAAGGATCTGAGTGATCTAGATAGACTGGGTGATTAATGGCATGAAATTTAACAACTCCAGATGCCAGATTCTGCATTGGCAGAGGTGCAGAGAGAAGACTGGGAGAGGAGCAGCTGGAGAGCAGCTGTGGAGAAAGGGATCTGGGGGTGCTGGTTGGCAGCTGGCTCAGTGTGAGCCTGCAGTGTGCCCTGGCTGCACAGATGCAAACTGCATCCTGGGGACATCAAACACAGCAGGACCAGCCAGCTGAGAGAGGGACTGTCCCGCTTTACCCAGCCTTGGAGTGGCCAAGCCAGCAGTGTTGAGGGACTTCTGGGACCCCAGTGTAAGAAGGATGTGGAGGCCCTTGAATGCCTCCAGAGAAGGGCAACCCAGCTGGGGAAGGGCCGAAGGCTTGTCTTGTGAGGAGTGGCTGAGGGGCATGGGCTGGGCAGTTTGGGGAAGAGGGGTCTGAGGGGTGACCTCCTGGCTCCCTGCAGCTTCCTGAGGTGGACTCATGGAGAGTGAGGTGATAAGATCTTCTCCCTGCTACCAAGAGACATGGGAATGGTTCAAAGCTGAGCCAGGGGGAGGTTTAGGCTGGACATAAGAAAGCGTTTCTTTAGTAAGAGGGCAGTGAAACCCATGAATGACCTTCCTCAAGAGGTGGTTGATGCCCTAAACCTGTTGTTGTTTGAGGCATTTGGACAATGCCCTTAAATAACAGGCTTTAACTTTGGTTAGCCCTGAAGTGGTCAGGCAGTTGGACTAGACGATTGCTGTAGCTGCGACTGAAATTCTCCTCCCCATCTGCCTTGCCTTGCCTTACCTCTATAAATTTTATATAAATATATTTTTATTATTTGATGGGAAAAAAACCTAGAAATGCAGGAAAAGATGAGGGATTGTCTCCTGAGATGCAGTTGGAATGTCCTAAGCTTCCTGTCAGCTCATTTGGGTTGAAGATCTGTTCAAAGATCTCTTCAATGGCATGGTCAAGGTAGATTCTTTACAGAAAGGTGTGTAAGAAGATCTGTAAAAAGATAAGTTCACATCTGAAAAATCATTTTCTTGGCATACCACAGTTAACCTAATCCAGGTGCTCATTGTCTTACCTTCTCCTTTTTTTGTGTTAAAAGTCTGGAAAGAAACCTCTGAGGAACACAGAGCTGAAGAACACGCTATCTTTTTTTAGCATGCTCCCTGTTGGGAAAATTATTACATATTAGATCTTAATTTATTGAGACAAAGAGAAGCAACTTCAGACTTCTGTTTTTCAGCTTTTAACTGGTTCCTGGCACTGCTGATTAACATGAATTTTCACCACACTCTATGTTTAAGTCATGAATGACAAGTTTTCTCTTTGCAATCCATGGGATTTTTTATCTTTTTTTGTTTTGTTTTGTTTTACTTTCTTTCCTGATTGGCCAAATCTGAATAATTTGCTAGCACAGAGCTTGGTGAAAATCATTTTATTTCCCCAGCTTCTCTTGCTATGTCTGGAAATTGTTTTGCAGGGATGGATGGTACCTTTGCAGTGCCTTGCCTGGGTATGCTGACCAACATGTTGGACCTAACAGAGGGGGAAGTCTTGAATTTTCATGTTGGCCTGGTCATTTGCAAGTGCCTCCTCAGATGTGAAGGAAAGCATGGCAAGAACTCCCATTCTGGGGAGTTTCTGGGGCATGACAATGCATGAAAAGTATTCCAAGTGATGCAACTCCTAGGGCCACTGCTGCTCTCATCTGAACCTGAAGCTTCATTGCATGCTTCAGTAATAAATAGTAGTCAATGAGAAGCTGTTTTATTGGCATCTGAACCACAGTTGGATAAAAACCCAACTAATGCAAAGCAAAAACCAGAACAAGCCTTTCTATTATTGAATAATTTGCATAGATTTTTTTTTAATATTAAACACTTGTCTATCAATTGCCCTTATGGGAAATACTGAAGACTAATTCTCAGCATTCACCCTTCTAAAAGGTAAACAATTTTGCAGTTTAGAATGATTGATGCATTTAAAAGAAAACCAAAAGCAGCAGACAATGAAGATTGATGGACATATTAGACAGACGTAATGCCAATGTCTCTTGAGTTTTTTTTCCAAATACTTTTCAGTCATGAAAAAGTCATGATCAACGCATGATCAATGCTGAACTCGGAGTTCATAGGGAAGTAGTGCTTAACTTTTTAGATGTCCCCAAAATTCATCAGGAATTTTTATCTTGACCTAAAGTGTTTACTGTGAAGAGAAGATCACATTCTTGGCCTCATCTTCTATGGTTTGTCATCCTACCTCCAACAGTGGTTGGCACAGTGCAGGTCCTTCAATAAAGGCTGCTATTTCTCTGGAACACTGTAGCAAATACAACCCCTCACATTACAAAGGAATTGTTCTTTTTTGTCTTTTTTTTTTTCCTTTTATTTTTCTTTTTTAAAGAGCTCAGAATGGGGAGTATATGTGTGAACATAGATATGACTGCATATATCATCACAATTTTTGCAACCCCTATGAAATCTCTCACGCTCATTGGAGAGCTGCAATAGCGAATAACCACTTTCTGCAAAAGGCAAATGCATATCCTTGACCAAATTAAGTTGAAACTGAAACTGCACAGGGCTTGACATCCAGTGTGCAAGCAATAAGAAAAGGCTTTCTAACATGATTTTGTGGTGGTTTCCCATGGACAGCGACTAATGTTTTGCTAATGGAAAAAACAACATGCACTTTTGAAACAGCTGGAAAGAAATACTTAAAAGGCACATGCAGTTAATAAATCACTTGGTGTTTGCAGCAAGGGTGAAATATGGGAAAGGTCTGTGGTTTGGAAAGTAGCAGAAAAATCTCTAGGGAAAATGTAGATTGGACTTTGCTTTAACCTTTCCTCAAATACAAATACAGTTGTACATGATACGTCATGTCAAAGGTCTACTGTAACACCCCGACATGTCTAGCTGTTGTCAGAGAGACTATAAATTCGATTGTTCCAATTATCTAGTCTCCAGGAAGAATAATACCACAGTAAATAAAGCTCTCTGGAGGTTTGTGGTGGGCCTGTAATGGCTTAGTGAATGCCAGTGTCTGCACCAGACTTGACAATCTTAAAGTTCTTTTCCAGCCTAAACGATTGTATAATTCTATCATCTCTTACAGCTCTGGCTGGCTTGGAACATTTGAACCCTGATGCATTTAACTTCAGCTTTCTCCAGAGATGCTGCCAGTTCAGAACCTAGTCCTGCCAGGGTGTCCCAGGAATTTAGGGCAGCAGTGATGTGAATTTCTTGAGAATGCAGTTTTTGCATCTTCTTAGCATTGCATGTAAAATACAAGTCAGTACCTAGCCAGGTTAGCATGTGGTATTAAGACGTGTGTTATGGAGAACATCTTCAGTAACTTAAAGCCTCTTGGGAATACAACCGTGGCCATTCAAAGAGAGACCTGAGTTCTAGTGACAGTCACCATGCTCAGTTTGCATGCCATTTGGGTAGCTAAGCCATCTCTTTCCTGTGTGCAGAAAGATGCTGCGTGCTGGCAGCTCAAAATGGAAAATCGGTGAGGAGGTGGGATCTATTTATCTGCACCTGCTGATAAAACATTTAACAGGTAGCAATTAAAAGACATAAATAATCAAAATCTGACTAAAACCTGCAGGCAGAGGGGGAACATCTCCAGATTTCTATCCTTCATAGATTTGGCCAAAAATGCCCTAGAATGCAATTGTTCATTGAAACTTTTCCAAGGATAATTTCCTAACTTGGAACTTTCAGCTTGCTTCTTGGATTATGTTACCCGCCAAGTGCCAGGATTTGTTTAGAGTTTGCAGTTGGTGGGTGCAAACATCTCATCTTCAGGTAGTCATAAACAAAGAGACTTGTTCCTTACTGAAACCAAGAGGTGTGTGGAAGCTCTTTGGGATGCTCAGTTGTTTAGCAGGGTAAGAGCTGTACCTTCTGTATCTGCTTCTGTACATCCTCCATTGTCTCCTGCAAAATTTGCTTATGGGTGCATAAATATTTAGAAAGTTGTCATTTAATAACTACAGTAAAACCTGTAGTTGTGTAGCAATTACAACACTGGAAAAATACTGCCCAGAGCTGATTTGTGTATTCTGCCATCACCAAAACCAGGCCAAACCTGTGAACACACTAAGTCAACAACTTGTGCTGTGTTCCCTCCTAACCACCGTTATGTTATCTAGAGGAAGCTGAAGTTTTAAATAGATCCTTGGACGCTAATTACAGGGACTACAGTAGAACTTTTGCCTTGATAATGTTCTTGGTAATTATCCTTTATGACATTATAAATCTGATTAGGTTTTTTTGACTTTTATATCTGTGCATGTGAAACTCTAGAGGGTTCGTTTCTTTTTTTTAAATTAGCAGCAGTTTTATTAACAACACATTATACACATTACTGAAAATATTAACAATATTTTCAGTAATAAGTGTATAATGTAAATCCTTTAAAGTGCTTAATATGACACAACTTCTTGTTTAGATGTGTCTGGTGATAAATTAGGAAAAAAAATGTAATAATAAAGCAGAAGGAAAAATGCTGTGAAAATTTCAGGGTAGTGAACAGAGAGTCCTGGCCAATGGAAATATGTGTTACAAGTTACAATGGGACAATGAATAACCTTTGTGTCTTTGCAGAGTTTTTCTCAAACCCTCATAATTTTGTTAATTGACCTCATAATTTTGTTAACTGTGGTTTCCACCAACAGTTATTGGGTCAGTGTTTGAACACAGAAGGTAGAAGAGTACCTGTAGGCTATGTTACACTGGGCCATTGACTCAATGTCATTTGAAAACAACAACCCCACCCACCCACCCCATTATCACTTGCCACAGTGGCAAGAGGAGATGCTTATTTGGGGATGGAAGTTAAACATAGAAATAAGTATATGTTCTGGACAATGGATTTGCAGTTAATGTTTCAACTCACTTTATCTGATGGGATTATATGGTGGCTTGTTTGTACAGCCCTTGAGCATCTATGCTATGGAATAATTGAAAACACTAATTTCCTTCAGTCGGTTCTGTTGCAAGCAGGGGGCATCTGGGGCAGGATCCCTGTTGTGTAGCCGTTAGTGGGGTCTTCAGCAGTACCCCACTGCTGCCTGTGGGATGGAGACTTGCTAGCACTTGCCAAGCAAGACAGCCAGTGCTTCCAGGGACTGTTAGGCCAATGGCACCCTTTCATTTCCCACACAGCCTGGTTGTGCAGACAGGTGCAAATGATGCAGTCAGCATCCGATTGTGTAATAAATGTGCAGTGAGCTCCCACCAGAAACAGAGCTTTCTTCAATGGGGCATGAGAACTGGTTGTGCTGTGGGCATATCCAGGATTTTGGGACGTGCTGGGGCTGCTCTGCTGACTTGTCCTTTTTGGTCATAGAAGAATAACAGACTCTTTGAAGGAAATACTGAAGTTCTCCCCAAATTTTTCTGCTGCACCTAAGTGACTGTAGCTGTTTGTCTTGTTCTAGGACAGAATGGTCTAAAGAGGAATAAACAGCAATTTCAATGATGGTGCATTGTCACAATTGTGATGCAGCAGAATGATTTCTGCAAGGACAGAATTCCTGCCTCTGTGGCAGGAGTTCATCCTATCCTGCTAGCATTGGTAACTAGCATTTGTTCTGGTGTACTCCTTCAGCCTAAAATTCCATAAAATCCTGGACTGTGAGAAATGAAAGTGTGCTCAAAACAGCCTATTTAAACTTACTTTTGTAAAGTGTTAGCACAAAAATACAGACAGTCCTGTACATAGGGTGTAATCTAAAAGCCTTTTTAATAGCAGGGGGTGATTTCCATTTCTGTACTTACACAAAAATCTTCATTCTCGGGCATCCTATGTAAATGAAAATGCTTATAAAATTTATTAAGAGAACTTTCAATGTCAAGACATTAGCTATATATTGCTTAGTGCAACTACTATATATATTTACTTCAATACTAAGCAGTTTAGACAAGTTATTTTATAGAAAGTTCTGTTCTTTAATAAAATGGTGCGTGCTGGTTTCATGTTTGCCATACCTTCATCTCACAAGGGAACTCTGTTTGTCAGTGAAATATGATGTCTTTGCTTTTACAAGAAGTGAATTTGTTCTTATAGTTGGCTGACTGTGGTAGCGAGGTCCCTGAATATACAGAAGTTCTTCACTACAGGAATAAAACGAAAGTGCTGTAGTTAGAACCTCAGTTGAAGGTCTTTTAGTGAATGGAAGGTCACTTTAAAAGCTGCAAAACAAGGTTAATACAAATCAATTAGATTTCCACAGATACACTGTTGTTTCTATTGCTGTGTGATTGCAGTTGTCAGCAAAAAGTAGAAATGCTTTTGGGAGACCCAAATTCTACTCCCAGTGTTAATATAAATCCATGATTTGTATTACTAGCCATCTTCTTGCTGGCCTATAAACTTTATGGACTGTTTTTTATGGTAGGAGACCTATGCAGGGTATGTGGGGGAAATTTGTAGCTTTAAATATATTAAATGGAAGTGATCAATATATTCTAGAAATATAAAATAATAATGCTTGACGTGACAGTTAGTGAAATCTGTGGGAAGTTCTGAATAATAGTATACACTAATATTTAAATATATTATGACAATCCCTCTTTAAAAATCAAACTGCAGCTCTAAATCATATTCTGATAGCTCTTATTATCTGGAATTAAGCTGAATTATGAACAGCCATTGCCTAGGATGTGGATATAGATATATAGGGTTTTTTAATGCTATAATTTTTTAGCATTGGTCAGTGGTTGGAGAAATTTCAGTCATATATTGACAGAACTCATCTCTAACTGTTTCCACAGATCTGGCAGAAATACCTTCTCCTATTTCCTGTAGGTCAATGCATATCCACAACATATATTTATGCCTAGACATTGTCCTAAAGCTCACTGGCTGAAATTTCAAAACTTGCCTTAAGGATATGGATGCCCAGTTCTCATTAATTTTAATTCAATTAATTAATTTGGTTACTCATTTCCCATTAATTTACATTAATTTTAATGGGAATTGGGCATCCAAATCCCATAGGCAGGTTTAAAAATATCAACCAGAATATAATGAATATCCAAGGGAAGGGAATTCCAGAGCAAGTTGGAACTTCTCATCTGTAAAAGTTCTGTTAAAGAGCTGCTCCATTGCTTTGTGTTGTCGGGAGTCACAAGCCATCACAATTTCTCAGAAAAAAACCCAGTCTCTGACAGGTCTTCAGAAGTCAATCAACAACCTGACTTATGCCTTAAGCAGACTAGAAAGCAGCATAAGCCTAATTGTGACTGCTCGGTGCTACAGTACAGAAACTTGTTGCATCTGAAGGTCAAATAGCTGTCCTCAAGTGGGAGCGCTGAGACACAGATTTCACTGCACTGGAATGTTATGCAAGTGTTGTAGGAAGATCCCATGGGCCTATGATGTTGTTGCAGCATCCACATCAGATGGCAATAACTGAATATTTTAGATCACACTTGGTAATCTCAAGGTAAGCCTGGCAATACCGTGGGAACAGGGGTACTCATGCCTTCTACTGGTGGTGCAAGACTGCCAGAATGATGGGCACCATGGACCAAAGAAGAACAGATGCTCCACCCAACAGTGCAACATACCCCTTTCAAGCATTTGGTCAATGTCTTCTGCCAGTAGTCAACCTCATCATCTGGGTTTTTTACGTTCCTTTGGTTTGGGATTTTTTCTCTCAAAACTTATTCATGAGAGTGGTGAGGCCCTGGCACAGGGTGCCCAGGGAAGTGATGGACACCTCCTCCCTGGAGATGATCGGTGCTGGGTTGGATGGGGCCTTGAGCAGCCTGGTCTACTGAGAGGTGTCCCTGCCCATGGCAGGGGATTGGAACTACATGATCTTTGAGGTCCCTTCCAGCCCAAAGCATTCTATGGTTCTGTGATTCTATGATTCTCTATAGCTGTTATTCCCAATAAGTGTATTGTTTACATTTTAATTCATTTTCCTTCCTAGTTGTACACTTTATTATCCTTCTCCACATCTCCTTTTTCCTTTAAAAGTTAGAGCTGAAGTCCCTTAATCTATTAACAACTTTACAACAATAGGAAGAAAATATGTTCTTTAGCACCTTTCATGTTCCTTTACTTTTATTTTACAGAAGTTTCTAATACCAGAATTGGAATCAGTCTGTTTCTGCTGTTGTATCTCATACCTTTCATAAAACAAGCACTGAGAAATCATTATCAAATATAATGTCAGTGACCAAGTCAACAGGAGGTTTTATTAGCCTTAATATAATGAACTCTTTTATTTTTTTTTTATGTTCATGGAAAGCATCATTCCTTTTTCTTTTTAATTATCAGATTGCAGACACTTTTGTTTACAATAGAGCTATACAGGAGAAATTAAATTTCTCAATTAGCAATTGAAAAAGAAGAGCAGTTTAAATTGCAAAATAAGCAAGTCAAAACTCCCTTAATTAATTTTATCGTTACTTCTTTTTTCTTTTTTTTTTTTTTTAAAAGCAGTTTAGCTGCACAGGGGAAAATGCCACTTAATCATGCTACATTTAATTGGAACAAATAATTATAGTGAAATATTAATCATTATGCACTGAAGCCCCATTTAAAATGTAATCAGTCTGAATTGAAGGCAGCCTGCTTCCTGCATTAATTTGGACTGTAACCTTACTAAGGTGTGTTTCCAACGAATGTACATGGAATACTTCTGTCTGTTCTAAAACTGCAGATGGCTGGAACATAAAATGTCATATAACTAAGCTACTGTGGGAACCTGTACAGATCCTGGAAGAGATATTAGGATGGAGTTTTCAAAGCCCTCTGTATGTACTGTCAGTGTCCATCGTCAAGTTTAGTCCCACAGTGGCTTTTGCCATTGACTTCAACGGCAAAGAAGAGTTTCTCACTTCTAAGAGCTTCTAAACAATCACTCTCAAGGACTGTGTAGAAAATAAAATATAAATAAATAGTAATCATGATTGCACTGATCAGTTTTGATCTAAATATCCTCTGTTTTTAAATTTAAATTTAAATGATGGATCTGTTGTTCTGGGTGGCTTAAACATCTATTAATTATACATGCACATAATATTTCATTATCTTGCTTAAGTATAGCAGCCTTCTTGAATTAGAGATGGAGTATTCCATTCAGATTCCAGAAACTAGAGTTTATGATGTTTGTCGGTTCACAATTAACTTTGAATTGCTAGCTATGGTAAGGGTATTAGAAAGTGCTTAGATGCTTGGAAATCCTACAGGTTTAGGAGCCTCTTGTGGGTGCAGATGTCACACTCCTGGATGCCCATGTGAAGGGCATCCAGATGCCCATCTGAGGCTATCAAGATCATTCATAATGCCTTCCAAGATCCTGACTGCCTCAGTCTCCAGCCTATCAGATGGATTCTGAAACATCCATTCTCTTGGCTCATATTTAATAAAATTAAAAACGTTCAGATGTAATAGGCCCAAAGCAAATGCATAGCTTGCAAATATGGGCTACAGATAGTAGTAGTGAATATAAGGAGGAACTTTTTCACTGTAAGGGTGATGGAGCACTGGCACAGACTGCCCAGAGAGGTTGTGGAGTCTCCTTCTCTGGAGACATTCAAAACCCACATGGATACATTTCTGTGTGATTTAGTCTGGGTGATCCTGCTCTGGCAGGGGGGTTGGACTAGATGATCTTTCGAGGTCCCTTCCAACTCCTAACATTCTCTGATCTGTGTTCTGTGATCTGTGACCTTCATCTGTGCATAACACCTATCTCCTTTTAATATGCAAGGAAATGCAAATGGCAATTGTCCATGTGTATAGACAGATGTACTAATGTAGGAGCTAAGTTTCTCAGCACTCTTAGACGGTTTAACACCTGTATGAGGTCAAATTCATAGGTGATAGTGGCATCTGTGCATCCACTGATAGCATCAAAACACTCTGAATCTGTCCTCAACCATGGACATAGTAAAATGCCTGTTGAAACCTGAGCCTAAACTGATGTAAACTGCTAACACTGGAACAATGAACAGCCTAATCAGCTTGTCCAGTTTGTCTCTGCATGGAAATAAAACCCACACTGTTCAGTTTGGTAGTGGTGTGCCCAGGAATAGGTGGTCCCAATTTGAAGGGGCATTTTTAAAGTGTTTACCTCTGTGTGATAGTGGGAGAGGGGGAAGTGAGAAGAGGGACAATGGGGGAGGCCTGCAGGAATTTGCTGCCACCCTATGTGTTGGGTCTGGCTGATTTCCCCCCAGCAGCACTCACAGAGCTGTGCTGCCTCATGGTACCTAGCAAGGTGTTGGTAATGGACCAGTGTCTAGGCTACCGCTGTCTGTTTCTCCAACTTCTCTCCCCCTCGTCAGTCGCTGGGGACAAGCATGATCTTGGGAGGGGACGCAGGCAGGACAGTTGGCCCAAAGTAACTGAAGGGATATTCCATACCAGATGGCATCTTCTCAGCCAGGAAAAGCTGAGAGAAAGGAAGTTGGGGGTTCTGTGTGTGTGTGTGGGGGGCATGTGCAGGCTTTGTTTCTGCTTTAATAAACTGTCTTTATCTTGACCCACAAGTTTCTTTCCATCTTATTCTGTCCCCTCCCAGTCCTGCTGAGGAGAGGAGTGATGGAGCAGCTCAGTGAGTACGTGGCATCCTGCTGAGGTCAATCCACCACAGCAAGATTCAGCTCTGCGCTTTTGGCAAGCAATCAAAGCTTGGATAATTTCCTCCCCTAAAATAGCACTGAGTACCTATACAAATTCAGTGCAATGTTTCCCTGTTAAGGAAAACACTTCAGCAACACTATTTTTTCCATGTGACTCAATATAAATGGTTAGCTGAGCATGCATTATCTCTGCAATGAGAGCAAAAGGGCTTTGCTCACTTTTCCTCTCCAGCTGCCTTGGTCCTTACTGCTCTAGACACCTGCCAGCATTTGCCTTTTCTATGAAGGGCTCTGGCTAAGTATTTCTGCATGGGAATTGGCAGTTTGCAGTCAAGGTGTGAACAGAAAAAATGTGTGTGTGTGTGTGTATGCGTGTGTGAGAGGGGGGTGGAAAGGGGGAGAGCACATAGAAGCTGATCTCCGAGAAGGCTTTGGAGTTCAGGCTTTTTGTCGGGTGCCTTTGACAGGAGTCAGGACTCACTGAATGGATGAAAGAGGAGAGAAGAAAAAAGCAAGACCGAGGCAATTTAAGATACTATCCAGTGTATCTTAGTGCTAGATATCATTCAAAGGACATGTTTAATTTAAGCAATGGCTCTATGGAGTGTGTTAACCTTTCTAGCCTCCCTACCCCCATGCTGAGCAGTAACTGTCTTGTCTTGTTTTTTAAAAATATCCTGCCAACTCTACTGCACCATTTTTATTCCTCTCTTTGAAAGGGATGTATCCCAGAAGCTATCTGATTGGAATCATGCTAATCCACCTCCTCTGTCCCCCAGTAAAGAAGGCAAATACAGATTGTAAATGGGGTTAGTGTAAAACAAAAAGCAGGGAGGTAGGATAATGGCAAAGCAGCAGCAGGTGTCAGCTTGGCTGGCAGTAGAATGGATGGAAATTATGTAGTTAGCAGGCCAAAATGAGTTTGAGGGAACCTGTGGGTATGTGGATCAAATATTCTGCCAGTGTAGATGTCACTGGTGTGCTGACTTCGGTAAATCTGTGCCCATTTATTTCAGCAGGAAAGTTAGCAAGGCTTTCCAGTACCAGTTAATTACAGCTGGTGCCTTCGGTTCCTGTCCATGCACAGGAATGACCCATGTTTCATATTCTCTTCTTTTCTTGCCTGGTCTCTGACCTGACGTTTGTAATGTCTCCTGAAATACCAGCTGGCTGTATCTAGTGAGTTTGGCATCTGTGACTTGGACATGACTAAAAAATAACCCCCTTGTTCAGTATTTGAGGAACTGAGATTTTGTTAGGATAAACTGTGCTTCAAAATTAATTTTACAATCCCCATGATATCGGTGGTGTGCTAATAGTATCAGAAGCTGATAGGTGTTTTTATCTATTTCACAAGCACTATGATCAGTGCAGCACATTCCAGGGTGTATTAACATATGGTAGAGTGAGGTAGTTAAAAAGAGTCATCCCAAACTCCTCCACCAGCTAACGTCCAGGCCATTGCTTAAGAACAGCACTATACACTTTCTTCAGTACCTTCAAAGCCAAGATACCTGAGGTCAGGAATGACTTATTTCATAGCATTAATATTATTTTATTCATTTCTATGAATCTGTCCAGTTGCTTATGAAATTGGGTATACTTTAAACTTCTACAACAGCCTATGTAAAGTATTTCTAATGACATTAATACCTACAGTGAGGTCTCTTCTGTGAAGTCTGACTGGATCAGATGTTTGAATTATAGAATAGGACTCAGATCTCTCAAGCTCCTTTGCCCTGGAGGTCTGAGAGTGACAGTCTATTACAACAGAGAGGGAATGACTTACAAGTCCAGCATTAAGTGCCCCTGTGTAATAACTGCAGCTGTTTTCAGTATCCTTTTCACTATTAAGAAGTGAAGAAGAAGCTGGAAAAATCAATATATCAATAACTGAATCATTACGTTTGAGACCAAAATACGAATATGGGTGGCAAGCTGAAATTAATTTGTCCAGATGGCATCAGAACTCACTGTCTGGAATAAATTATCTAAAGCATGTTGAGAACTAGTGTAACAGTTTCAAATAGGGATAACATTGGATCATTGGATAACAATGACTTGATCTATTTTGGAGCAGCCTCAGTTCCTTCCAACTTTGTATAATAGATAAGTTTGGACACTTCACTTCTGCAAATGTGGTCCATGGGAATTTTTAATGGGCTCCACCACAGAGTCCTTTCTATATGGCAAATAGCAAGACCTCAGATGGTTTACAGAAAAGCCACAGATCAAAAACACTGACAAGCACTACCCAAACAAGAACAAGTTGTACAATTTACCATGGGTCACCTATTTTGAATCTTGTAATGTTATATCTAAAGCTACCACCTTCATTGATTGAGTGACCTCTTGTGATGGTAAAGGTTATGAAAAAAAAAAAATCATACAATTTATTAATCTTTAGACCTGCTATTTGCAGGTACCAAAAAGTATGAGACAAAACACTTCTGTGAAAGTTTGTGGGGAAATAAATCAGCATTGTGGAAAAAAAAAAAAAAGACTGCATCTTCTTTCTGGGATAGAGTGACTTTGATCTTTAAATACTTACAAATGAATCCAAATAGAGTTTGGGGCTTTCTGAAGTTTGCAGAAGTGATTTGCATTTCAAAAGGCCCTGCAGTAAACACCAGTTAAGGTCCCAAAAGTCTTCTAAGAAGATGATTAAGTTGAGAAATCCTTTGTTAATAATTAGTGGGGCCGACTCCTGGGTGAAATTGTATATGGGGGGAAAAATTCATGTATCATCATGCACTAGATTCTGGACTTTGAAATCAGTTACTTTTTAAAATCACAATTAAATATGTGAAGGAGCATTTACATTCAGGTTCACAGGAATGGAAAGAAATTGCATACAGGATTTTTAAAATCATTACAAAACTATACTTTGCTTTTCTCTTGAGACACACAAATTGATGAACAATGAAGGGTTTTTTTATACCATGGACATACTATGGATTAAAGTTCTTAAACACTCAAACAAGACCCAAACCCGTGTTCCTGTCTGAGAGTACCATCTAAATGTAAGCAAAGGAACATCAAGGAGGTGGATATAGCTTGACTACATGAAACAACATTTCTATAGAAGAGAGTGGATATTTTAAAAATAAAAATAAAGGCAAAAAAGGTTAAGCACCATCCAGAATTACAAGACTCATTCTCCTATCCTTTGTGTCCAAAGCAGTATCAGTGCTTTCCACATGGCAAAAGCTTCCCTACCTTGAGTCACAAACTCATGTAGACAAGGTGAGACTGCTGAATGTTGCCTAGACCACTTCCCTCATACACAGCAGCTCCAGTTACAGAGGGTTGCTCAAGGCCCTTTCTGCTCAAGTTACAGATATCTGCAAGGATGGAGGATTCACAACCTCACTGAGCAACATGTCACACAGCAGGGAAAAAAAAATTCCAATCCTTATATCTGAGAAGTTTCTTGTGTTGCAACTTGTCTGTGTTGCCTCTGACCCTAGCACTGTGGGAATCTGAGGGGAGTCTGGCTCTGTCTTCTGTAATCTTTCCATTAGATGGTTGAAAACAGATCTGCTCCTGCAGCCTTCTCTGCAGGCTGAACTTACACTCTCAGCCTCTCCTCACGTGTGCTCCAGTCACCAAGGTGGCATTTCAGAGCCCTGAGTGCACCATGTCCTGCTGCTCCTTTCTTGAAGTCAGCAGGGACCTCCACATGCTGCTTGGGAGCTGTGTTCAAGCTCAGGCCCCCAACTTGCCTGGGTCATGCTGTGGGTGTGTTTCTTAACCAAGTGGATCAGGGCTGTGGCAAAGGCAAACTGGGTCTGGTGTCTCATTTCTTCCTCTATCAAACTGCCTGAGGCATCAACACAAGACATTAACCTCTTTAGTTGATGTGAATCATTATTACATCTCTAAAATCACTTTTATACTATTTATTGTTATTTCAGCTGAGGTTCTGATCCATCTTTCATTTCCCACTGGGGCAGACACAGCTCCAGGCCAAACTGTATCACATGTACATTACTGCCTGATGAAAATGGGGGAAAAAAAACCCCCTCCTTTTCTCATATTTCAGATTTCCTTGCATTCCATTAAACCACGCTTCTCATTACTGTGAAAGAGTATTGGAGAAAGAGATATCTTGTTCTTAGGCACCTAAAAATTAATCATTAAAATAATAAATAGTTATCACAAGTATTAACATATGCACCAAAGTTCTGTATGTTGTAGAGGGAAAAAGAAGGCTCCAGATGAGAAGTTGGACAGACCACTCAAGGGTTTTCCAGAGGTCATCAGTCTCTTTGCTAGATCAGGATCAACTCCTTCTAAAGTCTTCTGTCAGAAGGCTATGTTTCTAGAGTAGGCCTTCTTTTGCTGTTGAAGGGGGAAAAGAATAATAAAAAATACCAAGAGCTGATACTAGGGGATTTTTTTTCAAAGCAAATATCTTTAACAAAACATCCTAGAAAGATTGCTTTGGTGGCATTGGTGCTCATGGCAACCCTGTTGGAGATGGGTGCAAGAGCTATAGATGGTCTTGTTTTAACAGAAAATTGAAAAGGTGCCTCAGGGAACTGCTAACTTAACATCTTGGACATTTTTCCTAGAGATATTGGGTACCACTGAAATCTTTTGCTAGCAGTTATCCCTTCTCTCAGCCCACTAAAATGCAATACCAGCACTGCTTTTGTTTTCATCTTGTGTCTTCTGAAAAGTCCTGCTTTCTCATTGGTGATGGGACATAAATTACTGGATCTGCTATTTACCAAACCCCAGGATTCCTTGAAGATGTGTAAGTTGCAGCATCCTTTAGCCAGGCTGTCTTGCTGCTTTTCATGGTTGACTCTGTCACGTGAAGAAATAGCTTTGTGTGTGTGTAGCTTCCAACCCCAACCATTCCATGACTCTGTGACTCTTCTATCCATGCTAAATCAGACACCACTCCCTCCCTCTCCTTGCACTACTGCCCTTTTATTGCCTAAACTCTGGAATTGTTATGAATTTCTTGTTGAGAGTTGAGTGAGGAAGACTTGCTTGGCCTTCTATGGCCACTATGACTTTTGTACTATAAAAGTAAATTTATCTCCCAGCGCTGAAGATTTATCAGCAGGAGTGCTCCATCGAAGGAAACTACTGTCAGAGGTGCTGTCAGACTCCCAGGTGCTAATTTTCCCCCCTCTTAAACCTGACACAATCCCTGGTTTTGTGCTTATAGTAAAGGGGTTTTTCTGAAAAGGTTGAATATAATTTACATAGGGAAATTCTATCCCTGGGAAACCCTCCAGAAATCAAAGAACTCTTTTTTTGGGATATTAAAAAAAAAACCCAAACCAAAAAACAGACCAAAAAACCAACGACAACAAAAACACCTTAAGCTTTCAATTATATTTAAACAACATAGACTAAACTGGCTGTGCTCACTGTTCAGCCCCACTACTGTATTGAACAATTAATGCCCTTAAAAGAGAAAATAGCCTTAACTTCCCTTGCCTGCAACAAATTGTCTCCCTGTAACAAATTAAAAACACCCCAAACCCTCTAGCTGTATTGTCTTGTTAGTGCTGAAGGAAATTTTCCATTTACAGGGTTTTTAAGCTTAGCTTTTTCTACGATGTTTCCTCAAAAATACATTTGTTGTGCCAAGCTGGAATGCTTGCTGATTTTTTCCAAGATAAGCAAATATGTGTCAAGTACTAAGTTATAAATCTTCTGATATGTTTTCTGCCTTCTTGGTCATTATTTTAAAACTGCTGAAGTTATTGATGTCACTGTAAATTTTTCTTCCTTTCCGATGTTTACCGATTTGTTCTGGTGTTTGCTGGCTTGTTTCCTGTTTTACCCAAGACTTTTTCAAATTCAGTGGTTTGCATTTTGAGTGCTTGAAATAAAGGGAATTAGAGGATCAATCTCCCAAGTGTCAGTAAAAACTACCCGTTGTATGCTTGGCCTTGTTTCTGCTGAGGACAGTAGTCAGTCTTCTAATCTTCTCTGGGATCTAATGGATTTTTTGTACCCAATTGGTTCACGTTGCAAGTTATAATAGAGTCATCAGATTAATTAAAATATTTATCAGAACCATAGTAAAAAACAATACAGCTACATTACATTCCAAATTAAATCACACTACTTTTGCTGGATTTCCTTTAGCTAAGCTGAAGAAAAAGAAAGGTTCCTCAGAAGAGACACATGATGTGTAAAAGGAATGATGCAGTTTCTTTACTTCTCCATATTGCCTGGCTCAGGATTTAAACCCAAATAATCCTGTACTAAGTGATTGTTGCTTATTTTATATGATAATTCTTATTTCCACCAGAATAATTTCCCTTGCATTTAATAATAAATTTTAAACTATAAATATGATAAAGCAATGAAAAAAAATCTTTCAAAGTGTCTTGATGTCTACATGCCTATTTCCTGTGTAAGAAAAGGATGGTTAGGGGTGTATTCAGCAGTATTTTGAGAAAAGTTCATGTTTTTTGTGGGATAACTCAGTCTGGAAAGGACCCCAGGAGGTCCATACATGGCCTACTTCTGAAAGGAGGCCAAGTCATAAGTCACAGCCAAGTTGCACAGGGGTTGATCCCACTGGGCTTTGAAAAGCCCCAGGATGGGCACTGCACAACCTCTCTGCATAGCCTGCTCTGTCATTTGATTATCCTTAAACATTTTTCCATATATCCAGCTGGAAAGCCTCCTGTTTCAGTTTATACTCTATGTATGTAGTTCTCATAGTGTAAAACTTCATGAAGAGCACTTCTCTTTACCACTGGTGAGACCACAGCTGGAGCATTGCCTAGTTCTGGGCTTCTCAGTTATGAAAGACATGGATGCACTGGAATCAGTCCAGGGGAACAGTCACCACTATGATGTAGGGACTGGAGCACCTCTCTGTGAGGAAAGGCTGAAAGCTGGGACTGTTCTTCCTGGAGAAGAGAAAGCTCAGAAGACATTTGTGTGTATATAAATACCTGAGGAGACTGTATGAAGAAGATGCAGGCAGGCTTTTCTCAGTGGTGCCCAGTGACAGCACCAGAAGCAACAGGCACAAACTAAAACACAGGAGGTTCCCTCTGAACATCAGGAAACATTTTTTTCCCTGTGAGGGTGACCAAGTGATGGCACAGATTGCCTCTGGGAGGTAGTGGAGTCCTCTTGCTTGGATGTATTCAAGAGCTATCTGGATGTTGTCCCAGCCACTGGGTCTAGGTACCGTGCCTTGAGTAGGGGGTTGGACCAGATGACCTCCAGAGATGCCTTTCAAGCTCAACTGCTCTGTGATTCTCAATCCCCTGCCTGCAGGCAGAGCTGGCTACTGTTGTGTGCCCTGGAGACTTTACTGCCTTTTGGATGAATAAACCCCATTCCCATTCTCACCCCAAACCCTGGGGGTTTCCACTGACCTTGCTGCAGGTAACACCTTTTCGTTGACACCTTTCCTGTAATGGGTGTCCCCAAACCAGATGCACTAGAGGGGGTTAATACTGTTTCTAAATCCACAGGCTATCCTGTAGATAATGTGCCCTGCATGGTAGCACCTTCCTCTGCTGGCTCAGTGCTTTGGCCAGAGGACCTATACTTCCCATAGGGAAGGTCACTGTCACCTCCAGTCCTACAGAAGATCACTGTCCTAGGGACAGTCCCCAGCATCCCCTGTAGACCCAGACCCCATCATCCCTGAGGGCTGAGCCCACTGCAATGGGTTACCCTCTCCACATACTTGCCATGTGGCAATGGGTGACCCAGCCCCATGGGGCATTGCCACCACTCTTGTTTGGTCCCATTCTGTCTGGAGCAGCTTTTCTAGATTTCCTTCTGCACTGCCTTAGCACCAGTGGCCCTGCTACCTGCAAAAATCTGAATTACTGCAATCCTAGCACCTAACTCACTCTCAACACACCAGCTGCCTGGCAGCCCACCACTATCTAACCAACAAAGCACTTCAAGACACTTTTTAATCAGGAACTGGAAAAACTGGAAACTGGAGCTAAAAGTAGCAAAGCTCCTAGAAGGTACCAGAAGTAGATAAAACCAACAGTCCCAGTTTAAAAAACAATATAATCAGAAAAAAAGAAAAATAAAGAGGAAACCAACCCCACAAACGACTGCCAGGGGGGAAATAAAAATTTTAAAACAAAGCCCAAAAAATCACATAACAAAAGAAGTGATGGACCAGATAGACTACACATGTCTATACAGGTTGTTTTATTTGCACTTTATAGTCCATTAGGCAGGCATACCCTCATTTTGCCTGTGTACTTCCCAAAGGATAAGTAAGCTTTATGCCAGCATTTTTTTAGTTCCCCTTTGAGCTAGTATGTGAATGTTACACACAGTTGTTTTGCTCCACTTACAATTCCAATAGAATGACTGTAAGAACAGGGGTTCTTTCCTTAGGGAAAGTTCATGCCAGGCAGCCTATCGCTCCTTTCCCGGATCAGACCCATTCCCCCTCTCCCCCCTCCAAGAGTTTAGAGGTTGTTACATACACATACTTCTTTTTTTTTTTTTTTTTTTTTACATGAAGTCTGGAGTATTTCTCTGTGAATTATATTAAATAACAAGTGTTTCTGAATGACAGTAGATAAGCAGTTCACATTGACATCAGTGCACGCTCTCAGGTCTACCAGTTTTTCCTTTGGAGATCAGCCATTGCCTAAGCAATAGTTTCCAACTGAATTAATTACTGCTTAGTATAGCAATATGTTCTGCTCTGTTAAGTTAACCATCTGCTCTTCCTTTTAAACTTGGTTGTCCTGCCACAGTGAATTATTTAACCTAATGTAAGCTATTTAACAATGCACATCAGAAGTCCTTTGACCACCAGAGGTGTTGTTGAATTACCAAGGATACACGCAAAGCAATGTGATATTCCCCAGGAAAGGCACCAGTTCTGTGATGGTGCATATTTCTAATGCACCTAAATCACTCAGTTCAACCTTCTCTCCGAAAAGAGGTCACGAAGCTCCTGTGGAATTGTGGCTAACACCTTAACAGCAGTGAACAGTCCTATTTACTGTAGGCTGTGTTTGCAGCCCATGTTCCGTTGCCATGCTTCCCTGGATTCTCACATGAACCAGAAGCCAGACAAGTACATTAACAACCATTCATTCTTTCTCAATCCAGCTGGGTAGTGGTCAGATGGTTCCAGACCATTGAGATCTCTCATGCCATGAAGAACGCTACTGTCTGGACTTCTCAGCTGGAAATTCTGTACTGCTTTCATTTGAATGTCCTGAAAACTCAGTCTCCCTGCAGATTGAGTCTATATTTGTTAGAAGTATGTTGGACATGATTTTATAAGTGTATTTTGTCAGATCATTTTTGCCTTTCTAGAGTACTTGGCAATTTGAGGTTTCCCTTGTGATATATATATATATATATACACACATAGAAAAACTAAGGGATCATTTCTGTTGAGTCTTAAAAATTATGTTTAATGATTTTGTATGAAGAGCCAGTTAGTCACTGGAAAAAGCACAGTATTTGTTAAATGCTGACTCGGTTACACTAGCACAGTATGGAGGGAAAAACAGACCAGTTGTACCACACATGCTCTTTAATTAAATATACATTCAAGGTTCACTGTAGGCTATAGCCTTAAATTAAACTCTTCCCTTTTGTTTGGAAGAATTATTTCTAAAATACATATGTACACGTGAGACACACTAGTTTTCAGTATGCAACACCAGGCAGAAGAGTCAGTTTTTCGTGGCATCATTAATAGATCAGAGGGAAGTGTGCTCACTCACCAACTTTGTGCTGTACGCTGATGAGAAGCAAAATGATGCTGATAAGAGTAAAACTCTTCATAAGAAGATGATGATAAAACTCCACATAAAAAGGCATATACTACAGCATCATGAGAAGAGTTGTCTTCCCCTGGTTTGTCTTGTGGGGTATGGAAACAAGCTCTTATCATTCTCTCTTTGCCAGTAACTTACTACACATGTAATAATCGCCCTTCTAAACTGCACAGCTTTGGATTTCAAAGGGTGTCTGAAAATGAGACAGAATAGACTACACATTGGAAAACCAAGTAGTTGATGCCTTGTAGTGAATTAAAAGTGACAATTGTCAGAAAAGAAGAAAACATTTGCTCAAATTAAGGAAAAAAAGCATTCCTAATAGACTTGAAAGAGCAAGTCTTCACATCTGAGGTTCGCTATTCACGTTGCTCAAAGGGAACCAGCAAAACTAGAGGAATCGAGATCATCTGCTGAAGTGTTGCAGCAAGACATCTTTAATTGTTAATTTTCCTAAGCATTTCTGTTAAACTGAAATAGATACTCATTTTACAGCCTGGAACACCGTGCTTTTCTACAATAAGATAAATGGGCTGTAATACACTAAATAAGACTCCAAACATTATTTATCATCTTATGCCATGGTAGAAATATTGCTAGTGACCAGTTATGAGAATGTTTGAGCTTATGCAGCAAAGTAAAGGAAAACATAATAAATTTAGCTGCAGGACTTTCTTCCTTTTGGAAGGAGATAATCTGCAGTAATTGGCTGTGTATTTAAAGCAGGCTTCCCTCAGGTAGCTGCCTATGTAATGAGTGGTATCAAAAGATATTCATGCACCTTTCTCTGAAACATCTGTTCAGCTACTGGCAGGATCAAGATAGTGCATTAATTCAATAATAAGCTAATTTAATAGGGTTTTATTGCTGTTTCTCATAAACAACCTGTCCTAAAATTAGCATTCATATATAGCTGTGCATGTCACTTTAATGAGAGAATGTTTTCAAGGAAGACAACATGTTTTTCTAGATTGAATTACTTCATCTTAAAAATATTCCTAGGACTCTGTAACATCCCCAAGTAGAATGTTCTCACTGAGCTCAGGATTTCAAAACCAGGGCTAAAGAGCGTGGTATGCACAGGTTGATAAATAAGTACAGTCCAGCTGAGCCGATCCTAGCTACCCAATTTACTTCAGTGTAAAAGAAAGCTGTTCTGTTCAAATCTGAAAATCAGATCTAAGAAGTCCTTCCAGTTGTAGAAATGCCACTAAAATACAATAATTACTTTGAGAAGCTGCTTCTCAGTCGCATGGAAAACTTTCCTCTCCCCTTTTTATTTACTAGCAGACTATATATTTAAAAGTTTTACATATGTCCTAGTTCCCAAGGTGGTATATATCAAGTATTTAGGCAAAAGGCTTCTCCAAAGCATACCCTGATTTATACCCTAATCAATAAATGTTCAAGAAGTGGATAAATCCGTGTCTGAAATCAGACTTTTTAAAAACATAAAATAATATTAGACCATATACAAATTCAAGGAAGTTCTCAGTGCACTCCTGAGCCTGCCCCAGGAGCCATCTGCCCATCAAAGGCCGATTCATCTGCACAAGCTCAGAGGAGAGCAGTGGAACAGGGGACCCAAAGCAAGAACTCCTGAGGAACAAGGTCCTGGCTGCTCACAGTGCTGTCCTGGCAGAGCCACCAGCCCAAGAGAGAGGTGTAGGTGATGTGGGGAAGAACACAGCTGGGAAAACAGGGAGGTGTGCCAGGGAGTGTGAGCACCCATGAAGATCAAGCCAGACAAAGTGTCAAGTAGGTGAGGTGGCCTGGGAGCAAGGATGTGAGTGGGTAGACAGCCAGCCCTGGTGTGAAAGGCCCCACTTGTCTCTAGTGGTGAGAGCAGGGTGGGTCGGCTGTCGTATCAGGTGAGTCCTGTCCAGCTCGGGGCGGGGGGGGATAATGTGGGACAGTCTGTACAGCAGCTGGACATGGTCTGTGGCCTTGGGGTCTCCACCATGCAGGGACCAGCAACTGGGGAGACTAGACCCCAGGGCCAGCTACTGAGTGCCCGAGCCCAGCTGCTGGAGGGTCTACTTTGCTCACAGGAGCTGCACCTTGACCTGCAGAAGAGAAGCAGCAAATCTTGGTGCACAGGGGTTTTCCTGGGGAAGGGAAACACCAGGGCAGTAGGGATACCCAGTGGGAGCTGGCAGTTTCCAGAGCAATGGTGGCCACCTCCTTGCATATAAAAAGCAGCCTGGGGGAGCGCAAGTGATGCGGAGCACTGCGAACAGTGGGCAAAGAGCAGCCAGGACTTGGTGCAGCATTTTGGTAGCAGGTCACATGGGAGGGCACACAGGGAGGGTCTAGTCACCCTACCAGCTGAGGAGGTGAGTCCCATTGGTGTCACCCTCTAGGAAAGCACTTAGCCATGGTATCCACCCAGCAGAAATCTCTGTCCTCTGCGCTCGACGGAATGGACGTGGCCACCCAGACGGAGCTGCCAGGATAACATGCAGCCACCCAGCTCTGCAGCTGCAGGGAGTGCCAGAGCCATCACTGCAACGGATGGCAACAGCGAGAGCTGCTGTGTGAGGTGTGAGGAGGGGCATGATCTGCTCAGCCCTGTGGCAGAGCTTTGAGAGGAAGGAGAAGGTGTAAGGAGTGTCAGGGAGGCTGAGAAGAGAAAGGCTGGTGGAGCCAAGATCTGCTCTCCCTGAGGCAGAAACAGACACCAGACAAAGCCCAAGATCAAGGGGACCCCGTGTCCTCCCCCTGCCAGGATGAAGTCAGTAGCCTGAAGGAAAGCAGTGAATGGAGGCAAGTCCACATTAGGGGTGTCAGGAAAACCTCCTCCTTGCCCACCTCATGCTCCCAGGTGCCTCTGTACAACAGGTATGAGGCTCTGGATGTCAAAGACCAGTCAACAGATGACATGGATGATGGTCCATCTACTCCAGAGGTGTTTCCAAGGTCAGAAATGCCCACCTCCACCTGACATGACCACCTCCAGGAGGAAGAAAGGGTGGGTTACAGTTGTAGGCAACTTCCTTCTGAGGTGTATGGATGGACCACTGTGCCAGACAGACCCTCCTCTTAGGGAAGTCCACTGCCTTATTGCAGCCTTTCAATGTATAGAGAGGGTATAAGCACCTTGTCTGTGAACCTCCCAGAGCTGTCCTGGCAGAGCCATCAGTTCCAGGGTCCAGGCGGGACTCCCATCACCGTTGAGCCATGGGGAGTAGCTCCCCAAATCACCTCTCAGGTGAGATATTCTCTGTTTGCTGGGAAGGCCACGATATATCACAGTACTTGCCTTGTATATCCTCTCTTCATGCCAGCAGCTGCTGGCAATGCAGTCAGAAGGCCATCCCAGCTTTCTTAGAAAAGGCAAAGTTGTCAATTTTAACTAGTGCAGCATTTGCTGAATCAATCTTTGAAGCAGGTCCAACTTCAGTGCTTCCTGCCTTTAAGACTAACTGGGTAATCCACATACAGAGATTATTTTCCTAGTTTGTGGAGGGTTTTAATTTGTGGATTTGTACCATGTCTGTATCTCCAAAAATATTTTGCATTTTAAGGTCAAAATTCAGACTACTGTATACTAGAATAGTAGTATACTAGAATGTATTTTATTAACTAATCCAAAGTCAGTATAAGCCTAGATGGCTGGAAACATGCATAGCTTACTCATGATTTTTTTTTTTTTAAGAGAGTGTAAGCTTTTATTAGTTTTCTGTTATTTAAAGTTGCAATTTTCTAACTCTGGGTTGGATTTTAGGCTTAAATACCCATTTTTTTTTCTAATTGATTATCATGAAGATTGGTGAGGTGAAAAAAGTCTTGAATTTTCCTTTCAAATGTGATAGCTCAAGGAAATAAATTGGTTTTGGGGGGTTTTCTTGCTGGTTTTGAGGTGATACAGACTCCACTCTGCATGTTTAAAGAAATAAGTACATACCAGTTCCTGAGAAATAAGCAGGGAACTTTTTATAGGTAGGAAAAAAATACACTTTTTTATGGGGGAAAAAAAGATTACATCATCTTCCTCTGAAGTTATACTGTTGACTGAGGTCTTCATGCACCTTAATGGATAAGTGGGGTTTTATTTTTAATTGCTTTCTTTGTCGAAAAAGTCTTTTCTTTCTTTCTGTCTCACTCAGAGTCCTATCCCAGTTTGATCGCTTATTTTATGTTGTAGGCCTAGATAAAAATCCAGCCATCAATTTGCCACTGTCATTTACAGCACAAAAGAACAGAATCCAACAGAAAACTTGTGACCCTCCTGCTTCTCCACAAGACAGCAGAAAATGTTCAATGAAACATTGAAGCTTATTGAATACAGTTCAATACAATAAAGACAAGCAGCTGTCATGAAAATCAGGGTAAATGCATTTACATTTTGCTAGCAGTTAGCTGGGAAAGAAAACTTTAGATTTGACTTTAAGGCATTGACTTTCCCACTGAAACACACTGAAACATAAAAAGTCCAAGCTTTTTTTATTCTCACAGTTGGGCTATGATTTGACACATGCTCTAGGAAGAAATAAAGAAGAAAAACAAAGCAGGAGAGGGATTGCTGCAGATTAGGAAACAACCCACTGCTGATCTCAGCTGTCGGTCCTCAGGAAGCTGACAGACCCGTCTCCTTATCTCCACCAGTGCTAACCCAGATGGGTTGCTGTTTTACAGCTTTCATATGAAAGCAGCATCTTCCTTTGTGTATCATCTTCTCACATGTCCCTTTCTCCTTCTCTTTTATCCGCTGCTTCTCTCTGTATCTTATTTCTTGACCTACATTTTCTGTCCCAATACTTCATAATGTATAAAACTAGTCTTTGTATGTAAAAAAAACCCAACCTTTTCTAACAGCTCAAATAGCTACTCCTGTCCTGAGACATCTGTTGCTTCCCTTGCCAATAAATCCAATGCCATTCTTCATTTTCAGTTTTCAGACTTAAAATCAGCCACAGTGGAACAGATAGAAAATCCCCTGCAGACTGGTTGGGGTTTTTTTCCGACTCACCCATCCCCAGAAGTTCCTGCATTTTATGCATATTTTCCTTTCTGAGCTTTTACTTCAGATAAAATAATCTTTTGATCAAATTAGGGAAGAAAAAACAAAATCTCTGCTCCACTTACCACATGCTGCTAAAACCCCTCCATCCTAATTTTCAGAGTATGTTGAAGATTAGAGGTAAAATAAAATCTTCTTTCCTAGATTTCACCCATTCCCTGAAGCTGCTTATTGCCCTGATCAGATTTTTCAGTGTATTGTCAAAACCTCATCCCTTGGGCTGCACCACACCATGTATTCTGGTACTGCCGACTTAGTAAGAAGCTCAGGTCCAGATTGGTCTCTGAAATAGTGCTCCTACCTCTGGAACTAAAAAGAGCACTAAATGTGAAAAGCTGTTTCAAAATTTTAGACCAGAGGAACCGGACCTTAGGAAAAAAGAATTATAGAGTCATAGGATGATTTTGGTTGGAAAAGACCAAAAGATCATCATGTCCAACTGCTGACGCAGCACTGCCAAGCCCACTACTAAACCATCTCCCTAGGCACCATATCTAAGCATCTTTTAAATCCCTCCAGGGATCATGACCCCACCACTTCCCTGAGCAGCCTGTTCCAGTGACTGACAACCCTTCTGGTGAAGAAATTTTTCCTAATATCCTATCTAAACCTCCCCTGGCACAACTTGAGACTATTTCTTCTTGTCCTATTGCTAGTTACTTGGGAGAAGAGACCAAACCCTACCTCACTACAACCTCCTTTCAGATAGTTATAGAGGGTGATAAGGTCTCTCTTCAACTTCCTTTTCTCTAAGCTAAACATCCCCAGTTACCTCTGCTGCTCCCCATCAGACTTGTGCTCCAGACACTTCACCAGCTGCACTGTCCTTCTTTGGACATGCTGCAGCACACCAAACTGAACACAGTACTCAAGGTGTGGCCTCACTAGTGCCAGTACAGGGGAATGATCACTGATCTAGTCTTCTGGCCACACTATTCCTGACACAAGCCAGGATGCTGTTGTCCTTCTTGGGCACCTGGACACACTGCTGTCTCATGTTCAGCTGGCTGTCAACCAACACCCCCAGGTCCTTTTCCACCAGGCAGCTTTCCATCCACGCTTCCCCAAGCCTGTAGTATTCCCTGGGGTTGTTGTGACTCAAGACCAGGACCCAGCACTCCTGCCCATCTTGGTGTAATCTGCAAACTTACTGTGAATGCACTGGATCCCCTCATCCAGACCATTGATAAAGAGATCTTTCCCCAAGACTGACCTCTGGGGAACACCACATGTGACTGGCCACCAGCTGGGTTGAACTCCATTCACGGCAACTCTTTGTGCTCAGCCATCCAGTTTTTTACCCAGAAAAGGGTCCACCGATCCAAGCCTTGAACAGCCAATTTCTCCAGGAGAATCCTGTGGGAAATGGTGTCAAAAGCTTTACTAAAGTCCAGTCCACTAAGCAGGGCACCACCTGGTCACAGAAAGAGATCAGGGGCTGTCTTTTAGAAACTCATGATGTCTTGGCCTGAGATATAACTATATTAGACACAAAATAAAAGCGAGTGTCCAGAGGAGAAAAAGGATAGGTCTGGAGCTGTCAAAAATGAGAGCAGAGAGACTGGAGTCAGGGAAATTGAGAGACAAATAAGCAGAGAGTGAGGATATGAGAGAAGTTGGATACCTGAGGAGTCAATTAGTAGAAGGGTACTGCAGTGTGATAATGAGTTGGAGGGGGAAAACCCACTTATCATCAGCCTGCCTCATTAATTGTGAAGCTTCTGCAGTGACTGTCACTGGAGGATTTTCTCAGCTGGAAGTAGAAAACAGGCAGAGTCTTATGACAAGAAAGTAGAAAAAGGGGCAATCTTGGACTTTTTAATGCCTTCAATAGACTTCAGAGAAACGGAGACAGGGAGATCAGAGACTGGAGAGAGTAAGCAGTGATTTTATGAAGGTGTCTACAGCACAGTGAAGGTAGCTCATACAGACATACCCAAGCTAATTTTCAGCCAGCCTAGTCAGGTAGAGCCTACTGATGAAGGTTTATTGCCCCGCATGAGCTGGGAAGCTAAGCAAAGCACTGGGGTGTGTAGCCAACACCAGTACTGTCCTGAGTCCTCATGGTTTCGTGTCTACAAAGACCACATTCACTGCATTAAAGCAGGTGAACTCCTTCATCCTCATCCGGCATGAATTCAAAATACATTACAGACAGGAAAGCTACAGAGATTAAAGAACTGGAGTATAGGAGTGAACTCCAGAGTCTCTCAGCAGTTCCTCCTTGACGTTCCTCACCTTTGGGGTCATGTTGTTACTGGAAATTAGAGCAATGGACAGAATTTTCTGCCTTTGGGAAAACAAAGGAGAAACAAGGAAGACATTTTCAGTTCCCAGAGAGTTTCTTACAAAAAAACCCCCTGGTTTTACCTGTAAAAATGGACTCCTAGCTTGTTCTTAATCTAAAGAAAACATTTCTGACGCAAGATTCAATGGGCATGAAGGATTTCTTGGATAAATGCATTGTCAGCCTATATGCAGGCTTTGAATAAAACAGCATTTTCTTTTGCTTAATGAGGTGATGTAACCTTTAATATTTCAGGCCATTGCATTTTGACTCTTCAGTGCTTAGGAAATTTAGATACTTAGCAAATGAGTCTTAAGGACCACAAATAATAGATATTACAGAGCGATGACAAGTTTACGGTAATGCACAACTAAATGCAAGATACATTATTAAAAGGTCCTACTAGGGTGGTGGGAATGCCCTGTTAGGCATGTCAACAACTCATGGGCAGATGTGTAATTTTGTTGTGTCTTCCCACACACCTGGTAGCAGCATATAGTAAGGAATGACCCTGCTAAAGAAAGGAAGAAAGAGAAAGTGATCTTCCAAAGTAATTACATGCTATATAGGGAGAGGCTTTCTAAAGCATGATGGGTGGGCAGGTGCCCAAGTCTGTTAAAGATTAATGACATGTAGGCACTTACTTCCCCAAAATGCCTTGAAAATCAGTCCCACAGTTACAGACTTTCTCCCTTTATTCTCATTATAAAACTGATCCAAAAAGGGACATGTAACATCAGAGTACACAGGCCTCTGCATATAAATGATATAAATGGCAATGAATATCAGACTAATTTGCAGGACAGGGAAACTATAAAATGAACATTTTTCTCTTTTTTAACATCTTCATTTCAGGACCATATAATTGGATAATGTAGAGCTTTTGGATCATATATCTTAGCTTCACAAAGTATCTCAAATGAGCACATTTTTTCCCTAATGAATGTTAGAACTTTCTGAAACGGAGCAGCGGCTAGAATTTCAAACTGAAAAATCCCTACATCACACCCAGTCTGCCCTCAGAGATGCCAGGCTGCCTTTCCAAAGGAAGGCAGAGCTATCTTTCAGGGCAATGCTTCCCAGATTCTTCAGCTTGTCAGCATCTTTCAACTGTTCACATTTCAGCATGTAGCTTTATTACAGAGTGCGTCACTGGAAGTCTTAGGAAGACCACAACACCAGTGCTGTATCTAGTATGATGTTACTAGCTTCCTACTTGTTACTATGCAGATTTCTGACAGGCTGCAATTTGGGAACAATTTGTCCAGGACATTGAAAGCAGATCAGGGGATTTAAAGTTTTGAGGTTCATTGTTCCCATTTGATATTTAGATGGCTTTATATCTTTATCTATATGATTTTTATACTTTTTTTTTTTTTAATTTAAGTGAATTTCTTGCTAGTAACACAATGGTTTTCCATGACTGAGGTTAAATTTCATTATAATCCTTGCTTTTGTCCAAAAGGGACTAACCAGATTAGGGTACTTCATTTTTGATCCACCTAATGGGTTCCAGAGGCTCTGATAATCTGTTTTCAGAAAAAATCCAGGCACTTCTACTACAAAAAGTCTTGTTCTTTAAGGTAACGTACATTAAACTCCCCAAGAAATAGAAGGCAGCCCAAGTCACTTTTTTTTGGGACCCAAAGTATCTCTGCACCCAAATTTAAAACCAGAGTGAGTCCTCTAACAATATCCAAGCATAGCAACCATCCTTTCATTAGTGCAGGAAAAAAAATCCATCAACTTCTTGACCAGCTTTAGGCAACTCTGTCTGGCTTTTAGTGACTGAGCGCAGTCAATTATAGCTGGCAAATATACTGCAGATTTTCATCTGTATAGCCAACTGTGTTCTCTAATTTGCTTTCTCATTTTTAGCGGCATTACTTCTGGGTTCTGAAAACAGTTCGTTTCATCTCAGACAGGGCAAGCAAGTACTGAGGCCAAGCTTTTAAAACCACACAGAAAGTGCCATACTTAGGTATGTTTCCCCTGTGTCTAGTGACCAGTGAGCTCATACAGGTGAGATAAACACATTTGATGTGAGAGATGTGTCCGTGTTGGCACCTTCCTATATATATTCTACCCTTCTCCAACCCTTATTCGCACTTTAAGCGTAAAGAACCGAGGGAGAGAAAGCCCCTTGCTCCTGCTGTGAGGGAAGCCTCCAGCAGAGGAAGCAGCTGAGAACTGAAGGCGAGAGTGATGGCACTCGCTACGGATCCTGCCCCTCTCTCCCTGTCAGCCATAGCCCTGGACTCAAGGAAGATAACCCATCCTTCTGCTGTTCAGACCACGGGCTGCTCGACAGTAGAAATTAATTAATTTTTCACAACTGGTACACCCCTTATAAGGTTTCTCTCTGATTCAGTGTATTTTGGCAAAGAATTTTGTAAAAGTCTGGAAAGTGGGTGTATTTGTCCAGGCGCTGGCAGCAGTGGGGGCTGCAGAGCTGCGCCTGTGAGAGGCGAGCGGGCCTGCCCTAGAGCTGGCTGCGGTCTCTCCTAGCCGGTCCCAGCCAGCTCCGCAGCAGCCCCAGCGCCACCGCAGCTGAACCTGTCAGTGGCACTGGTCATAACACATTTAAGAAAGCGAAAAAAACCCCACCACGGAGATGTGAGGAGTGAGGGAAAAATTGCGAGAAACGATCCTGTGGGCGCTAGCTGAGAGAAGATGCTGGGCGGGCCGGTGCCGAGGGCTCCGGGGCAGGGGCTGCCTCAGCCCCCACACCACAGCAGAGCAGGCTTTCCCCACCGCCGCCTGAACAGGACCCACGCCTGGACAGGGAACAGAGTGAGGAGAAAGGAGCTGCAGAGAGGAGCTGCTCAGACTGACCCCACCATCCCCACGCCCCCAGCAGACCCCTTGTGGGAAGGACATAGAGGAGCTGGGAGTGAAGGCGTGAAGTTGCATCTGGGGAGAATGTGTGTCGGGGGAAGGTGACTTTTTAAATTTCTCAGATCGAGTCTGGTTTGTCTGTGGCAGTAACTGGCAAGCAATCTCCCTATTTTTATCTCGACCCACCAGCTTTTCCACCTTATTTTGTCCCCTGTCCTGTTACGGCAGGAGAGTGAGAGGGCAGCTGGCCAAGGCCAACCTCCAGAACTGTCATCTCAATTAAGATTTATCTGCCTGTTACTTCAGCCTACCTCTGGTATGAAGGTATTAGAATCTATCCACTTAACCGGTGGCTTGGTTTCTGTCTGAATGTCTAAATATCACCAATTTCAGTTTAAGTAAGCAAGGTTCTGTGTATGTGTGTGCATGTGTATAATTCAACATTAAGCTCAGAGTAAATGACTGGACTATTTATCATAATCTTGGCTGTTAACCTCCTTATTACCCCATCAAACATAGTTCTGGTGAACCGATCCAGTGATTACTCATCACTGCAGCAGATGCTTCTTCTACTCTGAATAGTCAGAATGATTTTTTTCTTCTCAGAGTCAAAGCTCAGGGAGTCCAGGATGTGAAAACCATTTTGTAACAGAAACAAACATGTATACCAGTGTTCTGCAAGGAAGGCATGAATGGGGATGGAAATTTTCCCAGTGTAGTTTGTCTCACATGCACCTGTAACTACACCTCTGCCTATAAATGCAGCAGGCAGAGTGAGACGAGATATTAATAAGCATTTAAAGACTGAATCCTTTAGCTGATGTAACCAGCATTGCTCTGTTAAGTCAGGCATACACTATCAGTTAATAGAAGTCCACAGCTGACCCTAAAGGTATTCTGACCAGAGTGGCTTCAAAAATCAGTTTCAGACATGACTTTGCTGCAATTCATAGTATTTCAGTAGTTCATAATGATTTTTATTAGATGAAGGAATTCTCGTATTCTTAGGTAAAAGATATAAAAGGGAAGAGTACAGTTTAGGATATTTTCAGTATTTTAGTTATCAGTTTGGAAATGAAACCCCATTTTTAAAATAATATCTTTAATTGTTATTCTTTAAATCACATTATGCTTTGGTGCACATCACTGAATGATGAACTTTGTTCTTTTTGGATTAAACTAAACTGTAATACATGCTCTGAATTTGCCAACCCTTAATGGGCACTTGGTCTACAAGGGTAGAGCAAAGCTGGTCCAAGACAGAACCTGAAATGCATTGAGTGCTCATCACCAGCTGGTGATTTACATAGAGGCTAATTTGGATGTAGGCAGATAGGTGAAGCCACAGTGCAGGGACTGGGAATGGGGAACTGTCCTTTTCTGACATGGGTTATGTTGGAAAGTGTGTGCACCTTGAAACACCATTTTTCCTTTTAATAACACCTGTAAATCCTGAGCAATGCAATAGGCTGCATGGGAATAAATAGGAGGATTCCTCCTAAAGTGTACACAAATGTTTGCAGGAGATCTTTTATGAAAAGCTGTTCAGTACTTCTGTAGCTTTACAATTTTTTTCAATTAAAACAATTATTGCAGCAAATAATAGCATAAAACTTTATATTACTATTAAACCCCACAGCTGGGGGGGGGGGGGGAGAGAAAGAAAAGGTGTCACTTTGTAATCTGATTAATGTTTATGAAAGAAAATAGTGGGTTTCACTCTTCTAATGTGTACGTGTTTCTTTATAAAATATAAAGTTGGTTTGGTTGGTTTGGTTTAAAGTACATATGCTAATGTGTCTATTAAGATAAAGTAGATGCACTAAGAGCAAAATATCAATTTATTTTATCCTTTTTTCTTCTAAGAAATAATCTCTCTTCTTGCTCTAACTGTATATTATAGCCCTCAAAATTGCCTGGAAATAATGTATTTATGGCTCCAATGTGAGTTAAGTGAATGTTTTTCTCTACAAGTTTAATTCTCTCCCTCTGTCTGCATGTATTACAGGCCTCAGTTGTTTCACACTAACACATTTTTCCTCTCACAAGTCTTTTTTTCTTCCCACCCAGAAGTATAAAAGTATAACCAGCTCCCTTTTAAATTTTTTTAAAAATTGTTTGGATTTAACTGAAAGTAGTTCTGAGTGGTATGGGGAGATGAGTGATTGGCATGGTGATTTCACAATATGTATATTGGGCAGCTGGCCAGGGACAAGCTGTGCTGAGAAAAAAAAGCAACAAAATACCCAAGAGAAACAGAAACATTTAGAAATTTGTGAGTTTCCCAAATCAGAGAAGATATTCATGGCCCACCCTCCTGCCAGACTTCAAACTGTCACAGTAAATAAGCAGGCATTTTGAGTTTTTAACTGCAAGAGTAATAGAGAGCTGGTAAGATCAGGGTTCTGCAGTCACTCTTGCAGAAAGAGGCCAGAAAGCATTACCCATTTATCAATAAGGTGCTCGCAGCTTCTGGTCACTGCCAGCCCAGAAAGTTGCATGCTCTGCAGGGTGATGGAGGAACAGGAGATATTTCTCTTTAAAAACAGGCCCACCTCAGACATTTCTACCTTGGAAAGGGTTTCATTAAGCTTGCAAGTTGACTAAACAGAAGGTAAAGATTGGCAAACAAAGTGTATCTTGAAGCGAAGCCTTCTGGTGTCTGCGGTTTCCTGATGGCAGACGAAAGACATTTCCCTCCTGTTTTCCAGCTTAAGTTCCTACCAATGTGTAGGGCATAATACTGCTGGCATTCATCTGTGATATCACCCTGTTCTCCTACGTGGTTAGTGGCCATTCTCAGCCTCATGTCAGTCTTTGCCAGGGTTGGAAGTGATGATTCTCTGTAAAAAACTTCCCCCTAATATCCAATTTAAACCTTCCTTCCTTAAATTGGATATTAGGGGGGAGTTTTTTACAGAGGGAGTGGTGAGGGGCTGGAACAGGCTGCCCAGAGAGGGGGTGGATGCCCTGTCCCTGGAGGTGTTCAAGGCCAGGTTGGATGGGGCCCTGGGCAACCTTGTGCAGATCCAGACCTGGAGGTTGGTGGCCCTGACTGTGGCAGGGGGGTTGGAACTCTGTGATCCTTGGGGTCCCTTCCAACCCAGAGCAGTCTGTGATTCTATGATTCTATGATTCTTAATAACGTGTTTGGCCAACACACTATCAGTTGGCATTTAAGACTACTACAGCTGGTTGTGCCAAGTGTCCTGAATATCGGATTAAATGCTTGGAAGAAAGGATGGACATATATAATTCATCGTCCTTTGCTGAAAAAGTGAAATAGCTGAATTTTCTGGACGTGGCTCAAGTCTTCCATGTTTGAGTGATTTTAAGACTGGATTCTACCAAACTTACCATATGAATATAAACAAATGCTTTCACAATTCTTGCACATCATAGAATCACAGAAAGCTTTGGGTTCGAAAGGACCTCAAAGCCCATCTAGTTTCAACCCCCTGCCATGGGCAGGGACACCCTCACCAGATCAGGTTGCCCAAAGCCCCATCCAACCCGGCCTTGAACACCTTCAGAGATGGGCCTTCCACAGCGTTTCTGGGCACCCTGTGCCGGGGCCTCCCCACCCTCAGAGTAAAGAATTTCTTCCTCACATCTCACCTAGCCCTGCCCTCTGTCAGCTTGAAGCTATCACCCCTTGTCCTGTCCCTGCACCCCCGGGGAACAGCCCCTCTCCCACTTTCCTGTAGGACCCCTTTAAATATTGGTAAGCTGTCATTGGGTCACCCCAGACCCTTCTCTTCTCCAGGCTGAACAAGCTCAACTCTCTCAGCCTGTCTTTGTAGTAGAGGTGCTCCAGACCCCCGATCATTTTTGTGGCCTCCTCTGGACTCGCTCCAACAGTTCTATGTCTTTCCTGTACTGAAAAAGATTTGCTTTCAGTGGTCTAACTCATTGAAGCTTAGGGAAGGGCTATGCTTTAAAAGTACTTATACTTTGATGGGGAAATTAAAGTTGTAACTGTTTGTAAGTGGCAATGTGTGACAAGACTGATGTGTCTCAGAGGGCAAGGAATCCCAGCGGCAGAAGGAGTTACACTGTCTGGAAACAGGGATGCCAGAGACAGGACTACCTGCAAGGGAGTGAAGTTTACCTTGGTGATAAGGAACAGGCTCAGCATCCTCTTGTAGCCACCTTGTGATGCTCAGGGGCCACCTCTGGGCAGCAGAGCTGGGCTGGGGATGGACATACAGCCAGGCTGAGGCATTCCATGGCACCGTTTGTTGAGTTGGGACTGGTGCTAGGAATTGGCTGGTGACATGGCTTTGCAGACTCCTGGTAGAACCACTTATGGTGGCAGGACTCTGCCCAGTGCACTCTCATTAATTTTCTTTTAATAAGCACAAGTGTATGTTTAATTCACCTCAAGGGGTAAATAAAAATTCCCAACAACTTCTAAGACATATAGGTATCTAACAGAATCACAGAATCTCAAAATCATTAAGGTTGGAAAAGACCTCCAAGATCATCTAATCCAACCCTAAACATATGTAAAGGTTTTATGGATAACTTCAAAAAAACCCCCATACTTGCGTGAAAATGAGCCTGAAAGTAACAGATGCCTATTTATTTACTCAATGCTTAGTATAGAGCTGTTGCAATTTAATGTGATGAAATCGTATAGTGTTTAATGTCCCATTTTACTTTGAGCTGCTCTATAATCACAGGCAGCCGAGATCAGCTTTGGTCTTCATGGAGAGGGATGATTTGGTCACCTAATTTCTTCAACCTTTTTGTTGAGGCTGAGGCAGTTGTGAATTCACAGTGAATTCTGAAAACTATTATTACTTGAAGGAGGCTAGACGTACTTCCCTACCTTCCCAGCTGGGTGCTCATATATGATGCACTCCAGAGGAACAACAGGCACCAGGCCACTTGCTCTTACTTAAAGTAGGTGCTCTCTGAGCTGGCTGTTAGCTGATCCGTGATTTAAGCTGATAATGAACTGTGAAAACAAGTTAGACAATGTTATTATCACTTAGATTAGAAGCAGAAATGAGTTGCCTATTTCATTCTCACCGCACTATACTTGCAACAAATACACAAGAAAATGGTCTGCAAGTCCAGTGGTTCATCCTGAGGAACAAAACAGTCCCTGGTAATGTTTCCCTGGTGATGAGGCAGAAGTGAACCTGCCTCACCAAATTAAGAATTTTTTGTTCAGTAGGTCACTTTGTAGCCACAAAGACACACTTATTCACTAGGGCATGAGAACACAACTGCATCCAGGAAGTTTCGCCTTTCACTGGTAGCATGCAACCAAGCCAATGAGCATCCAAGTGGCAGCTCTAGGTGGCCAAAACCAAGTTCTGGACCGGAGTGATACATCTTAACTGGTGTGATGAAAAAACCCCACCAACACAACAGACATTTTGCCTCTAGAACCTTGAGGCACATGTGAAGATCTATCAGTAAGTGTTGCATTGCAGGTGAATCTTTGAAATGGATCATCAAGTTACTCACTTTAATTTTCTTCCAGGATTTCCTGTTGAGGACACGAGCTGCACTATTTTTAAAGTGGGTTACCTGGCCTTGCCTCATTTGCAAGCAATAGGCTGGTAGAATTTCTGGCACAGTAACAGATGCATTTCAATCTTTTATCAGACTCCTGCTTTACAGTATGTCAGGAAATGAAAGGGATTTACTCTCTGCAAGAAAGTCTCTAAAGTTCCTGTACAGCTCTCTGAAACTGTATGCTTATACTTCATATGGGGCTGGTCATAATCTGATTTAAGTTTTACAAGTGATGCTTGTTATTCTGAAAAATTTCCATTACCACTGCTGCTTAACATGGAGTATTTAAGGACTGTTCCATGTGTCTCTAAAAAGAGCATCCAACCTCCTCCTATTTGTTCAGCATGCAGCTCACCTTCACAGACCGAATTTTCCCCTTTTCAAAGAGCACGCAGTGAGAAAGTTGGCTTGCTTGGATCCATTTATTGTGTCCCTACTTCAGAGCCAGAAATACTTACCTTGAACGTTTCTGGTTGCTCTTGGAACTGAAATAGCTATTTTCCTTCCTGCAGTCTTTGTTAAGAAAAACCTGCCACAAAACATGGTAATAGGCAGAAGTGAGACTGTCCAAGTGGCCTTGTTTGTAACCTGCCTGTTTAGTTCTCTGATTCTGAGGGCTCTATGTACATCTTGCAGAAACAAACTGATTTTGAACTTACATCTTACACTAGTGGGTATTGAATACCCAAGTCATATAACACATTCAGTGGGGCTTACAGAGTAAACCAGTGTTTAGTGTCAGTTGGTCAATGGGTTGTAAACAACAATCTGTGCTATTAAATTATTTTCAACTGAGTATGTGGAGATGTATATGTACTTATATATATCAGAGATGCAAAGATTGCTTTGATGATAGTGTTTAGGAGGCCGATTTCAAACTTTAAATCAAAATTGTGCTAAATTCATTTGCTAACAGTATGCTTTATGACAGTTAGATCCTAGACATTATTTAACATTGTGACTACATACACTGAAGTGTTGATCTTTAATTCATATATTCTAAGTTATGTAAGGGAATAAAATATGGCAGAGCTGATGCCACATAGTTAGCAGAGATGACTAAGGTCCTTGGTGATTAGTGGTCACAGAAAAGTTGGAGAGAGAAGTCAGGACTGAAGTGCACTTGTTTTCTATGTCCTCTGTGGAAATCAATGCTGATGATCTTATGCTGCTTTCCCCCTCCTAGAAGGGTGGTTTCATCTGCTACCCATGCTACTTTTCTTGGGATTTAGTTTTGACAGTCATCTTTGCCTAATGAGCAGGACTCCCTGCCTACTCACAGTTTGGTTCTCACATTGCTCAGACACTTAAAGTTCTTGCACATTGTGCCTGGCTATGCTATCACAGTGTTACCAAGTACTTTGATACTGTTGTTGCTCAGTACCCTATTTTAAAATGCTTGCATTTGGATTGAACAGAAGCTAATATGAATTCTATCCTTGTTAGCACACTTAAAATTTATAGGTGTTTCATGTTTCTGCATTCGCTTCAGAGTCACTGCATATTCTAAGCTGGGCTTGCTTAGGTATTCTGCCGTGGTGTCGGTCTAAAAATGGCCCTTGTGCCTTTGCTGCCATGTTCATCACCACAGTGATCATTAGTGCACTCATGCAGGGAGCTCGCCCAGCCTTTCTTCCACCTGATGGAAACCAGAAATGGCTTCACTGTACCCTTTCAGACCTGTTGAGTATATTAGTTCTTGAAAGTAGGAGAGCGTCAGCCGAAACGTCTGGCAGCCTTAGTGATGCAGCAGCAGCACGATGCTAAGGGCATTTGCTGAGGATGTGGGAGACCTGAGTTCAGGTCTTGGCTTTTAATGTGTTGAATGGGCCTTTGAGCTGATGTCTTGTTTTTCTTGATACCCCTGTAACTGGTCCATGTGGTACTATGGTATTTTCCTAACATGTTTTGCTGAAAGTGTTCCCGTTGTTTATATGAGCTTTGCACAGCGATTGCTGCTGGGGCAGTGCTGAAATAGAATCAATTAGAAATACTTACTTAGCTGTATTCCCACTGCTCTTACAAACCCCAGTTATGAACTCAGGCGACCCTGCTGTGCTCCCTGTCGTACAAATATAGGTAGACAGGACCTGCTGTGAAGACCTTATTAACACAAGGAACATAAAGACCAAGTATATCTAAAAAAAGAAAAGAAAGGACTCTAAGAATTGTGTAAAGATCAAAGGGGTTTTGCTCTATTGATCTTATTCCCTCTTTAAACAAAAGTAGCTTTTCTTAAGAAGAGGAAATTCTGCTCATTTGTCCCTCATATCCATCTTGTTTTCCCATAAATTGGCTGCCAGTACACATACAGCCAGCTTAAGGTGACTTTCTAGAAGATGAACAGTAGATTTTCAGACCATTCAGGATCCATTTCTGTATTTACTTTCAGTTTCCATGCTCTTATTGTGAGATTTGTGATACTTGGCATTGTTATATTGTAACACCTTTGAATTCCATGGTTGTGTAAGCTTTGTAAAATTCCTTCCTCAAAATTATCTGAGCGACAGAGCTACCTAATAGTAACTTTCACCCTCTCACAGTTGCAGAAGTAAGCAAGCTGCAGTTGTATTTCCAGTTTCCAAGTCTCAGAACACAGAAAGGCAAGTGCCAAAAAGATAAATGTGTGGCTTAATGAAAGTAGAGTATTTCTGTGGTCTAGCCTGGGAATTTGTGAGGCCTGAGCCCTGTGTTATGTACTCTGGTGTTGCCAGGGTGCAATGCTGCTCCTGTGTTTAAAGCAGGTACTCGATGGTATTGAAAAAGGTGGTTCCCTGGAAGGCAGTTGAATAATCCTATTTCAGGTTTAGTTCATTTGCATAAGTGATTTACACAATAGGAACTGCTGCTAATGAAGTTCTTCCTGCATCAGGCTTACATAGGCATTCAGGCTTTTTTGTCTTCGGTGCAGTTAGAGGTTTCCTTCCAATGCTTTTGACCTCGGGATGCTCTTGAGTACACACTGAGTTCTTCAGGTGAGGAAGGTGGCTGACATAGCCTGATCAGCCAAAGGGAGCCAGGTGGGATTAGACCTTGAAAGTGCAGGGACTCCAGCATCTAGAGGCTGAAGAAAGCTGGATAGAAAAGCACGGTGGGTTTTGGAGACTGATGCAAGTATGGGCCTCACACAACCTTGATTTTTTCCAAGGGTATAAATGAAAGCAGCAGAACTCTTTCTGCCTGAACTTTGATTAATACAGTGCCGGTGAAAAGAAACGTGATAGCTGGCACTGTACTCTTGAAGACATGCATTTTTTGTGGAGTTGAAAATTTGCAAGAGATGCCAGTAGAATATGTTACAAGACAGGAGGCTGAAGAATAGCCACCCATAAATATGGAAGCCTACTTAAAACTTTAAAAATGGTTTTTAAAAGCAATATTTTACATTTTCTCTGATTATTATACAGTCATACTCTACAGAATCCATTTTATCATCTATTACTTCACTTTAATATATGGCTTTGCTAGGATGTGAATTGCATGTATAATTTACTTAACATCTGATTGAACAGTTTCTCAGACCCGGGACACATTCTAACACAGTTGTCTAATGTCAGCTGCATTTGACAAAGAGGAAGGGTGGCATTTTTACCCCAGTTTTATATTTCAGAAAAAAAAATTCTCACACCCCTCTGATTCCAGCTTAAAAGAGAAGGGGGGAGTGCAGGGAGGTGCCTCTTTTTCCCTCCTCAAAGATGATATTAGAACAGTGGAGTTCAGTGATTTCACTGAGCCCATGACTTCTCAATAAGCTTTCAGACAAAAATATTGGTCCACCTCCTCTACTTTCTACTTGTCTATATGCTACTTCCAAGAAAGTTGGAGGAAGAGCCTCAGGACAGACATGGTTTGTGTATTTGTGCCTATTTCAGAGCACGATGAATAGGCAGTGACCCTGCTGACGGCTGTCTGCAGCTCAGAGCCAGGTTCAATGCGTTGCAGCTGCCTTAAAAGCAGCAGACTGTTAATACACAAGTCAGCAGAAGGAGGAGGGGGAAACCAAACAAAAACCTCCTCCTCCTCATTTACTGCTCCTGGGGATTTTTTTGGTGAAATCTGGATGTCCTTCTCTCCTTTTTTATTTTCCTTCAGGAAGAAAGAAAACCACCCCACGTCTTCAACAAGTACGTTTTTTTCCAAGGGGTTCTCAAAAATTCTTTTCCCATTCCATTTTTCTTTTCATTGTACTCCCTATTCCCCTGAGTTTATCCATTTTAATGTATAACAAGCAAATAGACATAGAGTAAACACAAGTGCAAGACAAACAGGACAGGATTCAGTTATAGCGGCAACTCGAGTATAATCCTGAGTGTATTTTCTGGTGTTTTCAGTGAACAGGCTGCCTTTGCAGCCTAAAAGCATTGGATGTTTTTTTTTTTCTTTCTTTTCTTTTTTATCCTTCCAAAAACCTTTGTGATCCTGGTCCAAAGACCACAGAAATCTGTAAGGTGACAAGACTTTGTCTGACCTTCTTATGCACTTTAACTTGCACCCTTCAGAAACTGCAGCTTTGATTGCAGAGAGCTTTCACTCAGACTCCAGGCTAACTCCTAGGACAGCAGCTCCTCTCCACACTGTTCACCCTGGCATAACCAGCGCAGGTCTCCTGCTGGTGGGAGAGTTAAGACAGATCTTTGTTGGTGTGAATGTGGAGAAGAATGGAAAGGAGAGAACATGAGCTACACACCACAGATCCTTTCAAAAGACAGCACAGTAAAAGAATTTCGAATGAAATTTTGTTTGCCTCAAGTTATTTATTTTTGGGGGGGGTGGGGAGGAGTCTTTTCATGTCAGCAAAGCTTCAGAACATCACTGTAACTTCAGATGAAGCACCTGTATCCAGGAGTGCAGTTAAAGATATGAGACAGCCAGAGACAGAGGTTTCCCTGCTAGCCAATGGTGCAGCACTAAATCCACGCGTGAAGGAAGCTCTGTCCCTTTCTAGGTATTCTCACTGTCAAGTTTAACATTGCTCCCCAGTCCCTCCATCCTAGCCACTCCTTCTGCTTTGTCATCCTTCTTATTGGCTTCTTGTCTGCTCTCTTCTGAGATGTCAAAACCTTTGTACATGTGTCTGTGCAGCACAAAGCCTTGCTGGGTTCATCTGCCTGGAGGTCTTCTAGGCCAAGTCTCCACAGGTCTTTGAGTGCCAGTGGATTGACCCTGGCCAGCAGCCAAACACTCACCCCATGTCTCCCTCACTCTCCTCTTCCATGGGATGGAGAGAAAATAAAAGGAAGGTGAGAAGACTTGTGGATTGGGATAATGACAGTTTAATAGGGAAAGCAAAAGCTGCAAATGCAAGGCAAAAAGAGGAATTCAGTCTCTACTTCCCATCAGGAGGCAAATGTCCAGCTGATTCTTGGAAAGCAGGACCTCAGGACATGTAGCGTTTGCTCGGGAAGACAAATGGCATAGCCATTGTCTACTGCTTTTTATGGCATCTTACTAACAGGCAGTAAGTGGACAGTCAGGATCGGTTAGCAGTACAACAGGTAGACCACATGTGCTGGTTTTGGCTGGGACAGTTAATTCTCTTCACAGTAGCTGCTACAGGGGCTGTGGTTTGGATTTGTGTTTTTGGAACAGTGCTGATACCACAGGGATGTTTTGTTCTTGCTGAGCAGTGCTCACACAGAGACAAGGGCTGTTCTGCTCCTCACCCCACCCCACCAGTGAGAGGCTGGGGTGTGCAAGGGGTCAGAGGGCACACAGCTACCCCAACTGACCAAAGGGATATCCCACACCATGCGACATCATGCTCAGTATATAATACTGGGGGAAGGGGAAGAAAGCAGGGGGGAAGCATTTAGAGTGATGGTGCTTGTCTTCCCCAGTCCCTGTTACGTGTGAAGGAGCCCTGCTGTCCTGGGTATGGCTGTGCACCTGCCTGCCACGGTGAATTAATTCCTTAGTTTGCTTCTCTTGCATGTGTGGCTGCTTCTTTACTTATTTAAACTGTCTTTTATCTCACCCCAGGAGTTTTCTCACTGTTACCCTTCCGATCCTCTCCCCCATCCCACCACAGGGGCTCAGCTGCCGGCTGGGGTTTAACCAGGACACCACAAACCAGAGTTAGGAAATGATTACATACACCCACAAGTCCCTAAGGACCCTTCTGTAATCCCAGGCAATTGCAGCCCTGCATGTGTGTGTGTGTTGCAGCACGTGTTACCCTCACACATCCCCTGCCCTGGCAGGGCGGGTTGCTCTCCTTGCACCCCCGGTGTGGGAGATGCCCTGTGCGCAGCTGGTTGGTGTGAGAGGTGCCTTCTCAGGCTGGATGGGACCCTTCCAGCACGGAGCTGTGCAGTGTGTGTTTGTGCAATGCGGGAAGCAGGTAGGAGTTGTCACACATGAACTGAATTTAACCTTTCCCACTTGACTGGGAGCCAAGCTTAACTTTAGCATTTCCCAACATTAAAGAGCTTGACTTCACAGCCGTAATGTCCTTTTAATGTGGGTGTATGAATGAATAATAGGCGACTGTATTCTTTGTGCTTGTTACTACCATTCCTTTTTCTATTTGAAAGCCTCCTAATTGTACCTTAGAGCAGACCATATTTCCTGATAGTTTTGGAATGGCCTTAAAGGAGTGAGTAGCTAAGAACAAAAGTCACTTAATACATCAGCCAACTCTAAATAATGAACCCCAAATCTCCCAATTTTGTGTAACAAACAGAGGTCTCATTCAGGATTACAGATGAATTCTATCTACAGCTGTGTAAGACACCACACGTATTCTCTGGAGAAGTTGGGTTTTGTTTTCAGGGAAGCTTTTTTTTTTCCTTCTTCTAGGCAATGCTTTCTCACATGGTTCCTTTAGGAATTCAGCTGTGCTTTTCCCTGTTCTCTTTTTGCATAATTAAAAGTAAACTTCAATTCTTTCTTGCTTGCCTATGAGGAAAGCTCTTTTCCCCAGATCTTCCAGGAACCAAAGAAGAGAAATCCCTTTTCAGTTCAATGCTTTCCTCTTACACTAAAGGCATCTCAAACACGCACATGCACATACACACATCTTCTCTTATGGAACTTGAAAAAAATCCTAAAATTCCATAATTTTGTGTGCCAAGTCGGAGAAACCCAACTTGAACATTGCGTTCCTTTGGAATTATTTTGGGGATGTGCTGGAGAAGATATTTCTGAAGTGTTGTTTTTATGATTTTTATAGATGTTTTCCTCCCCAGCACCTTTTCCTTCTCCTTTTCATCTCTGTCTCTCCAACTCCCTTGGCTCCCTCCAAATGTATTGAAAGTACAGGAGAAAAATAATCAAGAATCAGGAAATCCCTAACCTTCCACTCAGAGGATTCTTGCCTACTAGAAGGTTTGGATTCCAGAGGAGAATTCTTAAAGAATCAAAAATTTAATCTTTCAAGCTTTTTCTCTCTACAAAACTCTGTGATCAGAGACATCTTAAAAATTATTCTTTTAGCCTAAGATCAGCTTGTATTTTTAGATAGAAATATGCATCTAAAGTTCACTGCACAAAGCATCCCATTTTAATAACTTAAGCTCATGAAAAAAGTGTCCCAATAATTCAGACAATTAACCCTGATACCTTTACAACTCTGGTTCCCCCTCAGGAACACTGAATCTCTTTTTTATAACTTTAACTGGGGAACTAGCTGCCTAGTAAAGGGTATGTACGTTCCCATTAGAATGGCTATTTCTTACATTAAAAATATAGTAAGCCATTAAACCCTTAAAATGTAATCATTAACATTTAGCACACTATGCCTGATGCATTAAAAACATTATGTGCAGCTGATCTCCCTGACTCACTTAGGGAAATATCAAATGGTTTCAATGTACTTTTGCTTTATCTTTTAATTTTAGGTGATATTCCTGTGTTCTCACTAATTTACTTCAGCGAGGTATCCTGTTTCTACATGTTTATCATTTGAAAATTATAAAATGTAATTACATGTAGTCATTTAGAGAGCTAAATCTCACTCATTAGTTTTCACTCTGACTTTCAAGAAGTTTAAGTGCCAAAGTTTGTGAAGTAAATATCATTTAAATATCTTTTGTTAAATTAGTATCTACTGTACAGTATGACATACAGCCTAATTCATATTCATTCTTTATAGGTGCCACACATTAAATCTTGACATTTAAAGATTCTACAGTCCTAGGATTTAATTTTAGAAGACTCTCTATCCGTTTCTCAGCCATGAGAAGTTGTTAAATACATATGTACATCAAATGTTATCCTTTGAACTCTCTAACCAGGATGTACTTGACTTCTCTGTACTAACATTAAATGTTTGACTGTACTTTGTAGCTCTTTGGAATATTCACTCTTATTTCTTCTTGCAGTTTTCTAGTTTAAATGGGGCCTAGTTTAGATGTTTCAGCCACTTTTGAAATTGTGTTCTAATGTCTCAGGTCTACAATATTTTTCTTTGTTTCATAAAGAGTGTCAGGTCTCATATATTTTACTCTACATTATAAAGGGTGAAATTCTAGAAGTCTCATATTTGGCAGAACGAAAACCGTCGTCCCAATTAGCACAATATTTTCACATCATAGTCATTGATACTAAATTTAGTGTTCCATATGTTATGTGTGCAAGAGTCTGCATTTTTTCAATGGGTCAACTATATTTTCCTATAAGGAAATTCCCCAGTGTGTCTGTGCATAGCTGCAAAGTCTCTCTGTCTTCTCTGGCTAAGGGAAGGACCTTTGCATTTGAGTTCTTTGTTTCACAAGAGCTGTGGGAACATATCCTCTAACATATTTCTTTACCTGTTGCACCTAGATGTTCTTCTGTGAACACTGAGTGGTTTGGGGATCATTTGTCACCCAATCTCTAAATTTTCAGTAAGCACTTCCTGTATTATGTTGCTTTTGCTGCTCTGCAACCCAGCTGAAACTGAAAAGCAGTAGAAATTGTAGCAGAAAGTGTCACTTCTATGGAAATTTCCAAACCACATTGAGGATGGTGGGACAAGGTTTAGAAAAGGATCAATAATTTATTCTGAGCTCATTTCTAAGTGAGGTAGGATATCTTAAACTCCTGGTTGGACAGTAGAGACATTACATTCAAAATAGAGGTGGCAACTTCTGAAGGGGACTCCAAGGGTGGACTGGAGTATCTGGACATGACTCCTCAGAGGGAGAGAGAGAAAGTACGGAACAAAGACAGACCGTGCTGGGGATATGTAGTGTCAAACGCCAGCAGACTGGAGGAAAAAGGAGGATCATCACCTCTGTGTGGGCTTTTAAGTTTGGTAGGGAGATAAAAACTATTTATTTTCACTGTCACAGTGAAAGTCTAAACAATGCAGAATTGTGGCTTTGTACCACTCCAGCTACCTCATTTTAATACCTTATCCTTCTGTCTTCTTTTTTATCACTTGTCTCCTATTTATGTATTGTTTCATAATCCTGAGGGCTGTCATTCCTGGGAAGCCTTTTACTTTACTTCCCAGACACGCTTGGACCTAACCTCACGGCTGGAAACCACTATGATCAATGACCAACAGATGGTCTTCTTGACAATCCTGTTTACTTCTAACCTGCAACCCAATTTTATTTTATTTATCTGTGTCCCAGACCTCTTTGGTTCCTCAGTCCTGTCCTCTTCTTTCCCTTTCCTTTCCATAAACCCTGTGGAAATGTTTTGTTTCAGAACTGGGCTAGGTTTGCCCCTCTGCTGGAAGCCAAAGGAGATGCTTACGCAAGGGGAACAAGAACAGGAAGAGTATGAAGTAACCTTCCCCCCTCAGCTTGTGGCAATGACCTTGTGATTTAGGAACAGCCATGAATGCATTCCAATTATCACAGTTAATAGACACCAATTAAATTATGCTCTTTAATTTATTTTTTTTAACCTTTTCCACAATTATTTCTAATTTGTAATTATTTGTAAATATATTTTGGCCTGCAGCGATGCATTCCACAACTTAACAGCTATGCATGATGCGAAAACATACCGCTGTAGAGCTATAGTTTGTTCAAAGCCATTGATTTCACCTGCTTTTTCTTGCAAGGAGCCTCTTGACGGCTCACTATTTACACACCTTTGGCCTGGCCGCTGAGGTTGTTTATTTTCTATGCAAAAGCCCATCTTTTGCTGTTCAGCTTTCATTCTAGAGAGCTGCACAGCTGCAGAGATCATCCTGTATTGAAAACTGAAGGGAGTGCTCTCAGCCATGCCAACTAGATTATCCAAAACCTGCTGTTCTGCTGGTTACTAGAGACGGCTTCCCAGTCTGCTTGGTGGAAACCACAGAATCACAGAATCAGAGGGGTTGGAAGGGACCTCAAGAGATCATCAGGTCCAACCCCCCTGCCAAAACAGGGTCCCTAGGACAGGTTGCACAGGGAGGCATCCAGGTTGGGCTGGAATATCTCCAGAGAAGGAGACTCCACACCCCCCTGGGCAGCCTATTCCAGGGCTCTGTCATCCTCACCAGGAAGAAGTTCTTCCCCATGTTGGTGCGGAACTTCCTGTGCTCCAACTTGCAGCCATTGCCCCTTGTCCTGTCTCCACAGACTACTGAAAAGGGGCTGGCCATTTCCCCCTGCATCCCATACTTAAGATATTTATAAACATTAATCAGGTCCCCCCTTAGTCTTCTTTTCTCCAGGCTGAACAGCCCCAGCTCACTCAGCCTTTCCTCTTAGGGGAGATACTCCAGGCTCTTAATCACCTTCGTCGCCTCTACTGGACTCTTTCCAGGAGATCCCTGTCTTTTTTCTTACCAGGGAGCCCAGAAGTGGACACAAAATTGTTTTCATGGCACACAGTGGTGCTCCTGAGTTGATGATTACGCCAGGATGTTGGATTCCACTCAGCGCATCAGGTGCCTCAAGATGCGTTTGCAGCACTAAAACCCGCTTGCAAATCTAGTTCTTTCTGCCTCAGTGAAAATCTACTGAGGCAATATGCTTGAGAGGACTAATCATACACATGCTTTGCAATGCATATTCTTAAGGTAAAAAATCCATGATATGGTAATATGCCACGATGGACACTGGCTATAATTGTTTTTAATAGAAAAGCATATGCTTTGTTTATCTTTCCTGTCTCCTGCGCATGCTTCCTCCAAGAATTAGAAATTAAAATGTAATCTGTGCATAGCTGAATGGGCTCCCTAACCAGAAAGCAGATGCTAGGCACTCAGAGGAGCTGGAGTACATGGAGTGGCAAACCGTTTTTACGAGGCTGTAACTCTTCTGTTTTCGGTCGTCATGTAAAAGAGGGATGCTGTGGGCTGAAAGACTCAGGGTTTTCGAGTCAGTTAAAAGGGAAAACAGAAAATCCTCAGTTCCTCATAAACTAAAGGCAAAGGGGAGACTCAGTCCTCTGTGGCAGATGCTAAGCACCCACCAGTACCAATCCTTCATGCCTGTGGTTTTCCCATCTTGGCTGAATGCAGAACTTCCAGTGCTTACCAGGAGCCCATGTATTTATAATCTGAATCTACTGCATGTCATCATATTTTTTGCATATCAGGCAGAGAGCCCTTTCTAATCTCACAACTGATACGCATTTTAAACTACCTGACATGCCTGTAGCTATTGACTGAGACATTAATCCAATTGGATATGACAAATTGTAGTGAAGCCAAGCACTATTATGGCTGGCTTTATTACTCTCTGCTTCAATTATTTTGCTGATTTTGTATGATTGCAGTGTTCTAGCTATACTGGGCCCTGATTTACATCTACCATTCTGCTTGGTTTTGTTGAACCAGTTTGTGTGGCCCATCTGCAAAAGGAAACGTCACAAAATTCCTGTCTGAGGAGGACTGCCAGTAGTGATGCTTCAACACAGGGGCAGTGGGAAAAAAAATATTGAATGAAGTGCCACAGAAGTGTCTGAAACAGTTTAAATTGCTGTAAATTAGTTTAAAAACTTATTTTAAATAAGTTCTATGTAGCTAACTAAACTGTGTCTTTCTGATTAGAAAAGCTTATAAAGCTTCTTGTAAAGCTTAATTCTTTCTGAAAACAAGATTATGTAGAAGTACCCTACAATCCTGAATTAAGGCCACTGATCACGATCTCTCAAGTGCCAAGCCACACGTAGCTGCTGGATAGTCCCTGTGTATGCAAAACAAAGCTGTTTAATTGGGTTCTTTCTGTATCAAAACCATAGGAACTGTTATTCTAGGGGTATCCTCTGTGTCATAAAGTAGATGTCATCGGCTGTCATTTTCAGGGGCAGTAGCTCACAGAAGTTTTTGTCCCTTGCCAAGACAGTCTTATCTTATGTTGGCAGGGAGAAATACAAATAAGGATGTTCAGCTCAGGAATTGCTCTGTCAACATTTCCTGGCCTTGCTGTGCAGACCTGAAGTCAAATGGGTGAACCTGCTTTCCTCGCATTCTGTTGTGTGTTCTTAGTCAAGAAGGAACGTTACATCTTCTCCAGTTGTGTAGTAAACAGGGAACTTCTGGTGCTGGCTTCTTTCTCTACCACACCATCTCTAGGAAGCAATGCTTGCTTTAAATATTTCTGTCTCCCTGTAGCACCAGAATGTCTCAACACCTCCCAAAAGTCAATCTTTGTGATTACAGGTGGATACCAAGTTTCCAGAATTCATCCTTTGTAGAATATCACATAATTGCAGAGGCCATTTCCTTGCCAGGAAGGGAAACAAGGGAAACAACTGCCCTTGCTGAAGGTGCCAACCTTGGTCCACAGCACCAGAAGAGTTCAGGCTTCGGTCTACAGTTGCACTTGAAAAGGCCTGAAGAAAGTACCATAAGCTGTTTTTTTCCATATGTAGCAAAAGAAGACTTCCACTCTGCTTCCATTAACCAGCAACAGTTCAAAAGCAGACACTGTAGAGAGGGAAAATTATGCAAATCGTGAGGCTGCAGGGAAAAAAAAGCATGGGAAAAAAGCATGGGTTAGATCACTGAAGACTGTGGAACAGTATGTGAACCTAAATGTTTCACTGTTTCTTGCTCACTGGATAAATATTTAAGTTTAAAGTCAGGGGAAACTTATTCTTAAGGGTTGAAAAAAGCAAACTGTGAAAGGCTTTTGACAATGTAAAATACATCCTCTCCCAAGCTAGCTGATCATAAAGAATGCCGCCTTTTAACATGCCTGGACGAGCTTTAAAAATGACTCAATAGATTGTAGAATTCAGCACATTTTCTTCCCAATTATTTTTGAAGAGATTCTGACAAATGTTTTCTAAGGGAGGAATGGCAGACTGTCTATTTTATTTTAGTTTTATGGGATTTTTATTTTTATCCTGTCATGAGAAGCAAATGGCAGAGCTATGATTAGGATAAGCCATGTAAGAGGGCTCAATCTGCACAATTTATAGTATAGCTTGCTTTAATCTGTCAGGGAGCGTGTGTTATATTGCCTTTCAATAGAGGATAGAGCTCTGGCTATATATGTTAATAAATTCTATCCAGACAGTCTTAAAAGATGCCAACAATTGCTGGAAGTACTTGGAGCAGAAACTGCCTGCAATTTCGAATCCTTGGAGGACTCTTCTAGATACTGTGGATTTCTTGAACAAAAAAAGACAAACAAAGCAAGTCCCCAGCATCCCTTCTACCCAAAAAAATCTTTGCACAAACCATTAAAACTGTACTTCCTGATATATTTTTTTAGTAATTATCTTTCTAAACTTTACCAGCCTGATAACAAGACAGTGGTTATCATGATCAGTGGTTTCAACATCTATTTGCATTATTTTTTGTTATGTTTTCTTTTTTTCTTTGTACTGTGAATTTAAATCTAACAACAGGTTGTCTTTTCCTAGTTCCTGCCTGTGGACACCCAGTGCTGGTCCCTGGTGATTCTGTGAGGACTAGATATCCAAAGCCACCTTCACAGACTATCTTCTGTGGGGTCCTTCAGTTTTGTAATGGTTGGTGACTAGAGACACTAGAGGCTGTAGCTGTCAACTACTGAAGAGGAAGTGCAAAAGTGGGTAGAATCGTAGAATGCGTTGGGTTTGCAGCCACTTCAAAGGCCATCTAGTCCTACCCCCTGCATGAAGCAGGAACACCTTTACATAGAACAGGTTCCTCAGAGCTTCATCAAGCCTGACCTTGAAAGTCTCCAGGGATGGGGCCTCCACCACCTCTCTGGGCAACCCAAAACAATGTCTCACCCCGCCTCAGAGTGAAGAACACCTTCCTAAAGTCTCATCTGAACCTGCCCTGCTCTAGTTTAAACCACTCCCCCTCATCCCATTGCCACATGCCCTTACAAACATTCCCTCCCCAGCTTTCCTGTAGGCCCCTTCAGGGACTGGAAGGGTCTCAGAGATCTCCCCTGAGCCTTCTCTTCTCCAGGCTGAACTAGCCCGACTGTCTCAGTCTGTCTTCATAGGAGAGGAGCTCCAGCCCTCAGATCATCCCCGTGACCTCCTCTGGACCTGCTCCAAGAGGTCCATGTCTTGTAGTGAGGGATCCAGAGCTGAACACAGCACTGCAGGTGAGGTCTCACCAGAGCAGAGAAGAATGGGAGAATCCCCTCTCTCAATCTGCTGGCCACACTTCTTTTGATGCAGCCCAGGATGCCATTGGCCTCCTGTGCTTTAAGTTCACATTGTTGGCTCATGATTTTTGTTTTGGTCTCTCCATTCAAGGAACTGTTTCACTGCTGGGACCAAAACTTTATCGTTTGTCACCTGGAGAGAATTACTTTTTAGGACATGTTTCTATAGCACTACTTTAATGTTAGTGTTGTGGCAAGATGTAGTATTTACAGCAGTAGTGCCATGGTGCAATAGTCAGATATGTCTAATCAGATGCTAAATAACTCATCCCAGTGGTGAATATTTATATGCTGCAAAATCCCTTAAGTTGTGATAGAACACAATGCCATCCAAAATACAATGAGATTTGTTTATACATGCACACTGCATATTTGGTAAATCTGAATTTCTGACAGATACAGGGTGTTTCCTCCTGTTTGTTTATGCCTTTATTGGATTACCATTGCTGTCTGGCTTCAGCTCTTACCCTTTGTGATTTTCTTCACTGAGGTGAACATGGTAAGAAAATTAGATCCGGTATTTGTGCTGATAGATTCTGGTTTTGTATTACACAACAAGTTTTGAAAGCTGAATAACAGGATTCTTGAAATGTCATGGAAAATAATTGAGGGTTCTTACAAAAAAGACTTTCCACATTGTTCTCCTAGACTGTTTTTGCAGTGGGAGTTGCTAGAAAAAAAGAAGTGCAAAACTTAAATGTTTAATCTCAAAGGAGAAGAAACAGTCACATCTGATTAAGGTTAAAAAAAATGAAATGTATGGTCTTTTCTATTGCTTTGAAGTGTTTTTCAAGAAAAAGTAATTGCTTTAAGTAGTTGTCCTGGTTTAGCTTGCTTTATGGTGGCTGTCTAGTCAAAATTCACATTTAAACTTGTACAAGGCTCAGTGATAACTTCATCAGTACAGAGAAAGCAACAATAGGCAAAAATGAAAGTGAAATTCTAATATTGCATTCAGTAGAAAATCAAAGCTGCAAACTCAGAATAACTGTCCTGGTTCTGGCCAGGCCAGGGTTAACCTCCCCAGTCAGCCAACACCGGTGAGCTGAGTCAGCCCAGGTGAGCTGAGTCAGCTGGAGCTGTTTTCCACACCAGGTGACACCACTTGCCCATAAAAGCAGCTGGTTGGGGAAGGGTGGGGGCTGGTTTTTTGCCTCTAGGACGGTTGGAGTGTGGCTGGGACATCAGGTTGGTTGGGTCTTACCATGGGGCAGCCCTATGTGATTGTCAGGTTGGTAAGGTGCTCTGTGTTAGCACTGGGTGTAAGTGTATCTAGCCATTATTGTTCTGTATTCACTTTGATATTTGGCAGTAAACTGTCCTTATCCAAACCCATGGATTGCCTATTTCTCCTCTGGGAGCAGGTGGCTTGGTGGGCATTTGGCCTCTAGCCAGCATTAAGCCACCACAATAACAAATGCTGAGATCACTTATGTCAGATCATCATAAGGGTCCCAAGAAAACAGAAAAAAAAATACCCAAAACCTCTGAGAAACACCATTTTTCCTATAATCACAGGATCACTTCTCTGGCCCTGTGCAAATTTTCCACTGATTAAATATTCTTCATATCCTGGATAGTTTTTTTAGACAATCTTCATGTCCTGTGGGATCATGGCCTTTCAGCTGACTGTCAAGGTGACAAATACATAAACTAAGTCTCATTGTCTTCTGCATTCATAATCTATGCTCATGTTGTGGTTTCAAGCAACTTCTTTTCTTACTTCCAGGATTCTTCTTTAATTCAGAAAAGTGTAACTATGTGTTGTTCCTTTGCAGCTTACTAGCAGCAGTGCCAGATATGTCTGAATGTCTCCCTTGTGATGGAATGCAGACGCTAACATGCTTTTCACCCTTCTGGGCTTCTGCAGAGTAGCACATATGTGTTATTTTACTAATATAGAGGTATATTCCACCATTTGCTTGTGGAACAGGACACTGGATAAAGACTAGAGAAAGTTGGTTTGCTGAGTCCTGAGGATCTAGAGTTGATTTTTTTTTTAACCTTAAAAACCATGTTTTATAGGTACTTCTTTAATTCACCTGTGGTTGAAAACCTCATTTTAGTTTATATCACTGTGGCAACTTCCAAGTAAAACAGATGCTGAGTTTCATTTGGAACCATGCAACTCCCTCTGCTTTTATTCCCCACCCCCTGAATTATAAATAGGTAGTGCCAGTATAAGTAGAAATGGCATTTAAGCTTGCAAATGAATGTTACTACATCTTCTACTTTTTCCCTTTCCTAAGAAAGAACAAAGTGAAATTAAACATGAACACCTACCAAAGAAAGATACAAAAAGATGCTATTTGTGTGAAAAGGTCTTGTGATTGCATTAGAGCGCCAATTGTTTAAAAGTCACTAGAGTATTCTTCTAAACTACTGGAATACCATGACTTTATTTAACCAACCCATCAATCAAGGCATATGTCAGCAAAATTAGAAGGTAGATTACATTTACAATTAAGTTAGTGTATGTGCTATAGCCATAGTTATTTACAACAGGCCACACTGTGAGAAAGAGAATCTCATTGATTAAAACCATTTTTTCCCTGTAGCAGAAGCACACAAAGTTGTGGACCAAGGTGGTTAATTCAAAACCAGGTATGTCCTTTTATGAGTTAAGCTCTAGCTCTAGGTCAGCTAGCCTCTGGAGTACTGGACTTGGTATCAAATGGTTAATTTAAGGTCTATCCAGTTGGGAATAAAAACACAAATACATTGCTCTTGGTTTGCTATTGTCCTAATGGAAAGCACTCTCTGAAACCCACATCATCCGAACCATCTGTTCCACAAAACTGCAAACTTACCTTACAACTAAAATTCTACAATTTCATCCCAATTTATTGCCGAGATATTGCCTTTTCAGTCTTTGACCTATAAAGCTAGATGTCAAGCACTCAATTATTTTTTTCACATCAGAAAGTTCTCCCAAGAACTGATTGAATTCTTCTGGAATGAATTTTTGCTGAGACACTCCAAACTCTCTTATAAGGCATTCCAGGTTGTACAGCACTAACACTATTACATGCTCCCTCTCTCAGCAATGCATCTGGTTGTAAAACAGGTTATCTTCCAAAACTGTGACCTTACACAGAGACAGTCCAGTATTAAAAGTAATCTCAGTATTTTATTTTAATGTTTCCAGGAAGCTTTCAGAATGTTTTAATAAAAAGTTGTTTAACAATTTAATAGAGAATAACTTTGTGCAGATTATTTTTATGACAGGCTATGGAAGTACTAAGGGCATGCTTAGTTCTGTGGTAAGAACTTGTGATTCACTATAAAAAGTTATTGCTTTCACAGTAATTTCTGCAAAACCCAGTTGGTATTATCACTACTGTATCATATCATAGCCTGCAAAGAGGAACTAAATCGTTATGAAATAGGAGATGCAGGCCAAAACCCCCTGAAACTCACCGACTGTCAGTATGCAAACCAGTTCTGTAACTTGACACATCTTTTTGCTAATGAGCCAGTGGAAACTTTACAGGCATCAGTCATTAAAATGCAGAGCCTGATTCTCATTTGCATGAAGCCCAAAGTACATTTTTGCCCTTAACTGTTCTTAAGGCACTCACTCTCAACTGATCTTGTAAAAAACATCAATGAAAGAAAAAAAAACCACAAGAAAAAGGCAAAAGATGCATCTTCAAATAATGTAATAGCTGTTTCAGCAGAGGGACAGGTTTAAAATTGGTAAAGGAAGCAATGCACTTAATTCCCAGAGGCATCTGCCTGGGTGGAGGCAGTTCCTCTGGAGTACTGCCTTCTCTCTGCTCCCCTCTGCTGCTGACTTTTCACACTTCCCGGAGGAAAATTTATAATATCTTCAATTTATAACTCTATACCTTGTGGCACTTTCAGCCAGACTGTAAAATGCAATTAAAATATAATATACAGGAGGAATATAAACCCTCTTGATTCAGATCTTAAGTAAATCTCCAATTAGAAGTTACAAAAACACTTTCCCTGAAGGTAAGTTATCCAATAATTGGCTTATTGCAATTGTCAACAACTTCTCCCCTTTCTATCAAAAGTCTTAACAGTGTGGGTTTTTTAATTTTCAAAAACTTGTCAGAGAATTATTTTCCTTCATTGGACAGCCAAAAAAATTGCCAACTTCATGCTAATTCCTTTTATCATGCTAATTCCTTTTAGTTCCATGAATAGAAATAAAGAAAATTCCCCTGGGCTGGTGCAGGTAGTGAATTTTGCTGATGCAGCAGATAAAGGAGAGCAGAAAGCTGAAGAAAATTATTATGTCTTTTGTGGAGAGAACTCCAGATGGTACCAGAAGAGTTTTCAAAGCAAAGTTTCCTATAGAATAGCAGCCAGAACTGACTGTTTGCCAGTGATGCCCCTTTGCCCTTTATCATTTGAATCACTGTCTAAGACAAATCGGGCAAGCTTAGCAGTGTCATTGTCACCTTGTCACCCTGTTTACTCAGTCTCTTAACTGAGCCTGATTTAAATGATGAAGGTGGAACTTAAGAAGTTCATTTGGCATATTGAAATGTTCTTATGCAATACATTAAAAACTCACCAAATATGGTATACATTGTGCCATACGTTTCATCATTTTTGAGCCAAATTCATCACATTTGTGGCTCAACACTCATGGGGTGTTTCCCCGCTCATCATTACTGTAATCCCAGCAATAAGACTTTTCTTGGAGTTAGTGTAAGAAGTAACTGCTTTGCCCTCATATTTTCCTTCTCTTCTTGTGCTCTTTTTTCAAGATAAAAACCTTCACTAATGATTCTATTCAATAGAGTGGGGTTTTATCTTTCTTTTCTTGTTTTTTTTTCCTATATCAGCTGGACCCTGTTAAGGTCAAGTGTTAAAAAACAATCCTGAAATACCTAATTCCAACCATTTTGGTTAACATTTTCAGTACACATTCAGTGCTGCATCTCAAGCAAACTACATGAGGACCTTCTCAGGCCAAGTTAGATTTTTACAGCGGAGTGTGATCTTCCAACTTCATGTTCTCATGTTGGATTTAGTGACATTTTAGGTAATGATAATGGCAAGCTGGCAATACAAGTTTTTGCATATTTGAAGTGCACACAGAAGCGTTGGAGATATTGCTGGCATCCCTTGATTACCTCTGTACCCCCACTTTTGTCTTGTGGCTAACAGAACCAGTGGGATCCTGGGATGCACCAAGAGGAGTGTGGTCAAAGGAGGTGATCCTCCCCTGCTACTCTGCCCTGGTCAGGCCCCACCTGGAGTATTGTGTCCAGTTCTGGGCTCCCTGGTATAAAAAAGCCAGGGATCTCCTGGAGAGAGTCCAGTGGAGGCTACGAAGGTGATTATGGCCTGGAGCATCTCCCCTATGAGGAAAGGCTGAGTGACCTGGGGCTGTTCAGCTAGAGGAAAGAAGACTAAGGGGGGACCTTATTAATGTTTATAAATATCTTAAGTATGGGATGCAGGGGGAAATGGCCAGCCCCTTTTCAGTGGTCTGTGGGGACAGGACAAGGGGCAATGGCTGCAAGTTGGAGTATAAGAACTTTTACCCAGTGAGGGTGAGGGAGCCCTGGGACAGGCTGCCCAGGGGGGTGTGGAGTCTCCTTCTCTGGAGATATTCCAGCCCTGTCTGGATGCCTATCTGTGCAATATGAGCTAGGGAGCCTGCTTTGGCAGGGGGTTGGACCTGATGATCTCTTGAGGTCCCTTCCAACCCCTGTGATTCTGTGATACCACCCCCATGCAGCAATTAGTAACCACTTGTCTGAGGAAGTTCATTTTGCCCGACTGTTATTTTGGCTTCGCTTTTAAGCACGTTGCATGGGGAACCTGGGGCAATGATACTCTTCTGAAATGTCATTTGCACTGTTTCTGTAAGCCTAAAGGACCTGGGGAGCTGTCCTTATTTTTTGGTCATCTTGCAGCTGTGGTTGTGGAGCCTATTTGAGCTGGACAATCTTTCCTCAAAAATGATTGTTCTCACATCTCAAACTGGAACTGTTTACTAGAACCCGCTGGGCTAGGCATTAAAAAGATTTTATTCTTCATTCAGTACACTGGGTTCCAATATACATCGAGCATTTTAAATCTGTTTACTGGAACCAGAGGAAGATGAGATTCTAATTAGCATTCTCAATGGTGGTCTGCCACCGATCACAGGTCAAAGGGATGTTTGTACTTGTTCCAACGTTGAGATGAGTATAAGCAGCCTCCTGCATTCTTCTTGGCTCTTCAGCTCCTGTGTCACGGTGTGTTTGCAAGATGAATATTTTGAGATGTGTTATATGCACTATTTTTCTTCTACCACCCTTTTATGCTACTTTACTGTAATTTGCTTAATTCTTCATCAAATCTACACAGACTTTAAAGAATTCATGGTTTTAGTAATGTTGCAATACTCTTGGGAAACAAGTTCTAAGATGGCATGAGCAATAATTTTTGCTTTAGAGGAAGAAAAAACAGCGTATGAATGGATTTTTAGCAGCACTGCAGTAATGTATTACCAGTGACCTGGGAAAATTACAGGTGTAACGTAGTATATATGATCTGAGATGAGTTAGAAAACATAATTACATGCATTGATGCAGTAAATTAGTTTATACACTTTGCTAGCTTTGTACAAAGAGTAATTGTTCTCTGTGTATGTTGCAAAGATACAAGTTTGAAATGTACTTGATATTTCTTGGCAATATGAATCATCTATTTGGGAAATAAGACTTCAATATATGCAGTATTTATGGTCTAATGATAGGAATATGCAATTTTATTCTATTCCTCCTCACTTTGTTTTATTTTTCGCTTTCTTATGATCACTAGAGCCTGAAGGCCCCCTCTCTTTGATACTGTCACTGTATTCATCCCAAGCATTTGGAAATTGTCAAAATCTCTTTCTTCAATTCAACTTTTCTTCAAATAATCACTTAAGCACACCTCAAACGCTTTCCTTGATGTTGCTCATTTTAGTTGGAAATCATATTTTATTTTGCTATACACTTTCACCCCGTTCAGAGGAAAAGCTGAGTGCTAGAATTTTGTTCTTAAGTCGTAAGTCTCTGTCTTGTAATGTGTTACAGAATAATTATGAAACCTGTAATGAACAGAAATGATAGACTGTATTTCGGTAGATAAAAAATAAGGTAAAATTAAATAAAAGTTGAGTTTTATATATTGATATTTGCTTATAAAATTATGGGAATTTCTGTTTGAATCTTTATTTTCAGTATTTTTTTCTTTATCTGGGGTAGGAACAAAAAGAGATCAAGATGAAACATACATTTTGTGTGACAACTTGTGAGAGTAAAAAAAAAAATCAACATTTTTGGCTGTGTGATTGCTGTGATAAAATGCCAATTATCAAATTAGATATTAAAATTTAATCTCTGGGGACTCATAATTTGCTAATGAGAGGAGCTTAAAACTCATTATGATGTTTAGATTATTCATCCAGAACTTTCCTATCATTATTTCACTCTGTGAAACCTACTCTAACTTTGAACCATCCTGAATTACTTGTCTCGGTTCTTTATCTACTGGCTTTCCTTATTTTTTCTTTATATATTTAAATTACTTGTGTTCTACTTAAACCTTACAATTGGTTCCATGGAAATGATGTCCTCACCAGAGGTATGAGAGCAGGGTATCAATATCTGCCTGAAATATAATTACTTTTAAAAAACAAGAAGTGAAAAAAGAAAAGATGCCAGGAATGCTTATTCCATTAGAGACTTGACGAGGACCTGGGTATTTGTTAGGTGAAGACTACACAAGCCATGAGACTCTTGCATGACCTAAACCATCCCTTTAGGACTGGAATTCTCTGTAACTCTCTCAATTAATCTGCTGATACCTTTCCCTTTTTATTCACCAATCATCTTACATCTCGTTAGATATCTTGCAGCTGAACTTGTGAATATCCCTGCTTAGTCTGCACTTTTTCTTTTATCATTGACTACGACTGACAAATTATCCTGTATCAGTTCCAGGGTAATGTGCTATCATTGTAATGTAGCCCACCATGTATTTTAAAATTCCTTCAACGGACGCATGAGCTCATTATCCGTCTTGCTTTTCAGTTAGAGCATATGTGGCTTGGGTATTGCTCTATTAATCATGAGAACCCAAAAGCCTGTCTTGATTTAAGAACCCTGAACTCTCCATTAAACTAATTTCGATCTGTCAGTCATAACATTAATGATATGATTAACACATGCAAACGACGTTAAAGTAACATTAAAGGTTCTGAATTAAACCAGGGAATGAAAGAAAATGTGTACAAGAAGACTTTTTTTCTTGGCTCCTGTCTAATGGAAGATTTTCTGAGGATTGCAAATATTTTGGCCATCAGGGAAGAAAAGAAAGACACTTCATGTTCAAAACTGATCAATGGAATGGCATTCTTGCAATAGGTGGCTTATTACTTCAGCAAGACCTAGACAGGCTTGAGAGATGGGTGAGGAGAAATTCAATGAAATACAACAAGGTCAAGTGTAGTGTCTTGCAGCTGGGGAAGAACAACCCCATGTACCAGTGGAGGTTGGGGATGGACCTGTTGGAGAGCAGCACAGGGGAAAGGGACTTCAGCATCCAGGTAGTCAGCAGCTGGCCATGAAGGCCAATGGCATCCTGGGGTGTATTAGAGGTGCGGTTAGTAGGTCGAGAGAGGTTCTCCTTCCCCTCTACTCTGCCCTGGTGAGGCTGCGTCTGGAGTATTGTGTCCAGTTCTGGTCCCCTCAGTACCAGAAGGACAGGGAACTACTTGAAAGAGTCCAGTGCAGGGCCACGGAGATGATTAAGGAACACCTTCCTTATGAGGAAAGGTTGAGGGAGCTGGGTGTCTTTAACCTGGAGGAGGCTGAGGGGTGACCTTATTAATGTCTATAAATATGTGAAGGGTGAGAGTCATGAGGCCAGAGCCAGGCTCTGCTCAGGGATGGCAGCGACAGGACAAGGGGCAGCGGGTGCCAGCTGGAGCAGAGGAAGTGCCATGCGAATGTAAGGAGGAACTTTTTCCCTGTGAGGGTGATGGAGCCCTGGGACAGGCTGCCCAGAGAGGCTGTGGAGTCTCCTTCTCTGGAGACACTCAAACCCCACCTGGATGTGTTCCTGTGTGACCTAATCTAGGTGATCCTGCTCTGGCAGGGAGGTTGGACTAGATGATCTCCAGAGGTTGCTTCCACGCCCTAACATTCTGTGATTCCGTGATTGCTAAGAGTTCTATCTCTATTTCGAGCTAGCCTTAGAATGATTTGTTTTAATACGACTGAAATAGAAAATCCAATTTCTTTAAAAAAAAATAAATAATAAAAATCTGTGCAAATACACATAGACTTACACACTCATGTTCACATATGCACAGCACAATATTCCAGAATGTTTCTGTGGACATCTTAACTGAAGCTGTAGTGAATATTTACTGCATATATTTAACCACATAAATGAGTATGCTGATGTTGCATTAGAGCACAAAAGCATAGAGGGAGGGAAATATATCACCTACTATTGCATATATTATGGTGGTATCTTACAGTCTTCTAACAACCTGGCTTTGATTTTCTTGACTTTCACACATTCTTGTAGCCTGAATCCGATTTTTTTTAATAATATAGACAATGTAAATGTTTATGCGCAGTCAGTAAACTTCTCTTGGAAAATGGAGGAAAATAAAGATGGAGAAAGTATTTACAAAGAGAAGTGTGAACAGAACTTAAGCCTTTGTAGCTGTATAAGTATTAAAGAAACATCTGTTGGAATTAGATTCCTAAGTATCTTTAAGAGTCTAATGGATGTCTCAGAGGTGAAGGAGTAATTCATAGTGAATCCAAATATAGAGCCTAAGTACATCACAGGTAGAACTGAGGTAATTTTGAAGTCAAAGGTGTAATTACACTGTCTTGGAGCCAGGGTTGCAAACCTAATTTTTACTTCAAGGCCAACTCTGAGAGAAGATTTTATTCTTCTTCCATTTAAGTTGATGAAAGCTTTGCTATTGACTTTAAAAAAAAAAAAAGAAAAAGTGCCATATAACCCTATAGCTTGCAGTAGACCAATGCTGCTATTATTTTACCTGTAATTGGAATTTACATAAGGTGTTCCTATATTGTATTTGGCACACTGCAGTATGCAAATGTACATAAACAGATTTTGAGAGACAGTCTGCTGGGTAAGTAACCTTTTAGGCAAGACAGTTCAGTTTTATTGGCTAAAATACTATTAGCCCATGATCAGTTTATTGATGCTTATAAATTCAGGGAAATATTTTTCATAGTAATTGGTACCCCTCTGTTATGGTAGGAATTCTTGATGAAAAATGTGTCTGGTGCCAGAAAAGGGAGAAAAATCAGCTGTTTGAATAACAGAGTGATTTATTTGAATTTTTATCCCCATGGGTACACATAGGTGAAGATTCCTTTCGTTCCTAGAGAAGCCAATACATTGGCAAATATTGTGCCAGAGTTATTTTTGGGGTTGACCTGAACCTATGACATAATTAGAAGATGCACTGTTGACCTATGCCAGTTTTCATTACAAGGAGTTGAAAGTGCTGATAGTTCCAAACCTGCTATGTTTTCTTTTAAGTGGTTGTACTCATTTTCTCCAAGATGAAAGACAAGTTGCTGTTATCTCTGTTGCTCATACTGTTTGTCCATGCTGAAAACACTTCCCTTTACAGTTAAAATATTCCAGGGTATAATTGCCTGTGCCTATGTGTGGGCTGCAGTACAGCATACTCAAAAGTCCTCAATGGACATGCAAAAGGGCTTTGTAGGCTTACAGGGAAGCACATCCTTGTATGTACTTCTGCACTTAGACCTGTAGGCTCAGTATTTTATCTTCTACCTGCTGGATGACTGCTTGAGCTAGTTTTGAATATGGGGACATTCTCCATCATTGTCCTTATTCCTTTTGTGGAGGCTGCTTAGTGGGATTACAGCTTTTGTAACAAGTTCTGGAATTTTTGCAAGACATCAAAGCGGTTCACTTGTGGTATGAAAGCAAGAGTTAGGGCATTTCAGAGATGCTTCACTTCTTGTTTCAGCAGAGATTCTGTTGAGTCTGATGCAAAGCCATGGGGCTCCTGAAACAGAATTGTTCTTCCCAGTAAATAAACAAACCACTTGAAAGGTTTTCCTCATCTTCCACTGACTAAACCTATAGTTGGAATATAAGCATCTACCTTAGCACCCAAAGATCTTTTTATCCAAAAGCAATGATAACTTTAAGTAGCTGAAACCTTTGCTTCCCTGGGATTTTACTCTGAAATTCTTTTGCTTCCTGTCCTCCACTGTGGGGAACAGAGTATCTTATGTAGAAATCTTTCAAAAGGAAGCCACTGAGGATGGAGTCCATCCTTCTTTGAGAATGCCTTCGCCCAAGTACTGCACACTGAGCAAGCCTTGCATTGGTGATGGGCTATATAAGCTGTACTTATATACAAAGTATATTTTCTTTTAATACATTTTTAAGGGTCAGGCTGTGAATGGAACTTGAAAGGCACGTGACACAGCTGTACCTTGTCTGCTGCACAGAGGCTGTGTCTAAAGTGTTGTTTCACCAAACAGAGAAGGAGATTTCTGTCCAGATTGAATACTCGCATGCCTTCAGCTCCTTTATGACTTTATCATTATGCAGTGCTCACAGAAAAGCAGAAATTCAGTAATGAAATTCCTACAATCATAATACATAAAATTAACTGTTTGTAACATACTGGTAAAGTAATACAATTTTTAACTGAAACAGAAATCCTGCTTCTTTTTTACTGTAGACATAACTCTGTGTTGGGGGGAGGGAGGTAGTGCAATCAATTGTTGTAATTTCAGCCTCTTATAACAGTGATCTGATGTCTATTATTTTATCTGTCTGGAAAAAAACACAATGGATTTAGCAGATGTTTTACCTGCTTTTGCATCTAGTGTTTGCTTAAACTTTGGCTGAACTGCAATTTATTCAGGCCTCTAGTCTGCAGTTGTGCTGGAAACACTGAAGTGTATAACCTATAGATACAGGATGGAGCATATTAATGGAGCTCTAAACACACATAAATACAATTAAACTTTTGCTGAATTCACGTTATATAAGTAGCTGCCATGCTGATTAAGAATCCCAGAGAAGGAATCGGTTTTCTTCCTAAAAGGGGCTGCAAATCTTGTGATTTATGCAGAAGTACTCACAGATAGCTTCTTCTCACAGCATATCTAACGATCAACAAACTTGGGTTTTGCAGAAACAATGAGGGAAATTGCAATTGATATTTAAAAGCTCTTCTTTTCTTTCTCCAGTGCTGTAACTTGGAGGCAAACAGGGTGTTCAGCATTGAAGATGCTGACAGAGGAAGACATTGGAGGAGAGGAGGTAGTGGTCCCTGGCAGCGCTGCTCCAGGGATGTAAATGATTTAATGATGATAAACTCTCTGAGTCTTTTTGGGATATCATAAATGCAAGCAGCAGCTACTGCCCAAAGGTCTTTTTGGGTCCAATCTGGATGAGAAAAGTAAAGCGATCAGCAAATTGTCCTCAAAGTGTTCTATTTAAAAAAACCCCAAACTAGCCTTGTCCTTGTATCTAAGTTGCTTATCCCTGCCTAGCTCTGTCAGTGAAGGAGAGGTGCTGCAGGCAGGGTCAGGGAGGAAGGACCATTGTGAGGGAGGACCATGGTGAGGCAAGTATTTCCCTTCAGCCTGTGGGAAGGACACATGCAGGAGTAGGCTTTTCCTGAAGGATCTGTGACCATGTCAGAGCAGGGTAAAAGTGTGAGGAGGAAGGGTTGACAGAGAGGAACTCTTATGGATGGACCACAGCCCCCCGTACGCATCTCCCTTTGCAGCTCAGGGTTGGGGAGGAGGTGAACAGCTGATAGTGAAGGAGTGATATTGAGCCTGGGGTAGGGAAGGTGCTGTTTTAATTTGTCTTTGTTTCTCACAATCTAACTCTATTTTTATATGGAAATGAATAAATTCTCCCTGAGCCTGTCTTGCCCATGATAGTAATTGTTAAGTGTCTGTCTTTGTCCCAACCCACAAGTTTTTCTATTTTATTGGTTCCTTCTGTCCTGTTGAGAAGTGGGAAGGAGAGAGTGGCTGGGTGGGGTTCTAGCAGGCAGTCAAGGTCAGTCCACTACAACTTGTTGTCCTGAATGCCCTGATGTACTTATTGATCTTCACGTGGACTGAAGGAAGAAACGATGATGTCCATCAGGCAGCTCAGCAAAGAAAGAACAGTGATCATCTTGTCTGTGACAGGGAAAAAGCAAGAAAAAGGGAATGAAAGCATCCTGTGATTTAATGGCTTCAAGACTTCTGCCTTCATGCATTTATCCCTCTCCTAGAGAGGCAAATTTAGCCCACAGCCTTGTGGACTGCAGTAATATCTTTTATTCTTTATATCCCTTATTTATAGCCTGCATGGGTATGAGTTGTCTTTCATATCTGCAGATTGCTTAACTTTCTCAGACAAAACAATCCTCCTGTCCCAGAGTTAACTCTGGAAAGATGGAAGGCAAACCTTCCAGGAAAAAGCACCAGTCAGATCATTTACTCCACTTGAGGAATAGTTAGAAATATTTTTGTGAATCATGACATTCTTTTACAAGTTAATAAGAAGTATTAGCTGGTGGGGGAACTTTAGATGTAATATAAAGGATTTTGTCACCCATTCTATACCCAGTTCCTATTCTCAATGTTTTACTCCCTATTAAATGCCTAGAAAACAGCTATCACCCAGAGCTGTCAATGTGCTATTTACAGACAGATTTTTAGAAGACTTCAGTATTCAGTGTAGTCAGATAGCTTATTAACGTAGTCGCTTTGCAGCCTAAATGGGAGCTGTGGCAATACTTAACAATAATTTTGTTTGCCAATAGCAATATGCCGATTGCAAGGATCTTCATTCTCCAGGGAGCTCACATTTAAGGTAGAGCGTGTTACAGTGACACAGACTGCCTTGTAAAGGGAATAATACTGCTGGTTAGTCCACCTCATTCTTTAAGTTGTTAGGAGAGTTTATGTTGATGTGACATCGTGAAAATCAATGATTTTGAAATAAAGAAATAGAACCTGAAATTTTGGTAAGAAATTAAACCCAACAGATTGGGTCTATAGTTCCTTTATAGAAGCTTTTTATTTGCTAAGGACATTTTGGTATTAAACCGTGTATTAGTCTCCTATGTTTTCCTCTAAGAACTTCTCAGAGATGGGCTCATAGTCCCAAAAGTGCTTGGCATATGCTTAGGAACATTGGTCAGATAGTTTTCCTTCAGTATCAAACTTCCCATTCTTTTTTCCACAAGGCATATGAAATTTACCACAGGAATTGTTCATAAAGTAATGAAAAATCTGAGCCCGTGTTATTTAATGTGCAGTTACTAACATAATCAGTGTCTCTTCCAAACAGACATGGTTGTTACAGTCTTGCCTTGGCCTCAGAGCTACACCAACAGCATCCTCCTTATGAGCCAGGCAAGCTGGTTGTAAAAGATGTAATTTCTTTCCTGGCAGCTGATTGATTCTCCCTGCTTGGGATCATTTGCCATCTTTTGGGAGGGAAAGCATTCTTCCCTAATTGGAAGGGTTTATTTTGCTGTTCCTCTCTAAAGAACATCGTAACTGTTACCAATCCTATGTTATAAGATCACAAAACGTATAGTAAGAATTTTTGCAGGTTAAAATTACCCTTATCACTGTATGCTTCAGACGTCTAGCTGCATGGAAAGAATGTTAAAAAAAATTGGGGGGAATATTTGGAAGTGAAGAATATATTTTGACATGGTCCTTCTAGTGAAGTCATCCTGCAGTACAAAATCTGCTGTGTGAAAGTAAAACATGGCATGTTGGATCCTAGTGCCACCAAATGTGGAGGAGATCTGTTCAAGGCTCAAACTTCTCACCTTATTCACCAAGACACTCCGCACTGTTACCTGTAAATCAAAGACTTCTGAACTGTGGAGCCAACTTGGCACCAAATTCTATAATGAATAGAAAATCTTAGAAGATGTAGGTGGAAAAGGGGGAGATAATGATGTTGAAAAAAAGTTACTGGAACTTCAATTTATGAGCTTTTCACTGAATAAAAATTCAGTGTGGGGGAGGCTACCCTTATTATCATTCAACAGATTCAGTCAAAAATATTTTTAAAAGTTTCCTTTATATTAAAAATAATGAAAACATTCCAGCTTGAAAGCATGGAGAACATGCAGAATTGTACCTTGGATTCTCTCAGTCTAAAATGTTCTCTTTTTTCCTTTAGCCCTTTAGTCCTTATGAACAAAAAACTCCACTGCTATCTTGGTAAGTTGTTCTGAAATGGTAGGCTGCAGCTCTGCTCTCCTGTCAATCATCAAGGATCAGTAAAAGTAATACAGCAACACAGAAGAGGCAAAATATATTGCTCTGCTCGTCTTGAATAAGATTTTTTTCTTTTCTATGCACACATGATTGGAAACCCAGGAAAATTCTATCATGAAGGTAAGTCAGATACACATTGCAGACCCAAATTCTACCTCCTCTGTTAGTGCTGATAAGATCATATTAATAAAATGAGGTTCCACTGCATTTTTCATGTTTTAGACATGATTTATGAGGAAATTATCATCATCTGTCTTTCTGAATGTTTCTAGAGGGCACAATAATAATGTCTGTCAATTACTGTACAGCTGCCTTCCAGACATGCATATCACTTATGTATTTTCTGATACTCTGAAGATGATAGCAGAATCATGTACTTTTTAAGATTAACTACATGTAGACAAGCATTTAATATGTGGGAAAAACATACTTCTGATGAGAAATGTTACTTGAATTGTAACAGTCAAGTCGTAGTATTACTGCCTTGCATGTTATAACGACAGAAAGAAAACCCCTCTCAGTTATTTTTTCCCCAGTGTGCTACACAGAAAAAGGTAACATTTTGATAGAAACCCATATGTGTTGTACTATGTTCTGTCTATAATAATGTCTAATGTTTTGCATTATACAAAAGAAGGTGATTTTTGGGGTTTTTTTTTTTCACTTCAAGAATTTACTCAAGAATTTCAAAGGAAATTATTGTAGTTGGGGGACGAGATGTCCTAGGTTCCTTCAAAAGTCCCCAATTTAATTTTAAGTGTGGAAAAGATGAGATCTCCTATGCTTTTTTTGGATATTTGGCTTTAGTAAAAAGGTGCCAAACTCAAGAGGAGTTGGAAGTGCTCAGTATCTAAATGGGGAACTTCATCTCATTCCAAGTAGAGTCTTAAGTCCAATCCAAAGGCCACTGAAGTTAATTGAATGATCTGATCCCTACTGTTTTCAGTGGGAATTGAATTAGGCCCTAGGACATCTAAAACGGTGTGATGGCATTTAGCCACGACACTCTCATTAATTATGATAGGAATTGAACTGTTATAACCCTGTCTAACATGGAGCACTTGTCCTTTTTTCATATTAAGATTGACTTTGTAATGAAGGGATTTACATCTCTTTTCTCTGCATAAACCTCAATTCTGATTGGCATCCTGATATTGCAAAAGAAATACTAGAGTGTTTGCAAACATCCCCTTTGGCATGATGAAATATTTAAGGAAAAATCCCAAGTCTGAATCTGCTCATCAGGCTGTTTTGCTTGTTTGTTTGCTTGCTTGTTCTGATTGAACAGAAAGGTTTGCTTGGAGACGTGTCCCTTTTTTACCACTGGGGTGTAGAAGTGTGTTAGCATAAGGCTTCCAGCTTGGCATCTCTGATGTCAGCTACTGCTGTAGGACTGTGGACACTCTCAGAACAGTGCTAATGGTAGCTCTGAGCTTGTGCTGATTGTGTCTTTGATTGGAAACTTAATTAGTGAGAAGTACCTTTTCTTCTTTTTTTCTTCCATGTACATCGTGCATACATCTGTGTCCTATATTTATATATATATAATATATAAGCATATATATATAAATATATATAATATATAAAATAATATATATATGCTTTTATATGTATATTATTTATATATGTGTGAAACTAGGCTGATTAAAAGAAAAGCTTGCTTAGTTTTATGTAGCGATAGGTTTTGCCATGCTTTTTTCTTTGATTTGTTTTTTCACTGTAAACGTACTTATATGACAATTGCAACTTAAATGACTTCTTGCTTTCACTCAGCATGATTCTAAAGCAAATGGACTTATTTTTTTTTCCTCAAGTCTGCTAAAATTAGACCCATACTACAGCACAATTCATTTCCTAAGAAGCTTTGTAGAAGTTACAGCGTACCTTAAAAATGAGCACCATTGCAAATACCAATTTCATCGCTGTGTATTAGATTTCTGTGCAGTTCACAGGGCTATCAACTGGGAAACAATTCCAGTTTCTCTTGCAGTTGCTTCCCAGGTGGTCAAACACACAAAAATAACAAAACAGACCAAAACCCCCAAACGAAACCGCAAAACTCTTCCTGTCCCCACTCTTCTTCATACATGGAGAAAAAGAAACAAACCAAGACTTGTGTAGCCTATCCATTTTCTGTAAAGCCCATCCACTGTGAGAAAACCCAAGCCAAGTATTTTGCATCCTAAAACTATGACCTGTGATGGTACAAATATTAATTGATCGTAATGAAAACTGAATTTTCAAAGATTTGTGCAAAACAAGCTGGGAATCTGTTGAATGGAGTCCAACTTGATAACACTTCTCTAAAGTAAAGGTAAAATCACCACACACCTCTTCCACGTCCAATATCTGTAGTTTATTGTTCCACCATGAGATAATCTGAGCCTAAACACTGGTTAGTTATTTTAGCTGAACATATTCTTGTTTCCTTGAAGAAAATGCTTGATTTTTTTATTAAAAGAACATCACTCAACAACAGTTAAAAGAACCCCAAAATCCTGAACCCACACAAGGTGAAATCTAAAATCTCAAAAGATTATAGAAAGATTTCTTGGTGTTTGATTCAAAAATGTTGTTTTGAGGGTAAAGGTTTTTTCCAATCATCAAATCTGAACATTTCTACATAAGGATGACATTTTGCATCTGATATGCAGTTGTAAACTTCATTTTCCATTAGAAGCAGCAGCTGGTTTGGCTTCTAGTCACCTTAGCTTAAAATAGATGAGCTTGACAGATGAGTTCTTAAATCACAGTTAAATTTAACACTGGTTTTGGAAGAGTCAGCTTTATATAATGTGTAAAATATAGTAAAGAGAAAATACCTTTTTTTTTTTTTTATGAAAAACTGAAGTAAAAATACAATTACTTTTCTGAATGCTTATCAATTTTTTCCCCTTCACCTTCAAACTTGTTATTTTTCCAAGACTTCATGAACCCAAACAATTATCCTGAATATGGAATTGATGGATAGTATAGGATGTCGATAAAGTATTGCTTGAAAATGTCTATTTAAAAAAAACCAAACAAGTAAAGCAATTAACACTATGAGTTATTTGTAAGCTTTTATTTCAGACTGTGTAATATTAAACCTTCCTAATCCTGTGAAATAATGTTTATTTATCCCAGGGTTTTTGATTCAAAGGAGATTACTAAAAGCAGGGTAAATACAGAAAAAAAATATGTCATAGAAACTTGCATGTTTTGTCCTTAACAAGAATTTCCTTCAATCCCTAGGAAGTTTAGGACTGTGCAAAACCTTGGCCTGCCTTCGTGCTGATCTCCTCTCAATGACCATAGAATCATAGAATCATAGAATGGTATGAGTTGGAAGGGACCCCAAGGATCATAGAGCTCCAACCCCCCTGCCACAGGCAGGGCCACCAACCTCAGGCCTGGATCTGCACAAGGTTGCCCAGGGCCCCATCCAACCTGGCCTTGAACACTTCCAGGGACGGGGCATCCACCACCTCTCTGGGCAGCCTGTTCCAGCACCTCACCACTCTTTCTGTAAAAAACTTCCCCCTAAGATCTAATCTAAACCTTCCTTCCTTTAGTTTTAATCCATTCCCCCTTGTCCTGCCATTGTCTCCTGTGTTTATTAGAGCCATCGGACAGAATTATGTCCTGCAGCTCAGTAGGAGACCAGACTCATTCTCCTCCCTGCTAAATTGCCATAGACTGAAGGGAGTGTTTTGAGTAACATAGGCTGTCCTAAGGATGCTTTCTTGACAGTCACCAACTGCTAATTTTACATCCTGAACCATTATCGCTCTTGGTACTTGAAAGTGCCTTTAATAAACATTAATAGAAGTTGTTGAGGAATTAAACGGTGTGTTAAATTACACCTGTATCCATTTTTGTACAACTCAGAGTGGCACCTAATTGCTTTAATGTTTACATGATCAAGTGACGCTCAAATGGCAGCAGACTTTTACAACTCTACAGAGAGCTTTTTGCACACATACACTCTCTGTTTTCATTGTCTGAGCTCTTAATTCAGTATTCAGCCAATTATGTTGGACTGTTCTGAAAAAGAGTCCAAGTTTTGTACCAAATTGAAGGTCAGTTCTCTTTTACACATCAGAAAGCATTCTCCTTTCACTATCTTAAACAGTAAATGAGCAATAAATTGTTGTCAAAACAAATGATGAACTATTTAATTGATTAATATTTTGCAATTATTCAAAAACTAAAATAATGAAATTAATGAAAACCATGAGAAGAGCATAAACTAGGGCATGCCTAATGCAAACTGAAACAATTAGGGCTGAGTAGGAATTTGAAGAGGAAGTGGCCAAAAACCTTGAAAGTCAATATCAAGAAATTCAGAATGTTTAATGGGCCTATTGCAGCCAGAGCGTGACGTGTGAGCCTGAACTTCACGGCAGTACAGCTACAATTAAGAGACCACTGGCAACTGTGGTTTGAGGGCTGCTTTCAATTAGGTTTGTACTCTGAGCAACATCTCCATGGATAAGTGAACACCAAGGTGATGTCCTTTTTATTTCACTGAACACTTGTCATTCAAAGGTGATAATGGGGCTGTAACTCATGGTACTGGAATAACTGATGATGTGGTCACTTCTATTTAATAACTGAATTTTGGTTTAAGGAAGTGATTTTAACCAATACTGTTGTATCTTGGATTGTCCTTCCAAATAACATTGGACTTTCCTTACCTCTGCCTATGTTTTCTTTCTGGTTCTTACTATTTCACCTGACTAATCTCCTTTTCAAGCCTGCCTCAGGTATTAAATACATACTGCATTTATCAAATTCCAATTTTCTCAGGGGTGGCCTGATGAGAAGCGACATGGGGGGAAATAGACCCTTCAAGTAGATCCAAAAGTAGGTTCAAAATGTCTCTAAAGTAGGTTCTAGACATAAAGCGTTGGCATTTCAGAAGCTGTTGGGTATTATAGACATGAGTCTCAGCAACAACTGAATCCTCCCCATTGTAAAGGTAATAAACCCCATAAACAATACATCTGTAACAGAATTCAAGTGATGTTGGGTTTTTGGGGATGCATCTGTTGCTATGTAATCATTCTTTACTTTGTTTGGCTACCTTGCATCTAAGAAGCAGAACCAGCGATAAAGATTTCACAGGCTTCAATATCATCTGTTCCACTGTTCCAGTCTCCACTACCCAAAAGTGTCCCCAGCATCCCTTTCTGCTTTTTAAGCACTGTAGTGCTGTGAATTTCTTCTCTTTCTTTTAGTTGACTTTTAGGTACTTGAGGCCTGGTATAATTTTGTCATACATCCCTTCAGTCTCCCCAGTTTTAGACCAAAGAACTCTCATTCCTATGGCCTTTCTTTTAGGTCTTGACAGATCTTCATGTCCAAAGCAGTGAAAAAAGTAGGACTTTCCAACTACCTCCATGGAGCATAAATTTCACTGACTGACACAGATTAAAGTTTCTAAATTAGTCTGTGCTTTTGACACCTGCCTATAAAAAGGCCTTCTTGATTCTTAAGCCATCTATTCAACCTGTGACACTGACTGAGCATTGATTCATAGACTCCATTAAGAGGGTTTTACAGAAATGTTTTCATGACACATGGGAGAGAAATCTCTGCATGAATGATTTATAAAGGGCTGTTGTAAATAAATGGCAATGAAACCTCCAGTGTGGGCTTTAAAAAGACCTAATTATGGTTTGTACAATCGCTAATAAATAATGGTATGAGTCAGAACCCTAAATCTTACCCTTCTTGGACAATATCAGTCTTTGCATATTTATGGCTAAGTCCACTGGTTTTTAGATTGTGGTCCACAGACCCATAGTGATGGCATGCATATATATACATATTTTCTATAACTGTATTGTATCTTGGTCTTATATATGTAGTAAAGGATATCTTGTTGTTGTTCCTGAATGACTATTTGGTAGCAAGGGGAAAGCAAGTATATGGAAAATGCAGTAAGTCATTATCAGTTGGAATTAATATTAGGAACTTCAGGAAAGAAATCTGATTGCCCATCACTGGATAAATCTTCACTGTTGTTCCTGTGCAACCAGGCATCAAATGCCACAGAGGAAAAAGAATCCATTAATATCAGCCTTATTGATCTAATGAACTTTGTTTATAGCATGTTTCATGGTTTAAGTGGTTGTTGAACTTTAAAGCCCTGGCTTCCTCCAAATGCATTTGTCATTTCTTCTACATGATGATCCTAAGAGGAGTTACTGGAAGAAGAAATTGTTTTTGTTTGAAAACGTGTCAGACATTGATCTAGAAGCATGATCTAGTTCTTTTTGCTTCTGTGATAAGTTACTGTGTTGTGGACCAAGAATCAATGATGTGGTGTAATGAACCCTGTGACTGTTTTGATCACTGCATGTGCTCTTGGAAATTGTGCAACACCTTAGGGTGCTCACAGACTATTTTCTTCAGAGTTGGTGGAAAGCATCTAGATGTGGATTTTCTGAATCAGCAAAATGGTTTCTTCACAGCTTTCAAATCTACTCCCATTCAGAAGAGGGCTCAAAAATGAGTTGTTGTGTCTGACACTGGATGACATCCAGAAGAGGAGAATTCCATTATTTCAGTTTCTGAATCTGCTCCATATATACTCATTTCCTATTCTTACTACAATTTATGGATAAAAAAATACAGAATTTCCCTTAACACCTAAACATTACTGTGTGAAAAACACAATTTGAACATTATTAGTAGCTAGGCTTCCTTCCCCAGGGACCACAGAGTAGAAAACTGAAAATGACTTACACCCCTCATTGCTGGCAGCACTTGACAAGGTTTGGTGAGAATAGGGTAAGATCATTTTCACAGCAGAAAGCCTTCCTAGCACACCGGTAACTACTTTCACTGTTCTCATGTCACCTCCATAAATCACCTTTGGCAGCATGTGTTAGCCCTTCTTGACAATCTTGACCTCACTGCTCAGGTCATGATTGGATTCTTACAGACATTGTCCCCTCAAATGAACTCAGAGCATCTGAATTTCAGTTTTTAGACTTGCACCATGGAAATCTCTGCACTTGAATATATTTTAAACTTTTGGGAACAATGGCTTATCATTGTGAGAGTGGCATAAGGAACACTGGCACGTGGAAAACTCTACCTCAGTCACTGGTTGCAGAGGATGAAGGCTTTGGCACCATAATCCCAGACCCAATAGGTCTCCTCTGAGCAGAAACCCTGTGTGAAACCCATGGTATTTGCAGAACTCAACACCCATTTCACATTGCTGGAGGATGTGGTCCCAACAGTAATGAAGTCTGATAACTCATCACAAATCAAAGCTCTGTCAAAGCAGTAGGAAAGATGAACAGCAATGCTACACAGTGACTCACCTGGTCACCCATGCCAAGCACAGGCTCTTAAGTGATGCCATGGCTCTAGTGACTGCCAGGGACTCTTGCTCTCTGGGTCGCCTGTCAGCCACAGCCAATCATGCAAATGCCTTTTGAATGCAAGGAAGAGTTGTGCCACTTTGGCAATGTGATTGGTATCATGGTTGAGTGGCCACACCCCTCCCCAATTAGCCCTTTATGCCGAGCATGATGTCGTATGGTATGGAATACCTGCTTTGGCCAGTTTGGGTCACCTGTCCTAGCTGTGTCCTGTCCCAGGTGAAGATTAACTCTACCCTAGCTGACAGGAGGACATTGGAGAGGATCGTTCCTGACATGGGTAATGTGGTTGCATCTCCCAGCGCTGCCATTACCCATCAAAGGGCAGGGTGTCACCCGCTGCACCTGCCCAGGAGTATAAAAAGCTACAGAGGGAGAAACACAGATGAGAAGTCATTTTTCTGGGCACACCTACATAAAGAACAAAAGGGTAGAGCTATGTTTTCTGCAAGTTACTTATGTTTTATTTCAAGTTATGCAAAAAAACATAAGGTGTAAGGTGGTGCTAACTAACTATTATTAGCAGGCAAGTTGCAAAAGGCAGCAAGTTTAAAAACAAGCTCAGTCTTTTCCTTCTGCTGTGCAAATGTCTGCAGATCTGAGAAGTATCATCTCTCCAACCTCTCAGCCTGGAATCCCTGTGGCTACTATGCCCTTCTAGCTGGGCTTGGCCCTGTGATCAGGTAAACACACTTTTTAGGCATTAAAAAAAGTTATAGAACTGCTGCCACCCTGCAGAAACCCTGATTAGATCACAGAGAACAATAAGTAATAATGTGTGCAGCTGATTGCGCACTAGTAGGACAAGTATCCCGACAGACTGGACAGGAAGGGACAGGAAAAATCCCACCCCTCAGCCCATCACAGACAAGACTTTGAACCAAAAAGCCACTCCCTGCTGTAAAACGGTGGGCCATGTGAAATAAATGGAGTGCAACACACAGCTCAGTGCACTGCCAGACCGAAGGCATTTTTATCTAATTTGCCTTCTGACAGCCCCTTCTTGTGCTCAGCGTGGCAAGGGGAAACGTGGAGGGAGATTACATGGTGATGGAGTAAGATTGTGCTTCTCAGATCCTAGCAGCTGACCCTCTCACTTGCAAGATTGCCCTGGACAGTCCAAATAACAGAAAATTTGGGACCTTGAGCTCAGCCAGTGCTCTCTTGGGTGAACTGCAGTATTTCAAGCACCATGCATGCTCACATGCTCCTCTACTGAGATGCTATGGAGCACAAGCCCTTGGTTTCCAGAGGAGTGGTGGAATTACCTGCCCAATTTTCACCCATTTTCAGCATAATTGCCTGAAGCTCTTTGAAAGGGGTACAGCAGAGAGTGAGGCACTGGCCATCACGGACTCCTGTCCCCAAAAGCTCGCATCAGGATGCTGAATGCATTTTGTGCTGACCTGTGGCAAACACGGTGTTTGGCATATGCTTGCTGCACAGGTACATTTCTGAGCTGAAACTATTAGCCTGCTCTAAGCTGAGAAAACCTTTTAGACAGAAAGAGTTATTCAGGGCCATGGCAATCCAGAAGCATATCTGGGCTACCTCAATTGTTTGGAATGTTGTGACATGTTAAGAGAAATTTTTAATGCAGTTGAAGATAATTTTTTTCAAAGTCCTGGGCTGGGATGAGTCTGTGGAGGCCTGAGCTCCATTCATTACAAGCTCTTTAAGGGACTTGTCTGATTATAGGCTCTAGCAAAATAAAAAAAAAAAAAAGAGTAAATTATTGATGAGTAGGCAGTGCAATTCCCTCTCCAGAGTCTTCTGGTCAAATTAATATAATTGATAGACCACAAAGTGGCAATCACTTATTCATATTTATGCCACTTCTATAACATTTATCTAGAAGACAAAATGCAGGCACTAGAATGTGGCCATTACTATATGGTCACATCTACGACACTGGAAAAGGGTTTTAAAAACACTTCAGACTCATTGGCTTCGTGTGTCCTTTTTGCAAAGCCTGTAGCTGTAGACCATGTGCAGATAAGAAATACAAAAGCCATGAGCAGTAGGGAAGAGTCTCTGCTCAGCCTTGCATTCAGACAATGCAGTGAAGAAGGATGTTAAAGGACTTAAAAAGCTGGTATGGTTTAAAATGTTGGATATCATCTGCAAAGTGTCCAAACCCCATGTTGGTATGAGTGTGATAAAGATCTCAGCCTCCTGTCCTCCTTCCTGCCATGCCTCCTTGTCAGTGTGAAGGAGGAACAGAAGAAACTTTCGGATTAACAGAAGCAAAGTCATTCAATGTAATCCAACCCCATAAGGAAAGCTCCCCCAGGCACTGTGCATGCAGGAGCCCAGCACACTGAGTCTGAGCAATCCTATCCCAGATGTCTGTCTGCTGAACACAAGTGATTAATGTAAAAAGTTGGCTGGTTTGACAATTAGAAGATGATCATATTGATTTCATGTGAGGAAGCATTACTGTTGTGCTAGCACACCTCCTTCACAAGGCTGAATCAATTTATGTTGTTCAAACTAATGGCTAAGTGTTGCAATATACTCAGACTGTAGAACAGATTGAAACCTGCAGAAACTCTGTAATTAATATTACTCCTGTTGCATGGCTACATTTCATGGAGTTAGCTTCCTGTGATTTAACCAAAGGAAAAAGTGTTTTGACATTGGATTCCTGAAACCTTAAGGCTCAGAGCAGAGTTTTACATGTGAAAAGCAATTAGGGTGTGATTCATTAATCTTATACTGAACAGTGGACGGCTTGTGGATGAGAGGAATTAAAAATAGGGAGAAGAAATTAATATGCTTTATGGGTTATCATTGTATGCAGTGTCAGTACTGCTATCGTGCTTTTCTAGATAACTTTAATATTAATGTTAAAAAATCTGGAAACTTTTCAAGACCTACAGTAGCACAGGTAACACTAATAATTCAGTTCAGGAAAAAAATCCCAATTTTCAAAATGTTCCCTTTCTGGCTGTTACGGATTTTAGATTTTTATTTCTTATGTTAATCTGCTCTCTGGATTATTGAGATAAAATGAAAATCATGGGAAAGAAACAAACTGCCTTCAGAAACTCAGATTAGCTGGAGTATTGATTTGCATTTTCTTCCTGTTCCTACATTGCATATGTCAGAAGAAATCAGTAGCCAAAAGCAAGTAATGAAAAATTTAAGAAGACAGAGTAATACTTCACTAATGTTGAACACAGGTGTAGAAAAAATGTACTTTCTTTCTAGGAATGGAAGTGTTCTTGTTGGCTTTTGTTTGTTTGTTTGTTTTATCTTTTTCTTGGTTGATGCTGTTCAATTTGAGCTTTCTAACAGTGTATATTTTGCTTTGTGAACAAAATATTACTATGGCACATTCTACATTTCATTGGACAATCCTAAACTTCAAATTGACGCCACCGTGCTTTGTCATTATACTATCACTTGGAAAATAACATAAGAAGAATGGCTCAAAGCAGCCACATTCAAGTGGTTGGGCATCAGAACAGGTTGCCCAGGGAGGTGGTGGAGCCATCGTCTTTCGGGGTGTTAAAGAAAGGGTTGGATGAGATACTTAGGGATGTGGATTAGTGAGTAATATTGGTGGTAGGGGGACAGTTGGACTAGATGATCTTGGGGTTCTTGTCCAACCTTAGTGATTCTATGATTCTATGCCAGTGCACAATCTGTGCTAACTTTTTGCACCACTTTTCTCTGACTGAGCCCAACCTGGTCAAGAGTGGGCAATGTTTTATTCTAAGTAGACTATCCAGTGTCTCAGTTGATATAAACTAGGAAGTTACACAACAACCAGAAGACTTTAGCAGATCTTAATATTGGAAGAATTTTTTCCAGGCTTGCAGTATCATCCTGGAGTCGAGCTGAGTGCAGTTTATTTTATTATTACTCTTAGTACTTTCCTTGGGCATGAAATCTTTCCAAGGCTACATAGTGAGTGTACGAAGCAGGATTGGTCCTAAGAATGAAAATAGGCAAATGTACTGACCAATGATCATTAATCCAGTGTAAACAGATCAAAACTCTGTGGTCACTGTGATCGCTGATTTGGTTTGTATGCTAATGTGATCAAAGGGACAGTTCTTGCAGCCCTGAGAACCAAATTAATGGGTGAAAATACTCGTGTCTGAAACCGCATGGAGCTGTGTAAATTAAAATGAAAAATACTGCTTAGCTGGAGTAAAGTCAGGAATTGAAGGAAGTAAGAGCAGAGGTAGGAACAGAAAAGATGCTTTAAGGATGCATTCAGAAAAGCAGGAATATTTTATGGCCTATATTTGCAGACTGCAGTCACCCCACAGCCAAGGGCATAAGAAAGGGCCTAGGAAAACCAGCTCAGAATAATAACAACAGCAGTGGCAGCACCTATAATGTTAAAGGCATTCATAATATATTTTAAAAAATAAACCCCCAAACATAAAACAGTATTCCAAAACACTGAGAAAGCCCCAGGGTTAACTGGGTTACAGACTGGAGCTATAGGTTAGTGATGATGCCTTCTGAACAGTGTCACTCTTGATTTCAACATGGATCTTCTTTGGAAATAGGGAGGCAGACACAGCTGATTCCCAAGGACCAGTCCTCAGCCAAATTCTACCATAATTGCAGTCAGTGGGAATTCTCATGCAGTGGGAGAGCTGAAATGAATAAAGGATTTATAATCCAGATGTAAGGCATTGGGAAAAATAGCTACTTATTAGACAGTCAGCTCTTTGGAGGTATCATAATATTGTTATTGGTCGCAGACAGATAAAGGCTTTTTCCTTTGTTAGGCTTTAGCTGGAGTTCACTTTCATTTCAGGCTACGTACAGTTCTTTTGTGGTTAGCAATTGTTGCTCAGAAATACATCCCAGTAGGCTGCACATTGCCTCCACAGGGAATATCACTTGTGAGGAATATGTAAACCAGAAGAGGTGTGAAACTACTGCCGTGATGCAGACCTGCTCTGGAATAGGTATGTATCTGCTGCAGGGATGTCTTGTGTCACTATAAAATATGGATAAAGAAAGAAAAAGCTTCTCTGATCTGGAGGAAATGAGGGGCTTATGGCAATACAGACTGAATAGCCATATTGAAGTCTAATCAATAGTCTGTAGCACTTCTGAGTGTACCAAAAATAATAGCTAGATCTAACACAGAAATCTTTAATGACATACTACTTACCCTTAAGTCAATAACAAATTACAAGATTTATTAAAGAATAAAAAAATTCACTTCTACTTAAAAATAAAAATTAAAATTCTTAATTTCTCTAGAGGTTTCAGTCTCCAGACTGTCATCATGGCTCCCTGATCCTAGGTGCACAAACAAAAAAATGTCCCCACAAACACCCCCACATTGCCTACACTTAAACAAGAGTAGCTCTGTTTTCAATACTTATCTTTTTTTAGTCACAATCTTCTCTCTTAGCAAAACAGGGAAAGTGGTTCTCTTCAATAGGAGGGTGAACGAATAGTTACAAGATTAGCATGTGGCCACAGCATTTAAAACTGACCTTTGCTCTTCTCAGTCAGTAGTGGTCCATTCCTTGATTGGGTAGTGGAAGGATTTCTAAGAGTTGACATGGACTTCAGATATCACTCTGTACCGAAATATTTCCCTGAGCAATCACAGAGTGCTGACACTTCAACCACGATACTTGCACACTTTTCCTAAAGTTTCTGAAGTGAGACAAAGATGATATTTTTCTGTTGAAGATAATTTTGGTTTATCTTTAATATAAAGATCTCATCATCACAGAAAAAATAAATCTCTAAACGAACATAGTCACTGTTCGTGACTATGGTGACACAAAACTGATCTAATAATTTTGTTATCTATATTTGTTCATACCTCAAAAGTGACCCCTTCTGAATCAGTGATGATTACATTGAGTTTTGTGGGCTGTAAGAAACCATGTCCAAAGGTGTTCTAGTTTGCTTTTCAGCATTTTTTATTCTAGTGAGGCAGCACACTATAACAGATAAAGAAATCTGTGTCCCTATGCCCACAGCCACTGCAGTTGGATTTAAAATCAGAATTTACTAACTTGCCCGTTGAATATTTCATATCAACAAAATTAAAGTCCCTCAGTTTATCAGTATTACGGATTTCTAGATATATCTTCCTGAAGAAGATATTTTCTAGCTGAAAACATGGAAGTCATAGCAATACCCTCATTCAAAATGGGCATTTTGATTCACTGTGGTTTTGGGTTGCTCCTTTCTGGTGATATCATTTCTTTCAGCATTCTTGCACTTGTTTTTAATGCCAGGATATGGTTGGTGGGGAATCCATGATAAATCTTGTGTGCACAGCTAATTTATTTGAGACTGGTGTTGGTAGAGCAGTTCACTAGATACTTGAATCAGCCCCAGGTCAAACAAGGACTGCACACTCATATTTCATAGCCTAGGAGTCAAATTTGTCTATTTTATTTAAGATTAAGTGGTAAATACCAAGTAACACCACAACTTCTATTTTGGGAAGACTGCTTAGCACAAGATCTGCTGTCCCATCAGCCTAAAAGGGATGTGAACTTCCTCTACCATCTCGCTATCTGGATCCCAAGTGTGTCATTTGGCAGGTGACTGCCTTTCCCCACTCGTGTCTTTGGGACTGACTCCTGAAGGAGTTGGCAAGCTCTGGGGGATGAGGCAGAGGATATATTGCATAGCAATTACAAGGAACTCTTGGCACATCAGATGTTTTTACCAGCATCGAGAGCTGATTAATATTATGTCATTTGTTTGATTTGTTCATTGATCTGTTGTTGTTTGTTTATAACTTTGAGCTGCTGATGTGCATGGTATGCCTTGTGCTACTTAGCAATCTAGTTAAGAAACCGCATGCAATTAGAAACCTCTCTCCTAGATGGCATTCCTGAACTTGAGGAGCCCTCAGAGTGAATAAAAGTGGCAACAAGTCTGTTGCTTGATGAGTAACGTCTCCTGTAACCATGGCCTGCATTGGAACACTGCTGCTTCTCCTTCACCTCTCCCTTTTTTCAAAGGGGTGTCAGAATGTTGGTGGCCCAACATGACAGTAACGATTGGCAGGGTAGAAGCTGATCAGCTTATCAGAAAAACAGAAAAAAACCTCAACATACCCTATCCTATACTTCTTAGGAGAAGGGAAAGGGCTTTTTAAAAAGTTTTTAGCAATCTTAGGTATTTCCTTGACTTCCAAGTGGAGTTAGGCACTTCAGAAAGTTTTAAATCTGTCCACACAAGGATGATTTTCATCCTCCAGGCTTTGTTCAAGAAAACTGGTCTCCCCTTGAGCAACTGAATTTCCTCCCTCACATGCTGAGGGGTCTTTTTTGACACAGTGGACCAGGATGGTTGAGTCAATGTTAAACCTAGCCTCAGATGGCATGTTTCATCCTTTCCCTGCACTTCCTGTGTCTCAAAGGCTTCATTCCTGCTTGAAATACAATGACTGCTGGACTTTTTACATGACTTCATGACCTGAGCTGCATTAGCACAGGTCATTGTCAAGCCACAGAATACGGATAATTGCATTGTCACCTCAGTTACAACACCCTGAAGTTGCTAACCCATCTAAGAAGTATGTTCTGACAACCTTGCCTGAAAGATGGTGAAGTTAGCAATTCCTACTTCATCCAGAAGCCTTCCTTGCTGTTTCCTACCCAGACAGAAACCAGGAAGAAAATAATTAGCTTCATGAAATAGGGCGTCTTCCTTTTTCTGAGCAATACAATTATTTCTGAGTGCTATTCTTTTTTAAGATTCCTTTCCAAGAGCATTTAATGAAGGAAAGATGAAAGCTAATGGAGTATTGGATGAATGATGCTTTTTTTTTTTCTTTTTCTGATTTAAAGCATACATTCATTTTCTTTTTACCTCCAGCTTATGCCCATATATCATTTTTCCTTACTGCTCTGAAATGGGAATAGCAGCACACAGCTCTGGAAAGTGTTCTCATTATTTTTACCTTACTATCACAAAATTCAAGATACACTGTATCAAAGATTCTACATTAAAAAAAGCAAATTAAAATTGAATTGCAATAAAGCCACTAAAAGAATTCATTGCACTTCAAAGAGTTCACCACTAAATGTGTTATGTGGTGGGAATGGGCAATTAAGTGCAAAGAATAAGTATTAATGTGCTGGCTTGTGATAACTTTTGAATGTGTAGTTATGTGTGCTTCATTTGATATGTTTAATTGCAAAGACTGTCAGTGATTCATACATGTTCAAGGCTGCCTCAGTGTGTGGAAATGATGGGATGGAGTAATACTTCCTTCTACGCACACGGTTCAGTAGCAGTTTGGCTGGCAATAACTGCACAACCGCTATTTTTGTGACACTATCTTTATGTTTTCATATCTCTTATGGAAGAATTCAATAACTGGAGAGGGAGTAAGGCTGGCATTATGAACTTTTCAGGAAGGCGATTCTGCTGTAGTTTCCGCTCCAAAATGACTTACACGAATCACTTGGTACATTTAGAGAATTCAGAAGATTTTAGATATAACACTCCATTGATTCTGTTGCTGGGAAAACTGAAATTTCACAGTGCTACTGATATATCCCATCAAAACTCATTTTAAATGTTCCTTCTTCTATAGCCAAACTTGCTTTTGCAATATGAGAAGCAACATATTCTATTTTAATTATTTCATTACTGTACCTCATGCTATAATTTTTAGGACATATGTAATTACTTGATCCTGTAAAGTCCTAATCAGCATCAGCTTCTGATAGAGCTGTTGGGCTGTGAGGTAGCTTTACCAGAAGAGGTGGAAAGTATATTTTTTCCCAGAAAGTAACATAAAGTCTTGCAGTTTTTCCATTTCTCCTGCAACTGATGTGGGTGGGGATTAAAGCTTTAGGAGTTACATAGGAGAGACAAATGAAATATCCCATAGTTGTGATCAATAGGGACATCCAGCCTTGCCCTCACAGCGTGTTGATTCCTCCCCAGAGCTGCCTTGTTGATACAAACCCAGCAGTGATGCTATTGTATACCAGTGCTATACTATTTAATGACTAAAAAGTAGTACTGTGTGTCCCTCTGATGGAGTCCAGGGGAAATACCAAGAATGCTAGTGGCAGAAGAAAATGGGAAAAACATAACAAAAGGCAGCATGAGAAGATAACTGTGACTGTCCTCATTCTCTTCTCAGATCTGTTATCCAAACTTTACCTATCCCGTTTCAGCATCTACCTCTATAATCACAGGGTCACAGACAGGTTTGGGTTGGAAGGGACCTCAAAGCCCATCTAGCTGAAAACTCTGCCATGGGCAGGGACACCCCTCACTAGCCCAAGTAACTGATATTAAGAATAGTAGCACAACATTTCTGGGAAAGAAAAAAAAAAAAAAAAAACATCAACAGGTTAGAGCTGGAGATTTAAACTGCAATTGAAAGTTTAATGTCACTGTATTAATTTTTAGTTCTTCTTGCACTCCAGGAATACAGGAGGATTGTAACAGGCTACTAATTCATCTGCTGATTTGTGTGTACTGGTTTTCTCTGCTGTCAGAGCTTGAGGACTGCCTACCTTTAGAGAGCCATTCATTTTAGGGAACTTAATTCTCTGAAACCTGCTATGATTTCCTAGACAGCCATGTCAGGTTTCTCAGACTTTCAAAACAGTTTCCCTTTGCCTTTCAGTGTGGATTTCAGATTTCTCAACCTGGATTCATAATACTGGATCAGTCTGGACAACCTGATTAATTATCAGGCTCTCCTATGCTTAAACATCGCAGGTAGATACTGTACAATCTTACCCAGATGGAATATAGTCAACTGAGTGCCTGCAAACTTTCAGTTAATCAGCAAAGTAAATTTCTCAGCAAGTCTTCACACGGTGTCTAGTGAAGTACATTCCAACCATATTCAAATGTGAATAAGATTAATGTATATTGATTTGGCACATCAATTAGCAGTGAAAACTGGCCATGTCTATAACTTCACTCTGGGCATTTTCACAGAAAGCAGAGCATCTAGACATTCCTTGCCATTTTTTGCATATAATAGATGATTTTGGCTTTGCTTTTGTTTCAACTCTGTCTTTACAAATTCATGAAAAAGAAAACACTGTACTTTTCTTTTACAGGAAACAGTTTTTAAGCTGACAGACTTCCACTGATGCTACAAAAGGAAGAAGCCTGACCTTCCTAAATGTTTTGTAGTAAGACATGTATCTGTCACAGTCCTCTCGGAGGAATATGGGCTTTGTCACTGAAAGGAATATTCATGTGAGGTGGCCTTAGGGAATTTACTGGATACAGGTGTTTACTTTTGTTGTTGTTGTTGTTAAATATTTGATCTGTTCCAAAGAATTGAATACAGCAGACCAAAACTCCAATTCAAATACACGTTACAAAGAAACAGTCCTGCAAGTTTGAAAAGTGCTTCCTTTAATACTACACTAAATTCTTAAATTAGCCTACTGGCATTATTTATTTGGTTATTTATTTATTTATTTATTTATTTATTTTTCTATGAAGAAAAGGTGATCAGAAAACAACAAATTAGGGTGTGGGGGAAGGCTAATGTTAATCTTACATAGTTAAAGCATTGGTTTTGATCTTTAAAAGAACTAAGTAAAAGCTAATGCTAATTTAGCAGTTAACTGCCTTATGAATATCAGGAACTTAATGTTACACTTCTGCACATTAGTACTGCCAATGCCTGAATGTTGATGCTTTCATCATGGAAAAAAAAATCAGCCCTGAGAAACTACCTTCCCCACTCCACATGTGCTTTAAAATTAACTTTTATATAATTTCCTAGTTAGGATTTCTATTCTATTTGAAAAGCAAAAGCATTTATTTTGCTTGAAGATGCAGAGCAAGGGGGTCTTTTATATATTGACAAAACCTTTCTATGCTTTCAGATATATGGTTTTCATCTGAAATTAATTTTAACTCAGTTGGGGGGGAATTCCAATTTTATTTTTTCAATTACAGTTATCTTGTATGACTTGTCTCTGTCTAGATATCAGTCCACATTCTCTAAACTTTCTGTAAAAAAGTCGGCAAAAAACTGCTTGAGTGTACATCAGGAAAAACATCTCACCATTACTATTGTTATTAATAATAGAATTGTAGAGTGGCATGGGTTGGAAGGGACCCCAAGGACCACAGAGGTCCAACTCCCTGCCACAGGCAGGGCCACCAACCTCCAGGCCTGGATCTACACAAAGTTGCCCAGGGCCCCAGCCAACCTGGCCATGAACACTTCCAGGGATGGGGCATCCACCCCCTCTCTGGGCAGCCTGTTCCAGCACCTCACCACTCTCTCTGGAAAGAACTTCCCCTAATATCTCATCTAACCCTTCCCTCCTTCAGCTTCACTCCAGCCCCCTTGTCCTGCCAGTCTCTGCCCTTTGAACAAGCTGATTCCCCTCCTGTTTCTCTGCTCCCTTCAGGGATGAGAAGGCTGCAATGAGGTCCCCCTGCAGCCTTCTCTAGGATGAACAAGCCCAGCTTCCTCAGCCTCTCTTCATAGGGGAGGTGCTACAGCCCTCTGATCGTCTTCGTGGCCTCCTCTGAAGCCTCTCCAACAGTCCCCCATCTTTCTTGTACTGGGAGCCCCAGATCTGGACACAGGACTCCAGCTGGGGCCTCATGAGGGCAGAGCAGAGAGGGACAATCCCCTCCCTGTCCCTGCTGCCACCCCTCTTCTGTTGGAGCCCAGAATCCCATCACCCTTCCGAGCTGCAAGAGCACACTGCTGGTTCATGTTAAGTTTCTCATCCACCATGACACCCAGGTCCTTCTCAGCAGGGCTGCTCTCCAGGAGCTCTTCTCCCAGGCTATATATCTGGGATTCTTCCAGCTCAAGTGCAACACCTGACACTTCGCAGTGTTGAACCTCGTTAGGTTCACCTGGTCCCACCTTTCCAGCCTGTCAAGGCCCCTCTGAATGGCTTCCTTTCCTTCTGTTGTGTCAATCACACGACTCAGCTTGGTGCTATATGCAAACTTGCTGAGGGTGCACTCAATTCCATCATCGATGTCATTGATAAAGATGTTGAAGAAAACCGGTCCCAAGACAGACCCCTCGGGGACACTGTTTGTCACTGGCCTCCACCTGGACATAGACCCATTGACCACCACCCTTTGGCTACGTTCTTTCAACTAGTTTCTTATCCACTGCATGGTCCACCCATCAAATCCACATCTTTCCAATTTAGAGGTAAGGATGTGGTGGGGGACTGTATCAAAGGCCTTGCACAAGTCGAGGTAGATGACATAATAATAACGATGATATTTTTAAGTAAGTAGATGTTAGAATTTCAGTCATTTTAATATAATCTCTTTCTGAGTCATGGAAATTAGCACAGTTGGACATTGCCCAAGAATAAAAACCTGCCACTTCCTGGGTTTAGTGATTAAAAAAAAAAAAATCCCTATTTTTAAACCTCAGAATAGAGCAGTTCTGTGAGTCTGCTCAGACTATCCACTTTGTCACATAGGGCTTACAGTAAGGATCTGAGATTTTGCAAGGCCAGATGGGGTAACACTGCTGCCTTCCCAGAGGTCACTGCTGAAGATAATATCAGTGCAGCAATAATTATCGTCAGGATTTTGTGTGGCCTTTCTGAAGTGTAGCAATTAGCGACACTTCAGCCTGAAAAGAGGTGAAGCTCCTTTCTGGCAAATTAACTCAGTTGCCAGAGAATAGGAAACTGTTTGTATTTCCCGTCCAGTTACTGGCTTCCTTAGGTAATTGAGATCCTTATCGAATCTCTAAAGTCTCTTCACCCCAAGCTTGGTGTGCTTGGGAAAGGGAAAATCTAACTTCTACCTTCTAAATATACTCTTTGCTCTGAGGTGAAATGTCTTTGGGATGAAACTCAGGACATTAAGTGTGCGTTCAGAGATTGTATTCAGGAAGCAATCAGGGCACTCATTTGTGGAGATGCCTCTGAAGGTATTTACTCATTTTTCAGCTGCAATTAAAAATCAGATAAAACACTGAGCTTCTTAAAAGATAGGGTGAAAAAAGGTATAAAAGATATTATAGAATCATAGAATCATAGAATGGTCTGGGTTGGAAGGGACCCCAAGGATCACAGAGTTCAAACCCCCTACCACAGGCAGGGCCACCAACCTCCAAGCCTGGATCTACACAAAGTTGCCCAGGGCCCCATCCAACCTGGTCTTGAACACCTCCAGGGATGGGGCATCCACCCCCTCTCTGGGCAGCCTGTTCCAGCACCTCACTAATCTCTCTGTAATAAACTTCCCCCTAAGGTCTAATTTAAACCTTCCTTCCTTTAGCTTTGATCCATTCCCCCTTGTCCTGCCATTGTCTGCCCTTTTAAAAAGTGGATTCCTCTCCTGTTTCTCTGCTCCCTTCAGGGATGGGAAGGCTGCAATGAGGTCCCCCCGCAGCCTTCTCTTCTCTAGGCTGGACAAGCCCAGCTCCTTCAGCCTCTCTCCAAACTAAACCCTCTCTCCATCTCAAACCTAAACAGGAGATGTAAAAAACATTTAAAGACACAAATCCAGACTCAGCTTGACAACGCAGAGATGGAGTGACATCAGCTGACCGACAAAGTTATCATCTCTACCTGCTGCAGTGCCGACAGTGCACAGGCAGCTCGGGTGCTCATGAATCAGCCGATGCACAGTACAGCACAGTAGCCGTATAAAGCAAAACATCAGCTTTGCTAACCTGTAACCTCTCTGCTTGTCAGTCAGATTTTTCAAACTGATTAGGAGCAGATGAACCTCCCGTGTGAAGCAAGATTGAAAAGATCAAGGCTCCTTTCTTGATAAGGAGTGGCACAAGGGAGAAACGAAGGAACGTGGCACAGATAGACATGGTAGTGAAGACACGGGGATGCAAGCATGAACGTTACCGCTTCTGACCAAGGGAGAACTGAGGATGGCCTGATGACATGGAAAGGTGGCCTTTGCAGAGAGAAGGAAGGAAACACCTTGCCTTGCAAAAGAAAAAAAGATTGAGAATGTATGTGGAAAACCACAAAAATTACCTCAGACATTATGTTAATAAGCCAATAAGCTATTTGATTAACCTAATTAATGAATTTTAAAATACTATACTGTGATACAGAGGGTTTGTCTTTGCTTTCAGAATACAAACAAATTATTATTCCCTATGAGAAAGGAAGAAGTTCCTGAACTGTGAGGAGGTATGTTATGTTGTAGTTTGTGGTAAAAGGCATTGTCTGCAGGAAGGAAGAGAATACAAAGCATCCAGAGTCCTGTTCAGTCTGACAAATCACAGTGAGTAAAGGTCAGTACACAAACAAGTGATTTTCCGCTGTTCGCTGTCCTTCTCGGTCAAGAACCTCAAACATTTCTGTTTGCAACTCTTATCTCACAAAACCTACAAAAAACATGGATCATACATCATGCAAACGGTTTAATTTGGTTTCTGTAATAACAGGAGGAAGGAAATAATGCGTGAACAGAAGCCAAGAAGTTGTTCTTAGGATATCAGGGAACTGGGTAAACAGCAGATGGAGGCGTAACTAGATGTCAAGAGAAAAGATAATGGAAAAGGAACAATCAAGAATATATCCAAGTTTAATAACTCCACCTTGAATGTTTTCAGGATCCACTCCAATGCAGCTCAAGAAGGCTTCTGCTTAATATTAGACTAGAATTGAAATCAGCTCATTACTGAGCCTTGTAGGAGCTAAGATGTCCCCTATTCACTGGAGAGGTTACTTGCATCAGGATTTCAGTCTGGATGGAGAGTAAATCCACCATCCTTCTGAACCTTCTGTACTGGTGGGAGAGATGTGGGTGGAGTCTTACAAATGATGGGACTACATGAAAGGAAGAAAATCTGCAGAAGTTGCTTTCCTACCTGGAGTACAGAAGGAGTTTAACTCACAGTAACTACTTCAGTGGTGCTCCTGCAGAGAATGTGATTTGTTTCGTGGAAGTTGCTGTATTACGACTGCTAGCAATTTGTTGTGTAAAATTTTAACAGTCTGTGTTAATGGTGCATTGTCTACCAATCTGTTACCAGTTTGTTGCATCCAATTTACAGACTACATTGCTCAAATTCTCTATCAATTTGTTGCATTACTGCCTGTGCAGTTTATGTGGCCCAAAGGAATACACCTTATACACAAAGTCAAGAATTTATTGTTAGCTTAATTAAAGACTTAACAGTCTAATCAGAGAATTATTATTTGTTCTGTTGCAAAGAAGCTAACACTGAAAGTTCACCTTACAGCTGATACATTTCTCCTTTACCCCTTTCTCTGATGTTATGCTCCTTGTTTTAGTGAGCCTTTGACTCCTGAGGTTGATGACTTTATCTTGGGGACAGGAGAGTTCCATCATGTTGTCAGCATCCAATGCCCTTGGCCAAGAGGTGCATCTTGCTGCTGGTGGGTGTTTCCTCCTCTGCACTTTTGGGTCCAGTTGTGTTAATTTTTACACATCTGCTAATTCAGCCCTTTTACTTGCTCTTAGCTTGCAGTTCTGTTGTATGTATGTTTACTACATCGTGTGATTTACAGATTTTGGTAAAACATAAAGCTGGTTTTACCTAACTCCTGAGTTTGAGTTTCTTTGCTGACTGCTGATGAGTTTTTGTAGTCCTGGGGCCTCTCATTTACTCCAGTTTCTGTATTTTCAAGTTATCTGCTATGTTCCAATGCTTGCATTGTTTGATACTTTTTATCCTCTGTTATTACTCTATTATTTAGAGAAGTCTATGTATAAACAGGATTGTATGAAGCTTAGCAAAACCAAGTAATGCAACCTCTAGACAGCTGTTTCTGCAGCAATGCACCAAGGCCACCTTGATGAGCTACAGAGCTGCAAGGCATCACTGACTGAACTTCAGCTGATTTCCATACCTCTCTTCCTACTGTTGCTGGGGAATGTTTTGTGAAAAGACAAGACTGAGAGAGCACCTCCACTGTGCCCCATCTTTCCCATACCCAGAATCTCTTCTGGCCATGGCCAGATACCCCATATTAAACCACAAGTTGAAGCAATATCAAGTAATCTCATGGGGTTTGGTTGGGTTTTCTTCTTATTTGTTTTCTAGATCAACTGCAAAGTCATATAGAAAATACAATTTCTGGTTATATTACTTACCACTACATAAACTGAAAATAAAACCCCCACCAAACAAAAAAACCCCAAAAACCAACAACAAAACCCCCCAAATCTACAACTGTTCCTTATGTGTCATGAGAAAGGTTCTTTAACAGCATTAGCAGCAGTTTCTCTGAGTCAGAAGTTGAATTTAAAAGATTCATATTTCTATTCTGTATTATTTTCATGATGATGGTGGTGAGAAGACTGATTTGGTTTTTTTTTTAACTCTTCTTCACACTTCAAATATTCAATATTTTAAGATTTTCATCATAGCATTTTCTTTTGTATGTACTTTGAGGTACATGGTCACTGTGGGAAACAGAAATGTGGATTGTAATGCTAATTTGTGAATTATAACTAATGTGAATACAGAGATTTCCTGGATATCTAGGAAAAGATGAAGAAGGAGATGTAAGGTATTGGAAATATGCCTTAATAATCGCCAACAGAACCGTACCCCCCTTTTTCCTCTCACCTAACCAAACCTCATTCCTACCACACCACATCACCATCTCCGATCGGGCTTAAAGTGGCTTGTGCCAAGGACCTAAAGACTATTCAACGAGCCACCCTGAAGACATCAGGAGAGCATTCCTTCCACATTCCACCCAAAAGATATCAGGAGAGACATCAGGAGCCATTCACACATCGGACATTCCCTCATCCACCCCGAAATATTCCCACAGCAATGTGGAAGGTTGTGGCCATGCCAAGGATGGCTACAAAAAGGGAGCATTCCGCCATGGAAAACAACCAAGCAACAGGGAGCCAAGAAACGGAAAATGAAGCAACCGGAAAGGAAACAACTGAACAAGGAAGTAACAGAGAATGAAGCAACAGGGAAGCAACAGAGAACGAACATGTAGAGAGACGAACGAAAACTAGGGATCATTCTCCCTACATCGGACTCGGAGACACTGAGGATACCCTGCCATTGGTCAGACGCCGTAGCCCCGTGGTGGTAGATATTGCAATCTCCCTCTCGTATATCTCTCTCTATATATCTCTCTCTCTTTTCCCCCCTTTTCTCTTTCTTCCCCTCTTCCACTGCATGTTTGTTGTGGGCCACTTTACCCTTGACTCTGTTTCGAGTCTTAATTCTGTTCCCGAGAATCGCGAAGACCTGATCCCGATAAAACCCTGATAACGGGACATCACTCGGGGGTTAAGCCCAGCCACCCCCAGCCACCCAGAGCCAGCTGAGGTTCGGGTGGAACGCAAGGGGGTTTAACCTCTGCCAGACTAAGTCTTGTCCAGGTTGAGGATCGGGACAGGAGATACAGAGGAAAAAAAAGTATAATTAACTCCTTCAAATTTTTCCCCTTTTTGTGTCATTCCTGAATGAGCCGTTAGCTTTTCTTTTGGGTTTTTCTTTTGTTTGTGCCTTGCATTTGAGTGTCAAGAAAACTTCTTCTTCTGGTCTGATCGCCCTACTTAAACTTTTTCAGATTGTGGGAAGATGTCTTTATGACAATACTTTGCTTTATAGCAATAAGATCATTACATTTTGATGTTGCTGCCGTAAAATTAGAAGATGTGATGAACTTAAGTGTAGAAAATGCTACCAAAGCAGCATAAAAAGGTCATAAAAAACTCTCTTAATAGACAATTTACTGGAAACTTGAGGAGTGGGAGAAGAAATGGAAAATATTAGTTCCTTTTTTTCTTACGTGATTTAATTTCTCAAAACTTGATTATATTTCTAACAGCACCAAGCCCCATGACTTTTACAATATTAATTTTCCTAAGAGTTTCCGTCAAATCAAATGCAAATCTGGAAAATCCTCCATTTCAGTTCAGTGGAAATGAACTGAACAACAAAAGTTGACATCTTTTGTTACTTGTGATGGTTTGAGTGTTCACTGCATGGATGTCAGCTATTTGAGAATGACACGCTCGCAAATTTCATCCATCCCTCCTAAACTACATTTATTTTACTAGCAATCAAAAGTAAAAAAGGGGAACTAGTTTAAAAATTTTTGTGTGTCTGACGTGGAAAACTTATACCCTGTAAAAAAAAAAAGTCTAAATTAAAAATAAACTCCCCATAAATAACCTTTATTTTTCAATATATTTTGTCATAACAATTTGAAGATTGTACCTGTCTGTAATTTAGGTAAGAAGTTGTAATCCTTGCTGGTGGTGGTGAGATCTGTGTCATTCTTTGGAATTTTGTGCTTTGAGGTGCCAAGTCGTGAGGATGAATTCTTGCACAACTCCACGTGTTCACGTCTAGCCCAGGTAGAGAGCAAGAATTACAGATAAAATAAGAGGAAAGGAGAAAAGAAGAGGAAAGGAGAACAAATGTATCTTCCTCCTTGACCTTCTTTCTGTTTTCAGTTTGGAAAGTTGGATATCATGTGGTTCAGAAGAGCTCTTTCTCACCATGAAGCCTAGGAAGTATCACAACATAGACAGATGACGTGAGGGTGTGTGTGTGTTTGTGTGTGTATCACTTTTCTGTAAAAGTATTAAGACGCTTTCTAGCCAGAAAAGCGTAAAAAATAAAGTTAAGTGGTCTCTGTTGGAAAAAAATGCCAGGACGTGAACAACTAGAACAGCTTTCCAGCAAGATTTTGTTTGTCAAATGTGCCAATGCCATGGACACTGTATATCTGCATAGTGAAATGATGGCCGGTGAAAATCAAGTGTGGTCTGTTGATAGCAAAGTTGTGTGTGAGGATTATGATTTCTTGTTTGTATCTGGGGAACCTATTGCATATTCACAACAGAACATACTGAAACTAGCTGCAATGTCTCTCAGTTATGGATACTCTTTCTTCCTTGGGTCTTTTTTGGTAGGTTTTTTTTGGTTTTGTGGTTTTTTGGGGGTGTTGGTTTTTTTGGGGGTTTTTTTGGTTTTTTTTTTTTGTTTGTTTGGTCCAGTTTTTTATATTTAACTTATTTGTACCACAGGAATTTTTTTAAGAGAAAATAACATGACTAGAAAGAGGAAGGGAATAATAATCTGATACACTAAGCACTGGAGTCTGATTCAGTGTATTTTTTTTTTTTTTTGATATTTAAAGAACAGTTTCATGACGGATTTTAACAGGGTTTTGGTAAATAATGTATTTCTATCCTCAGTGTCATACAACAGAACATGAAGCAGAACATACTGAGTTTAGAGTTGAAATTTTGGGTTCTGTCTCCATGTTTCTTGATCCCTTCTACATTTCTTCCTTACTTGCTCCTCTCCTCTATAATTCTCTGAGATAATTCTGGGAAAATGTCTGTTTAACTTCAAACTGAGAGCAGGCACCGTATGGCCTGCTCAGCTGACACTTCTATCTAAATAATTAAAGTGATTGTCCATTAAAGATTTGCAGCCTCATGACACATTTCCCAGTCATGACAGTCAATCATTTAGGAGGTCAGCTCAACCTTCCCTGCATTTACTTTTCTGTAAATTAACATCTAGCCATAAAAAAGGTTTTGCTGTCAGAACTAAGCTGAGATACTTTAATATGCTGGTGATGATTGAAAGTACTGCATGCCAATAGAAAAAGAAGTTTCCAGGAAAATAGATTTTCACATCTCTTTATCCCAAATGAATATCTTTTTAAATGCATTGGCACTGATTTAGCAATGATAAAAACATAGGGCAGTGGTATCTGACTTTTTGAAGTGGTCATGAGCTTTCTTCCAATTGCAAAAAAATATTTTGAGGCTTGAAAAATGAAATATACTTTTACTAATGCAAAAACTCAAGTTTAAATTAGATTGAGCAAGTTTTCAGCTCAGAGCCTTTTATTTTAAGTAGTTTGGGGGCATGTAGTAAAAAACCTAATTATGAATACTTTTTTCCATGTTATCATCTTCCTTTTCATTCTCTGAAAATTGTGTCAAAATGGAGATTAGAAACTATCCCTCCCCCAAAGGAGAGAAAATGCAGAAAACTCTCTACATGTTTATGTTATAATCTCTGCAGTAGGATTTGTCTCTCCTTTTCTCATACTTGCCTGGCTTCCTGCAGAGTACCTACATGTATATCTGGGAAAAGGGGCCCCACCATGTGCTTTTTAACAGTGGCAATTGCTTAAAGGGCAGATCCAGGCTATGTGTATCCCTCTAGGCTATGGATGTCCCTCCAAGACCGACCTCCCTTCTTTGGGTAGGTTCCTTTTCCTAATGACATCTCTGCTGAATGTAAAACAGGAACAATCTTCAACAAATGTTGCACAGGTAGATATTTAATGAAGAAGAAAAAAAAGAGAAAAAAAATAGCCTTGAATGGAAATTAAATTCCATCCTACAGTATCACAGAATCGTAGGGGTTGGAAGGGACCTCGAGAGATCATTGAGTCCAACCCCCCTGACAAAGCAGCTCCCTAGGACAGGTCACACAGGTCGGCATCCAGATGGGGCTTGAATATCTCCAGAGAAGGAGACTCCACACCCCCCTGGGCAGCCTGTCCCAGGGCTCCCTCACCCTCACTGTGTAAAAGTTCTTCCGCATGTTGGTGCGGAACTTCCTGTGCTCCAGTTTACAGCCATTGCCCCTTGTACTGTTCCCACAGACCACTGAAAAGGGGCTGGATATTTCCCCCTGCATCCCATACTTAAGATATTTATAAACATTAATAAGGTCCCCCCTTAGTCTTCTTTTCTCTAGGCTGAACAGCCCCAGCTCACTCAGCCTTTCCTCATAGGGGAGATGTTCCAGGCCCCTAATCATCTTCAGATGTCCTCTGGAATGCCACAGGAGGTCCCTCAGTTGGAGTGTTTTCACCCAATTGTTCTTGAAAAAGAACAAGTGAGATGAGGTGTCAGGATAGTTCCTGCTGAAGTGTTCTAGACAAGTTACTGTAAACGTGAATGAGTGTGAAAATGTATTTGAGACACTATTGGAAGCAAAAATGAAGCCTGAAGCACCAAAAAAAGTTGGGCATTTTTTTGCTGTGTGTTGCGTGGCACTATCTTGTAACCCCCAAACCTTCAAAGTGCTCATTAAAAGTCTATCTGAAATACTTGCAGCTTCATATATTAGTAAAGAAGCTGGCTTTCTTTTCAAATCAACATGCATTCAGAGTGCTGTTAACCGCTTAGATAAAACCCTTCACAGAGCCAACCTACCTGACTACCTCTGAATTGCTTCAAACCTTCAATCCGCAGCCTTCAAATCCCTTCTTACAGCCTAGCCTATTTTTGTCAACGTCTTTAGTAAAGATTGCCCTCCAGAAGGTCAGGCATTACATTATGAATCAATCATTGCTGCCCTTTCGACTCATTAGCCTCAATTTCCTTCATTACAACTAAAAAGATTGTAGGAGTTGAGAAAAAAAGCAGCACGGCAAGGAGCTAATAGAGGGAAAGGAACGTTCTGCATGGGTAAGTATTATTTGTAACTGAAATATTTTGTAGAATTTGTTCAACAGCACAACAAATACTTTCATTAGACAGCATCAGTTTCATTTTCTGACCGTTTCTGGGGGTGTCTTAGATGTACCAGAGGGGAATTAAGAATGAAAATGAGAAAAAAAATACCATCAAATATATAAGTGTGTATAGACAAGACCATGGTCAGGACAGGAAAGAATTCAGTGAGAAGCCTCAACTGAAGAAACATGATTTGATTCTAAATGCATTTTCTCCTGTTTTCATGTCTTTCTTTCCACTTCTAAATTGGGATATTGTGAATGTGAAATGAATGAGACAGTTACCTGATTTGCCTTTTATTTCTGTTTCATCATTGATAAAATAGAGACACTGGTCATCATGTCTTGCAAAATCTTTGCCACACGTGTATCTGTATGGTGACATTCACATCTATTAGGATTATAAATTACCATATCTGTCGGTTGGAGTTTTGCACATACTATGTTTTCAATTTATTTTCTTAAATTACTTGAATGATAACAAGATGATGTGTGAGTTTCATGAACTGGTAAGGTCCAGTGTGAGCCTAAAAGTGTGAAAAATAATTACCAAGCACTTCTGCGAATGTATTTGTTGAGTAACTCCAAAATAATGTGACATTTTAGAAACACTGCCATTTTCAGTTCGGGAATTTCCACTACAGAAATATATTTCAAATCTGACAGTGTATACATTGCGCTTTTAAATTTCTTTCATGATGAAATCAACCCTTCCGCTCCTTTGTAATAACACTATCCCTGCACATTGAGGGATGCAATCCAGGGTATTAATTTAAGAACAGATGTAGAATAAGCTTTTTTTTTTTCCTCAGCATGTTTTTTGAAAGCTGATTTGAATTGGGGCATGGAGTGTTCTTATTTCCTGCCTCGAAAAATCTATTTAAGCAGGTGCAAAGTGTAACTCTGTTTTGGTATTGTTCCCATCATTTTGAACAGGCGTCAAGGCTTAACAGTGTGCAAGACACTAGAGACTCGCATATGTTACATAGAATCATAGAATCATAGAATGGTCTGGGTTGGAAGGGACCCCAAGGATCACAGAGGTCCAACCATCCCCCCTCCACAGGCAGGGCCACCAATCTCCAGGCCTGGATCTACACAAGGTTGCCCAGGGCCCCAGCCAACCTGGCCTTGAACACTTCTAGGGACGGGGCATCCACCCCCTCTCTGGGCAGCCCCTTCCAGCCCCTCACCACTCTCTCTGTAAAAAACTTCCCCCTAAGATCTAATTTAAACTTTCCTTCCTTTAGCTTTAATCCATTCCCCCTTGTCTTGCCATTGTCTACCCTTTTAAAAAGCTGATTCCCCTCCTGTTTCTCTGCTCCCTTCAGGGACTGGAAGGCTGCAATGAGGTCCCCCCGCATCCTTCTCCTCTCTAGGATGAACAAGCCCAGCTCCTTCAGCCTCTCTTCATAGGGGAGGTGCTCCAGCCCTCTGATCATCTCTGTGGCCTCCTCTGAACCCTCTCCAACAGTCCCACATCTTTCTTATATTGAGGCTCAGCTCTGGACACAGGACTCCAGCTGGGGCCTCACAAGGGCAGAGAAGAGAGGGACAATCTCCTCCCTGTCCCTGCTGGCCACCCCTCTTCTGATGGAGCCCAGGATCCCATTCCCCTTCTGAGCTGCAAGAGCACACTGCTGGCTCATGTTAAGTTTCTCATCCACCGTGACACTCAAGTCCTTCTCAGCAGGGCTGCTCTCCAGGAGTTCTTCTCCCAGTCTGTAGTTACAGTGCAGACCTCTGGTATGAGCGTTTCTACTGTATTTGATATCACTGGGTGGCATTTCAAATGCATCTTTGTTGTAAATCCTGACGTTATAAATAAACTTAGCACACTGTTTCTGTTCAAATTTTCAACTCTGGAAGAAAAACCCAACCTTCTCAACTTCCTGTATTGTTTATCTAGAGTGTTGATGCCCACTGCGATGGTTCAACCCCAAGCAGTGGCTGAGCACCACATGTCACTCACTCACTGCCAGAGGAGAAGGAGATAGAGCCTCTGTGGGTTGGGATAAGGACAGTTTGCTTACAAAATCACCATGAAAGGAGAACAGTAACAGCCCAAATTCACTCACACCCAGTGATAACACAGAGTACCTTATTGACCTGACAATAACAGAGTACTGCACAATGTAAGGACTGACCCAATGCCCCAGCTACACTCAGACTGCCCTGGAGGCACCCCAGAGCACCCCTCCTTGACCAGCCCCTTTTATGGAGGAGTGATGTCAGGTGGTGTGGAATCAGGAAGGTTAACTCTGGCCTGGCCAGAACCAGGACACCAACTAAACTACTTTTCAGGAAACGGAATACACTTTTGATGTCATACTGATTTTGTCTTACTGCCTTTGACTTGCCTTTAAGGCTACCTGAAGAATTGAACTTAAACCTGATCTAAAATTCACGTGCACTATTATGGCTCATTGTCCAAGATTCCTCTCATGTTTTGTTGTGCTCTCTGATACTAAACTGTACTGGGGACAGTTCTTCCCTGGCAGGCAGTTTTGCATTGCCTCTTCTAGACCAGGTGAATTTCCTATAAATCCTCAGCACAGCAACATCTGAACACCCTCTGGTTCTATACTGAATGGTGTGACTAGCATCTGTCATGTATTACTCTTGTCCTCTTCAGTATCCAGGTTAGTACTGTGCTTTGGTAGAGTTTGAAGATGTATTGCCTGAATTTTTGGGGCAGGAAAAGGCAGAAATCTCTGTGTTTTGCAGTGCTGGCTGATCTAGGCAGCCTACCTTGGACAGGCAACATAAGTCCAGCTAGCAGTGGGGTCCTATCTACCAGTTCCTTAAGATTTACCTTCTTAAGTTTCAGGGTCTTTAGTGTACATTTCTCCTGGCCTGTATCCCTTGAGATCACGAATTCCACCAGGGCATGACCACTGCAGCCCAGGCTACTACCAGCCTTGATCTCTCCAATAAGTTCCTCTCTATTAGTGAGCAATAGGTCCAGTAACACATCTTCTCTCATTGTGGCTTCTATCATCTGGACTAGGATGTCATCCTAATGCACTCCAAAGGTCTCCTAAATGGCTTGGAGCTTGTGCACTTTTCCAGCAGTTGAGTCAAGGCTTCCCAGCCTGGCGCTTCCTGCAGTTAAAGTAAGACTGTTTCATTGATATCCTCCCCTTGATCTGTTGGCTGGTAGTAAATACCTCTCCGGTGTTGGCTTGTTCTCTAATTTTCACCCATAGTCTCTTGACTTTTGCATTGCAGTTCTTCAAAGGCAAGTCTGTATAATCAATCCATTTCCCCCCGCTCAATCTCTCCTTCCCTCTCTGTCCCTCCTGAAGAGTTACAGCCGTTGACTGCAGCACTCAAGCTGCGTGATTCCTCCCACCAAGTTTCAGGTGCCATCTGGTAGCCATCAGTTTGTAGCTTTCCAAGTAAACAGCAGCTTCCAGCGCCTCCTATTTCTTACCCTTCTTTTGGACTGTCAGCTGTCTCACCTTTATGGCAGAACATTTTTGGGGGTCTGGGGTGATGTTCCTTACCACTCTGGTAGGTGCTCTCATCCACCCATGGAGTACACAAGTGTCACGGCTTCAGACTCCACCCCTGAGTTCAGTAGTTTAAAAGACAATTTACTAAGTCAGCCGGAAGTACTTCAGGATCAGATAGTATCTCCAGAAATTTCCTCTAGACACAGGAAAATCTCACAGGCTGCATCGAAGGAGCTGTGGAAACAAGTTCCTTATCATCAATGATTGTGCTGAATCCCCTGCCAGGTTCGTGGTTCTTTCAGACTGGCCTTGTGAGATGTCTCAAATATCTTTCTGCTATCTTATAAAGCAGCCCCATTTGAAGAGCCTTCACTTCAGACTGAATTTGAGGGTAGAAGCAATAAAGCAAAATACATTACAATAATAATAATAGCAATAATAGCCAAAATAACAGCAATCTGCTTAATCTGTCTTTGGCTAGCCTAGTTATAAGCACAGATCTGCAGCAACTTTTGCCTTAATTGAAGGGAAGTTGATTTATACCTTGGCACACAGCTAAAATCATTGCTGCAGCCCTGACTCTTAAATCTTCCCCCTGATTTCCACCACAGAGACAACCAGCACATTTCTGTGATAAACCTGGCTGTGATGATACCCAGCTCCTTTTTTTGGTGCTCTCCTTTGAAGATGCTCAGCTGTCAGGTAACATTAGAGCTACTAGAAGCATAAGTAGACATCAGTAGCTAATTAGTAAGTGAGGCAATAAACAAATAAATCATCCAATAATAGTTCTGTGAGCAACTTCTTGCAGCAGGCTTCTTTAAAGCAGAGGTCTTAGCTATTTTTTTGTCTGCTGCCTTTACTTCTTTGACTATTATAAGGCAGCGTGTGGAAGTGGCTCGTGGCAGTGCTGCTCATATCCACATCTACTGCTAAGAACTCAGAATGAATGACATCATTTGGGAAACTAAGTGAAAATATGGAGTCCAGTGCTCCAGGGGACCTGGCTGTGGTGGTGTGGAGGAGCAGGAGGCTGTGAGGAGTTCCTGTGGTTGTGTATAATTTATTTGATTCTCTGTGATATTCATTCTCCATTCATGATTAGAAACACTCATTTACTCACTCCAGTTTCAAATCTGGGTTTGACTTAGTTGGCTGCTTTTGTAGATCTCTTGTTTCTTCTATGACCTGTGGCTAAAGGTTTCATTGATATCTGGGAAATGAAATTTTTTGCAGTTGTCTGTCTTGTGCTGTTTTTTTCTCTTCAAAGGCTTTTTTCCCCCATTCGCTCTCATATCTCAATCATGTTCCTTATACATATATGTGATTCAGGTGCAAATTACCCTTTTGCTCTGCATAACTCTATTACTTTACAATGTATATTCTTAGCCAATCGTTCTCTTATATTTTGAATTTCTATTGCACCAACCAAGCTTTTTCAGAGCACAGTGTTATCTCCACCACCTCTCTGTATCTCAGTTAATTGCTGCATTTATTAGAGACTCTTACATACCCTAAGATTTGTTTCTCTGAATATTGCTTGATGGAAAGGCACTTTCATTTACATGGGATGCTTTCCCTGAAATGGGTTGAAATTTAACCAGATTTTCCCTTAGGTCTTGAAATTGAATTACTTTAGAGAATCTTTACTTCTCCTTAACAGGAGAAAGATATCACCACCTTTCTTGGCATAAGGAGTATAATGGCTTCTTTTTTAATTATTCTTTCTGTCTCCTTTCTTATGTATAAAAGTCTTATAATCAGCACATCTACATCCCAGCATTTCCAGCATTGCTTTTCTCCAGTGACCTTTCACAAGTATTTTAAGCCTCTTTCTCAACTTTCCCCAGTTACTGAGGTTCTGAGGTTACTGCATGTAATTGTGGTGGTTGCATCTCTTCCTCAGTCAATAGTTCCAGTGACTGATAAGAGACACAGAATATAATTCTTCCCAGTTCTTAGATTATTTCCTTTGCTGGTCTTAAGATCAAGTTTTTCCCCATCTTACATCAAAATACTTCTGGCTGAAGTTACTCTGTGGCTCTGGTTTTATTCCTGTGCCAAAGTTGTTTCTGTAAAACTTCTCTTGGATCTTGTTTCCAGACTTCTGATGTTTTCATGGAGAAAAGTGCCTGGATGTCATATATAATTTCCTATGTTTCATTACTAGATCATTTAAGGATTAGTTTCCAGAACTTTGTTTTATTTTGGGGGCTTTTTTGCCCCATAATGATCCACGATTCCCTATGTACTGACTAAAGAAGAGATGCATCAACCAAAGAACATCAAAGTGAATCATTGCTAGTCTGTGAGATGAAATTTAAAACAGATTTATTTGCTGTGGAAACATTTTTCTTAAAAATAAAATAATTACGTGGAGCATAGGCAAGTCAACTCCCATTTTGTATATTAAAATATTATTTTAAGGACATCAATATGGCTCACTACTTGGACACAAACCTCCTTTTAGGGCTTTACTATTTAGATGGCTGGCAGCATGCTCATCTCATAAAAGTCTGTTTCTGAAAAGGTGACATTCAGCTGATGCTCATGAGAGGTCATTGTGGAAATTGGAGAAGCTCTGGCAGTAACATATTTCCTCAAAAAAAAAAAGGGTGTTAAATGTTTTTGTATCTTTAACAGGTATTTTTGACACAGATGTCTCTTAGTGTCTCTGTTTCACAAATAGGAAAAAGGAAGGCTTGAGATAATAACTGGATGGTTGAAGGCTCCCCATCACATACAGGCAGTCAGAGGATGGAGCATATGATCAAAATCGGCTTTAACGTTTCTGCAGACAAAACATTTCTTTTCTTCTTCCATAGTTTCCACATCAAGAAAATCCACCAGCCTACTAAAAGGGTTCCCATAATCCTTTTGTGGTACTTGGATTCATGTTAAGTGGGACCAGCTCTGCTGTACTGGAGATATGCCTGGCTCTGAATTATAATGTGTCATCCGTGGAGCAGTGAGATGTGCAACAAGCACACAGACAGCATTTGTGTTAAGACACACAATGTATGGTTTTGGAAAAATGCACACTGTTAAGCATTATTACAATAAGCAGATTTAATATCCTCTTGAATTAATTAATATTCACCTTGAACATTACCATTCTCTCTTCTTTTTTTTTTCCCCTATTGCTTTTATGAGTTTGGTATTCAGTAAGGTTTATTTGGGGGATGCATGTAAAGATGTGTGTAGATTTTGTGGAAATGCAGTTCTAAGAGGCCAAATAATGCTAATTAGGACTAGCAGACTGAAAAAGGGAGGATTGCTACTTGTAGAGAGATTATCCAGGGCTGCGGAGAAAGCGTGGTGGGGAAAGAGCTTGTCACACATTTCTGACAGGGCATGCAAGGAAGGCTACAGACAGAACAATAACTGTTGAATTTGCTGGAGGAAGCTTATATGATGAAAAGCTTTAGAGAGGACAAAAGCAAGGGATGATAAGACTAGCTGGGGTATGTAGGACAGAGGAAAAAAGCAAAGACAGACATGCCTGCTGGTTGACTTCTTTTCTTTATTTAGAATTTTGGTACGTGCCAGCGTATTAAAAAAAATGCAATCTAATAGGAAAGATAAAGTACTGAGTGAAAGAAGTCCAGATCTCATGCTCTGCAGCACACATTCTCTGCTTGTGAACTACAGAGCACCCACCCACCTGAGTTATGCAGTATTTATGAGACCTGCAGTCAGATCTAGCAAAAAATCTTGATGTTTGTTTAAATATTGAATCCTCCTCTGTACTTCTGCAACCTATTTTATATATTTGCATTTCTTAGAAAAGACGTGTTCTCCTCATGTGTAATGGGCATGTGGATATATCTGAGCTTAAAGTATGTGGACTTGTGCAGATGTGTTTTAGTAAATTTTATGTTATGTGTAAGGAGTATTCCTTGCCTGATGAAAATCCAGGGATCCAACACAAGTCATAGGAACAGATCCATGAATACAGCGAATCCATGGACATGCAAGGAGCTGCTGTACTTTTCAATGGTTGGGTCATGATAGACACAAAATTTCTGCCTATATATGTATATGCTTCTGTATATACTCCTGTATATGCTCCTGCATGGTTTTATTTATGTACATTTTCATGTATATATTTCTAGTTATATATGCATGTATCTATATATTACAGATTTAATATCTGTAATATATAGATACATGTTTTATTTATGTACATTTTCATGTATATATTTCTAGTTATATATGCATGTATCTATATATTACTTACATACACTTTTCCTGAAATGTTTTATATAATTTCTGTCCAAACTGTGTGCCTGCAAGTAACAAGAAAATACAGTCTGAAGCAATTTATCAGACTTACTTCTCTAGGAACTGGGTTTGTTGAGTCCAGATAATGATTCTTATTTTTCTAAAATTAGAAGCTAGTTCTGCCATCCAAGCATTTTAACAATAACAGTAAATACTTCTCTCTGTGGTGGATTTAAATGTATTCACTAAATAACTTCTGGAAAATTTTAAACTTTCTTACTTAGGAAGTCACTGAAATGAAAAACATGCACTTCTAATTTCCTCCAAGACTTGTGAAACAACCTAGCAGCAAGGAGGAAGGTAACACATCTGGTTGTAGGCAGGTCTCTAATGCAAACGAATTAGCACCGTGTCATTTTCTCACACCTAATATCATGAATTGGGAAAATGACAGAAACTATGATTATAAAACTAAAGTCTACTATAAAGCTGTCCTGATTTCAGTTGGGATAGAGTTCATTTTCTTCCTATCAGCTGGTTAGTGTTGGGCTTGGGGTTAGGATGAGGTTCAACAAAAGCAAGTGTAAAGTCTTGCACTTGGGAAAGAATAACCGTCTGTATCAGTACAGGCTGGGGGTGACCTGCTGGAGAGGAGCTCTGAGGAGAAGAACCTGGGGGTCCTTGTAGATGACAGGTTGGCCATGAGCCAGCAGTGTGCCCTGGTGGGTAAGAGGGACAATGGGATCCTGAGGGGCATCAAGAGGAGCGTGGCCAGCAGGTCAAAGGAGGTGATCCTTCCCCTCTACTGTGCCCTGGTCAGGCCCCACCTGGAGTATTGTGTCCAGTTCTGGGCTCCCTGGGATAAAACAGACAGGGATCTCCTGGAAAGAGTCCAGAGGAGGCTACAGAGATGATTAAGGGCCTGGAGCATCTCCCCTATGAGGAAAGGCTGAGTGACCTAGGACTATTCAGCCTGCAGAAAAGAAGACTGAGGGGGGACCTTTTTAATGTTTATCAATATCTGAAGTGTGGGACACAGGGGGAAATGGCCAGCCCCTTTTCAGTGGTCTGTGGAGATAGGACAAGGGGCAATGGCTGCAATTTGGAGCACAGGAAGTTCCGCACCAACATGTGGAAGAACTTTTACCCAGTGAGGGTGAGGGAGCACTGGAATAGGCTGCCCAGAGGGGTGTGGAGTCCCCATCGTTGGAGATATTCCAGCCCTGTCTGGAGGCCTCCCTGTGTAATATGAGTTAGGGAGCTGCTTTGTCAGGGGGGTTGGACCTGATGATCTCTCGAGGTCCCTTCAAACCCCTATGATTCTGTGATTCTATCATTTTATGTTATTGAACTGTCTTCATCTCAACCCACAAGTTTTACCTTTTTTGACCTTTTCAATTCTCTTCCCCCATCCAACTGTGGGGGCGAGGGGAGTGAGCAAATGAATGGTTGTGTGGTTGTTGTAGCTGTTCGCTGTGTTAAACCATGACAAAAGCACAGATAAATACCTGTATTTAGCCCTTCAGTAGAATATTAACGTTGAAGGGCCACGAAGATGATCAGAGGGCGGGAGCACATCCCCTATGAAGAGAGGCTGGGGGAGATGGACTTGTTCAGCCTGGAGAAGAGAAGGCTGTGGGGGGACCTCATTGCAGCCTTCCAGTCCCTGAAGGGAACAGAGAAACAGGAGGGGAATCAAATTTTAAAGGGTAGATAATGGCAGGACTAATGGATTAAAGCTGAAGGAAGGAAGGTTTAAATTAGATCTTAGGGGAAGTTTTTTCCAGAGAGAGTGGTGAGGGGCTGGAACAGGCTGCCCAGAGAGGGGCTGGATGCCCCATCCCTGGAGGTGTTCAGGGCCAGGTTGGCTGGGGCCCTGGGCAACCTTGTGTAGATCCAGGGCTGGGGGTTGGTGTCCCTGCCTGTGGCAGGGGGGTTGTAACTCTGTGATCCTTGGGATCCCTTCCAACCCAGACCAGTCTATGATTCTATGATTCTGTCATTCTATGATTCTATGAAATACTGCGTGCGGTGATACGTTAAGGCAGCCTGGCAGAATGTGAACAGTATTGGCTAGAGTATTGTCTGCAAACAAAGGTGGCCTTTGCATAGCTTTGTTTTTAGAATATGCCTTGATGGTAGATTTCAAAGCATATCCAACATGCCTTAGGGAGATATGAGCAGCTGTTCTCATTCAAAGTGTGGTGAGTTTGCATGTGCCTTCTAATAATCTCTGGAAAGGAGAGGCACCAGTGTAACATCTCTGCTTCATGGCTTTGCAGTGTAAGGCATAAAAATGCTGATTGTCCTTGACTGGGAATTTTATCAGTGATAATTTTGTTAGTTGCTGTTGGATTTAAACTGAAGTATTCACTAAAATGGAAAGAAATTGTATCTTCTATGTCTCTTGTTGTGGCAACAGCTCTGACAGGTGAAGGCAAGCGACGGCCTGGCATGTCCCAGGGCTAGGCACCACAGAAAAATGAGAGTTGAGATTGCCCACAGTGCAGTACGCAGAGGCACTAAAGATTTAGTGTAGTTTATGAAAACAGGTGAGATTATGGATGTTATAGAGCTATCTGATAAAGCTAAGCTTGTTCACTTGAGCAGTTTCCAGAGCTTGCACAGAGTTAAGTCATCATCAGGCAGATGACTTGGCCCTGGCCTGAGGTTTGGCTAAACCTCGGAAATGACTGGGCATGACATCAAAAATCTGTGGACACAGTCTGACAACGTGGTGGTGCAAAAGGCTCTTGTGGAGCTGTGAGGGATGGCTGTACTGCACAGGGTGCTACATGAGAGACAGCTGAGCGGAGGGAAGCTGTGGGGATCTCTGGGAGGGTCTCATCCTGCAGACAACAGGGCTTTGGTAACCTGTCAGCAGCACTGGGTAAAGCCATGATCACTGTGGGAACAATGCCAGAAATACTGAATCCAGGTGCAGATACTGCAAGGCTGGAACTAACAGTAACAATATTTAGGGACAGTATGTTTATTTGTGTGCCACTACAATGGAGACAGGCAGGAGCCAAGGCTGAAGGAGAATAAGCCAGGGAAAATGGAGAGAAGGGGAATGGGAGGACAAGAGGAAATGGCAAGAAGTTGTGCCAGGGCAGGATTAGATTAGATATTAGAAAAAAAATTTTTACTGAAAGAGTTGTCAAGGCCTGGAACAGGCTGCCCAGGGAGGGGGCTGAGTCACCACCCCTGGATGTGTTTAAAAAAAGGGTAGATGAGGTACTTAGGGATATGGTTTAGCTTAGGATGGGAATGGTTGGACTTGATGATCTTTAAAGGACTTTTCCAACGTTGTGATTCTGTGATTCTGTGGGAGGGTCTCAGAGCCAGCAGCATCCATGTCCGTCTGGGTGTGAGGGTGCTCGGTGCCAGGCTGCGATGGGCTGGGGAGGGGGTGATCCCAAAGCCATGAAACGCAACAGCTTCCTTTCAGCATAAGCACTGATTCGTCAAAGGGAGGTATCTGAATATAATAAAACGTGACTTTGTGCTTAATGAGACACTGAGAGGGACCTGCTCAAAATTTTGCTTCTCGAATGCGTTAGCGATCAATAAGGAAACAGGAATTCACACAGTTAATAAGGCAAAGCACGACAGAGATAAAGCATGCTGTGACAAACACTGGGTGAGAGGGAAGGAAAGAGGGAGACAGATTCACCACAAAATGAAGGTGGTCAGTGATGTTTGTTGGTGCCCAGTAGCAGTAGTTCGAGGAATACATAACAAGGCTTTCAATAAAAGACATTCTTGTCAGGCACTACGAGCAACTAGTACACGGACAGACAAATTCAAGAGCATATAGCTAGGAGACAAATGGATGGTGATGGTGCAGAAGTCTTGCTGCTGCACTTCATACACTCACCAAACACGGCAGTGTGACAGTAATAGCCACCTGTCTTATGCCACATGACATAGCTTAGCAAAAAGAGGTGTTTGGTTTTTTCAATACTTGCTACCTATGGTGTATCATCACAGCAGGCCTGTAAGAAAATCGTAGAATCATAGAATCAGAATCATAGGAGTTGGAAGGGACCTCGAGACATCATCGAGTCCAACCCCCTGCCAAAGCAGGGTCCCCAGGACAGGTCGCACAGGTTGGCATCCAGACTGGGCTGGAATATCTCCAGAGAAGGAGACTCCACACCCCCCTGGGCAGCCTGTCCCAGGGCTCCCTCACCCTCACTGTGTAAAAGTTCTTCCGCATGTTGGTGCGGAACTTCCTATGCTCTAACTTGCAGCCATTGCCCCTTGTCCTGTCTCCACAGACCACAGAAAAGGGGTTGGCCATTTCCCCCTGCATCCCATACTTCAGATATTTATAAACATTAATAAGGTCCCCTCTCAGGCTTCTTCAGGCTGAACAGCCCCAGCTCACTCAGCCTTTCCTCACAGGGGAGATGCTCCAGGCCCTTAATCATCTCTGTAGCCTCCTCTGGACTCTTTCCAGGAGATCCCTGTCTGTTTTATCCCAGGAAACCCAGAACTGGACACAATACTCGAGGTGGGGCCTACCAGGGCAGAGCAGAGGGGGAGAATCACCTCCTTCGACTCTGCCTGACGTTCAGATAAATTACCAGTGGAGGTGTTCACAAAGGCTAATTTGAGTCCTGTAAGATTAGGCATCCTCTCTTGTCCCAGACAGGAGTTTGTGCCTTCTGGGAGAGCGTCCATCCTACATCCAGCCAAATAAAGCCGGTAAAATGTCACTAGTGAGAACAGCCCTGCTGAGCACCACCTACTTTAACCCTCCTCCCCTGCAAACCACTGCCACCATCTTCAAACAGCCACCACACCGTTGCCATCGAACAAAACCTAGCCGGTGCTGTTTGTCATGGCCAAAGCTGCCCCAGAGAGAGGGGAGAGGTTAACAGCGAAGTGCCAACATATATGGACAAGTGCCTGAGGCAGTGTCATGACCCAGGTACTGTAGCCACATGTCTTACCACTGGCTTTGGAGGACATCTAGGAAGATTAATTGTGGGTTCTATGAGGTAGCTATTGTGTCCACAGCCTTTTTAATGTCGGGTGAAATTGTCACCAGCTTTCTGGGCTTTGACAGAAGAGTGAGTAGTCCCTGCCATTCATCCAGAGGTCAATCTCAAGATCAGGCACTCTTCAAATTTCAGCAGAAATGAAGAATGAACCGGGAATGGACCCTGACTTTTCCTTCCAGGAATAGGATGGATGGTATATCACTCCATCAGTCCCGTCCATCAAGTGTGGACATGGCAACATCATGGCAGAAAGTATGGTATTATCATGTAAAGTGCTGGGAAGTGAGGGAAGGCTCAGCACTGCTTTCTGTACAGTCTACTCCTGAGACTGTACTGCTCATGTGAGGGCTTGTAGGAGAGCTCCAAGCCTGCCAAACAGAAATGCTGAATGAGACCTCTCATCAAGGCTGTTATGCTTGTGAATCAGATGGAGAGAGACCTTCAGGTATGAAACTGTGAATTGGGACGTGTTTTACCGTATTCAGTGGAAGAACAGGTTGATGATGTAGAAGACCTAAACCAGCTATGGGATGAAATGAGAATGGCCTAAAGGGACATGTTGAAATGTTAAATTGATCTTACTGATTTAGTGAGAGCTGAAGAAATGATGCACTGTAATACTGAAAGGGAGGTGACACTTCAAATAACATGTAAAAATATACATTCCATAGAAAATGTAGTCATTAAGGAGAATAAAGTAAAAAAAACCCAACAGAACAGTGTTAAGCAAGAAGAACAGGAGGTGGTGATGTCTACTGGGTAGGATATGCTCTCTATCTAAAAGGATCAAATATTTATAAGCAATATATCCGGAATGGAACCATAATGGTTTGAACAGGTGCCCAGCAGAGCAGCACTGGGGATGAAAGCTAAGCTTCCTCTGACTCATTTGACTCTGTCAGACAACGGAAGATGAAGAGCATATCTGTTTTTTTGACCATGATGGAAATGGTTGGCAAAGATTTTACACCTTTGTGAAAAATTATCAAAAGTGGAATGACAGACAAAAAGTGCCATGACATGGTGCATGCTCTCAGAAGGAAGAGCCCTGCCATTGAAACGACTGGAATGGATGTTGTTGGGTGTGCTGGGCACAAAACCATGACAAAGTATAGATCATAGAATCACAGACTGCGTTAGGTGGGAAGGGACCTTCAAAGGCCATCTAGTTCAGCCCCCCTGCAGTGAACAGGGACACCTTTAACTAGATCAGGTTTCTCAGAGCTTCATCAAGCCTGACCTTGAATGTCTCCAGGGATGGGGCCTCCATCACCTCTCTAGGCAAAGATGTATGGCTTTGCGTGTGCGTAGGCTCATCTGAATAAAGCTATCCCCTAACTGTGGAATTTCTATGTGATTAATGCCTGCTCATGTCCATGCCAAGTCTTTTGGGACTTAGAGGGCTTCATGCTGTGCTTAGACGTCTCCTTGAGACCACTCAGAGCTGCTGCTGTCAGGCAGCACTGGCTGAGGTGAATCACATATCGCACCAAATCAGCAGCAGTGAGAAGCACCAGGAGCAGGAAGGGCTGCAGGTGGAGCATCTATCTCTCCCTCTCTCTCTGAAAAGGACATCAGGCAAGGAGCTGCTCTGAGAACAGTGAGCTGTCAGGAAGGCATTGTGGTCTAGCACTAATTACTGAACTTTGTCCACACTGACAGCTGGGGCTTGTGATGAGTAATCCTCTCAGTTGTCAGATACACAAGCTGTGCACCCTGATCTCCCACAGGAGACACCCCACGTGGGAGAGACTCTTCACAACCCTTCAAGTCTCTGTGAGACTCTGTCTCCATTAATTGCACGAACAAAGGCTCGTGGTTACTCCTGATTACCATTACTTTCTTTACATTCAGTTAAAGCAGAATAAGAGATACAGATCTAGAAATAGCAGCTGATATGATGGAGGGTCTATTCCACCATGTGGCAAGAGCACTACGTTTTTGAAGGCTTCAGATCTGCTTTCAAGTGAAAATATTTGCAAAGGATCATTATTTTTACTTGCAGTTCTCCTAGTCACACCTCCCTAAGATTTTCCTGCGTTAAATTTGTGGTTTAGGGGAAATATATTCTGCTCCTGAGTACATTATTCTTTACTCTTGAAAAGAGGGTTTGTTCTTCTAGAAGGCGTGTTGATAAAAATGGAATAAATCACATAGTATCTGGGAGTTTAGTGGTAGTAATGAATTGGGGATTTTGAAATAACAGTAGTAAGGATTAATAACTCATAAAATGGACATTTTACCCCCCTTTTAGGCAGCAGAATGCTCTGATTTATCTAGTAATGGGGGAATAAATATTATTTGATCCTACTCAGTCATTGTTGCTGCAGTACCTTAGAAGCCTGTTTCTGACAGAAGTTATCTTTTAGGCAACATTAAATGAATAATCAATAAATAAGCCCCAGGGCACTGCCTCACCCCCGAAGCTAGCCTTGCTCTCCTGGGAACCACTGACCCCAGCTGTCTCCATGACCCTCTAAGCCCCAGCAGACCAGCCCTTAACTTTCCAGCTTGAGAAATGAAGGTATGACACCACAGTGCAGTCATGCATTAGACTGTGACAATTGCTGGCTGTGGGCCTGATCCTGAGTGATGTCCTATCCCTATTCTCAGCCCTGGAAATGTGAAGACAATTTTGGTGCATGTTTCTTTGTTCCCTCCAGGGAACAAGCAACTTCTGCCCAAGCTCTTATGTCACACCATCACACTCTTGGAAAGTTCTTTCTGCTCTTTCAACTCTTCAGTTCCCACGCTGACAACTCCCCAAGTTCAACTCTTAAGCTCTCAAGTTCTCTTGAGAAAATCTCATCCAGGGCTATAATTCTATACAAATTTTTATCACCTCCATGTTAGACAGCACTGTCTAACCCAAAAGCTGCCATCCTTTGAATTTACTGCTGCAGTTTCATCCCTCCAACCTAGCCTAACTAACCTCAAAGCCAGCCCCAAGCTGATGGGCCCACTTCCCTGCCACAGCTCTTTCCCTTTGCTCTACCTAAAAGCATTGACCCTTTTCCTAATTCTCTTTACTTCAGGAAAGAAAAAAAAAACTAACAGAAAAAAAAAGGAACTTTACAGAGGCGCTAATTCCTTTCTAAGGTGAGCTAGAGTATAGGAGTGTTGTGGTTCTTGTATTCATGGAAAGTTCTGAAACCAGACACGAGGCTGCTGCCTCAGCCATGAGAGGGGATAAAAGTTTGCTCAGTTGTTATTAAAGTTGTCTTCGATCCACCACAATCGGAGCCCATGCCTTTCAATAAGCCACACAGGTAGGCTCTGAGCTATTTTTCAATGATTTCTCACCAGATGAAATGTTACTGCATAAGATGAAACACCAAAGTGTTTCATCTTCATGATTTTTTCTAAACCTAAACCCAAACCCAGCCTAATCCCAAGACTAAATCTGACTTTAGGGAGTAACATTTCCCACTGATACTGTTACTGCCCTTGGGACCAAATAACATCTTTTATTTCTCCAGTTCCAGGAACATACAATACTAATTTTACCCTCTGAACTTCCCTTTCATCTGAGTCTGGTTTGGTGCATCAAGGACTTTCTAAGTAATTCTTTGTGCTTAACCAGCATTGGCTCCCCCCACCAAATCAGCACAGCTCTCTTGACATGAAACACTATGAGCCTTTGTGGAGCCTTTGCCTTTTTATCATGAACAGCACACACAACCCAACATCTAAACAGTTGCTATGGGAGACAGTTTCTTCTCTTAAAACAGCTATTCACTTTCAGGTCCAGATAACATCCAGGCTCTTCCTCAGCCTTCAAACTATTGAAGTAAAGACAGCCCTTCAGACTTCAGCTTTCCTGACCCTAACTCAAACCTTAGCAGTAGCCCTAAATGGGGTCTGAGCCAGAGAAAGTGCTCTTTGCAGCTAGCAGCATCCCAAATACAGGGCAAGAAATTCACTCCTTCCATCTTAAATTTTTCTAATCCCCATCTAAACCTGAACCTGCATCTCAGCCTGACACCATGAAACTACTGATGGTAAAGTTCGCACTGCTAAAAGAAAAGGCTTTTAAATAGCATAATATTTGAATTCAGAGCAATTTTACCTGGCTGCCTATTGTGCACCAAGTGTGTAGGAGGGAGACAGCTGTGTTTTCACTGTGATAGCTGCTATCAGCTCTTCGTCTGTTTTTGGGAAAAGGAAGATTGCCTAATAACCTGATTAAGCAGAAAGATCGTTGGCTATAGTTTCTGCTACAGTTCTCTCTTTCTCTCTTGGTATTTGGCTTTTCCTTTCTGGCAAGTTTTATTTCTCGCTTCGGAACATCATAAATTTCAGATAAACACAGTGCAAAACATTTATGAATTGCCATAAACAACACTTAAGGATGTTAAAGCCATATTGTATTTCCTGCTCTGAATCTGTTTTGTCTCTGGTGCCACAATAATCCGTCTCACTCATATGCACAGTGGCACTGCTAATTGTCCTTAATTGAGACTAGTGGCGTCTAATATGCTACAGTGGTTTTCTGCTGAATTTTGATCGTGTGCCTACTGATGAGGGAATCTAAACTCAGGCATTAAACCTGCCTATTGCTATTTGGACAGCCACAAACAACCACGGCACGGGAGACCTCCTCCCTATTTACAGGCGATGTTTCGACTCACGTAATTGTCGACAGTTATCTAAAGATTTTAATATTCCCTTCCTTCTCTCCTACTGCTGCAATGCAATCCCTGGGAAGGTAATGATGAGGAGGGAAATTAGTTTCTTTATGTGGAACTAGTTTTCCCCAACATTTTGTGCTGCGTATTAAGAAATAGAGGGATAATAAAAGTATTTCTGCCAAGGAAAGTTGATCTTAGCAGAGTTTTACATCCTCCATATTTCCCAGGTGGGCATATAAAGGAAGGAAAAGACAGCATCATAGATCTAATAGTTTCCACTAACACACATTAAAGCTTGGTACAAACACAAGTAATTTCAGCCAAGTATGATTTGTATTGATACAACTAGGTTATGATGGGGGCAAGCTCCTGCTGCCTTCAGTAGTCATTGGAAAAGTTTTAAACACAGAGAACATTTCTGTTGATAGCAGCTCATCCTTACCCCTTTCTTCTTCTGTAGGTCAACTACTCAACACACATTTCCGTCACGGTGGCTTGCCCAGAAATGCAATCCTTCTCTTTATCAGAGCATGCTGCTACCATGCAGAGTTTCTTTGGCATGGGCTCAGTGAGTCAGAGGTGTGAAGGAGAGGAGGTGATGCCCTGGCACTGCTGGCTTAGGGTAAGGCTTCAGTGCAAGGTCAGTTGCACCAGCCTTAGGCAGCACAGTTCACTTTTTAAGTATTGATATTCAGTACAGATACTGATGGAGTTTTATTGTTATTGTTGAGTCCGCCACAGGAGCTCTTTGCAGCCCCGAAATAGTCTGATATTGCAGATGAGATACTGCTTGCTTAACGCAGCCTTGTCTGAGAGTGTCATCCTGGTTTTTAATTTCGCATCACGCTCAGTGCTGCAGATGGGCACACCTAGCAGTGAGAATTAGGGCAGAAATTTTGGAGTGTTGACTTCTCAGCACCTCGATAATAATAGGATCGAAATGTTCACAGCAGGCAGCTGAGCGTGTGATATGTCATGTCTGCAGGAGATGCACTGGGATGTTTTCTTAGCAGTGTCTGTGATACCTCAGGAAGCACCAGAAAGCCAAAAATACATGAAAATGTGCTTTGATATGGAATGTTGGAGAAAACAGAAATCAAAGCCAACAGTAACCTGGAATTATCCAACTTTTCTCTTCCTAAGTAATGTCTCATCTTAGAGACTGTTTGCTGGTGCCGGGCTACAAACAGTAATTGGAGAAGTTTTCCAGCTTCAAAGATGATTCATTAATTAATTTGCAGAAGAGAAGGTTATCTCACCAGTGGGAAAAGCATTTGGGCTGGCCTAGGTACAGTATCAATTCCTCTGGCATTAAATAACCTTTCTTTTTCTGACAGACATTAATGGCCTTCCAGGTAGTGGCATGTAGTTTTCTTTGCCATTTACTTTCTGAGAAAGCTCTCATAATGTTCCCAGTTGTTACAACTCAGTTTAAAATTCTGCTCCATACAGGGTAAAGGCGTATATAACACCAAGTCAAAACGCCATCAGAGAATCCGGTGGTAGAAAACCAGTGCTAAAAGTATATGGCTTTGGTTAATTGCTCATTTGTATTCCACCTTAGTGATGGAGGTTATATTTTCTGTGGGAGGGTTAACACCTCTGTCTGAGAACAAAACCAGAGATCAGGGGGAGAAAAGTCTTTTTTGAATCCGTAAAGGGCAAGCAATTAATTTATCTCCTAGGCATGGCTCTGGGTGCAATCTGAAATGAAACAGCTGGAGCCATTTTGGCAGATGGAAATGGCACATAATGCACAGGATATCGTTCCACATATAGGACAAAAAGGCTGCATTAAAAAATAATAATAAAAAGCCCAGTAAAACATCATGCAGAGGGACTTAAAATGTCCTAAGAGATCCTCAGTGTTATGTAGACTATGGAAAAATAAGTTGAAACTTCTAACTCTTGCCATCATTTTTGAGCATACCTGACATCTTTTCTTTAAGAGTATAGGGACCAAAGTTATCTGTCTGTTCTTGTGTATAATGGTGCAATAAAAAGAAGATTAAGCATTTGTCCAACAAAATGCCGAGGTGAAAAGCAAAAGCCAAGTGTGAGGAAAAAAGGCCTAATATCTTAAAAGCCAGCTCTGTTCTGCTATGGGACTCTTTTCATGTGGGGTTACCAAATCTAGCACACTTTTCACATGTAAAGCAAGTAGCTTTGTTCAGTTTACCTACATTGGTTCCTACAGGTCAGCAGCTGAGTATTCATTAGCTGTGATGCTAACTTCTTTCTTTTTGTCTTTCATGGGATTTCAATTAGCAAACCTTAATTTCAGAAGTAATAAAGGACTAAAAAACCCCCCCCAAAGAGGACAGTGTCAAATGATATGGCTGGTGTTTGTGTTTTTTCCTGTAAAAACAACTTTTGTTTGGAAACTCTGATATCATTATCATTTAAAAATCAGAAATTTAATTTTGGCTAAAAGAAACATTTTTATCATTTTGATCTTTCCCTGTGGAGAAGTGTAATCTTTTCATGTTTAGATCAAATGCGAAGGAAAGAACATTACAAAACTCACAATACTTCATAAGGGTGTTTATAAACTGAATCTGCTACACTGCATCGTGCACACATGTATTTGTCAATTGGTATCTCCAAATTAAGGAATAAATACTCAAGCCAGAAAAGATGTTATAGAAGATATGTGTATGCATGCCTTCCCAGAGGGCATAAAGCAGAATGACTGCTTTTCACAGAATCCCAGAATCACAGGGGTTGGAAGGGACCTCGAGACATCATCGGGTCCAACCCCCCTGACAAAGCAGGGTCCCTAAGACAGGTCACACAGGGAGGCGTCCAGATGGGGCTGGGATATCTCCAGAGAAGGAGACTCCACACCCCCCTGGGCAGCCTGTCCCAGGGCTCCCTCACCCTCACTGGGTAAAAGTTCTTCCGCATGTTGGTGAGGAAATTCCTGTGCTCCAACTTGCAGCCATTGCCCCTTGTCCTGTCTCCACAGACCACTGAAAAGGGGCTGGCCATTTCCCCCTGCATCCCATACTTAAGATATTTATGAACATTGATAAGGTCCCCCCCTTAGACTTCTTTTCTCCAGGCTGAACAGTCCCAGCTCACTCAGCCTTTCCTCATACGGGAGATGCTCCAGGCCCTTAATCATCTTTGTAGCCCTTCTCTGGACTCTCTCAAGGAGATCCCTGGCTTTCTTATACCAGGGAGCCCAGAACTGGACACAATACTCCAGGTGGGGCCTGACCAGGGCAGAGCAGAGGGGGAGGATCACCTCCTTTGACCTGCTGGCCACACTCCTCTTGATGCACCCCAGGATCCCATTGGCTCTTTTAGCCCCCAGGGCACATTGGTGGCTCATAGCCAACCTGTCATCTACCAGGACCCCCATGTCCTTCTCCGCAGAGCTCCTCTCCAGCAGGTCAACCCCCAGCCTGTACTGATTCAAGCAGTTATTTCTTCCCAGGTGCAAGACTCTCCACTTGCTTTTATTTGTTTTTTACTTGCTTTATTATTTTACTTGCTTTTATTTTATTTTGCTGAAGTTCTTCATGCTGTGGGTGTCCATGTTGAAAGTGTGCCCTCAGCAAGGAAGCACATGTGAGTTTCTCATGGTCTGACACCCATTGTTTCCTATTTCCATTTCCTCTCTTTTTGTTCTGTTGCACTAAAGATGATGCTCCCGCCTTCTATTGAAAAGGAACATAAAAGTCTGGAAATTGAATCAATATTGTTATCTCAGGTAAGAATTCTATCTGTAGAAGTCAGGAAAGCTGTGTAGGGGACTGCTGTATGAAACAGAGATACCAGGTAGAGCATCGCTGTAGTTTCATACCTGCTCATGCACAGGAGTACATGTTGCTCGACACAACATGAAAATGCCCACTGACACAATAAGACAAATGCCATCTTTTTTTCCCCAACTTTTGTTTTTTTCTGATATATTATTTAATTTTTACCTCTCCTATATCTTTAAATGTCTTTAAATGATTGCTGACCTCCTTGCAAAAAGCCCTAGGTCCTTAAACCCTATATTGACTCCTTACTGACTGCACTTTTTCTTTCCTCTCAACTGACAGAGAAGGTCATATTTAAAAACAAACAAGCAAACATACAAACAAAACCCCACAAACACTTTTTTGTGTTTTTTTGGTCTTTCTTTTATTTTTTTAATTCAGAGTATTTACACTTTCTCCTTAAGAATACATAGCATCCTGACAGCCAGGTGTTACAGATGAGACAACTTGAATGTAAAGTCCTATGGGAGTACACAGCACAATCTGCTTTATTGGGTAATGGAACAAATGCAAGCATATTTGTGGGGTTTTTTTCTGACACAACAGTGAAATGAGGAAATAGAAATGAAATTGAAACTTGGATGGCATGTTAGCACAGAGGTTCTTTTCAGGTAGAAAAATGGGGAGTCAAAAGAAAAACGGAAATATAATTTGTTTTAAAATCCCAGTCATGCAGCAAAGACCACAGTGATGTTAATGGGATTTAGGCCTAAAGGAGGTCATTACTGTATTCCACCACCATGTCCAGGGCCTAAAGCTCATGATGTAAGGGTAACAAAAATTACCAAAATTACCACAGTGAGCAACCTGGGTGAAAGCTTGTACATAGGCACTGTTTTTAAACTTTTATTTTTTTTCCTTACAGAACTGGAAAACAGAAAGATGTTTTATACCCATTTGGAAAATGGGGATGGATCTCTAGAGGCATTCCCATGTGCTTCTGAGCTATGGGAACAAATATATAGGCTAAATTAAATGCATGTGCATGGACAAAAGCTACCTTAGTTGCAATCTACAGTCATTATATGGTAATAATTAGCCATGCCTGGTTTTATCTCAAACCACACACAGTCTCGTGAGAGGATGCTTTGCCTGGAGAGCTCTGCTTTGCCTATGGAAATGAGTTTTCTGGAGTTTCCTGGTTTTTTTCTATACTGGATTTTTCCTATGTAAACATATCAGGAAGAGGTATACACCTCAGCAGAAATGCCAGCACAATTCAGGAGTGCAGATGTACTGAGGGCAAAACCACACTAGCCTGTAGAAAAGAAGGACATGTCCCTTTGGGATTCCCTATGGCTGAATGATGCAGACACACAGATACTGACCAAAACCTGGGCAAAGCTAGAAGTTAATTGCAGCAAACAGGGAAAAAGAAGTCTTAATTCTGTCTCTGGGACCTCCTGATGCTCTTCCTAAAGGAGGAAAGCAAAAATGCTGTAGATAAAGCATAGATTTTCTTCCTGAGATACCCCTCCCTGTGAATGATTATTGGATTCAGTAGGTAAGTCCATGAAGGGAGACGTATTGAGTGAAATCCTTAGGATTAGCTTTAACTTCACCAAGTTGCTGAACTAAAAACTGGTGTAAAACTGAAAGAAGAAAAGCTAATGCCCCTGCTTTGGTTTGGTTTCTCTTTATTGGTTGTTTTTGCCTAGAAGGGCAATTCACTGTTTAGATAAAGGTTAATTTTTTTCCCTCTGTACAGCAGCTACCTCTGAGCTATACCTTGACCATTTACCTTGTACAATTGTTGTATAAGAGTCACCACAATCTTCTCTGAAAAAACAATCCCTTGGATGCACCACTTCAAATACAGTTTGAAGTGAAATATCTCCAGGGTTGGGTTTTTTTTTTCCAGAAGAAAAGATACAAAACAATAAAAACACAAAGCCAAAATTCTTTTATCAACAATTTTATTTGTAGTCAGCTAGCGTAGATAAATAGTATAACACTATAGTAACTCTTGTATGAAACACATAACTTGATTTTTAAACCACGGATTACCCTCGGTCCCAGACCTCTCCAAAGAGAAAACTGTTATTCTATTAGCTTGATGATAATAGTGACTGATTTGTCAGAAAGTCAGAGTTATACTGAATCCATCTGCACCATCTCCAGCTGAAATAACACACATTTTAAAGATCCTGTTAAGGAGGACAGTAGTTAGAGATCCCAGCACTGCAATAATTACAGACACCAAACCCTGTGGTAATTAAGAGATTCCAATCCAGACCTGAAACCAGGAACCTTAGTTTTAAGAATGACAGCTCTGGGATCCAGCAGACCATGACAGGGACTGAACGTAGCTGCTTTCCTGCACAAATCAAATGCCAACAAGTAGTTTGCCTACAAGCACAACTGAGTGGCACCCCTTGAACTGTTTTCCAAGAGGACCATGTCCAGAGAAGGGCAATGAATCTGGTGAAGGGTCTGGAACACAAGTCTGATGAGGAGCAGCTGAGGGAGCTGGTTAGTCTGGAGAAGAGGTGGCTCGGGAGACCTTGTTACTCTCTACAACTACCTGAAAGGAGGTTGTGGGGAGCTGGAGGTTAGTCTCTTCTCACAGATAAGCAGCGATAGGACAAGAGGGAATAGCTGCAAGTTGTGCCAGGGGAGGTTCAGGTTAGAAATGAGGAGCACTGGGAAGAAGTTCTTCTGCATATTGGTGCAGAACTTCCTCTGCTCCAACTTGAGGCCATCGCCCCTTGTCCTGTCCCCACAGACACTGAGAAGGGGCTGGCCATTGTCCCCTGTGTCCCACACTTCAGATATTGATAAACACTGATCAGATCCCCTCTCAGGCTTCTTTTCTCCAGGCTGAACAGCCCCAGGTCACTCAGCCTATTTCAGCATTACACGGGTCTTTTTTAAAGCAAATGTTCCAACTGGACAATGGGAGTTCAAGACCAAGTTGATCAGTCTTTTAAATGGTGTTATTTCTCCATTGTTACAGAGAGTTCAGTTGAGTTTTGACAATGTTCAACAACTGTGTTGTTGTTGGGTTTGTTTGGTTTTTTAAAATTACATTGTATTCCTTTTCTTTTTGTTAATGAAATGATTAAAAGAAACAACTCCTGAAAATTTTGTGGAAAAGGATATATAACAGAATCAAGGAAAACAAAACAAAGCTTGTTGAATGTAAGAAATCTTAATGTTGGAATCACCAAACTGGCTTAGCAAGAGGGAGGGGTGGGGGTTACCCCTTTTCTTGATTGCATTATGTGATGCATGGTGGGCTTTTGAAGGTTATTTTTCTCTAGGTTACTCAGGAATTATGTCAAATAAACTCCACCTAATTGATCTTATCTTCTCTTCTAAGGATCATTCTGTGTCTAGTTCTGGTGTCCTGATTTCACCGGAATTTTTCTGCCTGCCCTCTGCTTACCAAATAGTCACTACTAGGACACATTTCTTGGTTTCACAAATAGCAAAGAAAAGTGTAGTCAGAAAATAAGTGTCAGTAAATGGCTTTGCATCACCTTTAATGTGTCACCTAGTCAGGAGTCCCTCCTGCTCAAGTGTCCACTCCATTACTGGCCTTGAAATTCCCTCAGGATTTAGGATCTAGGTAAAAAAACCTAGAAGTTAAACTGAGCCCTGGTTCCCCACACCTGTGCCCACAAATTTCTTAAGCTACATGCATGCAGATGACAGCATGTGCAATGTCATTTCTATGAATGTGCCTCTGCCTGTGCCTGGATGCATTCCATTTTAAAAATCATGTCATGCTTCACCAGCACTGCGTCGATGTGTTCTGAGGCCCTGTTTGGTCTTGACTGTTTAGCTTTGTGGGAACTCCTGCAGGGAAAAAGATGGTCGTTCCCTGTTTTTCTGCATCTGGTGCCTGTAAATCTACCCTTGATCCAGCAGAAAAATTATTTAACTCAGGGAGGTAACCTGGTAAGCTTGAAGAAGAGAGCCTTCTGCTTCATCATAAACAGCTGTCAACTTTTATCCTTAAAAGAAACACTTATTTCTGTTCATGCCAAAGGCTAGGAAAATCATCCCCAGATTGAAATTGTTTGGGAACCAGGATGCACAGTGGTGCTGTCACATTTATTCTCATTTTTCTCAGAAAACTTCTTCTTGTTGAGTTCATTTCTTGTATCAGATACATTGAAATGAAATATCTGGCTAAACACCTGAAGTCTTACTCCCAAAGATCTATCTTCTGGCAGCAATTTTAATGTGGTTAATGCTATTTTTAGTTCCTAATTGCCATTTCCTTTTCCCTTTTGATTGTCCTGGATGGGGGAAAAAATAAGAAAATAAAGCAGGGAGAATTGTCTCAGTATGAAAGACACTGACGTGACTTTGATGATGTTAACAGTTGTGACAAAGGTGGTCAGCAGACCAATATGGCCCCAGTTCTGAGCTTCATTCTTCCTCACCTGATTTGCATCCATTCCGCTCAGTTCAACTTGTACTTGAAAAATCCCAATGGATTCAAATATTTTAGTCACAAGCAAGAGTCATTAAGAGTGTTTCATCCTCAGTTTTCTTTCTGTATTATCCTGTAAAAGTAAGATCTAGAGAAGTTTAGTTTTGCCCTCCTGAGCTCTCTGCTCTGTCTGTTCTTTGGTTCAGGGCTGAATATTTCCTTTCTCTATTTAGTAGAGCACAGGGCCATGAAAACAGCATCAACCATCTCTCACACTGTCAGTCCTTTCACCCCTAGACAGCATTGGTATTATTTGTATTCTGGTTGGTGATTGAAATTTCTTTCAGCTCTTCTATTGTAAATGGGGTTCAGCACTGGTCTGAGATGGGGAGCACTGATTATATAAAATATCATCATTCAGCACAAAGCTTCCAAAACTGGGTTTGTTTTCAACCATCATTAGCTAACGTTATAAAAGGCTGATGTCCATGGGCACATATAAGGTGGGAGGGGATGGGATGAGCCCCAGTAGTCTAGTCTCCAACTTGGCTGGACTGGGAAACCATCTGCCACCCGGGCTGTGTGGCACCCATTGCCATGAGCCGCTGCCCCTCATGACATCTTACAGACTCAGCAGACTCGTCACTACAGGCATGAGATGTGTCAGGGGATGTGGGGAAGATTATTTGGGCATTACATAAGATTTATAGGCTGTTTAGGAGAGGCATCAAAGGCTGAGAACTTGCTTTATTTTTGTAAAGCAGAGAAGGTGTTTCTAAAGTGGTATTCTTGCCTTAATGTTAAATGGAAGCACAGGGCAATGGGAAGAAGGGGAGAAAAAAAAAAGATTTGTTGATTTTGAAGAGCTGAGGGTTTCTCACATAAGGAGCAATTTCAGTGTATTTGCATCTGTGTGGGATATTGTGCCAAGACTCTGCAGTCTGCTGCTAGAACCAAGACTGCATTTCTCAGCCTGCTAAGCTCTAAATATGAGAAACACCACATAGTACAATGGCCCAGAGAAAGGAAAACGAGGCATCATAAATCCACAGAGCCGAAAAGGGTGCTAAAGGAGAGGAAGGAGGACCTGGATTTGCATGCTGTGAACACAGTAATAAAAGGGAGCAAACGACAGTTCTGAGGGGACAGAGATAAATCTGTATCGGAAATAAGGGAGTACTGAGAGATACAGCTGAGATATACCCTGGGCACGGATGGATATAATAAAAAGTCTGACAGAATGCTTGCACTGGATATGTACACCAGTGTTATAACAGCTGACAATGTGAAAGCCTTGGTAGCGATGGAACTATTTATTGTTGATAACAGCATGGGAAAATGTCACTTTTGTCCATGCCAAATTGGTCCTTTTACAAAGCAACCCACGTCAGACAGTCCAAGATATTTTTGCTTAAGAAAAAAACACCACTTGGAGACAGTGTAGAGACACACACGAGTGCGTGCATGAGCACGGAGGCACCAGTATGTGTGTGTGCGATTGACACGTTGATGAAGCAGTTTTGAAGAATTTAAAGGAGGTCTCAAAAAAAAAATGATGGCAGTCGCCCTTTCACAGTAAAACTCACAAAATCTGCATTCTCTATGGGCTTTGGTAGCTGTATCTGGACTGAAATTTTTCTGGAAGGCAATGGAAAGGTCAGGAGGCAATACTAAAAATAGGTGTTTGTCCCATCTGGATGCTATTGCTTCCATTTCCTGCCTATATCAGCTTTTCGTGATGAATTTATTATATCTTACACAAATGCATCCCTGAAATCTCTGAGTTTGAAAATCAAAGCCTCTGATGTCTTCTAACCTATTTGACTCCCTCACCTTTTCACAGAAATTGCAGAAGGCACAGCACAGAGCTCAGAAGAAAATGGGCAGTGAGGGAGGGGGCTTTGAAGCATCTCTTCCTTCCCTCCTTCTCTCACTGACAGGATGAAAGCTGCTCCAGGGATGTCAGTGGAGCGCAAACAGACACTGCCATGTGAGTAGGGTACCAGGATGCCTGGTAGCATCTCTTCCTTGCAGCTGCATACTCTACATTGTAGAGGAAGTAGCATGGCCACCCCTAAATGTCTCGTGTTTGATAAAAGCAGCAGAACCATGGCTTGCACACACTGCATATCTGAGTGGTTCAACCTGTGGATCCCCCTCATGATAATGAGTAAGAACAACTTAACTCATTATTACCTCTGTTCTTCTGAGGTAACTATTCCCCTCCATGGGCATTACCTCTGAGCAGCTGATGGTCTATTAGGGGAATTTATTCTGAGACTGCACGTCTCTTTTGAGAAGCAGCATTGAAATCCTAGCTTTAATTTATTTATTTGGGTCCAGCCTGCAAGATTCCTTTACATATGCAAAACAAGCACAAAAGGCAACCTTGCAGCCAATTTTCTTCAGCATCAGGTCACATGCATTCCATGAAGTTTAGTATCACAGAGAGAAATGGCAGAGCGCTTCAGATGTCATCGTCTGGATGGGGACAGGCTAGGAGGCTGAGAGATAAAAACAGCTGCTTTCCAATATCAATTTGGCTCAGGCTATGATGCAAATAATTGTTGCTGCCATTATCTTTGAAGCCAGATGTTTGGTGTCCCTGTGAGAAAAAATAGAATATCACTGCTACTTCTAAAAAGAATTTTTTTCCACATTGTTATAACTCAGCAGAGAATGATATGACTTGGGACTGAGTTGAAATATGGAGGAGGGGAAAAAAACATTTCTATAAATGGCAGAAAAGATTAATATAATTCATCTCCTATTTATTAGTGGTCTTCTGTTGTCAGGATGTGCTAAAAAGAACATAACTGGAAACAAATTGCAAATTATTACAGCAGTGTTCTGTCAGGTGAACATGATATGAAAACTCTTAAATAAATCACCTGGCATGTTTATATAAAAAACCCCAAACAAACAAACAAATCTCTATGGAGGCAGCCAGACAGCTTGCAGCTGTTTTATTACACTGACAAATATGGGACAAGGCTCAGAAAAAGAAATGAGGCAGGTCTTCAGAGTTTCCTGAAGCACTGAGTTCCCTTTGACCGTGAGACCAGAGCTGAGGAAAAAGGACAGCTCATTCGTCACAGCGATGAGGATGGAAGTGGACACATTCAGCTGAAGTTGGAGAAAATGGAAAGGGGGAAAAAAACCTAACAAACAAAATCTCCAAACCCCTTACATCCACAAAGTGCCCACAAACATTAAAACATTGATGGTGACTTTTGGAAATGTTATCCTCAGTGGCTAGACCACACTTACCCAGCCAGACCCATACCTATGGGAATAGTGACCACAGCCACCACCTTCCTGGAAGGGACAGCCATAGAGATGGCTGGAGCATGGGAAGTTCTGTCCCCAATGGGTCCTTCATCGTAACACTCTCAGCTTGAGATGCCCAGCCAGTGCCAGAGACACACACAATAAAATTAGATACCTGGTTGTAAGACAGACTTTAATTTAGCATCATGGAACTAGAAGGGACAGTCTTGCGATCTTCTATCTTAGAAAACCTCATTGTCATGCAAAACCCTTCCTAAATTAATCAAAGTCATCCATAGATTTAGTTACAGTGCTTTGCATGACCTTACTCTTTTTTTTTTAAATGAAAATAGCAAATAAAATCAATCCTAATGCATTGCTTTGACAAGTTCTCATAGCAGCACAGCATCTTACAGCTCAGTCATTAAGGGCATTGCTTAGCTCGCTCTACCTACCTCAAGACTGCTGCATTATTCTCCACCATTTCATCCTAACCAATAATTTCAGAGTGTAACACTGTATTGAATACTTTGCTGAAGTCATTGACTTTCCACAATCTGAAAGTGAAATAAAACAGAGAGATGTAATATCCAATAGTTTATCAAAAGCATTTTGTCTCTCTTGACCATGGCAAGGAATGATTTCAGTAGTGCTTAAACTGAAAGAAATTTTATACACCTGCCCTCTTTAAATCTCATACTTTTCTTTCTTGTGCATAGCTCTGAACAGTTTTCTGTTGAATTATCCATTTTGGTTATCTCTCATCATCATTTACAGCTTATGCCACTTTTTTTTCTGCAGTTTGGCCAAGCTGTGCAGTCCCAGCTGGAGTGATAACAAAAATAGCAAGGCATTTTAGATCAGGGTTGAAGCAAAGTTACAAAGCTGTTTGCAGACATTGCCGTGAGACCTACTCATAATAGACACGATCAAGCATGCAAGTAAAGTGAATTTGAACCACCCTGTTGAACTGAGAGATCTATGGAGTAGGCTTTGCTAGTGCCTCCCTTTAAAATGCAGTATTTTAATGAAGCAAGTTTACAACCTTAAGGAATACCTTTAATATGCTCGAGAATCTTGGATGCTATTATAGCAAGACATGAGATATTCTCAAATTTTAAACCTTGCTAGTCATTTAGGCACAGATGAACTTGAGTATGACAGAAGTCCATGTGAATCCAGTGGCATTGCACAGCTCCTACAAATGAAACACGTTTGAGAACATCTCTGAGCTTGAATACAGACAGAAATCAGGATGTCTCCCCACATCCAAGCAAACCATGTTCTGGGCTTCAGCAAAAGCAACGTGTCCAGCAGGTCAAGGAGGGGATTCTCCCCCTCTTCTTGGCTCCGTTGGGACCCATGGACTTTGGTGAGTCCATCTGGGGAGGGGCTGGTGCCAAGGGCAGGGAGGGACAGGACGGGGGGGGGGCAGGCCTTCAGCTGCAGGAAGGCAGCTGGAGAGGAGCTGGGAGGCAGAAATCCTCCTCTGTGTGTGTGTGTTGGTTTGTTTGTTTGTCCCTGTTCTAGTTGCAGTTTTAGGAGGCACTTTTCAGCCACAAATACATGCCAGAGATTTAAGACCAATAAGAGCATCACCACTTGCAAGAGCCAGTCAAATCTGATCTTTATTTTAGAAATACTCCAGGGATTTGCAGCTCCAGAGTCCTCAGCTGTTTCGTCCTGGGCAATAAAACAATCCACAGAGGACATGGAATAATTCCTCCCTGCAGGCTGCATGTGATTTCTGGAAGTGTAGGGTTTGATTCTGCAAAATTTTTAACAGGGATGTTAACATGATGGGGTGGGGGTGGGGGGGAGTGGGATGCAAGAAGCAGGGAAGGGGAAGGAAAGATGTAAAAGAGAGCAGGAAAACCGAACACCAACTTACCTATTTTTCATGAAGCTGAGACTGCAAGGATTCAAACAGCTGATATAACAGTAATTTTGCTTGCTATGCACACTGCAACTTTCTCTTCTCCTTTCCAATCCTGTGACCTTCATATTCTTCATGCGGCCCCCCCATAAGGAAAGGAAGTCTCAGGACTTCCTCCATAAGGAAAAACTCCATCATAATAGTCAGACTTTCAAATGATCAAGTTAACTAAAGGCATGAGATTCTTCACCACTGTACTTATTCTAGTTTTCAGTAACTCCCTAAATAAGCTATTAAAATAATAACTGTTATGCCAGATGTCTTCTTCTTTTTTTTTTTAGCAGTCATTAGAATGTCTTACAAATAAATTACTGTGTGGGAGAAACAGCAAAGATATGTGACTTTTTTTAAAAAATAAAGTTGAAACTAGTCATCACAAGTGATGAAACTGAAATCAGAGAAGTGAGAGAAAAATGACTTTTGACAAGACTAGACCCATTCTCAAAAAACACTGACATTTCTGTACAGCAGCACAGAATTTTTGATAACTTCTGGGTTTTTTTTTTTTCTTCAGACGTCTAATTTCTGCAATTTTAAATATGGGATTTGAATTACTTGGGGCATTTCCAGTACAGAGAATGTCAGTCCCAAGGTGTACTGTGCATGGATGATGTTGGCTGCCGAAACAATGACTAGTCCAATTTGGGAAAGAAGAGATGGAATTAGTTGAAAGTGGTCACAAAAGGACCGATGATTGGCTGCAGGAACAGGGCAGGGAGAGTTGCAAAAAAAATTAAATCATTTGGTTTTGTAGTGTTGACCTTCATACAGTACATAGCCACAGGATCCCAGAAGCTTTGCCTTACCACAGGCTTCAAGGTTAGGCATAATTTGCTGTTGATAAGCAGAGACTTGGCCCCGGTGCTTGTTCCATATTTGGGTCTCACAGCTTTCATTTAGGTTTTCTCAATTTTGTCTGTCCTTACTCTACTGACCCCACAGTGTATGCTAACTACTCTTTCATCGATTTGTAGATCACCAAGCTGTTAAACTTTTTAAATTCCAGTGGAATATGACCAATTAAACAGAATAATTTCATATTCTTTCCAAGACATAAGAGGAAAAGCAAATGAAGCGAAAAGCAGAATTCAAGGGAACGGAAAATGCTGAGGCAATGGACAGCAGTGATTTTATTTCTCATATGGTGACTTCCAGATAATCTGAGGTCTTTGGTGTGTAATACCTCATCCTCAGAGGTAAAAGCATACTATAGAAGTACAGGTACAGGTTTATGTTGCATATAACTTGCACTCAGGTGCTACTGGGGCTGAATGATGACCCAAAACCTACATCTACTTCAGCCAAAGGAAAAAGAAGGTATACTTATTAACATGGGGACTAAAAAAAACCCATGCCTAGCTTTCCTTTTTAACCACCTTTAACAAGGGCAAGTGCCAGATTCTGCACTTGGGAAGGGGCAACCCTGGCTACACATCCAGACTGGGGGATCAGATGCTTGAGGCCAGCCATACTGAGAGGGATTTGGGGGTCTTGTTTGACAGCAAGTTAACCATGAGCCAGCAGTGTGCCCAGACAGCCAGGAGGGTCAAGTGTATCCTGGAGTGCATAAAGCATGGCATGGCCGGCTGGCCCAGGGAGGAGATTGTCTCACTCTGCACTGTGCTGCTGTAGCCTCATCTCGAGCACTGGGGGCAGTTTTGGGCACCACAGTAAAAGAGGGACATAAAAATATTAAGAGTGTCCAGAGGAGGACAACAAGGATGGGGAAGTGTCTGGAGGGGAAGTCTTACTAGGAGAGGGTGAAGTCCCTCAGTTTGTTCATCCTGGAGAAGAGGGAGCTGAGGGGAGACCTCATGGGGGTCTGTGGCTTCCTGATGAGGGGGAGCGAAGGGGCAGCGCTGATCTCCTCTCTTTGGTGACCAGTGATAGAACACAAGGGAACAGCATGAAGCTGCACCAGGGGAGGTTTAGGTTGGATGTTGGGAAGAGGTTCTGTACTGAGAGGGGGGTCAGGCACTGGCACAGGCTCCCCAGGGATGGGGTGACAGCACCGAGATTGACTGAGGTCAAGAAGTGTCTGAACAATGCCCTCAGTCCCATGCTGTGACTTGGCTGGGCCTTTGTGAAGCCAGGAGTTGGACTCCATGATCCTCACGGGTCCCTTCCAACTCAGGACATTCTATGATTCTACTAGTAGCAGGAATAGTGCTGTGTTTGGATTTAGGATGAGAATAATGTTGATAACACACTGATGATTTAGTTGTTGCTCACCAATGCTTACACTAAGTTAAGGATTTTTGGTTTCTCTTACTACCCTGAGCACAAGGAGGCTTGGGGTGCATGAGAATCTAGGAGGGGACACACAGAGGCAGGACAGTTGACCCAAAGTGGCAAAAGGGATATTCCATATCATGTGATGTCATACTGAACAAAAACAAAGAGGGGTAGTGGGATGGTGGGAGGTGGGGGCTGCTGTTCAGGGAATGGATGGGCATTAGTCAGCAGGTGATGAGCAACTGTACTCTGCAACACTTGTGTTGTATATTACTATTATTATCATAATCATATTCATCATCATCATTATCATTACTATTCCCCCTTTTTTCTGATTCTGTCCCCCATCCCACCGGAAGGAGAACACATGTGCTCCTATGTGGTGTTTAGGTGCCTGCTGGGTTAAATCACGACAAGCAGCAGTAAGCATTCCATAGGAATCACAGACACACAGACTGTTTTGAGAGCTCAAAGCCCACCCAGTGCCCCCCCTGCCATGGGCAGGGACACCCTCCACCAGCCCAGGGTGCCCAAAGCCCCATCCAACCTGGCCTTGAACTGTACCAGGGATCCAGGGGCAGCCCCAGCTTCTCTGGGCACCCTGTGCCGGGTCCTGCTCCCCTCCCTGTGAAGGATTTCTTCCTCCCAGCACCTCTCCTGCTGCCTTCCTGCAGCTGAAGGCCATTCCCCTTTGGCCTGGTCCTCCCTGCCCTTGGCACCAGCTTCTCTCCAGCTCTCCTAGAGCCTCTTGAGGGACTGGATGGGGCTCAGAGTTTTCCTCGGAGCCTTCTCTTCTGGCTGAACCAGCCCAACTCTCCTAGCCTGTCTCCAGAACAGAGGTGCTCCAGCCCCCAGTTATCTCCATGGCCTCCTTGGGACTGGCTCCAACAGCTCTGTGTCCTTCTTTTTCCTGAGGACCCCCGAGCTGGAGACAGAACTGCTGGAGGGTCTCACCAGAGAGGAGCAGAGGGGCAGAAACTGTTACGGTTGTTATTACTACTATTACTATTATTATTATTTCTATGTTGGTACTGCCTCAAAACCCAAAAGGGACTAGACATTCATAGATCCATCATGTCTGGATCTACCAACTCAAACCAAGCGATACCTAACCCGATTGGTTCAACATCAGTATAGAAACTGAATAGATGCTACTAGGGTAAAACGAGAAGCAATTTGTCCCTAGTCAAAACAAAGGTCACTGGAAGAGGTGGAATTTGCCTCTAGGGCTGTTGATCTATGCAACTGCAGCGCTTCTCCACTTTCCTAAATCTTCTGCCATTCCTTTAAATAGCCCATTGCACGTGTTACATAAAAAGGAAATATGTGGATAACTTGGAAGAGTAAATTCCAGAGGCAAGGTGGAGTAGCTGCCTCTTAGAGCCCATCTATTTCTAAATGATGACTCTGACAGCTGAACAAGTGTGTGATGACAATTAGTTTTCATTTTATCCTGTTGAGTAGAAAGCTGCTGCACATGGACTCATCATTGCTGGTACTTAGGCCATTAACAAGATGTGTTCCCCTACTTGCTTGATTTTTGTGCAGATAGCTCCTAACAGTAACAACTGTGCTGCTATTACAGTATATGAAATAGCTCCCAATTTCTTTGCTTTGAATCAAGCACCTCCCTTCCCCCCCACCCCACCCCCCCCTTACTTAACAGGAAAATTGGAAAATATTTAAGCAAGTGATGTTAATAAAGCCTCATTTGGTACTTACATCATATATTAACATATCAAACATAGTTTAACATTCAAAATATCTCCTGTCTGGCAGCCAGGAAATTATGCCATAATGTTAATGTACATGCCCTTATTAAATTTTGCCTCTATAATAGACAATCTGTTATAATGTAAAGGGAACAGCAATATATCACAGATATTACAACACAGACTAGCACTGCAAAGATAAAATTTCAAATATACATACTTATGCAGCTACTATCTGGATATCTTTATTTTGAATATCTTTATTGAATAACTTTATTACTCCTCCAAATAAACCAAAGTCTCAATAAACAGTTACAGGCAGGGTGAGCAGGCACCTGGGGAGAAGACAGGGGGAGAAGAGAGGAGGGAGAAGAGATAGAAGAAAGATGTGGAACTGGTGGAGAGGGTTCAGAGGAGGCCATGAAGACGATTAGAGGGCTGGAGCACCTCCCCTACAAAGAGAGGCTGAGGGAGCTGGGCTTGTCCAGCCTGGAGCAGAGAAGGCTGCGGTGGGACCTCATTGCAGCCTTCCCATCCCTGAAGGGAGCAGAGAAACAGGAGGGGAATCAGCTTGTTCAAAGGGTAGACACAATGGCAGGACAAGGGGGAATGGATTAAAGCTACAGGAAGGAAGGTTTAAATGGGATATTAGGGGGAAGTTCTTTCCAGAGAGAGTGGTGAGGGGCTGGAAGGGGCTGCCCAGAGAGGGGCTGGATGCCCCATCCCTGGGGCTGTTCAAGGCCAGGTGATCTGGGGCCCTGGGCAACCTTGTGTAGATCCAGGCCTGGGGGTTGGTGGCCCTGCCTGTGGCAGGGGGGTTGGACATCTGTGATCCTTGGGGTCCCTTCCAACCCATGCCATTCTATGATTCTAAGAGGAAGAACAATAAGGAATAAATGCCATGTGCACGATCACCACAAGACAGTGTAAAAGCTCAGGGACCCTGGGAGCAGTCCTGCTCCCTCCTGCCTGAAGCAATCTCGTCCCATCGCTCTCTCACACATGCTTGGAAGCCGGTGAGGCAGATCAATTCTCTGACCTGACTGAAATTTAACTCTGGAGGGAAAAAAAATTGCTTTCCACCAACTCATGAGGCTCTCAACACATCTGCACAGTTATTTTAACTATCCCAAGGGAACAAGTGAGAAGGTGCAGCTGAGGAACCAGTGTGGGAGGAAACAGAGGAGAAACTGCCTGTGTGCAGCCGTGCAGACTCCATCAGCAGAAGCTGGCTGTGAAACTCCACTGTAAGGTGAAGCTCTAAGTTTTAGGAAAGATCCCAACAAAACAGGTGTAAAGTTGGAATTTATGCTTTGTGAATTTAAAATAGTTTAAACAAAAATGCACAAAACCAAATGCCCGTGTTTTCTGGAAACACACTGTTCCCGATGAGGCCTCACCAGGGCAGAGCAAAGTAGCAGGAGAACCTCCCTCGACCTGCTGGACACGCTTCTCTTGATACACCCCAGGATGCGATTCGCTTTCCTGGCCCAAGGGCACATTCCGGGACATGGTCATCCTGTCATCCACAAGCACTTCCAGGGCTTTTTCCACAGAGCTGCTTCCCAGCAGGTCACCCCTGACCTGTACTGGTGCCTGGGGTTACTCCTCCTGAGGTGCAGCACCCTGCACTTGCCCTTGTTGAATGTCATAAGATGACTCTCTGCCCAGCTTTCCAGCCTGTCCAGATCTCTCTGGATGGCAGCACAGCCCTCTGTCATGTCATCCACTCCTCCCAGCTTTGTGTCCTCATCAAACTTGCTGAGGGTGCATTCTATCCCTTCATCCACGTCATTGATGAATACATTGAACAGGGCTGGACCTGATCCCTGAAGAACACTACTCGTTACAGGCCTCCAACAGGCCTCCAACTAGACTCTGTGCCACTGATCAGAACCCTCTGAGCTTTGTCTTTCAGCCCATTTTCCATCCACCCCACTGTCCGTTCATCTAAACCACATTTCCTAAGCTTACCTATGATGCCATGGCACGTGCTTGTCAGTCCCTTGCATTGCTCTGCCCTTTAGTTAGCTTGCCCAACTTTGTACCTGCTGCACACAATAACTCTCTCATGCTTTTAAAAATAAGCCTGGATAAACGTAGCCTCGCTGCTGGATTTTCTACTTCTGCCCTCCTTGGGCTGTTCCCAGGACCCACAAAAGTCAACAGAATTAAAGCTTCCCACTGAATTCACTGGAGCTTTAGATCTTTCTGCTGTGGCTAATTAATCTTGTTCATTAGTTACTCCCCAGGTCCCATTCCCTCTTCCTCATCACTTCGTGCCAGTGCACATTATTCTTGTCTTTTAAACATTAATTGTTGCTGTGCATGCCCTTCCTGTAATGTATTAAGATTAAATCCCCCCAGATATCCACCTTCCTTCTTTTGCCAATGCTTCAGAGACTGGGGAGTCAGAATGTGTCAGGTGCAATACAGGCCAATTAAAAAGCAAATTTGTGCTAACTGATGGGTAATCTTCAGTGGAAATCACAAGCGACATTATTGGATGCCTGGGGAAAATTTTCATTAAGCAAATTCTTCGACTGCTGGCAGAACTCCGACACCTCTGCATGTTTTAGCTGTTGCAAGATAAGTTTCATGTACCTTCACCTTTGGATTTTTTCCTGTTATCCTCCAATTCTGCTGCACATCTTCCTAGATGGCTACTAGCATGTATGTATGTATGGGGGGCAAAGAAAGTCAGGGGTAAAGTGAGTCAAACCAACACTTAGTCTGCTTTTTAGTTACTTCCCTTTCATATCTACCAGAAATATAAAAAAACACCAAACCAAAGTAATAAGAAACAAACAAATAAAACTAAATCAAACCTGTTCTGTATTTCTATTTACTTAATAAATGCTACTGTTGTTATTGTTATTCTTTGCAAAGCGGTGTCACCTATAACCTCAGCATCAGAATCTCAGCTCAGGATCAGAGTGCAACCTCTATCACAATCTCTTCCTATGGAGAAAAAGCAGGGTATTTTGAAAAATCACTGCTAAATTGAAAATATTATCATCTACCTGCACAGGCCAGACTAAGGATGGGAGAGGGAGAGGCAAGGAGAAGTGAAAACAGGGACACAGGACAGCAGATTGTCCTCTTCATCCATGGCATTACCAGTGAGGAGGTGCTGCCTCTGTCCAGTTGATTACTATTAAGCCCTTATGGATTCCCTGAAAGCCTATTCAAACCGCAGCACAGCCAGTGAACCTGATAAGCTGAGCTTGGGATCTGCTCCATTTCACAGGTGAATCCATGGTCCAGTGTCTCAATATGTTAAAAATTTACTATATGCTTTATAGGTATAGATGTTGCATCACATATACCATATGGTAGATGCGATATAATTTTTATATATTAACATAGACCAGAAAGTAAGTAGTGCAAGTATTTATTTTCCCTCTGTAGAACCCAACATTTGGAATGTTATCCCAGACTGGCACCATGTGAAAGCAAACTGAAATGGAATCGCAGGTGCCAAAATCCTTACTGAGCTGCAATTTCCACTTACCACTTTCAAATATTGATCCAAGATTAAATTACTTCTTTTTTTTCTTGCCTTGTGTGGAGTTCTTAAAAGATGTTTTCTTTTTTGTTACTTTGGGGGAGTATTAAGTCTGAGCTCAGTTCACAGAACACTAACAATGCTGCTTCTGGAAATCTTGAGATTTTTATCTTTGTTCATTTCCCTTCTTTTTTTGACAACCCTATACCTTCACAGTGCTTCCAGGACTCAAGGTGATAAGCTTCAATGCAGTCATTATTTCCAGTGTTTCCTTTCTCATTGGAGAATATATTGCTTTATAAGGAGAAGCCGCTGTCTCTAGAACTGCAATGGGCATTTGAGTAATTTCCTTATAACATTAAACGAGTGTGTGATTGTGTGTGTATATATATATATATATATAAATATGTTGGTTCAGAGTAAAATATTTAAGCATAAGCAATCTAGCTCTCCAGCACCATGTAAAAACTATGCCCCAGGACACATGACTGTGTGTTATGATTGCAAGGCAAGAGTACTTAGGTTCCACTAAATATTTTTTAAAAAAACCCTGTAATTCCTCTGCTATTCTGAAAAGACAAAGAAAGAATTTGGGCAATTTTATACACCCTATTCTCTACAAGCAGAAGAGCCACCCTGTGTCACTAAGGGTAGAAGAAAGGTGGCCAGCAAGGACAGGGAGGGGATTGTCCCTCTCTGCTCTGGCCTCGTGAGGTCCCAGCTGGAGTCCTGTGTCCAGAGCTGGGGCCCCAATACAAGAAGGATGTCGAACTGTTGGAGAGGGTTCAGAGGAGGCCATGAAGATGATCAGAGGGCTGGAGCACCTCCCCTATGAAGAGAGGCTGAGGGAGCTGGGCTTGTCCAGCCTGGAGAAGAGAAGGCTGTGGGGGGACATAATTGCAGCCTTCCAGCACCTGAAGGGAGCAGAGAAACAGGAGGGGAATCAGCCTTTTTAAAGGGTAGACACTGGCAGGACAAGGGGGAATGGATTAAAGCTGAAGGAAGGAAGGTTTAAATTGGATATCAGGGGGAATTTTTTTCCAGAGAGAGTGGTGAGGGGCTGGAAGGGGCTGCCCAGATGGGTGGTGGATGCCCTGTCCCTGGAGGTGTTCAAGGCCAGGTGATCTGGGGCCCTGGGCAACCTTGTGTAGATCCAGGGCTGGAGGTTGGTTTCCCTGCCTATGTCGCGGGATTGGACCTCTGTGATCCTTGGGGTTCCTTCCAACCCAGACCATTCTATGATTCTAGGATTCTATGAAAGGCCAGGAGCTGAGCTATAGGACTATGGTACAGTCTGAAGTTTGATGCTCAGTAAAAACTATACACTTGCCTTATAAATCTGGAGGAGTCCCCGTCAGTATGATATAGTCTTTCCTGACATGAATACTGATGCTTAAGGTAGTAAAATATTTGTGATTATAAAAAAAAAGATCCTTGAATTAGCATTTCCATATTTTCCCTTATTAGCATCAATTTGTTTGTCTTTACGTTTATCTTTACTAAAAGAACTTCTGTTGTTTCTTCAATAAAAAGAAAAATTAACATTTATAATTTCAAGTTGCAAACAAACTGAAGAAGCAGATGCTTGAGAATAAAGGCAGGGAAGGGCTGGAAACTTTCTGGTTTTTTTTTTAAATATATAAAACAGGGTGGAAAGACAATTCATTGTCAAATTCAAAAGTTTAAAGCTATGCTTTGTCTTTTTGCCTTTTTTATTTTTTTCTTCCATTTGGAAGGTATAGGGAGCAGATAGGGTAGTGTGCCTGATGTACCAAGAGTGCAAAACTTAGGTGGTAGGAAAAAAGATAGTCCTAGAAAGTTCAGTGCCTTAGGCTACCTTGAAGAAGGCAGTTCAAAGTTGTATGATGGTGCAATAAAGTCATATGTGTCAGCAGCCACAATCATGGAATCAGAATCACAAGGTTGGAAAAGACCTTTAAGATCATCCAGTCCAACCATTCCCATCCTAAGCTAAACCATATCCCTGAGCACCTTATCTACCCTTTTTCTAAACACATACACACAACGTACAGTGTGTCCCCTGGCAGAAATCTTAGCTGTGCATAGTGCCAGGATTTATTGATATTATGTACATGTTTAATTATTTTCCCCATCATGATCCATAGCATATAGTATCTTTATTTCATGGGATATTTCAGATTGGGGGGGGTTGAGGACCTGTTTCAGGGACCTTTAGTGCTATATTTTTGCTCTTCGGAGGTGAAAGAATGAATTCACACTTCAAGAAATAGGAAGGTCTTTTCACTTTCTCCATCAAACTTCCTTCATTTCTTAGTCTAATGCCACCCAAATGAGGGATTGTATCCATGAACCATAATTCCCATGAATGTTTTAAATGTTCAGCTGTAGGTTTCTCTTGAATGAATAGATGGAAAAGTTTTCACAAAGACACAGCAGTCTAAGTAGCTAAGATGTTGATAAGATACTTATTTCTCCTACAGAAGTATATTTCCAGTATTTTCAGCTGTGTTACTGCAAATTTACATCATTGGGATGGACATCATAAGCTTGGTCTATTGTCCCAGAAGCACAGGAGCTGAAAAGTTTCGAAGTGTGAAATTAATAATCTAATTTTGCAGGAACATTAAATCTTGAACAGTATACTTCCCAAACTAAACATCTGTTTTAAAATGGTTTAGTATAGTGAGCAGTGCTCAGAGGAAATCTCTTGCTTGAGATGAAGAGGTCTCACACCGTACCCTGGATGGTGATTCTGGATGTCTTCTGCTTTCTGTGAAGTACAAATTCAATGGCCCAGGGCTCCCTGCACTTTGACAAGCAAAAGGATGAGGATTAATAATGTGAGGATGTTTAGGCATTTGTAATCCCTTAGTACATAGAAGGAATCCTCTCCTATGTTTCCTTTAGAGATGAATGTCACAAGCCTTCTGAAATGCACCTGTCAACAGCACAGGCTTTGTTCTGCTGTGTGTAAGAGACAATCCTCAATTTACTGCAGAGAGACATTCATTTGGGAGAGCCTGGCAGAACAGTTTTGCTAGTAACTTTACAGAAGGTTACAAAAAAGGCCAAGAAAAGTCAAACTCTCCTAAAGCTGGATTTCCAGATGGGTATCAGAGAGATTCCCCTAAATTCTTGTTAAGGTGATCTTTAGACCCAACAGTACTGACATTTCCAACGGCAATGCTACCAACACATCTCATTTTCTCTCACTTGACAGATGCAGAAGCAACTGTGCACCAGTGTTAGAAGCAGAAAAATTCAGCAGACTTTGGTAGTCAGCAGACTTTGGGTCTCCCACCTGGACTTCTGCAGCCAAATTCATGAGCTCCCTAGAGAGGCTTAGCACATATTCCCAACCAACACATGCATGTTCATAGTACCTGTGCAAACTCTCACAGGTCACCACAGGGAGACCAGTGCCTTCATCAGCATCTAGGAGCTGCACCCACATGCACATCATTGATACAAGCAGCCCCACACCTGACCCTGCCTGTCCTGATCACCACTGAAGTTCATCAAGGGGAGCATACCATCCCCTTGTTCTCTGGATTCACAACACAGTCACCAATCCCTCAGATAGAATTATGATCTGTAGTCAATCCAGCAGCCTTGCCTGGACTACCAGTCCATTATTCAGTTGCCAAATCTTTCCTGATGGAGGTCTCCTGCTATTGGGAAGTTAGCCCAGCTTGAAGTTCAGTAACAGACACACCACTAGATTAGAGACCGTCCCCACAGGAAAAAAATAATAAAATCATAGAATGGAACCACAGAATAGTTTGAGTTGGAAGGAACCCTTAAAGATCGTCTATTCCAACCTCATCTCCAGGATGAATAAGCCTGACACTCTCAGGCTTCCCTCATTGGAGAGGTGTCCCATCCCTCAGAGCCTTTTCTGTGCCCCTCCTCTGGACTCGCTCCAACAGCTCCATGTCTTTCCTGTATTGGGGACCCCAGAGCTGGACGTAGCATTGCAGAGGGGAGGTCTCACCAGAGCAGAATAGAGGGGAATAGTCGCCTCCCTTGATCTGTTGGCCATATTCCAGTTTGTGCAGCCCAGGATCTGATCAGCTTTCTGGACTGTGAGCAGATATTATCAACTCATGTCCAGCTTTTCATCCACCAGTACCACCACATTCTTCTTCACAGTCTGCTCTCTATCCATCCCCCAGTCTCTGTTGACACCAGGGGTTACAACAACCTATGTGAAGGACCTTGCACTTGGTCGTGTTGAACCTCACGAATTTCACATGGGCCTACTTCTTAAACTTGTTCAGGTCCCTTAGGATGGCATCCCATCCTGACTCAATCATAGAAGGCCACTAGGTTGGTCAGGTAAGACTTGTTCTTGGTGCCATGCTGCCTGACTCTGAAGTGTTATGCCGCAACTGATATGACTCATGTGTTTCTGAGAAAGGCAAGAAGATAGTTTGAATTCCTCTAAAATCTGGTTTTGCCATAAATCAAAGTAAGGCCAAGGGCCCTGCACAGCAGATCCAGTTTTTAGGAATAAAATGGCAAGACAGACATCATCAGATCCCAATGAACATTATCAATGAAATAGCAGCTATGTCTCCACTGAGCAATAATAAGGTGACACAAGCTTTTTTAGACATGATGGGTTTTTGGCAAATTCTTATCCCAAACTGCAGTCTCATTGTCAGCCCTCTCTACCATGTAACCTGGAAGAAGAATGATTTCCAATGGGGCCCTGAGCAGCATCAAGCCTTTGAATAGATCAAACAGGAGATAGTCCATGCAGTAGCCCTTGGGCCTGTCTGAACAGGGCCAGATATTAAAAACATGCTTTACACCACAGCCAGGGAGAATGTCCCTACCTGGAGTCTCTGGCAGAAAATGCCAGGGGAGACTGGAGGTCGACTGCTGGGGTTTTGGAGTCAGGGCTACAGAGGATCCCAGGCCTGTTACACCCCAACAAAATAGGAAATACTGGCAGCATATGAAGGGGTTTGAGCTGCTTTGGAAGTGAATGGCACTGAAGCCCAGCTCCTCCTGGCACCCTGACTGACTGTGCTAGGGTGGATGTTCAGAGGAAAGGCCCTTTCTACACACCATGCCACTGACACTACGTGGAGCAAGTGGGTTGCACTAATCATGCAGTGGGCTGGAATAGGAAACACCAATCACTGGGGAATCCTGGAAGTGATCACAGACTGGCCAGAAGGCAAAGATTTTGGGATATTCCTAGAGGAGGATGTGACACATGCTGAAGAAGTCCCACCATACAACAGACTACTGGAGAATGAGGAGCAATATGCCCTGCTCACTGATGGGTCCTGTTGCATGGTGGGAAAGCATTGGAGATGGAAGGCTGCTGTATGGAGTCCTACAAGACAAGTCTCAGAAGCCACTGAAGGAGAAGGTGAATCAAGCCAGTCTGTAGAGGTAAATGCCATTCAGTTAACTCTGCACATTGCCAAAAGGGTGGCGAACGCTTCACCTTTATACTGATTCATTATGATGAGAATGGTTGGACTTGATGATCTTCAAAGTTCTTTTCCAACCTTGTGATCGATTCTGTGATTCTGTGACTCATGGGTGGTGGCCAGTGCCCTGTGGGGGTGGTTACAGAAATGGAAACAGAGCAACTGGCAACACAGAGGCTGGGCTGCTGAATTATGGCAAAATATTGCTGCCCAGCTAGAGAACTTAATTGTACAAGTACAACACATAGATGCCCACGTATCTGAGTAGAGCCACTGAAGAACATCAGAACAACCAGCAGGTTGACCAGGCTGCTGAGAATGAAAATTTCACAAATACTCAGGTAAAATGCTCTACAGGAATTATTTAAACAAACAAACAAACAAAAAACATTCAGGGGAAGAACATATTTAGAAACTGTGGTTGTGAAAGTAATCTGCAACTCACATGATATCTATATATACAGTGTCATATTTTGTAGTGGATTTAAGGGGTCATGCTAAATAGCCCTATTCTGAGACAAAAATATACGTAATTTGTTTTAACATACATTGTCTATGTAATAACCAACTGTGTTTGTTTTACAAATGTGTTTTACATAATCACCTACACCCATGAGAGGGAATGTAAAGTCGTGGAAGCATTACACTCATTGTATGTGTTTTATTAACTCATCAATTTTTGGTAGTGTGTTTTATTAAAAAAAATATTTTGGAATAAAGTAGCACCTTGCCTGCTAAATTGCTTTCACTCCAAACATCCAAATTCTACATTACAATTTTAAGCTAAACCAGAAAAAAATCTGTAGTTTTTAAGCTAAAATAATATCTTGAGTATTAGGATCTGATTTCTTTGTGCTCAAATTATCACACCATCATTTTCCTCTCTTCTTATTTTGTTCCAAAGGTTTGGGGCATCTCAATATTTCTTTTCTATTTGAGCTGTAAGGCAGCAGGAAATAAATTGCATCTTTTGCAATCACACGATGTCAATACACATGCCAGATTAATAGCTCTGGAGAATGATGATCTCTGATACTATCGAGGAGAAGAATATTGTCTACAGGAAAAAGAATAGTAAAAAAATGTATTCTCTGCTTTTCTTCAGTAATTCTCAACTCCTTTTTGCTTCATTGGAGGAGGAGGGATGGACCTATGAACAAGGTGGCAGGGTTGCCATGATCTTGACAACTGACTAGTCCACAAAATATGGGCATCCTCTAACCATGCTTGACATGTTTAGCATTTCTTTTCTTTACTAATACATTGTAATTACACGTCTAAATTATGGTTTATATAAGGATAAACCTGGTGGGTTTGGTTTTGGTGTGTCTGTGGGAACTGTTGTTGTCTTTCTTGAAAACAATTTTACACCAGAATAAAAAAACCTTAAAACAGGTTTCTTATGAAATCATGGAAAAATTCTTAAGGTTTTTTATTCTATTATTTGTGTCTCTTTGAATGACTCCTTTAGGACACAGATCATAACTGTTGTTCCTGAATATTAATTTGTCCTGCTTTTAAATCTTAAGGAGGAGGACACTGCTCACACTATCCCACTATATTATAGAGCACCCCAGAACATGCTGTCATTTGATGATTTCTTGTTTTATTAGCCAGGCTGCTATTTCAGTGACAATATGTCCTTTGTGTATAATGACATTAAATACCTGGAATAAAACCTTGCTATTTAAAAAAAAAGTCAGCTAAATTATCAAACTTTTACAAGGAGAAGAAGGAGGCAAGGGATTTAAATGAAGTCTGGCAAACCAAGTTGTTATACAGTGCTAAAAAAAAACCCTTCTGGGTGAAAGCCTCAATGATAGGTAATTATATTTCTAAATGAGGCAATCGTTGTTAAGCTATGAATAATATAATTAATTTTATAACATTCTGTAGTGTTGGAGTCAATACAGATAATAGACTTTTTGAGATATTAGCTGTCCAAACACATTCAACTAATTTAAAGAATCTCATTGTGCATTCTCTTAACTGAAGTCAACAGTAATAAAGCCCTTCTCTGTCACTCCAATAAACTCAGTCAGTGGCTGAGTTTTGCCGAAGTGAATTAACTAAGGTTAAAGAAACAGAGCAGCTCTAGTTCACAGACATTCAACCAGTTTCTAACTTTGTTTCATAAGGCTTTCAATTTGCAAGCACAGTACACTTTAGTATACAGTGGACCAGATTTGTCTTTTCTATAATCACACTAATTCCAGCTAAAGATTTACGTGCTGTGTATAAGAGAAAGACAAAAAAGAACAAAAACAAACAAACCAATCTAAGAAACAATTACTCTTTCAGATTAGGGTCCATCAGAATCACTATCTTGTATCTTATCAGGGATGACAGAGGATGCTCCAGAGGAAAATTCATGAAGTGAATAGCAAATGTGTGGAAAAAGTTTAGAAGCCAGAATTACTCTTAAGACCTCAGTGAGCAAAGCTCTAAGATCCTAAACCAAAAGCTTTTGCATGTAAATGTAGTCTTCTGCTTTTAAAAGATTGATTCTGGCTACAAGATTAGTCTGCAACGACAGTCTCTGAAGAATATAGAGAAGATCATAGCTCGAACAAGAGGCAACTAGCTTACCTCTTTAAAGCAAAGATAAAGTCTACTGAGAGTTATGCAAACACAAACCTTTGAAAGTAATAGAATGCTTGGAGAGAGACCAAGAAGTAACAGATTGCACTATGTCCCTGTTCCCCACTGCATAGCTCATACTTCAGAGATGATTATTTTCTCTATTTTTAACACCCCTGTAAAGCAGAACCCTTTCCCATGCCTGAATATTTTACTGTGGTCAGCATGATGCTCAGGGAGAAAAGCATAAGGTATGTCTGTGTTTGCAGAAACAAACCTTATACTCCTTAAACCTAATATGGTAGCCTCCTCTCTTGCTCCAATGCCTGCTGCCAGAGGAAGTGGTGTGCTTGACCCCCTCTACTCAATGGTTTATGCATGTGGCTTAGAAGAAAAATACTCAAAATTACCCTGTGTGACAAGGTGTTGAATACTGAGCAGAGGCCTGCTTTCTGCATGGCTGTGCTGCTACTGGTGGATTGCTGACAGCCTTCAAATTTAAGCGGTGCCAGGAAAAATGCCATCTACTTATAGAATCATTGAACACTTTTGGTTGGAAAAGAACTTCAAGATCATCAAGTCCAACCATCTATCCAGCACTACTAGGTCCAACACTAGACCACGCCCCCAGTTAGCCAGGACTGCTGATAGATGATGGAAAGTGGCTTGGCGAACACTTCTGCCAGCTCCCTCAATGCCCTTGGGTGGGTTCCATCTGTCCCCGTAGACTTGTGTACATCTAGGTTATGCTGCAGATCACTAACCAACTCCTCATGGATTATAGGGCCTTCATTATGCTCCCCCTCTCTGTATTCCTACTCGGGGGGCTGTGTACCCAGAGTACTACTCATTTTCCTACTAAAGACTGAGGCAAAGAAGACATTCAGTACCTCAGCCTTTTCCTTGTCCCTGGTCACTATGCTTCCCCTTGCATCCAATAAATGCATTAGCAAGCAGCTCCTGATGGAAAGGTGGGTTAAGATGATTTTACCAGGCTAATAAGCTTGGAATAGGGCTGTTCAAAGAAACATAAATACAGTGGAGCTTGCAGGCAGAAAGAAGACATAGAATTAATTAAAGTTTGAGCTCATTAAGAAAAGAATGAAAACCTCCAAACAAGTCCCAAAATATCCCACAAAAAGTCAATTGCCAAGTTTTTGACTTCTCTCTGGGGCAAATTCTGTCAGTGGGTCCAGTCTTCCCATCACTAAGCAGACAAACATCCAAAACCCTGCACCTTTTCTCTGTCTGTTGAAATAACCGTGTGTGATTTTGCCCATGATTCTGTGGCCAGTGTCACGTGGAAGCACAGCAAAGGATGTATGATCCTGGACCACAGCACTGATTTAAGAAAAAAATAAAATCCTAACTAGCAATGGGGACAAAGGGGTAAGACTATTATTTTTTCTTTCCTTTCTATCCTCCCTAAAGTTGTTATACAAGTAGAACAATCAGCTCAATGTTAAGAAGGTGTATAGGAGTAAGTTTGGTGTGACAGACAGTGGATAAAACAGCTGTGTCAAGGAGCCTGTGTACCCTTCATGTGCTACTATTTGCTTTCAGAGTGCATCCACTTAAAAGCAGCAGATTGATGCAAATAAATCAAAAACTTATTGGCAAGATTGTAATTTGCAGAAAGGGTCTGAAATCAAAGCTAGATTATATTTTTGTGAAATATTTTACCCATTTTTTTTTCCCCACAAAGCTGGAATGACAGTGATTTGCCTGAAATGAAAGGACCACAGGCCATTTTGTGCAGTATTTCGGCTCAGACCACGAGCAGCACTGATTCCTCCTGTGCACCGCCGAAGCAGGCATTCAAAGCAGGGTTCAGTGCTATTTCTGTTGCCCTCCACACTATATGTCCATCCTGAAAAACATCAGGGGGAAAAAAAATAAAGAGAAAAATCTCGTGAAAATAGCTATGTGCCCAATTACCAGTGTGAAGGAAAACTGTGAAGGCAGAAAATAATGCAGGTGTCTCTAACAGCATATAGCTCGCTCCAGAACACAGAGGTGATTTGCAGAAATGCTACAATGATTTTACTCACTTATTGCACAGAATATATTAGTTCTACCAGGAACAAGGGGAATTCAAACGCACGCGTGTTCCTTGTGTATAGAATTAAAGGAATACTGAAATCAGTCCTTGCAGACTGCCTTAAAGGCATTGGTATTAGAGTAAAATAAGGATTAATTTGTTGAATTATTGTTTTCTTAGCTAAATCCGTTTTTAAAAAAAATAAATAATTGTGATTTTATATTTATGATGATCACTGCCATGGGAAAATCCTACAAACCTGAGGCATGTGGGTCACAGGAACTAACCTTTCCTGCCAAGTCTGTGAAGTCTGACATACAATGAGAGGCAACACATCCAGAGCCTACTTAAAGACACAGCCCCTTATCCCTGTTCCAGAAGAGCGATCTGTCTTACCTGAAGCATGTAGTGGGTGTCTGCAGTCTCCATCAGCAGTCTGCTGCAGTTTTTGAGGCAGGCTAATACAGCATGCTACTAACAGCATTGGAGATACAACAGAAAGCCACTGGATGAAGAGAAATGATGTTTTTTATCCCAATTAACCTTTGTGCTCTGCTTCTTTCCTTCAGAAAAAAACCCCAAAAACAAAACCAAACAAACCACAACAAAAAAACCCAAACCACAAACACCAAATGCATGTATACTAAATGCAAGCAATACTCACAGAGTCACAGAATGATGGGGGTTGGCAGGTACCTCTGGAGATCACCCAGTCTAACCCCTGCCAGAGCAGGATCCCCTCAAGCAGGCGGCACAGACAACATCCAGGATCATGGGGTCTGAATGTCTCCAGAGATGGAGACTCCACAACCTCTCTGAACAGCCTGGCCCAGGGCTCTACCACCCTCCCAGGAAAGAAGTTCCTCCTCAGGGTTAGATGGAACTTCCTCTAGTCCAGTTTGTGCCCATGGCCCCTTGTCCTGTCCTGACCCCGTCTTCCCGACCCCACCGTTGGGATTTATCAGCATTGAGAAGATCCCCCTCAGTCTTCTCTTCTCTGGGCTGAAAAGTCCCAAGTGCCTCGGCCTTGCTTCATCAAAGAGATATTCTAGTCCCTTCATTATCTCTGTAGACCTTTGCTATACCCTCTCCAGTAGCTCCTTGTCCTTTCTGCCCTGGGGAACCCAGCACTGAACACACACTATTCCCAATGAGGCTTCATCAGGGCAGAGCAAAGTTGCAGGAGAACCTCCCTCGACCTGCTGGACACGCTTCTCTTGATACACCCCAGGATGCGATTCGCTTTCCTGGCCCAAGGGCACATTCTGGGACATGGTCATCCTGTCATCCACAAGCACTTCCAGGGCTTTTTCCACAGAGCTGCTTCCCAGCAGGTCACCCCTGACCTGTACTGGTGCCTGGGGTTACTCCTCCTGAGGTGCAGCACCCTGCACTTGTCCTTGTTGACTGTCATAAGATGACTCTCTGCCCAGCTTTCCAGCCTGTCCAGATCTCTCTGGATGGCAGCACAGCCCTCTGTCATGTCATCCACTCCTCCCAGCTTTGTGTCCTCATCAAACTTGCTGAGGGTGCATTCTATCCCTTCATCCACGTCATTGATGAATACATTGAACAGGGCTGGACCCAGCACTGACCCCAGAAGAATACCACTCTTTACAGGCCTCCAACTAGACTCTGTGCCACTGATCAGAACCCTCTGACCTCTATCCTTCAGCCAGTTTTCAATCCACCCCACTGTCCAGTATAGATGGGCACTCATAACAGGCAACCTACAGTTTGGATGGTTCCTCAGCCACTTTATTTCTTCCAAATAAATGCATTAATCCTGCATTTAAAACTTATATTTTCCCTCTCGTTTGTACAATTTCCAAATTGAGAAGCAGAATGCAATTTAGTAAAGCAAACAGATTAATAGAGAGAAAAACAAGAGACATTAAATAATAGTCTCAGCAATTAGATGGGGAGAGGAATTAAATAGCTTAATTCAAGGGCCTTAACATTATTCACTGCAGAGTTTAATTTGAATTAATACGCAGTGTACACACATTTATAAATGTCATATGCGGGCGGCTCTCTAACAAGGAATATTGAAAGTAATAGCAAAAAGGATTAATCCTTATACTTTCAGTAAAAGCACTTATTTGAGGTCTGGTGAACTACTGTTTTAATGGGAATGTTATTACTGTAGAAACTGAGCGTGGAGAATGAGACAAGCTTCAGCTGTTGGAAGAGCAACCAGGACTATGTTGAATGTCAGTGTTTTTCAGTCTGCTTTATTCACTTCAATGCAGCAGTTTTCAAGGGTTAGGCTAGCCAAGGCTGTGGAAATCGCAAGGTCACCATGTTGTATTTCTCCTGCTTTCCTCAAAGAGCTTGTTAATCTTTGGCTCAGTTTCAGGAGTTTTGTTCCAGTTTTGTTCGACATCTTTATCGATGGCCTGGATGAAGGGATTGAATTCTCCCTCAGTAAGTTTGCAGATGACACTGAGCTGCGAGGAAGTGTTGATCTGCCTGAGGGTAGGGAGGCTCTTCAGAGGGATCTGAACAGACTGGACCGATGGGCTGGAGGCCAGTGGGATGAAGTTTAACAAGGCCAAGTGCAGAGTGCTGCACATGTGACATAATAACCCCATGCAGCACTACAGGCTTGGGGGAGTCTGGCTGGAGAGCTGTCAGGCAGAGAAAGACCTGGTTGACTGCCAACTGACCATGAGCCAGCAGTGTGCCCAGGTGTCCAGGAAAGCCAATGGCATCCTGGCTTGTATCAAAAATAGTGTGGATAGTAGGTCTGGGGAGGTGATTTTGCCCCTGTACTCGGCATTGGTGAGACTGCACCTCAACTACTGTGTCCAGTTCTGAGCTCCTCACCATAAGAAGGACATTGAGGTCCTCAAGCATGTCCAGAGAAGGGCAACCGGGCTGGGGAAAGGGCTGGAGAGCAAACCATCTGAGGAGCAGCTGAGGGAGCTGGGAGTGTTTAGCCTGAAGAAGAGGAGGCTGAGGGGAGACCTTATCACTGCCTACAGTGACCTGACAGGAGGGTGTAGAGAGGTGGGCGATGGTCTCTTCAGCCAGGTGGCAAGTGACAGGACAAGGGGGAATGGGCTCAAGCTGCACCAGGGTAGGGTCAGATCAGATGTTAGGAAAAAACTTGTTACTGAAAGAGTTGTCAGGGCCTGGCACAGGCTGCCCAGGGAGGGGACTGAGTCACCTTCCTTGGATGTGTTTAAAAAAAGGGTAGATGAAGTACTTAGGCATATGGTTTAGCATAGGACAGGAACAGTTGGACTTGATTATCTCAAAGTTCTTTCCAACCTTGTGATTCTGTGATTCTGAGTTCTAAGGCAAAAGGTCAAGGTTTATGAGAAAACTGGTCTTGGGGCATAGCAGGGAGAAGTGGATTTTTGTCTATTGTCAGGAGCCAAGACCCTCATTTAATAATAGACATAGGAATTTTTCTGATAAGTTTTGAGCAACTTGTGAGACAGATTCTGAGGCTGCCCAATTGAAATATATATATATTTTTTTTTACTGGTGAAATGAGATACTAGGAACCAATCCCCTCCAACAAAGACTATGATAGTAAATAATGCACCATGCTGCCCGAAGGAATATTCTTTGTCTCCTTGATATGAAAGGCAAAGAAAAGAAAGAATAAAGTCATGAACCTGTTGGTGCTGGAAGTGTCCTTCAAACTTCACACCCAGAACTAGAGATGTCTTGAGTCAGTGCGTGAGTTTGGGTCTTAGCACTTTGTTGTCTATCGTTGAGACTTTGTGCAGTTAGCTAATGGTGTGGGGTTTAATTTTTAGGTTTTTTGGGTTTTTTTGGTCAAAATCTGTTGCTGTATAAGTTGGTGTGCAATGAAGAAGGATTTTTTTTTTTTCTAGGTTCTTGGGAATAGTTCCCACATGAAGTACATTTCCTAATTATAATATATTCGCTGGCTTTCTGTGGAAATGAAAATAAGCTACTTGGAAATTGAAGGATTTTTTTCACCTTGTGTTAACTGGATCTGTTCATTGAAAAAAAAAAAGTTCCAATGTCAGGAAAACAATTCCTTGTTTCATCAGTCTCAACAGAAATATCAGGCAGCAAGTATCAACAGTAATTAGAATGATGCAGGCAGAGAGAAAAGGGTTTTAATACAGATCTGCTAGATAATGGTAGAATTAACAAGTGATAGCAAGAAAATAAACTCAGAATATTATTCATGCATTAAAAGCACACAAAATATATGTCCCCACATGATTTAATGACCTTGTTATACCAGTATTTTCACAACTGAAAAATTTATTTCTACAAATGTTTAGTCACTCAAAAATACATTTCAGTTCCTTAATAGCACTTTTTCAATAAAGATATTTGATGGATGATTCACAGCATAAAAAAGGACCTTACTCTGGCATAAATCAATTCACTGCACATGCATATTAATGTATACTATGAGCTTCTTTGTCCAGGCCATGTATCAAAAGAAGCTCTACCATATGAATGCACGTTGTACTATCAACCTCCTTGAAAACAAAACTAAACAAAATAAAGGATTGACATGATGAATGCATTTGCCAATTAATGCCTTAATGTATCAGAAGTATGTATCATGAATGAACTCTTGCTATTCTGTTTTATGGTTTGCATATATTTATCCACTGCTTATATTGTCACTGTTTTTTCTGCTCCTCAGTAAATCACAAGTGAACAGCGTGGGCGTGTGTAAACGAGCTACTGTAATCTTGAAAATACTTTGGCTTCTCAGAAAACCTGAAGTTATAAACTTGAATTTATCTGAAGCTTGAATTAAAATAAATTTACTAAGGTGATTTTATTTTTTTCCTTTTTTTTCCCTTGAACATCCACTAATTGCACACTTGCCACTTTTCTAATCGGATAAGATTGTCATCACCTACCACTGAGGAACTGTATACAGGAACAGCTTAAATGATGTCCTGTTAATGCCCATTAACGGCAAAGTGTCCATGAGCACAGGTAAGCCACAGTTAACAAACCTATTCTACTTTTAACAGCTTGGCAGGCTTTATTAGATTTTGTGAGAGTTTAAATTTTTATATATATTTTTCTATGTCTATAAACTGCTGACTTCTTATGAGGAACGAGATTTTTTATAAGAAAACAAGCAATCCAGGACACTGCAGTGAAAAGAAGGGAAAATGGCAAATGTATTCAGGTAAAATAATACATACACTATACAATTCTTTGCAAAGATGATGGTAAGACTACAATTTTGTCGAGATTTGGAAGGTTTTCCTTTCCCAGACCAGCATTGTGCACACACAGAGGCCTTGGCAGTGAACCACAGAATCATTGTTCAAGTGTGTATGGCAGTTTTACTAACCACACGGCTGTGCTTCCATGTGAAACTAAAACTGTGGCATTCTACCCGTGTAAAAGGCGGAAAAAATATAATAGTCCCTGTTTTTTAAGATTTCAGGTGCCTAAAGTGGGACAGGAGAGCAGCCTGCTTTCATAACTAACTTAAATGTTTAGGATAAACCTGTTCAAGCACTGAGTTATTAATCCTGATATAAGATGAGATCATATTTTCCAAAGAGTCCTAGCTCCCAGAAGTTAATTAGGTGCTTCAGGGTTCTTTATCAGGGAAAGGGAATATGAAAGTTAGTTCCTCAGGTTTCCATATTCCTCAGGTTCCCAAGCTTTTACCCCATAAAATCCCATGTATTTTGTCATGCTCCAAACAATTGCACCTCTAGAGTGAGAACTTGTGATGCACATGAGTCTATCAAACAGTAATGTTCAGCCACGTGTATTTCAGTGACAGAAATCTGAACTCTCCTTCATAGCAAGTTGACTTCATTATCCTTTTACAAGTGGGAAGACACCTCAGTAAAAAGAAAAAAAGCCATTTTACTGGAAGAATAAGCTTCATAAGTGTTTGACATCATCCACATACATTGTATTTTGCACATACGTAAATATATCTACATATAAACACAGGGTGTTGCAAATGAAACTAGGATAATGATTTAAGATTCTATTGAAAAATACCTATGAGCTGTCTAGATAAACATTCTTTCTTTTATATTCAAGAGAATATTTCTGATGAAAATACAATATTCCATCTTTAGCTTCCCTTGTAAGTAACTGAAAGGTAGGTGAGGGTAAGAAGACTTGTTTAATTCTTTTTTTTGTTATTTGCTCCCATGCACATATGCATAAATAGCTTTAATCACAGTGTGCAAGAGCAAGATAGGGTATTGCTGTCATTTACATCAATCTAAGAAGAGGTTAGGTAAGTACACCAGGCTCACTGGTATCCTTACTGGTATCTATCTGGACATGAGCCACCAATGTGCATCTGCAGCCCAGAAAGCCATCCGCATACTGGGCTGTGCCACAAGAAGAGTGGCCAAGAGATTGAGAGAGGGGATTCTGCCCCTCTGCTCCTCTCTGGGGAGACCTCACTTGGAGTGCTGTGTCCAGCTTCGGAGCCCTCAGCATAAGAAGGACATGGACCTGTTGGAGCACATCCAGAGGAGGCCACAAAAATGATCAGATGGCTGGAGCACCTCTGCCATGAAGACAGGCTGAAATACTTGGGCTTGTTCAGCCTGGAGAAGAGAAAGCTGTGGGAGGACCTTATAGCAGCCTTCCAGTGCTTGAAAGGTACCTATAAGAAAGCTGGGGAAGAACTGAAGAGCAATAGGATGAGGGGTGATGGTTTTAAACTGAAAAAGGGGAGATTTGGGAAAGAAGTTCTTCAATCTGAGGGTGGTAGATCACTGGCACAGGTTGCCCAGAGAAGCAGTGGAGGCCCCATCCCTGGAGACATTCAAGGTCAGGCTTGATGTGTCTCTGGGCAACCTGATCCAGTAAAGATGTCCCTGTTCACTGCAGGGGGTGGGACTATATGGCCTTGAAAGGTCCCTGCCAACCTAATGCATTCTAAGATTCTGTGACTCTATGATTTGTATTGGTATATTAAAGTAGGCAAGAGCTCTTTGTACCAATAAAGCAGTAAAAGTGTTTGACAACTTATGTACACCAGCAGAATTTTATATTTTAAGGTACTTTTTTAAAAAAAAATCTTTCTTTTGTCTGTGTTTGTGTGTGCAGAATTTTTTTCTTTCCATCCTTCAACCTCCTTGGCAATTCCTGGACAAACTTCCACTCTCTCCCTAGCAGAAGAGCAATAACCCCATAATTGTGTGTTTTCTAATATTAGAGCTACAGATGTAAGATATCACAAGGTATGCCAAACACATAATGGCAGATTTATTCTACAGATATAGGAGCACAATGTGAAATCTCTTCCAGCTATCTCAGCTGTGTTTACACATTTCTACCTACTATACTGCAAACACTTCTGTAGTGTAGACAGACAAAGACTGCCTTGTCGATGGCATCTCTCTCCAATTCCCAAAGCATTTTGTCACACACTCCTTATGGCAATGATAAAACTTTGGTTACATGGAAAAAAAGATGTGTTAGGTTAAATACAGAAGAAACAGGATGAAAATACACTTACTGATATATGTGAACACGTGGTTTTATCTACAGCTGGTATTTTTAGCAACATGCTTTAAATTCCAACCCAGTCCTTCATCTTATGTGTTATAAAAGAATGCAGGGATTTTTGGCAATGGAAACTTTTGATATAAGTTCAACGAAAAATTAAAAAAACCCACACTCACACCTGCAAAATATCAACTGTGCAATTTGTGTTTGTGATTTTAATCTCTGTATTCTAGAAATACAGTTTTGCTCCCATCACTTTGAAAAAATATAAAAATGCTCTACTTCTTTGCCTTGGTGGTAAAATTTCTGAGTTATACAGAAACACAAAAAAAAGGAACAAATTCCCTTAATATTTCTTTTAGCTATTATTCTCTACAAAATTGCATTGCATTTTAGTGTCACTCTTTAATGGCATTTTCTAGTACCTTGTAAGATGAACTATGGCTCGATATTCTTTCCATAAAAGATAAAATAATTGATATATAAACTCTCTAAAACCCATTTTGTCTGTGAGACAAAGGAAGAGAAATAAAATGGAGGGGGGGGTGGGTCATTTCTCTAAGCTGTAATACTTTAAGAGGCTGGAACTGCTGAGTGTTTAAGCAGCGATGTGAGTATAATTTAAAGAACAGCTATACACTGGCAAGCCCGCTCCATCTCTTCATGCATTCATCTTGGTCTCAAAGTACTTCACAGAGAAAAAAAATATGACTAATGGACTACTTTGGTAGTGATGAAGGCACCTGGAATTTGGTCCTTGCATGCTTTTAAGAAGGCATGAAGCATGTGGTAATACCACTTGTGCTTCTCCTACACAAGTCTGTGTTTGCATACAAAGATACAAGATTAGACACAAACTCTTGAAAATAGACTAGAAGAAACAGTGTGATGGCCCCTTTTTTTGACTGATCTTTGTTGGGATGTGAAGCAGCTGTAGGAGGACCAAACCCAACATGAACTTTAGCAGTTTGGGAATTATTTTTATTAATTTTCATTCCCATGTATAGTTACTCTGTGATCAGTGTAACATTTTCATGGGAATGGGTACCATGGAAACCACAACATTATTTCCCAGTGAATTTAATAAATAAGCATATGAAATCAATAATGAAAACACGAGGAGCTGAGTTTTATCTTAACTTTATTTATATGTAAAAGATTGGATCCTGTCAGAGCATTCTCATTGTTGTTTCCCAGTGGGATGGTGGTTGTGCTACACTAGGAAATAGCATGCATGTGATGTGAACCTGTATTGAACTCTGTATTTAACATTACCTACAGAATTGTCAGTCTCTGTGCTTCATAGACATAGACTACAATTAAAAAAGGAATTCCTTACCTATCGATTACATGGCATTTTTCAAATGAATAACGCTACCTAGGTATGTGTTTTAACACCACAGATTTTGCTTATCTGCAGGTACGTATTATTGCCAACTCAAGACAATAGAATCATTCTTGGCCTCACAACATTTTGGACAATTTCTTTCATACTGTTTTTGTTGTGTAAGTCATTAGGAAACAGGTTTTCAGCTGAGCGCTCGGCAGATTCCCATGGAGCTCTTTCCTCACCACCCATGTAGGGGAGGTCTATTTATACACTGCGTGTGTCAGGAAAGTAGTTAAGAGGCAGGGGAAGAGCAAAATTGGAAAATGTGGCAAGGCCCTCACCTCAGCTCCATCTTAGCCATTATTTAAAATAAATTTTAAAAAGGGAAATAGAGGGGTTTATGAGCTCCAGGTCAAACTGCTGATTCCTTTGTTGCTGATACCATAGCAGACAGCAGTGACTTTGTCTTGAGGGTCTCATACCACTCTCCAGTTAAAAAAAAAAAATGCTAGGAATCAGACACACACAGGCTGGCAACTTCTTAAATATCTCAGAAAATACTAAGATAAGGGGAGTATAAAACTGGTTTTCCACTGGGTGCAAGTCCTGCTGCTTTGGATTTTCCCATCATGGATCTGCAATGAACAGATGGCCATGATCTCTCTGACTGAATGAACTCAACGTCAGAAACTGCCTTGCCATGGGAGTACCAGAGCTCTACACGGATGCACTAACCTATCACAACACAACCTGGGCTTTATTACAGATACATGTATGCTTAGTAAAGGGATCATAAAGCTTCTGAAAAGCCTTCTGAGAAGGCCTCACATGCATCCATGGATTGCGGACAGTAGTTTTGTATGTAGAAGCAAATTGTTGGAACACTTACTGTCACCAGTAAATAGATAATTAAAAATTAGATGATAGAAAATTAGAGCAGTTGCAGCACAGGCTGTCCCACACATATTCATGCAATATAGTAAAATATAATTGTAAAAATTTCTGCTAACTTAGAGGTTTGATAATTTCTCTCAGGTTTAAAGAGACTAATCTACCATCAACTTCCCATTAGGTAAAGACTCAAAGCTGTCATTCAAAGTCACTCTCATTAAAAATGCCAGATGTGTGGTTTTAACATGCTTTACACTTACAATTTAATCCAAACATGTCAACAGCTTGCATGGCGTATGTGCAGCTCAAGGGAGAAGAGCTTTTAACTTCAGCATTTCCTTTTTGTCCTGCTAATAGGGTTAACGTGTTTTCCAAGGACACAGAATATGTTCTGGTACAGGCAGTTGCTTGGAAGAGTAAAAGACAGATTGAAGTTGGCAGGATATTAAAATAAAGTTAGGCACTTTCAGGTTCTTAATCAAGCTTGGAGAAAGTTCACAAAATATTTATGAACTTACCTTTCCTTTGAATACTTTTTCCAGCTGTTGGTTCAGTTCTTGTTACTGAATTTTTCTTCTCTGTTCCAAAGGCTCTGACCTCTGTCATCAAGGCATGACTTTGCTGTGGTTGCTCTGCAAGAGTTCCTGTGTTGCTCTGAATCATATAAGAAAGGAGAAAAGACAACAGTCTTTCCCTTTTCTTATGATCTGGCAATAGTTTCACAAGATACAGATTAACAATGACTTGTTCTTCCATCTAATTTGGATGCACACTGGATGAAGTTACAGATATTTTAAAACAGAAACTAAGAAGTTAGAAAATTCACAGGAAAGAGAAAACAGGGCAAGGGCAGCTCGAGGAGACATTCTATCATCAATTTTTCTCACTGGAAAAACATTTTAGAAACTTTATTCTTTTTATTTTTCCCTTACACACATCAAGGGTGCTCAGAGAAGCAGAAATAATGGCCTCTGGCTAATGATCGAAAAGTAATGTCAAAGAAGTAGTAACCCAGACACATGTGGTTTATAATAAATTTCTGTCATCTTCTTTCTTCTCTACTGCCCTATCTTGGAGACAGAGAGTAATATTATAGGTTGGAAGGGATCTCCAGAGGTCACCTAGTCCAATCTCTCAGTCAAAACAAGTACAGTAGCAGAAGGTTGTTCATCGCCTTTTCCCATCGATTTTGACTGCCTCCAAGGATGGAAATTCTACAACATCTCTGAGAAATATGTGCCAATGTTTGACCACCCACATGGCAAGATTTTTTTCTTATGTGTAATGAGCTTTTTCCATGTATCAGCTTGTCCTGCTGCCTCTTTCTTACCTCTGTGCAGCTCTGGAAAGTCTGCCCCTGTCTTCTCTACATCCTTCCACTAGGCAGCTGTGGATAGCAATAAGGTCTCTATCAAGGCTTTTCTTCTCCAAGCTGAAAAGATCAAGTTCTCTCAGCCTATATTTATGTGTCATTTTCCAGCCCCCTAATTATCACTGGGTTTCCTCCAGTATATCCAAGTCTGTCTTTTACTGAGTTCACAGAATCACAGAATCACAGAATTGTAGGGGTTGGAAGGGACCTCGAGAGATCATCGGGTCCAACCCCCCTGCCAAAGCAGATCCCCAGCTCATATTGCACAGATAGGCGTCCAGACGAGTCTTGAATATCTCCAGAGAAGGAGACTCCACCACCTCCCTGGGCAGCCTATTCCAGTGCTCTGTCACCCTCACTGGGTAAAAGTTCTTCCACATGTTGGTGCGGAACTTCCTGTGCTCCACTTTACAGCCATTGCCCCTTGTCCTGTCCCCACAGACCACTGAAAAGGGGTTGGCCAATTCCCCCTGCATCCCATACTTAAGATATTTATAAACATTAATTAGGTCCCTCCTCAGTCTTCTTCAGGCTGAACAGTCCCAGCTCACTCAGCCTTTCCTCATAGGGGAGATGCTCCAGGCCCTTAATCTTCTTCGTAGCCTTCTCTGGACTCTCTCAAGGAGATCCCTGTCCTTTTTATACCAGGGAGCCCAGAACTGGACACAATACTCCAGGTGGGGCCTGACCAGGGCAGAGTAGAGGGGGAGTATCACCTCCTTAGACGTGCTGGCTACACTCCTCTTGATGCCCCCCAGGATCCCATTGGCCCTCTTAGCCACCAGGGCACACTGCTGGCTCATAGCCAACCTGTCATCAACCAGGACCCCCATGTCCTTCTCCACAGAGCTCTTCTCCAGCAGGTCATCCCCCAGCCTGTACTGATACAGATGGTTATTCCTCCCCAGGTGCCAGACTCTACACTTGCTTTTGTTGAATTTCATTAGGTTTCTCCCTGCCCAGCTCTCCAGCCTGTCCAGGTCTCTCTGGATGGCAGCGCAGTGTTCCTGCGTGTCAGCCACCCCTCCCAGCTTTGTATCATCAGTGTACTTGCTGAGGGTGGATGCTATTCCCTCATCAAGGTCGTCGATGAAGATATTAAACAGGACTGGACCCAACACCGAGCCCTGGGGAACACCACTAGTCACAGGACTCCATTCAGATTTTGTTCCACTGATCACGACCCTCTGAGCCCGGTCCGACAGCCAGTTCTCAACCCAAGTAGACACAGCGCTTTGGACACACTCCCACAGGGATCAGATTGAGAAGAGAGATCCTTGCCCTGGTTGTTGGCCTTCACACTTCACTTCACATGGAGCTCCTAGTGCAGCAGGACTCCTGAATCCTTTTCTGCATGATTTTTTTCCAGCAGGGCCTGTATTTTTGCATGGGCTTATGACAAACTGGAGGCCTTTGCCCTGGGTTATGAGGGTTTTTTTGGCTTATTTCTTAGTATTGGTGAGGTTCCTTGGGATAGCAGCCCTGACTCCAGCATATTAGGGTACATCCCAGTGTGATATTGCCTGCAATCTTGTTGGGAGCGTGCTACATCCAATTGTCTGGATCACCAGAACCGTCCTCTGAGGGTCACCACTAGTAACTGACCACCCGATAGCTAAACTTTGTATCACCAATCACTACCCCTGGAGCCCAGTTTTGCAGTCCATTTTCTACCCAGCTGATGCCCTTACCCAGCCCATGTCTCTCAAATTTGGCCTGAAAGATTTTACGGGAAACTCTGCCCAAAACCTAAACAATATCTACTGCTCTTTGTCTACAGAGCCACTGGTTTCACTCTAGAAAACAATGAGGACAGGTTTGGTTTGCCCTTGGAAGATCTATGATGGCTTGTCACAGTCTCAAAGTGTTCTGTACGCACCTGGATACTTGAAGAACCTTCCCCTGGAATAAGGTGAAGCTGAAAGGCTTTTGCTTTCCCCAGCCCTCCTTCTTGTGCTTCCTGCAGGTGTGTGGGACCTCTGTCTTTCTCCAGTCTTTTTTATGCACCTCTAATGATCTCAAAAGTCAAGGAGACAACAGAAACCACCCTTGCAATATCAGACAGCTCCTTTAGCACCCACAGATGGTGAACTTCTATCGGTTCAATTTGCTTATGTGTGCCCTAATTCTATCTTCCCTGATTGTGGGTACAGCTTCATCCCATAGACTCTGCTGCTTGTCTTAGGGCTTAGGAGCTCTGAAAGCAGACCTTTCTACTGAAATCCCAGTCAGAAAAGACACTGATCACCTCAGTCTTTCCCATAATCTTCACCACTGGTGTACTAGGCTTCTTTACCCAGTCTTCCACTGGATTAAGTCACCTAGCTGAAATATGGTGTCCTGAAGACCAGAGCTGTGATTCTGCTTGATCACTTCTCTCAGGTTATTAACACTGCTCCATTGCATGGTTGCTGCAGCCACAACCATACTCGACCTTCTCATCCTTGACCTGTTTTTCCTTGCTTGCTTATAACAGGTCCAGCAAAGAATCTCCCACTTATCTTTTTGATCACTTGTGTCAAGAAACTGTTACATGCACAGTCTAGAAATGTCCTGGATTGACTAGGAAGCTTTATCAAGGAAAGTAGGAAACAGGTCTTGAAGCATATTGATCAGTTCATCACTTTGGATACAGAAGAGAAATTAAACCATGATGGACCAGTGTCCTTTGGCAGTCTAATTTAATTGTCTTCATAGCACCCATGTGGTTTACTATTTCTGGGAAACAATGTGTAGAAGTATGCCATAAACAAAGTATCCAACTATTTCCTGTATATTATGTATTCCTTATTATGCTAATAAAAAGTTGACACATGTCTTTGAATCCGACATACTTCAAATTGTGATCATTCATTATGTACCCTGCAGAGACAAAATAAGCTTTAAAGATTTGCTGTTTGTATGTGTGGTATAGTCAATGCCTCCTGAATGTGTCATCTTTTGTCCTTGGTAAGAAGGGCACACCCCCCCTCCTCCCCATATCGTATAAATGATTTTTATATCCTTGCAATTTTCATTAAATATGATTAGTATGATTAGTAGAGGAGTGTATGTCAACAGGAATGACCAGAGATGATCTTACTCGACTTAAGCTGAAAAGAAAGTCAGTAATGCAAATACTGAGGGATGACAGAGTCAGATCAATTGAATTATAATTTTTGTTGCTCTCGGTTATAGTGATTAAAGTGACCTAGAAAAGAACTTCCCTTCACACTGATTCCATTTAAAATGGGGAAGGGGAAGGGCTCACATTATATGTCAGAAATTGGTTTCTGGCTTTTATGGGCGTTTTCTGTATGTGTAAGTGTATAAGATTAGAGACCTTGAAGGCACCTGTGCTTTAACTGGATTTGGTAAGACAAGAAGAATTCTACTCTCTTACTTTTTCATACATCAGAAAGGATGTTTAACCAGCAGCTGTATTTGTTTTGAAGGATGCAATTGGATTTAGCCTAATCCCAGAGACAGGGGGAAAGAACCTCGGTTTATTAGCTCCTCTGAAGGGAGGCAACTGACTGAATTCTGGAGCACTTTGCAGTACTTTCAGCACCCGAAGGAGCACAAAAGCCTCAAACTGAGTCGTGCTGTTTATTCTATAACAATATGTTCTGATATATTTTGAAATTGATGATCCAAGAAGCCAGGCACAAATTATGATTTACAGCACTGTAATGTTGCTATCCATTTACTTTCAATCAGTAAGGAAATATACCACAAAGTACTTACTTATATACAGGGGGAAAACTTATTTACATCTACCTCGCAATCCACAGAATTGTAAATATATTGCAACTGAATATATGGAAATGAAACCCACTAAAACATTTTCTCTCAGCAATTTGTGCCTAAGCACACAGCAGAGCCTGTGGTGCAGCTTAATAGGTTGTTGCAAATTAGTACATTGTGAAGGTCTCTCTGCTTTCAGAAATGAACGGTCTTAAACTTGGTTTTAGCAGACTAACAGAAGACCATTTTTAAATAAATGGAGTACGTATGCTTTGCTGCTCTGCTCAAAATACTTTACTATTGCAAGAGCAGCGTGAGGAGGAGTCTCAGTCTTTCTAGGCTTAATATATAGACAGTCAAAAAAGACCCCCAGAAGGGGATTCCAGTCTAGGTGCTCAAAGTGCACTTGCAGGGCATGTTATCCTTCAGCATACTCATTTCACAGACGAGCTTGAGAACCATCAGTTGAGTGCTTCCCTCTCCTTGCGCAAATATTTCTCTCAAAAAATGAGGGTTTTTTGAGCTCAGACGCTTTTGTGTGTGTGTGGGTTTTGTTTGTTTGGGTTTTGGCTGGGGATTTCTTGGTGTTGGTTTTTTTTTTTTTAATTTGTTGTTGGTTTTGGTTTTTGTGGGTTTTTTGGGTTTGGGTTGCTTGGGGTTTTTTGGTCTGAGTTTTTTTTTTTTTGGGGGGGGCTGGGGGGGAGGGTGTGTGTGTGTATTTATTTTGCCTCTTCTGCCCCCTATTCTGTTACCTGAGAGAGGAATGGTTGCTGCTAGCAGTGGAATGACCACATCCATAAGTTTGAGACCTTGTTCCTGGCTGGACCTTCATACAACCTCGGACAGTCTCCCACCTCCCTACACACCATGTCCTGCTCAGTTATATATAGGCAACTGTAAGAAGCACATCTCAGCTCACTTACTGAATTTCTCACCTCAGCTGTGCAAATGTTCCCCACCTTTCCTGTGGGTCAGGAATGACAGATGTTCCAGAGACTCCTCAGCCCTTCTCAAGTTGGTTTGGACTTTCCTCTTTGGAGGAGGCAGCACCAGTCCCCAACATATAATGTTTCATTTAAAAGAAAGGCATAAATGAATAAATAAATAAATAGATAGAAACAAAGCAAAACAAAGCACCACCATATTTACATTTCTGATAATTTAGAGAAGGCATTTTGTGTTTACTGACATAGAGAGAGTGGGAAAAAAAACAAGGATCAAGGTGGACCAGGGCAGAAATACATTGGAAAGGTAAAAGGGTAGTGGTGTGTAAAAGACTGGCAGTGCATGAGCAGGCTGCTGGCTTGTGAGGTATTGAAAATAAAGATTAGCACCTTCATAGCCTAATTAATTTAATTAATTAAGTAAGCAATTAGAAATGAGAAGACCCCTATGAAGACTGAACACAGCAATTTGTCTCAGGCTATCATTGTTCATCATATTTTCAAGCCCTTTCATCAGCTTGGTGGCCCACCAGTGAATTTGCCAATATCTTTCCTATATAGAGGACCCCCAAAGCTGAACCACACACTACAGGTGCAGTCTGGCAAAAGTGAAATAGAGAGGAAGGATAGTTGTTCCACCCCTCTCTGTGTGAAAAGTCTACTATGAATCTACCCTCTTTTAGAATCACAGAACCAGGGAATGTTTTGGATTGGAAGGAACCTTAAAGACGACCTAGTTCCAGCCCCTTGCCATGGGCAGGGACACCCCCACCAGCTTAGGGTGCCCAAAGCCCCATTCAACCTGGCCTTGAACCCTGTCAGGGATCCAGGGACAGCCCCAGCTTCTCTGGGCACCCTGTGCCAGGGCCTCCCCACCCTCCCCAAGAAGAATTTCTGCCTAATGTCTAATCACAGTTTACCCTCTTTTAGTTTAAATATATTACGCTTTGTCCTATTGCAACGGGCAGTACTGGTAGACTTCAAAATCCTCAAAACTTTCCAAAGTACTGTTTATTCAGCTTCTCTATTCTCTCTTCTAAAGCTTCTCAGACATCCAAAGTGGCACTAGTCTCTCATAGCTCCCTGAAAGACATCTGATTTGCCAGCCTTTCTTCTTCCAGAGTTTTACTCCCTTACAACACCCTACTCTTACATGTAATCTTGACTGAATCTTATCTACCAAAATAAATTGTAGAGCTTAAAGGATGAAAATTAACAAAACACTGAATTTTCCCTATGCTTCTGAGGAGATTTTTGCCTATTCCTCTATAGCCAGTAGATACAGGAAATCTCCCTCCAAATACCAGTGTATTGAAGACACTCTGTTTTTAGAGACACATAAACATCTGTCTTTCCAGGTCTAATCCACTGATGACACTGTCCTTAGTCGTGCATAATATTTGACTTTTTCAAGTTTAGCAAAGCCTATATATTTTTTTTCACAAAGTAATGCACATCATGAGGCAAGTTTAGATCAACTCTAGATCTTTATTTTAATTTTGAACTATTGGAATATTTTTAGCATGAACCTTTGGAACACTTGTACCATGGTTCGAAGACAGGTTCAGTTTTCATCCTACATGTGTCTTTTAAAATTCTAAAACTATGCAGCTCTCAGTATTTTGTGGAGGGAATTACATACAATAAAATGGCAGACAATTCAGTGGCAACCACCCAAACACTGATGTCCCTATAAATATATGAGTCCAAAATAGTATTTCCACATTTGCTCTACTTTCTCAGATGTTAGGTTAGTTCTTCACTTGTTTATCCACCATGACTGTTACAGTGGATGGCACATTGTTTCCCCAGAGATATTGGCATTTTGGTGTGTGTGAGATGATTTTCACAAACACATTAACAGCTATTTCTGCCCAATCCAATATATATAAAGCATCAAATAAAAAAAAAAAAAAAAAAAAGAAAAAGGTAGAACTGCAAGATTGTTGTGATAGCAGTGTAAAGAAGGGAAAGAAAAAACAAGATACTTGCTTTGGTTGGTATTTTTATTACATCTAGCAAGACTTACGATTTCCACAGTTCCAGGAAAGATTAGTTATCATCTGAAGGACCAGAAAATGCTGGTATTTTAATGAACACCACATTCTGCACACACACTAAGGAAGCATGATGACAGAATAAATAAGGGAAATATTTCGGTCAATATCTTCTTGAAAGTCCAATTTTTTATTGTTTATATCAGGTGGGAATATCTCAGGAAGCAAATATTTTCTTTATCTCTCATTTCATTTTTAACTGCATTCTGTGTTTATCTTCTCTTTGTATTGTCTGAGATTATTTCTTTTGAAGAGGCAAGATGAAAAAAAATAAGACATTTTATTTTGTGACTTTCAACTTTTATGGCCTTATTATCTGGATGGCTACATCTCTTCTTATGCTGTGTGCACATTAGGGGTAAAGTAATTAAATCTCGTAACCACAACTCTGCCTTTTTAAGAAACAAAGTTATATAGACAAAGAAGTGTCTTTATTGTCTATTTTTAAGGGATCTCTGATTTTCCAAATAATTAAAATTATTCTGCTACTGATTCCTGGGAAGGGACACAGTATTTTTGACCTAAAACATGGCTGAACTACCGAAGAAGACATTATCTGGAGATAAGAGTTGCATTTCTGGACGTGTCACTAAAATGTGCAGCATTAAAAAAATCAGTCATATGTGAGCATACGTCAAAGTATGAAATAGTCAAAACTTCACATGAGCTAGGCCTGATTTTAAGCATCTGTACAAAATTGTCCTGAATTCAAAATATTATCTCAGTTCACACTCAAAATTAAGTGTGTGTTGAAGTATTTGAAGAATTTAGGAATCAGTTCTTCTGCATGCAAGGAGCAAGTCACTTACTTATATTTTAGGATTTTATGCAAAATGAAGTTGTAAGGCAGCAGGAACATTTTTCAATGGACTTTTGTAAGAATCTGAAGACACATTTCCAGGTCTCCATCAAGAATTTCCCAGTTTTATTAGCAAAAGGTTTCTCCAAAGTATATTTTTCTGACACAAATATTCAGTAATGTGGTGGCATTTAGATTGGAGAACTCATAACTGTCTTTTCAACTTCTCCGCTCTCAGTTAGCAAGAGGGATATATTACTTCCATTGACAGGAAAAATTAATCTTGTGCCAAATTCTGATCTGATTAGACATATTTTCCTTATAGGAAATGTAAAGAGTGTTCTTTGTCATTCATACAGTTCCATACCAGTGGTCTGTACCATGGTTTGGAGAGGAAAAGAAAGGCTATTGGTCTCTTTGGGTGTCCTGGGCTGCATTATGCAAAGTAATGCCTGCAGTTCCAGGGAGGTGTTCCTTCCCCTCTACTCAGCACTCACAAGGTCACACTTGGAGTGCTGCTTTGAGTTCTGGGCTTCCCAGTTCTAGAGCGATGTGACCATACTGGAGAGTGTCCAATGAAAGGCCAGGAAGGTGATAAAAGGACTGGAGCATCTCTCCTCTGAGGAGAGGCTGAGAGAGCTGGGACTATTCAGCCTGGAGAAAAAAGGCTCTGGGGGATCTTGTCAGTGTATGTACATACCTGAAGGGAGGGTGCAAAGAGGACAGAGCCAGGCTCTTTTCAGTGGTGCCCAGTGACAGGACAAGAGGAATCAGACACAAGCTGAAACATGGGAAACTCTGCCTGGACATCAGGAAACAGCTTTATACCATGACAGTGGCTGAGCAGTGGAACAGGTTGTCCAGGGATGTTGTAGAGTCTCCATCCTTGAAGATACTCAAAAGTTGTCTGGACAGGCTCTTGGGCAACAGGTTCTGGGGGGCCCTGCATGAGCAGGCGGGTTGGACATGACCTCCATAGGACCCTTTCAACCTCGAACACTCTGTAGTTCTATGATTCATTACTTATTTTTTATTTTTCACAAAAAAGCTGTGCCAATATATCAAATGAGTCCCATTTAAATGTGCTCTTTACACAGCAAGGCAAATTATTTAATATCATATGTAACTTTTATTCTACAATGGCTACTCTAATTCGCCTGGTAAATTTTACTTTGCCCTTCCAACTCTACATGATCCCACATTTTGGTAAGTTTGAAACCCCATTAACATTTATAATACAGTATCACACCATGAAATTGTAGACTTTAGGGGATAAATTAAGGCAAAATATAAAGTAAAGGAATCACTGAGGTGTCATCAGAGTTTTAAAAAATGTTTAGAAGAAAAAGCAGCATGTCTCTACATCTTGACAGAATTATTACTGTGGATTCAGCAACTTCTGAGTTTTCACAAAATTCTCTTGAATACTTTTCTTTTTTGAAAGCTGATATACAGAAAATTCATCAGATGTGATGAAACACAATACCTGCTTATAAACAAGTTTAAGTAACAGCTATGGGAGGAAGGATAAGACTGGGGAGAATGAGAAAAGGAAAAGAGAGAAAGTGTTATTTCTATTGTGAGTTCTTCCTATTCTGTATTAGCTATCTTAATTGATGTGGATTTTCTTCTGCCAAGATTACCAGAAAGAGTATTTACCTAGTAGGAAAAAATCATTACAGTATGCCCTATCTTAGTGGTATTAGCCAATGGTATTTAAATGCACTGAAAAGGTAAATGCTTTCACCAATCTGTGATCTATAAGTTTGATAGAACAAAGTCTCACATTTCTAATATTTCAATTTTGCTTTTCAATTTTTAACATAAGTAGCTAATAGATCTCTAAAGATCCAGTATTTGTGTTTTGCAGTAAGGTTAAACAATTTAAAAACTAGTTTAATAAAACTTCCCTCTCCTTAAAAAATATGTGGTGAATTACCCCTACACATGCTATAAGCAACAAAAAATAGATATGTTAATGAATATTTTATCTTTATCAAATGTAGCCAGATTCCCAAACTATGTATTTGAAGGAACGTAACATGTTTGCGACAGTTTTATGAAGATAAATTAAAGATGACTGTATCACAGAATCACAGAATCACTAGGTTGGAAAAGACATTTGAGATCATCGAATCCAACCATTCCGGTGTTCTACTAAACCATATTCCTAAGCAAAGTTGATGGCCTTTGAAGATGTCCTCCTAACTGTAGAGGATCCTTCTAGAGAAATCATAATTTTTCAAGTGTTCACTGAAATTATTTGTTTCACCTTTTTGTAGGAAGGTTTAACAGTGTTACAGTCCTACACATCTGGGAAGGGAATTTATAAGGCACCCAGGAAAAACACAGGGTCATGGACTGGTCTGGGTTGGAAGGAGCCTCAAAGCTCCCCCTAGTCTCAACCCCCTGCCAAGTACAGGGACACTCCCCACCAGCTCAGGGTTCCCAAAGCCCCATTCAACCTGGTCTTGAACCCTGCCAGGGATCGAGAGGCAGCCCCACCTTCTCTGGGCACCCTGTGCCAGGGCCTCCCCCATCCCCGGGAAGGATTTCTGCCTCCCAGCCCCTCTCCAGCTGCCCTCCTGCAGCTGAAGGCTGTTCCCCTGGGCCTGGCCCTCCCTGCCCTTGGCACCAGCCCCTCTCCAGCTTTCCTGAAAGCCCCTCGAGGGACTGGAAAGGGCTCGAAGCTCTCCCTGTAGCCTTCTCTTCCTCAGAGAGTTTGAAGAAAGTAGTTAACTCCAAAATGAAAAGTAAAGGTCTTTCAGCCTATGGTATTTCCTCTGTAAAATGCCATTTTGTGGGCAGTATGTCTCTAGTCCAGGTGCAATATAAAACAGCTGACATCCCTGTGAAAGAATTAGGTCACAAGCCAAATAGGCATAAGGTTAAATTATTTACTACAGAAATATGTTCTTAAATTTTTCTTTCTCCCTCCTTTCTGTAGCCCACATTCCCCAGCCAGGGATACATGATAAACCTGTTGACCATTCAAAGGTACTTTACAACTGAGCTGGGGAATGACACCCCCATTAATTTTTATCATTTGAAATATTAACCTGCTTTCAAAGAAAGTGCAATAAATAAGTGTCAATAGCATTAATGGTAAACACACTGCTCCCTTTTGACATGACCTTGAATTTCTGCGTTTCAGTAACAAGAAAACCTTGTTGCTTATGCTAAAGCTCTGACTGCCAACTTATATGGGTTTTGTACTCCCCAGTTGTTTACAGGGTGACATTTGTTCTTTTGTCTCTGGAAGGATGGAGCAGAAACAAGAGAGATGACAAGTAAACAAAAGGAAGGTGTTTTTAAAATGCAGAACAGTTAACTGCAAACCCAGCTCACATCCCACCTATTATGAACTTTGCAAGGCAGGTATTATTTTCGCAGATAATAACTCTAAATGCAGCATGCTATTCAGAGGCTTTTTCCCTCCTACTGTGATAGATAAACAGATAAGTAATGACATACCAGAGAGCATATTTTAAAGATCTAAAATCTAAGTTGGCAAGGCAGCCCTGAACATGAGCCATGTATTTCTGCACAGTACCAAATGATCTTTAGTCACGTAAGAGCGTTTCATTTTCCACAGCACACCTTTCGTCTCAACACATGCTCATTACACTTGGGGACCTCAGAAGGGACCTTTCTACTTTGCCCGAAGGAAAACAGTTCTGATGTCTATTGGTAGCAACTTCTGACTCATTAACATTTCCTCCTGCTGCATACCATTTTTTAATAACCATTCCTTCCCAGATCCTTGCTCTTATCGACCCTCTCTGTCCCATTACCATTTGGAAAATGTTTCATAGGCCAACATCCTGCCTCAATCCACGGCAATTTCTAATTGAAGCTCTTTCCCAGAGGGCTGATCTATCCTTATACTCCTGTTCCACATCTTGAGGAGCTGACAGGTTGTCCTTAGGAAAGATTCCTCAGCTGAAAAGGGTTTAGCTCAATTACAGCTCCCTTATTTGCCTGCTTGATTTTTATTTTATTTTATTTCTGTTAAGTGCCTCTGCCAAAGGCTTTCTATTATCAAGGTTCAGGGAAGCTAGAAGCTGTCAATGCAAAAATCTGAACTGAAGAACACTGTCTCTAGATCAGGGCCACAGTTACGATGAATTCTTTTTTCTCTAATCTACTTTTGTCTTGAAGCACATGTAACAGAACAGGAAAGAATAACTGATAATTAGTGGATAAATTCTGCTGAAGAAGGGACTTAAGGAAATTACCTGATTATCAATGCTTTTTAAAAAATTAAACAAACAAACAAAAAAAACCAAACCCACAAACTAATTACATGGGGTGCATTTAATTACCATATAAATTCCAAGTTGTCTCAGTTGGGAGTGGGAAGAACATGATAGAATTACACCACTAAGCATTTGAGTAGGTGAAATGATGTACATTAAATGCTTATTTAATCAGTATACTTACAAACTATTTAGAGGCTGGCTGTATTTTATAGTGTTTTCACAGTTGGGCTGACCGTTTTTATTTTATTCTCTGCGTGTATTTGATTTTTTCCTTTGCATTAGCTCATCATGCTTCAGCTAGGCTTTGGAATTTCTCTGTGCAGCAGCCTAGCTTATCTCCTGCAACAACATAATAATATGAATAACTCTGATAATTGCAGGCCCAGTGACAAAGGGAGGCTGGTGCACAGCAGAGATTAGAAAGGGAGCATGAAGATGCAAGCACTAATGGAGAAGAAGAATAACACTATTGTGTTAGCAATTTTGTTCTGCTGGGATGCTTTCCTCCCCTGGAGTCAGCTGCCACAGAAGTGGTTCAAAGCATGGTGGGCCCATGCAAACCTCATGAAGTTCAAGAAGGATAAGTGCAAAGCACTTGTGCTGGGATAACTCTCATTACCCACACAGGCTGGGGGATGATGTGATATAGAGCAGCCCTGGGGAAAAGGACTTGGGGGTACTGATGGATGAAAAGCTGGACATGAGCCAACAATAAGTACTCACAGCCCAGAAGGCCAACCACAACCTGGGCAGCATCACAACAAGTGTGGCCAGCAGATCGAGACACCTCTCCTTTTACTCTGCTCTGGTGAGACCCCACCTGGAATACTGCTTCCTGCTCTGTATCCCTCAGCACAAGGTAATGAATGGACCTCTTGGAGCAGTTCCAGAGGAGACCACAAAGAGGTGCTGGAGCACCTCTCCTATGAGGACAGGCTGAGTGACTTGGGGTTGTTCAGCCTGCAAGGACCCACAGGAAAACTGGGGAAGAGCTGTTTATAAGGGCATGGAGCAATAGGATGAGGGGCAATGGTTTTAAGATAGAGCAGGGCAGGTTTAGATGAGACCTTAGGAAGCAGTTCTTCACGCTGAGGGTGGTGAGAGGCACCGGTTGGCTAAGGAGGTGGTGGAGCCCCTATCCCTGGAGACAAACATGGGCAGTCTTGATGTTGTTCCTAGCAACCTGATCTAGCTAAAGGTGTTCCTGCTCCCTGCAGGGAGGTTGGTGTAGATGGCCTTTAAAGGTCCCTTCCAACCTAACTCATTCTTTGTCTATGATTGTATGATTCAGTAACTGGGTGAAACAAGTTCTATGTTGCACTGTAGCAACTAGATTTTTACCAAACCAGCCAGTGCTTAGAGAAAGATGAAGGTTCATAAGGATAACTGAATATCTACACGGACCTTGGAGCAGAATCCATACCTTTCCCCTCACTTGGAGGCAACTTCATTACAAGATGTAAGGATAAGTTATGTTCTCTCTGTCTGAAATACATCTGCTGGAGGTGCCTTAGCCATTTATGGCATGGCTTAGATACCTCAACAAACAGTATGTGTATACATATACATGCATAAATGTGTGTGTGTGTGTGTGTGTGTGTATGCAGACAGTACTGCTAATCTTGAGAATAAGATTATGTCATTTAAAAAATAAAAAAAGGTAACAAGTTAACATCTCAAGGACTCTTTGTGTAGAGGAATGTCTATTGAGGCTGAGTACTACCATAACCTGGCACTGTGTTCTTCAACAAACCCTGCTATGTGCTTCTTCTCACAGTTCAGAATGTAAGTTAGATGCCACAGTGTCTCTCTTGTCATCACAATACGCATTTCTTTTATTAATATTTCTAAATGATGCTGAGATGTTTCACACATTTGGTTATTTTAGAAGGCTTGGCCCCAAATCCATTTATTTACTGCTTTTATTTGCTAAGTTGTTATTGTTAGACCTGTCTTTGTGCATCACAATAAAAATCCAGCAATGGTGTTTATGAAATCTCTCTTCCCTTCTGTTAAGAAAGATAGTGTTTTGTTATCGTGACTTCATCCTCTGCCAGCTATAACTCAGGTAATTGAACTGAATCCTTATTTCTTACTTTGGTTCATTACTCAAAATAGAAGAGAATAATGAAGTAATTATGAAAACATCCCTCTTTGAAAAGGGTGAAAGGAACAAAGAGAAAGACAGTTTACTTCCTTAAGTGGAAGGATATGGTGGCTAGCATTTATCTCCTGGATAGAACTTAATTATGCTCACCTTAAATCAGTGAGTTTGTTAGATGTGAATATCTTCAACAAGGAAATAGGTTTCTAAACTTTAAAAAGGAGTTAGGTTTATAAGTTTCTGCAGTTTTATGTTGGTGTTATTCTCAGCTGTCTGTGTTTAATATGTGTAGAATTTTTGAAAGGTCATGAAAATTGGGGAAGGATGACTGGAAAATCAAAAACACAACTCCTGTCTTCAAGGACAAGAAGGAGGATCTGAGCAACTATGAAGATGAAGTTAGCTTCATCTCAAACCCTAGGAAAGTGACAGAGCAAATAATCTTGGAAACCGTTTCAAAACATATGAAAGATAAAGAGAGTGGTGAGTATGAATTTATGAAGGGTTATTATGCTTAACTAACGTGGTAGCCTTCAATGATGAGATGATGATCTTGGTGGATAAGGGGAAAGTAGTGGATGGTCCAGAGAGCAAAGCTGAGCATGTACAAATAGAGACATACACAAGTCTGATCAGTGGTCTCAGACAGTTGGTCTGTGCAGCAGCTGTTCCCAGGCCCTGGTCTCCATGTACTGTCATCCAGATCAAGGGATCCCTTCTGCAGTCCTCTCTCCTGTGACTATCCTGAGACCTCCCTGTTTGTCACCTTTTCTCACCTGGAATTTGCTGACTCAAAAAGCTGGCATATGGGGCACAACCATGCAGAAGATGCTGGAAATAGGGTTTAATGTGAATATAGGACCAAATGCAGTGGTGCAGTACAGGGTTCAGCCAAGCACCACTTCTTTACACAAAACTGTCACCTCTTATCAACTTTTTCCTATTTTGCCACATTTGCCCTCCCCAGTCCATCTTGATCTCCCTCTTTCCCTGCCTTTTGTCCTTCCCCTAAGCATCCCTTGCACATTTCCACAATAGCCTTAAAACATGCAGTTACAATTTTGTGCTGACCCCCGATGCCCTTCCCTAGCAGCTCTTAAGTCCCATCCTCTGGTAACCCATGACTCCCTCTATTTTGCATGCCCCTCTGGGGAGAAAGTTTACTTCCTTGACTTCATCTCACATCAGGAGCACATCCTTTCCTCGAGCAGCTCTTGGACAGACTGGACTGCCTCAAGTTCTCCCTGGTTAGGCTGAGCGTTGCTGTTCCTCTGCTCCTTCACCTGTCTCTGTGTTTAATGAGATTAACCCTTAATCAGATAACACAGCTGACTTCAGCTCCTAGGAGCCAGGTAATATTTCAACTGAAAATGCAGTTTCCGCAAGACTGTAATTTTCACAGGAAGATATCTGTTTTCTTCCCACTCTTTCTGTGTAAAAGAATTAGGAAAATAAAAATGAACCCTTTTGCTTCAGGCTGGATCATCCTAAATGGAAACATCAGCATGTTTAACTGGACAGATGAGTCAAGGCTTGCTTTAACTGCTGCCGTGACACAAGAGGCTTATTTTTTTGACAGCCCAGTGACTTTTTGTCTTATTTTACAAAGTAGGTTACCCCCTCTCCCCGCGCTGCCTCGGCAACCTGCCCTCCCCGCAGCCCCGCGGTTTGCCTCTCGCCGCTGCTCCCGGCCCCACAGGCGGAGGCGTGAGCGAGCGGCGAGGGGTGCGGAGCTGCGGCGGGGCTGAGTCCCGCACTGACCCCGCTGGGTGTGCGAGCGACTCGCTGAGCCGCCGCCGGCACCTGCAGCGGGTAGCAGCGTGTGCTGGCAATGGCCAGCGTGAGGCTGGTCCCTGGGCACCCCTAAGGGACTTCAGCCGTGCTGGAGAGGAGGTCTGGACAAGTAAAGCCAACTTTCTGAGGGTTTATACGGATGATGTACTTTATAGGCACTTTTTGCATCAAAGTGGTGGGATTTCATAAGAGCAAGGATAGGGTCGTGCATCTGGGGAAGAACAACCCCAGGTGTCAGTATAGGTTGGGGACTGTCCTGTTGGAGAGCAGCGTAGGGGAGAGGGACCTGGGGACCCTGGGGGATAGCAGGATGACCAGAAGCCAGTGATGTGCCCTCATGGCTAAGGCAGCTGATGGTATCTTGGGGTGTAGTAGAAGGGGTATGGTTAGCAGGTCTAGAGAGGTCCTTCTCTCCCTCTACTCTGCCCTTGTGAGACCGCACCTGGAATATTGTGTCCAGTTCTGGGCCCCTCAGCTCAAGAAGGACATAGAACTCCTTAAAAGAGTCCAATGCAGGGCCAGCAAGGTGATTAAGGGAGTGGAACATGGGAAGTTACATGTGAATATAAGGAGGAACTTTTTCATTATGAGGGTGACAGAACACTGGGACAGGCTGCCCAGAGAGGCTGGGGAGTCTCCTTCTCTGGAGACATTCAAACCCACATGGATGTGTTCCTGTGTGATTTAGTCTGGGTGATCCTGCTCTGGCAGGGCGTTGGACTAGATGATCTCTTGAGGTCCCTTCCAACTCTTAATGTGGTATAGTTTACATAATACATATAGTCTGAAACATATATATGTTGAGCAAAATTCCTGTATGTTATTGTTAGTACAGTGTAACATGACTTTGGACAAAGGTCCTAAGGGAGGTCCTGAGGAGCCAGACAAAATGACCCAACCACTCACATTGCATGAGATGTACAATGAAGGGAACAATAGCAAGAAAAGCATAAAGTACTTACCAGAATATGTATTAAAAATAGTAGGCTACTCAGTTATTATCTTATAATTAAAAAAAAAAAAAGTCCAAAGAAAGCAAATAAAAAGAGAAAGTTATCTTTTAAATAGGCATTAAAATGCTAATGATTCATACTTGTAATGAAGGTTTTAATAAGAGTAGAGGATGAGAATTATAGTAACTGGTAATGTACCAGTTCCCATTTTAGCTGTCATTTTAACAACATAATTTTGTGGTTCTGTCAGCTTGTTGGAGCTCTGTTGATGTCAATATATTTCATTTCCTTGCCGAGCGTCTGTCTGTGTGAGGTAATATCATTCTGGAGTGAAGTGCCTTAGCCTCTGCAAAAGTGCTTGAATTGATCTTTAATCTTTTCTGAAAATGAATTTTTCAAAATTATTTTAAAATGAGCTTTTAGTGCCGGTGAAAGGTGTGAGATGTATTTATTCCCATTTTTTTCTCTTTACTCTCCGAGTCAGGACATGAAAGGCATATCTCATTACAGATGACAATTTTCTAGATAAAAAATTTCTCCCATTATATCACAAACTGCAGTAGTACAAACTTCCCCACACTAACTATTAGTACCTCAGCACCTCACAATCTGTAATGCTTCATATGAGTGAAATAACTTTGCAAATTACTTTTGCAGATCATGAGACTACCAGACCAATCTTCTTCCACTCTGTCATGTTCATATTTAAATTTTATATGCCTTTACATTTCTTTTCCCTTCTAATTGGCACTATTTCAATCTAATACTTCAGCAAAGGCACTTGCACACTAAAATATAATCTGAAATCTCTATGTTGTTTCAGAGGGGCAGCAGCAGAAGTCTAGTGAGCTTCAGGCTATCCTAACAGAGGATTGATTTTAACTGGTAAACACTGTATGCTGTATAGATACTCTCCTAATTGTTTATTCAAGGGGCAAAAAACCCAGATACAAACCACACACATACTCACACACACAAAATCCTCATTTATTTCTAGCATAAGTTCCTTTGAAGTTTAGTACTAAACCTTTCCATAAAGGGCTATCCAGCTGCCAGTGGCAGAAGTAATACAATGGGACTAATGGATTTCACCAGGGTCCCAATTTGATGGGACTCAGATGTTATCCTTTCCTGACCGTTTCCTATGGCTGCCATACCACCTACTTACTGGAGCTGTTTTTTTTTTCTTCAGTAAACCACACTTTCTTGTGCAAGGTCCATTTATCCATATTCAAATAACAAAGGGAGGAAATTTCTGTTATTCTAGGAGCAAGAAAAAGAAAGGAGCTAAATGCACTAGGAAAGTGCCCTCAGTCCCTTAATAAAAGGAAAAAGTCTTCTGTATTTTGTAGGTTTTTAAAAACTGCCAGGGTAAGAAAGTACAAAAAGATTATAGGTGAACATCTCAGTAATATTTATGCTCCAAGACTGTGGGGTTCTTCCCTGCACAAAGCCAAAGTAAACAATATATGCTGTGATAAGAAGACTCCAACACAATTAGCTCAGGGACTGAAGCCCAGCAAGCTTTCAAAGCATATGGCAGGTTCTATATTCAATTGACCAGACCCTTGAGTTGCAGGCAGTGCAGTACACATTGAGAAGAGACCTGCATAGACTGAAAAGACTTTTCACCTACCAGCCTTCAATCGCACTGAGTCACTGAGAAAGGTAACGGGTTAAGAAGAAGTGGAGTCAGACACCAGGTTTAATTTCTAAATGTCATTTCTATATCATGAACTCACAGCTAAGGACTATAGATACTGATGACCTCTCTCAAAAGTGACAAGACTTGAACCTACTGACCCTGGGATAAAGGAAGCACTTTGCTACCTGCTTAACAAGAAACCCACAGACCGGACTGAATGCCATGCTTTTATTGCACCATAACCAGCTCCTTGAAGAGCTGCTGTTCCTTGAAGGTTATGTCTAGAGGAACAATGTTGCAGTGCAGCAGGTCAGTGGACAGGATCTAAAATACAAAGAGGGACCAGTGAGGGATTATGTTATTAAATTTAAATTTTCAGTCCAATAATTATTTTTGTTCCTTTTTAAAATATACAAACAACGGCTACAAGCATATTTTGTACAACAGAAAGGTCTGGGTTTTTTACAGTGCTGATGATAGCTGAACATACAAAAGCTTTTATGCCACTGGAAGCCTTTGGATTTCTGATTGTGGAGAGGCACTAAAATTCCCATCCAGTATCTATGCACTGGGGTTCTTACAGAACAACATCACGAGTTTTTGAGTAAGCCTGGTTTTATTCACTTCATGTAGCAGATTAGCTGAAGTGCCTTCACATAGCAGTGAGTGCCTTAGGAACACTTTTAAAAGTGACATGAATGTTTCTTCTAGCTTATCTAAATGTGACTTTTTTCATATGCATAGTCACTTGTCTCAGGTATTCTACCTATTCCCTTTGGGTGTGTGTGAGACAGCTCTAGGAAGACCTTCACATTGTGCCTCAGTTCCTTCTCTTGCAGCAGTATGTATTTCTGAGATGGACTTCTCAAATGGCAATATACCCTGGTTTCAGCAGGGATAGAGTTAGTTTTCTTCCTAACAGCTGATTAGTGCTGTGGATTTAGGACGAGAATAAGGCTGATAATGCACTGATGGTTTAGTTGTTGCTAAGCAGGCAAGGGCTTTTCAGCATTTCACACTGTCCTGCCAACCAGGAGGTGGGGGTTTCCCAAGGCACTGGGCAGGGCAGCTGGCCCCAATGGCCAAAGGAATGTTCCATACCATACATATATATGTGCTCTGTATATAACTGGGGGTTGGGTTGAAGAGCTGCGTGGCAGCTGGGGACCTAGGGGTCTGGCGCAGCAGCTTGGGACCTTGCACGTCAGCTGGGGATCTTGAGCAGCATTGATTTTTGAGCCATGGTATTTGTCTTCCCAAGTGTCATCTTTGAAAACATATTAAAAGGAATAAAGGGGTAATATAATTCAATAAATGCACACCATGATCTTGGAAGTCTTTTCCAACTGTAATGATTCTATGATATCCCAAACAGTACAATAAATGATATCTAATTTAATTCTCTTTTGCACCGTGATTACAGAAGCTGTACCTATTACACTATTAATTCATATACAGATACTACAGGTATTCTTTTAGAAACTGTTATAATAGATTTACCATAGCTTATTATGTATTAGCAGATGTAAAGCTGTTAATAACAATCTCAGAGTTACAATACAAAAAGGTAGTTTACTGATTTGTTGCATTCCATTTGTCAACAGAATTTAAAATATTTGGTTTTTAAATTGTAATGTGTTCACCCAAAGAACAGGTATTTTCTAACAGATATTGAAGTAAAATCTTCAGTTATAAATAAAACTTATAATTCAGATATATATTCTCTAAATGGTTATAAAGTTAAGAAGATAAGAAAAAATCTCTGCAAATTAATATTTTGCAGTATACAAGTTTTGCTTTTTCATTTCAATTCTTACAAAGCATTGAAAATACAAAATAAGTTTTAATCTTTTGTATCACTTCAACTCATTACAAATTGAGTTCAGTAAACTACTGAATATAGCAAGCAGAAACCCTAATCGGTGCTGCTCTAGAGAGATGGGTCCAAAACCCCATCATTTAATAAAATTATATATATCCAAGACTGGTTTCAGTGGTTTTTTTCACCACACTTCCTTCAAGGTCATCACATATCTTTCAATACCATGGATAAGACCTGGCCATACCTTTTAGAGTTCATTTTCTAGTAAAATTCCTTGTTCATCTTCTCATTTATCTCCTATAGCTCTGCATGTACATCATTGCCTTGATCTATAACTTTAGTAATTTTATGAAAAGGCAAACAGGCTTGCCTAATTTAATTTTTTCCCTCTAAATCCATGCTTCTGGCTGTGCCTTGTACCTCATTCTTTTTCTTTCATATATACGTTTCCCTCAGTAGTTGTGTTATTTTCATAGCTACTGAATACATTTCACCCTGTTCATTGAAAGCATCCTGAAAGGATATTCTTTCACATCACTTGCTCACAGTGGGTGCAAAAATTTGCTTGTACAGGTGATTCTGGTGACATGGAAATATTAAGCTTATTTTAGCAATATCTTGTCAAACACTCAAGCATACGATTAAAGTTAAGCACACGTTTTAACTCTCATATTGAAGCTTTTGGGAGTTTCTCTACATTTAAAAAATATTTACATAAGAAATACAGAGGATGCTGGCTAAACATATCTAGTTTAAAAATTCTAACAGTTTAAAAGTTCTAACAGCTGAGGGAGCTGGCGGAGGTGATTGCTGAGCCGCTCTCTATCATCTTCGACAGGTCTTGGAGGACAGGAGAAGTGCCTGAAGACTGGAGGATAGCCAATGTCACTCCAGTCTTTAAAAAGGGCAAGAAGGAGGAACCTAGTAACTATAGGCCAGTCAGCCTCACCTCTGCCCCTGGAAAGGTAACGGAACAGCTTGTTCTGGATGCCATCTCCAAGCAATTGGAAGAGAAGAAGGTCATGAGGAGTAGTCAGCATGGATTCACTAAGGGGAAATCGTGCTCGACCAACCTCATAGCCTTCTACGATCTCATGACAGGCTGGGTAGATGGAGGGAGAGCAGTGGATGTCATCTACCTTGACTTCAGCAAGGCCTTTGATACTGTCTCCCATGACATCCTGATAGCAAAGCTGAGAAAGCATGGGATAGATGAGTGGACAGTGAGGTGGGTTGAGAATTGGCTGTCGGACCGAACCCAGAGGGTTGTGATTCGTGGAGTAGAATCTGACTGGAGGCCTGTTACCAGCGGTGTTCCCCAGGGCTCAGTGTTGGGTCCAGTCCTGTTTAATATCTTCATTGACGATCTTGATGAGGGAATAACATCCACCCTCAGCAAGTACGCCGATGATACAAAGCTGGGAGGAGTGGCTGACACGCAGGAGCACTGCGCTGCCATCCAGAGAGACCTGGACAGGCTGGAGAGCTGGGCAGGGAGAAACCAGATGAAGTTCAACAAAAGCAAGTGTAAAGTCTTGCACCTGGGAAGGAACAACTGTTTGTATCAGTACAGGCTGGGGGATGACCTGCTGGAGAAGAGCTCAGTGGAGAAGGACCTGGGGGTCCTGGTAGATGACAGGTTGGCCATGAGCCAGCAGTGTGCCTCGGTGGCCAAGAGAGCCAATGGGATCCTGGGATGCATCAGGAGGAGTGTAGCCAGCAGGTCAAAGGAGGTGATCCTCCCTCTCTACTCTGCCCTGGTCAGGCCCCACCTGGAGTTTTGTGTCCAGTTCTGGGCTCCTTGGTATAAAAAGGACAGGGATCTCCTGGAAAGAGTCCAAAGAAGGGCTACGAAGATGATTAAGGGCCTAGAGCATCTCCCCTATGAGGAAAGGCTGAGTAAGCTGGGACTGTTCAGCCTTGAGAAGAGAAGACTAAGGGGGGACCTAATCAAAGTTTATAATTATCTGAAGCAGGGGATGCAGGGGGAATCAGCCAGCCCCTTTTCAGTGGTCTGTGGGGATAGGACAAGGGGCAATGGCTGCAAGTTGGAGCATAGGAAGTTCCGCACCAACATGCGGAAGAACTTTTTCACAGTGAGGGTGACTGAGCACTGGAATAGGCTGCCCAGGGAGGTGGTGGAGTCTCCTTCACTGGAGATGTTCAAGACCCGCCTGGACGCCTATCTGAGCAATATGAGCTAGGGAGCCTGCTTTGGCAGGGGGGTTGGACCCGATGATCTCTCGAGGTCCCTTCCAACCCCTACAATTCTGTCATTCTGTGATTTTGTGTTTTCTGGTTGTGCTTTTTGAGATGTGACTAGCTGGCTGATACAGTGGGTTAGTAAAAAGAAAAAAAAGAGGAGGTAGAATCCTTGGCCCTGTCATCAGATTTTTTAATATCATAAATAGGGTCAGAAGTGGTGATTCTTCCCCTCTGCTCAGCCCTGGTGAGGGCATATCTCTAGTCCACTTGTGGGATTCCCAGTACAAAAGAGACTCACTGAAGCAAGTCCAGTGAGAAACATGTCAATAGTGGAGCAACTGTCATATAAAGAAATACTGACAGATCTGGGACTGCTCAGCCTGGCAAAGAGAAGGCTCAATGCATATAAATTGATGGGGAGAGGCAGTGAGGAAGATGGAATCAGGGGTATCCATTGACAGGACAGGAGATAATGGGCATAAATTAGGGGAAGTGGGGGAAAGAGTTATACTTTTTTAGGAAAAGGAAATACTTTTTTACCTTGAGGATGGTCAAAAACTGGAACAGGTGACCCAGAGTGTGGAGTCTCCATCCTTGGAGACATTTAAAACCCAACTGCATTATGGTCCTGGGCAAACTGCTATACTTGGCCCTTTCTGAGTACAGGTTGACTAGAAGATATCCTGAGGTCCCTTCTAGCCACAGTGATTTTATTATTCTGTAATTACAGTGACAATGTATCTAAATGCATAAGACAGTCTAGGTGTACCCTGAATAAAAAGGCATAGTCGTGAGTTCTGCTCATGCCAGCTCAGACACTGAGGCAGCAAGAGAACACAGTGTCCAAGGGACATCCAGCAAGAAAAATTGTTAAAGCCAGTTTTGCAACTGCAAAAAGGATGTTTTGCTACTTGAGAGCACAGGTTGGTGGATCCATCCCCTGTCAAGCAGCATGCCTGCAGGCTGAGGGGACTTCTATTAGTGTATCCAAACTCATTTATAATGTCCATCATTTATTTCCCTTGAGATATCAAAGCATTTAATTAATTTCAGAGAAGTAAACTCCTGCATTAAAATTTTCACCCCCAAATTTCAGTCACCTTGAGCACAGTGGAGAAAACTGAGGAATAGAATCATAAAGTTGTTTTGGTTGGAAAAGACCTTTAAGATCATTATGTCTAACCATTAACACTGCTGAGTCCATCCATGAAACCATGTCCCAAAGCGCCATGTCTATGCATCTTTTAGATAACTCAAGGGATGGTGACTCAACCACTTCCCTGGGCAGTTGGTTCCAATAATTGGCAACATTTTCAGTGAAGAAATCTTTCCTGATATTCAATCTAAGCTTCCCCTGGAACAACTTGAGGGCATTTCATCCTGTCCTATCACTTGTTACTTGGGACAAGAGACCATCACCCACTGGCTACAACCTCCTTTCAGGTATCACTCTATGCCTCCCCTCAGCCTCCTTTTCTCCAGGAAAATGAACCTGTGAACAACTATTAGGCTTGAATCTTGATATCTGATTCCTTTATCTTACTTCTGGGGATGACATAATATAGACGAGGTCTAAAATTCTAAGTTTAATTTAATATACAATAAATAATTTGTAAAATGTGAAAAAAAAAAAGTTTCCTTATCTATTAATGATATTGCAGAAGTGCAATTTTAAATTTTAAAAGTACTGGCACAGATATTCCCTGAGGCTTTCAACTCCACTTGGAATCACACAAGAAAGGGCTGATAAAGGACATATTATAAAAAACTACACAAAACTTGTTTACTATTACTTGGGAAAAGATAAAATATACCTTAGTGGCTTCTCATTTGAATGTACTATGTTCCTTTTTGTTCTCCTCCCACAGAAACTTTTCATTTTCTTCTTTTATTTCAGTTGATTGATAGGCTAATAGTTTCCAGTAAACCACAATAAACAATACAAAAAGATGAGGTACATTACTTTCTTAGCTTGCAATATAAATGTATTACCAGTGTAGCACTGGAAAAAGAGAGAACTGCTTTTCCAGGAAAACAAAAAGTTCTCTGAACTCTTCCTAAGCCAGAAGGTCAATATAACGAGTAGTGAAAGAAAACTTGGTAATAAATTTGGACAATAACCTCAAAAAGCTTCAGGTACAATGAATTGCAAAGGGCAGTGGCACACAGTTTAGGAATTTTAGACTCTTTTTATTTGAACTCTGTAGGGTTTCCAGTCTATATATAGAGACAATAAAAGACTGTGACTTTTTGACAACACGGAAGTGACAGTGTGCATGTGTGTGCACATGGGCTGATGACTGCTCCCTATGTCTGCCACACAGAGTGATGATTTGCAGTCCCCAAAGTGTACTCACGAGCATGTCAGAAAACCTGAGAGAAGCCAAATGCTCACAAGGTAATGGCTCGCTGCTGCTGAAAGAGAGACACATGCAAAATAAAAGCCTCTTAGCACGGAGTCTGAAAGATCTGAACACAGAATGTAAATGCTAAGCCAAAATGTACTTAATGAAATGTCCCCTGTTAAATTCAGACAAGTGCTCCTGCAGTGCTCCTTGGTCCTATTAACTACTTGCAGGTTATATTTTTAGACAACCAGAAGTCAAATGACTAAAAGTAGACATAGAGTAACGATATAAATTAAAATGCGCTGATTTAGAGACAATCTGATTTTTACCTGCAACAAATCTTTAATAAGTTGGAATTCTTTACTAAATATATAGCTAGTGATCATTTTAATGTACAATAGATTTCCTGAATCTTTAATTTAGTAAAAAAGACAAACATTTCCAGCTCACCTGACGAAATGGTACAAGATGGTAGATTTAGTGTCCACCTGTGAGATAACAGACTTTATACAAGAGTGTGGATTTGCAAATAATTAAAACTTGCAATTGGAAAAGATTCACATTAAAAATCTTTTCCAAGTAATTTAATCTTTCCATCCTTTATTCAAAGATCAATTATGTCATAATAATATTGTGCATGATTTTATGAGCATACCAAGTGAATGGAGATTTAAAGCAGGGTGTATGAGAGTTTAGAGTATCTGTTATTCGTCAGTATGCAGCACAGCAGGAAAAATATTAAAAACACAGAGGAAGAGAAGATAACAGTGTTTCAGAGCAACAGCCATCTTTATGAGTAAATCACCTAAGCATCTGGAGCCAGGACATTGTGTCTTCCTTATATCCCTGTTGATATTAACTGCATCCTGCAAGTGCTTCCTGACGAACTGAGGATCATCAATTCACTATTCACCTCACTGGATCAGACAGAGAAACAAACCTTCTGTACAGAAACAGAAGATGAGGAAAAAAGCGAGGAAGAAGTGAGTAAAAAGATTTTCTTCTTTTTGAAATCTAAGAGGGCAGGTTGTGTTCCTCACCTCCCAGCAGAATATAAGGGACGCTGCAGACCTTCACTCCTTCCTACACTCAAATACTCCTAAAAATCTCCCCACCCTCCCACCAAAAACCCAACACCAAAAACCCCAATGACCTGCTTAGAACAGAAATGAATTTCAAATTGTTGCAGCAGTGTTGCTTCTGTTTACCAGCACTCTAAAATCCACTTGTTTTAGAGTAAATTTTTTTGATTCTTAGACTTTCATCTCACTCTTTCTTCCTACTCAGGGTCAACACCTGTTTTTTCCCCCCAATACCTTTAACTCAACTGGATAGCAGCTACAAGATGACTCTGCAATATAGCATAGTCAGAGGTAACAGCATAAAAACCTCCCACTATTCTGACCTTTTTTTTTACACCTAATTATACACCATTCATAATACTAATTGATAAAATGGAAATATGTTCTGTGGATGAATTAGGATAATTTAATTATAAATTTTTACATCTCCTGGGTTTTTAAGAAATGTTGTAGGTTCAAAGAGATTTCATTTAAAGAAATGGTGCTATCATTTAACTCTAATGGTGTATGGTGAAGCTACTAGAAAAGAACTTTTAACTTAAATTATAAGCATAATTATAAGCATAAACTTCTAAGTTCTTGGACTGTGGACTACAAACAGTTAAATGTAAAACTTTGACAGACAAAAGCAAGTCTTTTGCTATACTGGCAATTCACATTGAAATGTTATTCAGAAAGGCCTTAACACAATCACAATCCCCAACCCAACACTGATAAGGAAAAAGTATTTGCAGCAAGGTCAGACACAAGTGACCTTAGGTTGCATCACCACACCACGACAATCTAACAGACACCCAGGCTGGGTAAGCCTGTTTCTAAATCTCCCTTCCAGGTCCTCTGATTTCACACTCCCAAATCCTGCTGTACAGAAAGTCAGACTGTTGTCTCTTACTCAAATACTGAGGGACTTGGAAAATCCAGTAGGAGCACGGCTTGAAACACCTTTAAGATCCCCAGCCTTGCTCTTGACCAGAATGCTAGTAGCAACCTTCATGATATTCAACAAAAAGACCACATAAAGTATTTGGTCTTATTGGCCACCTTCTTTATTCTTTTGGTTCTATAGAATAGCAAGTTTTAGATTCCCAAACCCTAACCTTAATTAAAATTATCACATTTGCTGTAACACTAAAAGGCACCATAAGGCTTTATGTCACTAGAAACCACTGGCTCTAATAGCCCTCTTTCTGTCTCTAGCAATGATACAAAATTGAATTGAACAAAATTGAACAATTTCACTTCTTTAAGCTTATTTCCCAAAGGCTTCAGTCCAACACTCCCAGCATAAGCTCTCCATCTCAGTCAGTGGGTGGGAAGTAGGAAATCAAGTAATAAACTGAGCTCTTGGAACTTTAATTTCCCAAACCCAGCTGTAACCTAATCTATGTAGTAACTAGAGAACAAGTACAGAATATAAAGCCTCTGCAGAAAGTAGTCTTCTTTCTGCTTCTATGGTCACTGGAGAATCCAAAAGCTAGCTGGACTCCTAGGGTTTCACTTTTCCAGCGGCCAACTTCCATCCAGTTAAAATGCAAGAAAACTTCCCCCATAGTACAGGGTAACAGCAAAGATCCACAGATTTTGACTTCTGCTCACTTCCTCATTTTTTAGGCATGGGCTGGATTCTTGGGCCTTTTGTTTTGAGAACCACACTCTAGGAAACATGGATCTAGGTTAAAATGCAATAGCTAGGCACTGGGCAGTACAAACAGTAATCTATGTCCTCATTTGATGGGTTTAGAAGAATGCAAAAGTAAACTATCTTTAAATCTGAGTTTCTAACTCAAAACCAAAATTTATTTTGCAACAGGGTAATATTCCTTTTCTAAATTATAACAAATCTGTCTGATCTTCACTGAAAGCTATTATCTGTGGGTTTAAGAAAGTCAGTAATAAAGGGTATTCTGCAGCATTAAATTGCCAAACCGTAATATACCTAGAATTGCATTAACCTATGACAAGAGGCAACATAAGGCATTAACCATTTTTGGCACAGCCTGTTTCCTAACTTTCAGTGCCCAGTGGAATCTGGAAAACACCCCACCTCCTAAATATGAATGGTAATGTCTTAGGTTACCATGGTAGAGTAGAAATATAAGGCTTTGGTGATAATCAGTACTAGTCTCTTTTCTGCCTTGGAGGGTTTTTCCACTTGCAATATAAACTGACTGCGGAATTTCATGTCCATAACCTAATAACTACCCTTATCTTTATCAATGAACTGAAAGGTAGGATAAAGTTTTATCCTAAAACAATAACAGCCAGCCCCTAACCCCAAATCTGAAATTTCAAACCACTTTGCTTTAGTAGAAGAAACCATATTTTGGCCCCTAATGTGTATAAACTTAGTCCCTAACACTGAGGCCCTTGCAAAGGCTGCAATAAACCTTCAATCTTTGATTGTCCTTAATCTAATCTTAATGCTGATCAAATACCTACCCTTTCTACTAATCATCATCTTTCTACTAATCACTACCCTTTCTACTAATCCTCTTCCTACGCCAGGGAATCTGGAAGCATACAGGAACAAACTGGGATATAGGAACAAACTGGGTGACAGAGCCATTATATTTCCTAGCCCTAATCCTTGACACTATTTTGTGCCACAGTCAAGATCTGCATACCCATGATAGAACTTTGTTTTTCTCTTAAATCCATGCCAGAACTTACCCAAACAGAGAGCTTTGCAGAATCCACAATAATGTGAGGCCTCAACCTTTCCATTCTAAACCCCTTGCCATAAAAAATGTAGAGCCAACAACATCATCAATATAATGAAAAATAGGATTCCACTTTCATCCAGCCTATTAGCAGTTCTCATGATCATGTAGCATCCAACAATGTAAATTGATTCTTCTGCATTTAGCTGCTCTAGTCTTACCTTCATTGTAGCCCTAAGCAATACAGTAAACAGAAACTTCTAGAAAATAAATGGAAGAAACTACTTAGATGTCATCTGAGATCAGACAACTTACAAACTGAAGAGCCCACAAGCACTCCCCAATGAAGTGTGTTCCTTAACTGCTGGAAACCTAAGACTTCCCATAATCCAAACTGTTGGGAGGCTTTTATTTCACACAGGGATTATCCACCTATATATTGAAAGATGTGACAAGGATTAGACCCCACGAACTTTTCCCTGATTTGAGAGCTCTGCACCTTCTAGCTGTGATCAGGGGATAAAACCAAAGCTATAATTACAACTACGTAGACAGCATCTACAGCAAAATTCAATTTAGGGCAATGACTCCCCATGATAACCTCTTATCTATCTGTGCTAGCTAAGGAGAATATAACAGAAAATGGGTCCTTCACATCTTCTTCCCTCAAATCTTAACCCTAACCAGAGTCATAACCCAGACTTGAATTACACCCAGGGAGCTGATAGCTACATCAAAACTTGGTATATGATATAATTCTTTGATAACAGCAGCTCTCTTCCTATTCCTGCACACTGAGGGGAATCCTACATTAGCCTCAGATATTCAAGCCTCTTTTCACAAGGTCTTCCCCCAGTACACTACCTCCACACACATAACACAAAGCCGGATCCTAACTTACAGTTTCCAAGGGTTTTTAACTGGAGTTTACCATTTTTATGTCCTGAAATATAGCCTAACAATCAAAAAAGCTGAGCTAATTGTGCTTCCCTGTTACAAAGAAGATGCTGAAGAACATCTTTGTTAAAAAAAAAAGAAAAAAAATTCCTAAAACCCCCCAAAAAAGTGCTAATCTCTTGTGACTGATGATGAAGTACTCAAACCCAGACATTCTTTCACAGTGCTACATAAAGATATACATTACCTCATCTGCAACTAATGGATGAAATGCACTCCTGACTCAGCTGTCAGCACGCTCACTGGAAATAAAGCCCAAAAAGAAGAGCCTGGAATTTCCACTTAGGTCTTGCCTGGCTCTCAATGCTGAAAGGACCAGTGGATAAGCTTACTAAATACTTTCTTTTTATAAAGATTTCCTCTGTTCCCAAAGGAAAAAAAAATAATTCAGCCAGCAACTGTAATCTGTTCTGCAGAGTGGAATCAATAATCATCGGGAAGCAAAATAATAAATAACGCTGCCCCACTGGATGGAAAGAAATGGAAATAAGGTTTCTGGTGCAAATGAGGAATGACAGAAGCAAAGGAGGAAAAAAAAGCAAACCAAAACAACACATGCCATGTAAGTCCATGTTCAGGAAAATGGGGTTTGTCTGCAATCTTACTGTGAGAGAACAAAACCAGGAACTAAATACCTTCGCAACATGTTCTGAACAGGATGTATTTCCTTTCATATGGAAACACAACTACTCAGCAACGTAGTTAATATGCCAGTTGTAGAACTTGGCAAGGCTGCAATGTTATCCATTTCTCTGTTACAGATTGTCTCGTTATCAGTCAAACGGTAAAACTCAGAGTGGTACCACCAGCATGGGGGTTGCCTGACCTCAGAACACGTGCTAGCCTATAAACTTGATCCACGATGGACATTTCTTCTCCCACTGAAGCTCAATTGCTTCTGCAGTGCAAGAGGGAAGGCACAGCATCCAACCTGGCTGGGGCAGGGCTTGGGCAGGGAGAGATCCATGCTCCACATTTTTCACTTCACACCTCTTTGCCCTTCTCTATTTGTACTATTGGATGGCATATATAATAGCATGATAGCATCTATTATAATACATTAATATTGATACAATTATAATAATGCCAATTACACTTACTTCCCTTGCAAACTGCCTGGAGATTTATATGTCTTAAGCAGGGGGAAAACTAGAGGATGTCACTGAGTGGTATGAAAGATTCTAATTTTAAATTCAGTAGTCTTATAGTCTTTGTAATTAGTATTTCTAACATCTTAGCGTGTTAATGTTATACTTTGTCATGCTCCATACTTTGAGACTCCAACCTACTGAGGCAGTGCAGTTTCACAGATTTCTCTCTCCTCTTCATTTTTTTTTCCTAAAGGGGGCCTTCAGAAGAAATGATTGCCAAGTGCAAATGCATGTCTTACAAGTTTGTCCTAGTAGAGACTTATGTGCCTGTCCAAGACTTTTGCTGGAACAGAGCAAAATGGTCAGATCTTCACAGGGTTAGGGTCCAAAACTAGGAAAAAGTGGAGAAGGATAGAATAGTTTGTGTTGGAAGGGACCTCAAAGATCATCTATTTCCAAACCCCTGCCATGGGCAATGATGTTCTTCATTAGCCCAGGATGCCCAAAGCCCCATCCAACCTGACTTTGAATCCTGCAAGGGATCCAGGGGTCACCACAGCTTCTCTGGGCACCCTGTGTCAGGGCCTCCCCACACTATAGTGTCCCCTGTCCCCGCCTTCCCTTTAATCCTGACCCATAAACTCTCTGTGGACTCCTCATCCATTCCCAGCTGGAGCTTCATGCATTCCAGCTGGTCACTGACACAGGGGCAACACCTCATCCTCATCTTCCCTGCCTCTCCTTTCTAAAGAGACTGTATCCTTCCATCCCAACACTCAAATCATAGGAGCCATCCAGACACATCTCTGTGTATTTGCATAGAGGCATTTCAGTTGGACCCTCAAGGAAGCTGACCATTTAGAGTGGCTGGAATTCCTCTGAGGTATTTCACTAGTCCTTTGTTCCTCTTACCTCAGGAGCCTGTGACTCATAGAATCATAGAATATGTAAGGTTGGAAGTGACATATTGTTAATAAAGATATTAAAAAGCATTAGTTCCAGTACAGACCCTTCAGCAACTCCACTTGTTACCATATTCCATCTGGACATTGAGCCATTGACCACCATGCTCTGGATGTGACCATCCAGCCAATTCTTTATCCACTGAACAGTCCACCCATCATATCCATATCTCTCCAACTTAGGGAGAAGGATGTTGTGAGGGACTATGTCAAAGGCCTTGCAGAAATCCAGATAGACATCCTTAGCTCTCCCCTTGTCCACTGATGCAGTCACTCCATTGTAGAAAGCCAGTAGATTGGTCAGGCAGAACTTGCCCTTAGTAAAGTCACACTGGTTGTCATGAATCACTTCCCTGTCCTTCATGTGCCTCAGCATAGCTTCTAGGAGGATCTGGCCCATGACTTTCCCAGGCACAGCGGTGAGGCTGAGGGTCCTCACTAGCACCCTATCCCTTTAACCATGATTTGTCACTCCAGAATTTGTTGCAGGCAAGACCGATATTATCCCACTTCCACTTCAAGCCTATTTTAAAACTCAGTGAGTTCTTCAAGCTCCTGGGCAATGACTTAAAGCAGCAGAAGCTGCAAGTGAGTGACAGCTGAATTCTGGCCTTATGCCTTCATAGATCAGTATTGTAGTATTCATAACATACCTTATACTTTCCCACAAATAAAAACCTGATACAGTATAACAGGACTCATTGCACTGGTTACAGTAAGTTTTTTTAGCAGAATACTTATGATCACTGATAAAAATTATGAATATTGAAAAGGTCAAAATAATATTTCACACTATTACAATTGCTACTCTGCTTATTTGGAACAATGACTTTTTTTTTCCTTTTTTACCCCAGCACACAAGAGAAGTCAACATTAATCCATTCTTTTGATAAAGTTTACCAAGAGGATGAAATTTTTCAGAAAATAATACATTGACATTCCAAGATTCACACCTCCAATTTAATGACTCTTCTTTCTAGATGTAACAAGATCTTTCTTGGCTCTCAGCATATAAAATGATCTCTTGGCTTATTAGAAATATAGCTGCAGACTTTCCCAGTCAAAGATTAGAGTTCTGGGAGTTTGTGCTTATTAAAAATAATAGTACTCACTACTAATTTTCTTTAATACTTTCCGAATACCTCTTACTAGGAATAGTGAATGGCAAGAGAAGCCTATGTCAGTAAATCTTAAAAAAATATATTGAGTTAAAAAACATTATCAGACATTGTTCTTCTTGCAACTGACAAAGTTAAAGACCAAACCTGAGAATTTAGGCATCTGCACTGAATAATGCATGGTTATTTCTTTTTTCCCTAAGGTGTATATTTTTTATGTGTTTACTACAGAAGAGCTAGGTACTTTTACTCATTGGTTTGGCTTCTCGTAAGTGAACTAGCATCTAATGGAAGATGATAGTCTTGCATCCCTAACAATGTAACTGCATCTTCCAATCTTTTTTTTCTTGAAGGTTTGAGGAACTGAATAGATTTCTGTTTGTCTGAAACAATCTACTGAACCTGGTATCATTATAGAATTATCGATGGAAGGAAGGAGGAGGGAACAGTGGAGAGAGGGTTTCACTACAGAAAAAGACTAATGTGTTACTTCGTATAAACTTGTCCTGCAAATTCTTTTTGTGTTGCAATAATTTAAAAAAAATAATTTGGATCCATGAAGTTTCTTCCAGCTTGTGGCTGGCAACCCTAGCAAAAGTGTTTTTTGAAAAAGAAAAGGTAGACAGAATGGCCCCTTTGAAACATCATCCTAAGACACCCATCAAAGTATGGGACACTCTGGGAAATTATCCTCTTGCTTCTCCTATGCTTTCCTATTCCTTGCTAGAGAAAAAAAATCTCAATGTCTTTTTCACCTGGGAACTACTTAGAAGGGCATCTTTCAAGCTACAAATAATAAACCTGCAGTTGACATTGGCATTTGTGTTTCATCTCTGGATGACATGGAAAAACATACCCTACTTCGGATCTTCTGGACTGGTCATCAGAATTTAGTCCATTTAGCTGTTTTGAAGAACAAAGACTTATCTTGGATGGATTCTTTCAGATTTATCTCAGACACAACTTCAAGAAAGAGAGGACTATTTCCTGCAAGAATGTACCAGAGTATTACTCAGGACAACATCATGGTAGTGACTGGATTGGAAAGATATAGTATGAGTAAAATATGTTCAACTGCAGCACTGAATATTGAGCTGTCTTCCTTGGAAAATCTTTGCATTTTGATTTCTAGCCAGGAACTGGAGCTCATGGAGATGATAACAGATCTCAAATCTAATTTCATCGAATGAAGTGTATTCATTTCGAATCTAGGAACTGAACTGAAAGCAATGACAATTTATTACTTGCTCAAAATTAATTAAACTTCAGGGAAGGAGAAAAGACCAGAAAATTGCATGTTATTGACATAATTAAAATGCAAAGTTGGTTCTCCTATTTCATTTTTTGTTTTGCTGGAAAGAAAAAAAGCTTGGAAAGAAAGAAGCTTTTTGAGTGAGCAGTTAAACTAATTAAAAGTAATAAATTCCACTATCTTGAGATGAAGGTATAGATCACTTGTTAAGGATGCTACACAGTGTCATTTACTGACACTAGAGGAGAATTGGAAGCGTCAACTGATAAGTGAAAGCTAGCAAAAACATCAGACAGCATACAGATTGATTTCTCAGCAACCTCCTTTAATGTAAGCGCTCTGTTCAATACTTTAGCAAAAACACTGTCTCATTTAGAGCTCTCAGAATGGAGACAGAGAGCAGTTCAAACAGTACCTGCTAGTGCTTGGGAAAAAACACAGTGCAACATACAGGTGGGAAGAGTGTCAGTTTAGGTCATAATCATGTTGGCTTTAAAGCACTTTGAAAAAATAAACAAACAACAGCTATAGGCAAAAAAAACCCCCCATCTGGAAGGCTGACTGTTTCTTCTTAGTGGTCGATCTAACTACAATAAGCAAGGTGGGTGCATTCAAATGTTCCAGTCTTTTCAGTCCTAGGAGATCACTGTCATTAATTAAATGAACTTAGACAAGTTCTCTAAGAAGATGTTTTGTGAACATTGCTACTAAAAGAACCCTTGATGATGGCCACTCTCTGCAGAGTACAAACTACTGGACTTCATGCTAAGAACTGCAAGATTCACCAACAATATGCACGGAAGTTCAGAATTTGAGCTGCAGAACCATATCTGACATGAGTTATGAAATCTGTTAAGAAATGAGAACAATAAATAGAAACCCTCTACAAAGGAGGGAAAATGAGAAAATTCAGAACCAGAATGAGCTGAAGGGTTGTGGCACAAATTCTTTGCAACTGTATCATAGACAAAAGGATTTGCAACTTGCTGTATCAGTGGTTGGGTAAACTCCGTGATGGGCAGCTTTTCAGTCCTTGATTTCCCACCTCTCACTGTAATATTTTCCTTATTAAAAAAAAAAGAGCAAAAATACAGTTTTTTAATATTTGACATTAATTTACCTCTTTTTAAAAAGCTGAATAAACACATTTTGAAAATAACAGGACACAATCTTGAAATTGAAGATTGCAAGGCTATCTTATGTCCTACAGTCAATTTCTCCCTCCCTGCTGGTGACTGAAGTTTTTCCAGCTGCATTCCTCATGGAAATAAAATTAGCAATGGGTAATATAGCCCTGCTGACAGTTGCTATATAGCACAGGAAATCATGAAAAACTTCAAACACTAGCAAGCCCCTCTTCACAGGTGACTCAGCCTTACATGGTGCTCACATCATGTCTGCAAGGAAAGTCAACACCAATGGAAAATAAAAAGAAGGTACGTACCACCATGCGGGGCTACAGTCACAGAGACAATACCAACCACACAGCATTTCAGTAAGATTCATTCTTGTCACCTCTAAGAAACAGGAAATGGAAGACTGTGCTATGTTGACCTTGGATTGCTGCTAGACATCTACCCAGCTCCTCTCTCACTGCCCCTCCTCCACCAAAACAGATTTGACTTGGGGAAAATCAATTTAAGATATTGCCAGATATTAACAGAGTAGGATAGTGAGAAATAAAAGCAAACCCCAAACCACTGTCCCCCCACCCCTGCTTTCTTCCCAGGCTTGACTCTACTCCTGACTCTTCTGCCTCCTCCCCTGAGGATTTCAGGGGTTGGGGAATGGTGGTTGTGGTCAGTTTATAACTCTCCATCTCTGCTGCTCCTTTTTCTAGACACTGTTCCCTGTGCCAGCGCAAAGTCCTTCTAACAGGATACAGTCAGGAGCAGACTGCTCTAGTGTGTATCAAAGTTCTAGCTGAAAAGATGCTCCTGTGTGGGGTCCTCTCCATGGCCACAGGTCCTGCCCGGTGCCAGCTCCTGTGTCAGCTTTCCACAGGCTGCAGGCTCCTTCAGAGCACGTCCACCTGCTTTGGCATGAGATTCGTCCACAAGCTGCAGTGTGGATATCTGCTGCACTGTGGACTTCTATGGGCTGCAGGGGGACAGCCTGACTCACCGTGGTCTTCTCCAGGGGCTGCAGGGGAATCTCTGCTCTGCCTGGAGCAGCTGCTGCTCCTCCTTCTGCACTGACTTTGGTGCCTGCAGACTTGTTCATCTCATGTTTTCTCCTTCCTCTCTCACACATGCTGTGAGGCATTTTTTGCCCTTTGTTAAACGCAGAGGTTATCACAGAAGTACCACCAGTGGCAGGTCTGTCACAGGGCAGCCCTGCTATCCTTTCACAGGGGCTACCCCTACCGCCAAGCCTCACCACACAACCCCATCAGAAAGATACACCAGTATCATAATAGGCACCATTCTTGCTGGGCTCACAGGTGACAGCCAGTGCTGCCAGTGCTACCAGTGCCTGTGATTTTATTCTTAGTCTCAAGCTACTTCACATATTTTAATTGAAACCTGGCCTTGTGGTTTGCATTTAAAAAAATCCAGACATCATTTTGGTTTAAAATGCACTTATATCCCTCAGGGCAGCAGATGAAAGTTGGAAAATGTGAGTCTTAACAGATCAAACAGCAGAAGTAAATTAAAATGAAATAAGTTGCTACTTTTAGAGCACATCACCATAAAGCAAATCTCACAATTAATGGATGTTTTTCATTAGCCCTAAAGCACCCCAATAGTCTAGATAAAGCACATCAGCCTGGGGTCTGCAGTATTATGTTCATGACATACTTCAGCAGTTTCACACTCATTAGATATTTCTGGACAGCACTTTTTATTTTTTTTTTTTAGGAGCAGCAAAGGACTGATGCAAAAGCAGCTAAGACAACCCTGCAATCTCCTGGAAAAAGTCTCCCAGGACTTATTGTGTTGTTTTTGAATCCAAATTTACAATCAACAAGCAATCAGGAATATAGGATTTCGTGAGTTTGTGTTAACTCTGTTTTTACAAAATGCATTTTAATCCTTAGTTGAGGCATTGCAGGGCCTAATAAAGACATAAAGCAAAGCATGGTGAGAGACTTTAAGAACAGTTTGAGACTTCCATGATTATTATCTGTATCACCAGCCAAACACAACTGTGGCATGCCACCAGCATTTAGTGTAGAGGCAAACCATCATAGCATGGTGTGGAGTATGAATGAACCGTGCATTTCCAACTCAAAGCTGGTTACCCACTATATATTGACCACAGTTTTGGGTGCAAGGAGTGCTGAATGCATTCCTCTGAGAGTTCAGACCCTCTGTAATAACACAGTGGTTTTCCTAGGAAGCATTTAATTATAATGATCATTGGCTTTTGTACAGAGATCTTAAACCTTGACCAGTTCTAAGACAGACTTAAATATAAGGCAGCCTCTGTTGTGCGGTATGCATTTTTTGTAAGGAAAAAAATTAAAGCATTAGGCCTGTTATAGTGTGTTGCCTCAAGAGAGAGTTAAAGGATAGAGCTAAAAGTGTATTTTTAATGTGTTTAGAATACACTGTTAGTTCTAATAGCTTCAAACTATATCAGTTTAATCAAAAAATATCAGACTCAGGAAAATTCATTCTAAAGGAAGCTAAAGAGATAAACCATATTTTCTCTGATGTGTCTGTTTACATCAGCCTGAAAAACGTTGATTTTTCTGAAGAGATGGCTTCCAAACTGTTGTGCACTATCCTTGGCAATTAGAATTCAGAGCATATAATTCCATGGTAATTTTCATTTGGGGAGATCTGATGGGGTTCATTTTTACTTCACATAGGTAATAGAAAAGATAGGAGGGGAGTTTTGGCTTGCTGTTTTGTTTTTCTTTTTATTATTTGAAAACAAATCATATCTCACAGGAAATTTCCTGGAAATTCAACACTTCTACATTTCACAGTAAAATATTAATTAAGAATAATAAATGTTAACATGTTCTCAAAAATGACAAATGAGAAGCCAATAAAAATCCTCGAGGACTATGTTCTACACAATGATGTGATTTTATGCAATATTTGTGATGTTATCGTACAGAAACAATTGCACATATCAGCAGAAGGGAACCAAATCAGCATCTGTGTTCTTAGAAACTTATTGCAAACCAACCTTATCTCAACTTTTTAATTCAACTGCAGTGCAGAACTGGCTTAGGAGTTTGCAGAGAATTCTAGATTGTTTGTTTTTAAGAACGGTTCTTGTCATTGTCTTCTAATTTCCTACCATGCAGACTGAATTCAGAAGTTGGTTTTATTTGGTTGGTTGGGTTTTTTTCTCTATGTGACTACAAAATTTTTCTTTGGAGACAAAAAGAAAGATGATCCCTGAAGATGGAAGGTTAGAGAAATGTGAAAGTGCAAAGCACTATCACCACAACATCACAAAAAGAAGTAGCTGAAACCCAGGAGGACAAAGAGAGCTTAGACCAACGTATGAAGGAATGCACAGTCATGGTCCTCACCCAAAACATTCTGTTGCAGAAAGAGAATGTGGTGGTTTGGCCCTGGCTAGAGTCCAGATGCCCACCAAGCCACTCACTCACTCCCAGAGGGGAAACAGGCACAACCTCCATGGGATGGGATAAGGACAGTTTACTGCCAAATATCAAAGTGAATACAGAACAATAATGGCTAGTTACACTCACACCCAGTGCTAAAACAGAGTACCTTATTGAACCAATGATCTCAGAGGACTATCCAACTGCAAGAACCAACCAACCCAACATTGCAGCCACACTCCAACTATTCTAGAGGCAAAAAACCAGCCCCCACCCTTCCCCAACTAGCTGCTTTTATGGGCAAGTGGTGTCAGATGGTGTGGAAAACAGCTCCAGCTGACTCAGCTCACCTGGGCTGACTCAGCTCACCTGTATTGGCTGACTGGGGAGGCTAACCCTGGCCTGGCCAGAACCAGGACAGAGAAGCTGAAGCAAGCTGCTTCTACTGGATTTTATAAAACTGTGCATTTTAAGATGCTTTCAGGGATAAGAGTGCACTTCAGCTTTGGATGATGACAAATGCAGAAAAGCTGGATGGTTTCATGCACAGTCATACACAAACCACCCAAGATTTATGGGCATTTGGGGGATGGGAGAAACAGTGATATGCTTGCTTTCTGGGAATCAGAAATTCTTACGTAGGGAATTGGAGAGCCAACTTTATACAAACACTTGAGAAACTGTCCAAATAGTCCTACTGCCTTTTCATTATACAAAGAATCTGAGCTATACGTTCTACCTACACACTCTCATTTATAAATGGCAAAACATCGATATGAAAGCAAACACTTAAAATATGACAGCAAGGAGCATCTTACAAAACTAGGACTGCTTTCACTTATTGCTATCTTTCCTTTTTTATTTCCTGGAAGTGGTTTGGTATTTCAGGCAGACTAAAATCTCATAATCCTGAAGAGCTTGGTTATTAAATGTGAAACTTTGAAGGGTTTTGACTAACTCAGAACTAACTCAGTTCAAGTTAGGTCACACAGGATAAAGCCATTTGAAGTTTAAAAGTTAAGAAAATTAAGTCACTTAATTAATAGCAAGAGCAACCAAAAAACAATTAATAAATTCTCTTTTCTTCAGCTAAATATGCCACAGTGCCTGTCCTTACCCCAAATAAAAGTGAGGTACAAAATGGAGAGAACAGGAAAGTTAATTGCAAATATGAGGTTATTAATGAACACGATCCTATGGAAACCCCTAATAATGAGCCAAAACGTAAAATGGGTGACAGGAAATTCCTTCTAGGGTGTCTGTAGTCTTACCACCGTACCAGCCAACAAGGCTGTAACAACTGCAATTCCACCGAGCATCCCAGGATCGATTTTTTTCCTGGACTCAGGACAGATTTCTGAGCTTTTCCATATTATAAAATTGAGGCTTTCAAGAATAATTTATTTGGAGAATACACAATTTTAAAAACTATAATCCTTCCAGGAAAAGCCATTGTAGATTTCTCACCTTGAGGCTTGCCTCAAACTTCTGTTGGGAAGAACTCCCCACCCAGGCTGTATTTCTTACGATGTGCTGTCATAATAAGAAGTCCATGACATGAAAAAATTCAGTCGTGTGAGAAGGACTGCAGTACATGGAAGAGACTTTAGGGCTCCAGAGGGTACTCGTAGGCCATGCTGTCCCTGAGTAGCCCTGCCAGGCCCCACAACCATGTCCCAGCCCAGCCACAGCCCTCCCTGTCCCTCTGCCCTACCTGGTTATCAGGACTGGGGCTGCGAGGAGACCCCAATAGCCTGAGGGTGTTGTAATGGCGTATGACTCCACGGGCTATTCTGTTAGGAGCCACCAGCCCTGGCAGAGAGGCAGGTGGAGCGGTGAGCTCAGCACATGGGGGAGAGGGAGCCCAGGATATGGGATCCAAATTGTGTCATCACCAAGCTTCACCACACAGATTAATATCCAACCCAGAAGAAACAAAGTCAAAACAAACAAACAAAAAATCAATTTTGAACGAAACAAAAATGTTTACCTTTTAATTTTGCTACTTCAGCACCTTGCTTTCTCACTACCACATCATCAAAATTATTATGACAGAAAATCACTAATTATCTGAAGAGGTAATAACCAAAAAAATCCTGTTCTGTAGAAATTCTGAAAGCATGAGTACTTTTTCCCATACATTTTCCCAGTAAAAGCCCAAATACTAAAAAACCCTGCCTGTTATATGGCCTTTATTTCCATATATTCTTGTATTTTTCTCCTATTAAAATACTGTAGTGTCCTGGAAGCAAGGTGAAAGTCTTGGAAGGATAACCCAAAGATGCGAAAGGAGGTCAGGGTTGAGTAGCTGAATCTACATCTATCTACATAAGATTTGCACTATAATTCTATTCCCCACTAGCGTATCACCCACACACACCTCCACACAACTGACACAAATTTTTATGATCAACACCAGTTGACTGTGGCATTTATTAAAGTTATGTCAAACTCTGCACCTCTCCTTTTCTGGGTACTGCATTTCAAGATGGCTAATACCAGAGATGGGGAAAAGAAAGGAAAGGTAAGGTAAGGTAAGGTAAGGTAAGGTAAGGTAAGGGAAGGGAAGGGAAGGGAAGGAAAGGAAAGGAAAGGAAAGGGAAGGAAAGGAAAGGAAAGGAAAGGAAAGGAAAGGAAAGGAAAGGAAAGGAAAGGAAAGGAAAGGAAAGGAAAGGAAAGGAAAGGAAAGGAAAGGAAAGGAAAGGAAAGGAAAGGAAAGGAAAGGAAAGGAAAGGAAAGGAAAGGAAAGGAAAACACATCTAAAGAATATATTTCTGAAAGTTTAATAAGTGAGTTGGTAACTTAATACTTCGGGCCTAATTCTGCACACACAAGAGAAGAACCTCTCCCCTCTGCAAAACAGTCAGTCTTTCACTCCATAAACACCCTTGTTCCCTGAAGTTCTTCCTTACACTGCTGAAGTTTGGAATCTGTTAAAAAATCCCAGATATTCTGAAACTGGATGAACTTGGTTTTCATTAGTGTGAATGAGAGTGTCATAGAACAACTGTACTTCCAGCTGATGACTGATGTTTCTTAAGGGTTTAACCCAATTATCTTTAGATTCATATTCAGAAAAGGAGGAAATTCGGACTAAAATAATTCTTAGCTCCTTAAGCTTCACAAAGTTAAGTTTTGTCCCATGCTGGTTGTAATGAATTTTTATTCTTAAGTAAGGGAGTTTGATCAGAGGTTGGTTTATCTGTAAACACCAGAAGATTTTTTTTTGGGACATGAATTAAGTTTTATTGCCATCATACCAACCCTAGCCCCAGGATGAGTAGATGCCTGTGTGAATGAAGGGTGCCTCTATTTACTCCTCTCCAGGTCCAGGATGTTACTTACCACTCATCAGAGTTCTGGTACATTTTGGGTTGTATTTATATTTGCTCACTTTTCTTCAAGCCTATTTAGTGTGGTTTATTTTTGTGAAAGAAAGGAAAAGTGCATTAAATTGAAAATAATCCACGGAAAAGAGAATTCAGAAAGTCATTACAATTCATAACAGATTAATGTGTTTCTACCATTGTAGAAGTAATAAATATATACTAACTGAGTAAGTACAGTTGTAGAATTGCTGCTGCTTGTGTATTCCAACTCTACGAGTAATCATTTCAAAGGACCTTCCTGCTTTTTCTGTAGTAAATACTGGAAAGAACATATAATACTATCTTTTCAAGGCTTTTTCTGGGTTTTAGGCTTAAATCAAGGTTGTTGAGACTGAAAGGCAAGGCTATTCTGGCCTGCTGACCCAGTGATGTCATTGAATGATGTACACTCAATTTTCTAACTGGCCTAAGTGTGTAAATATAAAAAGCAAACAAGCAAACAAAATAAAACAAAACAGAACTTAAAAAAAATCAAACAAGAAAACAAAAAACCCCACCTCCCACAAAAAACTCCCCAACAACAAAGGAGGGAATGAAAAAGACATATAAAATTTAAAAGAATTGACTGTCTTAAACCACAGGGCAATCCAGATATACCTAACTGATCTCACTCCCACAGGATATAAACACATTTAATCTATAGTTTTGTTAGGACTAGTCGACAGGTTGTTTTGCTCTGTTTTGTTAGCTCCTGCAGGTGCTTGAAGATACCAAGGCATTAATCCATATTTTCATTTTCCTGAACCGAAGATGTTTTCTGTTTAAGGAACAGCTGGAAAAAACAGCAACAGACTTCTGGACACTTTTCTGCCATGGTGACCTTTGGGGTTCCCCACAGATGGGCTATGAGACAGGTACTCAGTGCACAGGGGTGATGAGCACAAGACTGATGAAAATTCCAGGGAAAATTATACAGGACATTACCAGAAACACCTGAGCTATGGATTTAACTCTCTGTCCTCTAATTAAAATGCAGAATGAAGTTCTATGAGCTCTCAAAAAAGTGCTCAAAACATCAGTATTAGCTAACAAATAGAAACATTATCCAGTCAAGAGGGTGAATCAGGCCAACATGGATCATGCCACAGAACACCTAACACAGAAGACAAATGAAGCCCTGTGATTGCCACTAGGGTCAGTGTCCAGTTCTGAGCTCCCCAAGGTCCACAAGGATTTTAATGGTCTGGAAACCATGATGTGCAAGGAGAGGCCAAGAGTTGGATTTGTTCAGTCTGGAGAAGGGGAGATCTTATTACCGTCCACAGCTACCTAACGGGAGGGTGTAGAGAAGATGGAGACAGACTCTTTCCAGAGGTGCAAAGTAATAGAAAAAGAGGCAATGGGCACACGCTGGAACATGGCAAAGTCTGATTAGATAAGGGAAAAATTTATAGACTGTATTGGTGGTCATAGCACAGTTGCACAGATATTGAGGAATCTCTGCCTTTGGAGATACCCAAAACTCAAATGGGTGAGGCTGGATGGCCCCTGGGGTCCCCTTGAATGTAATGCTTTTTCTGTAATCTTATAATTTTATGAACTCAGGGACGCAAGTCATGTAAAGGCATTGCAGATAATTTCCTTTTAACAAAGCTAAAAACATGAAGAGATAAAATCTAATATATTTTCTATTTAAAGTTTCCAGATCCGTGTCTGAGGTGCTAGGAGTATCAGCAGTGTGGATGGAGGAATCAGATCTTTTCTCTGCCTCTGAAATGGCTGCTTTGGGAGGGAATTTAGAACATGATAAGGAGAAAAGACAGACTAATCCAAAAAATAAAATATAAACAAAATGAATACAAAGATATTTAATCTGGCAATATGGGTTCAAATTTTATTAGCATGCCCTAGCTTGGCATTTGACACTGACTTTCTATGATGACTGAAGCTATTCCTTTGAGATAATTTTATTTCTAATTTAACTCAGATGCTCTCATAGTTCTGTAGAGCACCTGCTTTATATCTCAGATTCTCACTCTAAGGGAAAAGAGGATGATTTTTAAAAGCCAAATTTTAAATGCCAAAAAAAATTAACATACAAATGGGAGCAGATGTTGCTTTCATAAAGGTTCATAGCACACGCACAAAAAAGTCAATACTGCGCAGTGCAGAGAGTTTAATCTCACTTTTTCCTCTCATTCCATTTTGGAAATAATTTTAAGTACACCGTTGGTTTGGGGATAAATGGCCCTCCGTTTTGCAGTCTAAGTCTGTCTTTAATTTTCTTTCTTTCATTATATTTACTCCCAAAGAACCAACCCAATTTCCTTCTGGGTGTGTCCAAATCCAGAATCACTAAATGGCTTGTTCCTATGGACTGCAACTACTTTCCAACTTAATTCTGAATGCCAATATTTGAGTTACAGGCTCTTAGGTGCAACTGGCTTTGTCTTCACTCTTTCTGACCCATATCAAATTCATATACAATACTCTAGTGAAGCCTTGACGAACCTCTGCATATTTTCTGTGTTTTTAATGCTGAGAGGAATCTTCAGTTAAGCCTCATCATACAAACGCAGCATCTGACTGAGAAACCTACTGCAGGTTGTAATTACAATTGATTGTATGATTAGGATAAAGTACTTCAAGACCACTGCCTGAATAATTATTTGAAACTTGGACCAGGGTCACTCTTGAGTTTGGAGACAGTCAGTGAGCTTCCTTTGTTTCAGATGATATTACACATATTCTGTGTCCTGGACTGAGTTAGAACCAGATCTGGGAATATTGGTAGAAAGAAAAACAGTAGGTGTACTGCATCCAGTGTATTTTAGATGAATGGTGTCTGGGACATCAGAAATGAAAAGAAGTGGAAAGGAAACAAAGATGAAAATTCACCATGTGCCAGAGCAACACAGCTCTCAGTAGAATCACACATGATCTCTCTGACAGTGGCTAGGACATGAAGAAAAAAGATAACCCATGGTTGGATGGGATTATAAACTAGAAGACTTATTTTTTTTTCCCCCATTCCCATCTATTAGATTCCCTGTCATGAAGCCATGAATCTCAGACCTTTAGTATTCTTGTGCATGGATCTCAATGAACAGTTATAAATTCACCATAGAGGTGTCTCATATCTTTATGAAGCCTACGAGGTTACTTATACCTCATCCTGACTATCTTGTATGGGGAAAACCACAGCAAATGCAGAGCTGTGAAACCAACAGGTGCCTTATTGCTTTCTGTCAATAGCAACCTTAACAAGGTATCTGAGAAACAAAATCACAAATAGGTGATTTTTCAGCGTCAAACATCAACACTGACATTTGCCACATGTTGACAAACCACCCTTCCTGCAGCTTGATGCAGGACCTACTGATTTCACTTACTTTCTTCTTAGTATCTACCTGATATTTCTATGGTCCTGCAGCCAAACTCCTTGGCTGTCTGCAGAACCAAGGTTTGACTCACACTGGCTTTTGCCTGAGTGGACCACGTCAGTCTCTAGACACGAAAGCTCAGGCAGAGGGAAACAGAACAGGGATATGGGAAGGGTAACCTGCTATGGTGGATATTGTGTATGTGATGGTCTTAAGCCACTTGGCTTGGTGAACTGAAGGCCCAGAAGCCAAAGTCCTGAGACAGAACAATGCCCACTGAATTCAAATGGCTTTTAATTAAGTGTGTAATGCAGAGTGCCTCAAGACTCTCTACATCCATGTACTATAGCAACACTCTCACAGTCTTTAAAGAGGGAGTTTCCAACTCCCAGGTAGCAAACTGTGAAGGTTATGTGAGAGGTACCAGCTGATTCAGTATGTCTTTGGCCCTCAAATTTTAACTTAAAGGGAAGCATTCTTCCTTTACCAGTAAATAAATTGGAGAATGCATTACTTCTGTTCCCTTAACGATGGGTGATTGGATTTTCCAGCTCCCGCTGACATGGCATCCCTACAAACAAGACTTACATCTCTGTAGGATTTTCTGTGAAAATGAGCAGATAAATAATTAAACATGTTTGCATACTAGAAGTTAATGAAAACAAATCAGGAAGCATTCCGGGCATGGAAATGGGGCAGGATTTTGGCTTTTAATCATCATGAACAGAAAGGAAACAGAGGGGAAAGGCACCAGAGAAAGAGCAGAAAGTTAATTAAAATGCACAACCTTCTGGTGTTTCCAAATTGCATATTGACCTGGGGCAAACTTCCAGTTTCATCCACCAGGATGTTCTGCAAGCAAAGCTTTACAGAGGGGCTGTTCCTCTCGAATCATATAGAAAGGCTCCTTTCTGCCAGTTGAGTAATATGAACAGGTACAGTTGTACATTATGCTTTACACCAAGCTCATTTGTAACTTTCTCTCACCAATGAATCTAGAAGTTTTTGTTGGTTTGTTGTTTTAGTTTTTCCTAGAGCAAATGAGCCAGTTTCTAAACTTCTCACATAAATGAAGCTGGTGTGGGAACCCACAAAAACACAGTTGCATATGAAAGTGCTCTCTACAGCTCGAAAGTAGATCATGATTTCCAATTTAAAGATATTGATTTTTTAATCTCTACCAATAAAGACACTTTTGCAAAACAACAGATTTCTAAGCATTCACTATGACATTTCTTAAAGATCACATGTCACTCAATCCTTCTACCATTAATCACTTCAAAAATCAGCCATTAGAAATCCTGAATCAGTAACGTGTGTTTTATCTGGGGCAAAGTATCCCAGGGTGGCTATGTTCATTTGGGCTGTTAGTGTTATTAAGACTCCTCTTGTGAGTTCTGGCAGAGCTGTGTTTCTCCACTTCATGGTATCTGACTGAAATTTCCTTGTTCAGCATCCAGTGGGGATCTTTCATAATTGTAAGCATCCACAGATTTATCTAGGGACTTATCCAGGAACAACAAACATAAAGAAGTGTAGAAGTGATGTTTTTATGTTATAAAGAAAATTTTTAAAAAATCACGATATGTAACTATGACACTGACTCAGTTTATTCATATACCATAATATCATCAACCTGTCCTCCTTCCAGAAATAAGCCCAGAACTCTTTCTGATCACTGAAACCAAACATTGAAAACTGAGAACATCTCAAGCTCACCCCGAATTATACATTCTGTACTTAGTCCAGCTTTGATGGAGATATGCTGTAGAATGTCCACACCTATTTGGCAGCACGCTCCTGCTCATAAAGACACCTCTCAGTTCCTTGTTTTGCCACTGTTTTATACAGTCATAACCCAGTTCTCGGGGTCAAATTAAAACAGCGACCATATCTCAAGTCCTTCCTGAAGCAGTACTAAGGTCTTTTTGTCAGCCAGTTCCAAACACAATGATAGTGTTTTGGGAAGCATTACGAGCTAGGTTTGTTTGTCTCTTTCTTTTCCCTCTGTAAAAAGCGCTCAGAGAGCATTTTTCACCCACCACACTTCCAAACAGAACTGCTTTGCCTCTGCTAGATAACTGAGTGAGACCAAACGACTTAGAAATAGACCTATTTCTTAAACGATTTGGAAGTCGATCTGCTGAAACACTTGAATGTGTTACAAAAAATGTAAACACATAAATAAGATGCTTATTAGCTTTGTGCAAAAGTTGAAACCCTACGCTCTTGCATGGACATGAAAGGAGATATAAGTGATAATGGTTTCATCTCACCTCTTTTCCCATGCTTTTTCTATGCCACATGCTGGATATGGAATCTAAGACCTGAATCACATGTACATCATACAGGTATTAAGCACGGTAAGCCTGTAGGGATCTTTTCCTTTGCTATACCAATTACCTGCCTTGAACAGGGATGAATATTTAAAATTCTTAGGGCTCTTCACTGAATGAGCTGGGGAAATCAAGTCTGTATTTTAAGGAATATTTATTAGTCTTGTTTAAAGAAGGTTAAGATTATTTTTGTTCTAATTTGGATGAGCTAAACAGTGTAATGCTAGGGAAAATATATGCAGATAGAGAATGTCAGTAGTGCTCCAAACAACACTCACTCATTTAGAGATTAAGGAATTGATTGGATTTCACCCAGGCTAATTAATGGTAATCTACAAAATCATTCAAAGGTTTTACTCTATCTCAAAAAAATGCTTTCTTTAATTCCTTTCAAACTCAAAGACCCTAGGAAAGTCTGCTTTTTTAAAACCAGAAAAAAAGCCTAGCAAAAACCCCCAAAAGCAGTTTATTTCCTTTACTATGTACACTTTTTAGGTGGAACAGGATGAGTTGGTGATTAACGTTGTAGCTGAGTTAGCAAGACAGACTCTGGCCACCTACAATATAAATTGTGTTTGACATGCTAAAATACAAAGAAGGAAAAAGAACATACTATTTGTTCATACTGCTTTTCAACTTCCTGAAATACACAGCTGAAACCTAACTCCAGTGAAAGAACATGCAAAATGAAGAAAAATCTGTGCCTGTTATACCTATGTGGTTGTAAGACTATAAACAGGCAGGGAAATACATTCAGAGAGATGTATCAGCTTTAACCGTATTAGCTTTATCTCTCTGGAAACATACTTAGTATGAAATTTCTAATTTTACTGATCTAAGTAAAAGAGAAAATTTACAGCATATAGTTACTGTATTTTATATTTTATTGGGCCAAATTTGGTGGTGCAAGCAGAAGTAGCATGCTGAGCACGCTACATCTGTGGCTGTAAGGAACCTGAAGTACAGTGCCTGGAAGTCAGAGGAGAAGTGTAGCAGATGGAAGATAATACATGAGAAGTGGTTGTTTTGTGGAAGGGAGTGATCCCAGGAGTAGCATTGGGCAGAAAGACAGCATGTACCTGCCTGACACGTGGCTCTTCCAGGGACTACATGCCCTGGAAATCCTGTAATTCAGTATTTTGACCTGTCTTCTCCTGCCTAAGAAAAGAGAGGAAAAATCTCTGCCATAGATTTGGAAGGAAGGCAGGCAATATTTGGGGGAAATTAAAATTTTATTGAAGTTAGCTCCCCTCTAATTGTATTGTAATTGCTCTGGGCCAACTTTAAAAAAGAGGCTGTCCCAGAGGGAGGAGGCACTGGAGAGAAAGAGAGTGATAATAGAAGAAAATGTATCTGAGCTGTGTAAATGAATGCCCCTGAAAATTAATAAAAGAAGTAGTGGAGGGTGGATGTCAGTGTCTCAAAAATACTGCAATGTAAAAATATAATAAAAAGGGAATTATTACTGTGGGAGTGACTAAAAACAACGTAAGATTCTTTAAATATATAAAGGGAAAGAGATAAAGGGCTGAAAATGGAAATAATTAGCCCACTAAGGGGTTAGGGAGAAACTTAATATGAAGTGAGCAGGATAAAGTGGGAAAATTAAATGAGTTTTGCACTTCTTAGTATTCGTGAGGGAAATCTGAGGTGAAAAAGTATAAATAAAAGGAACCATATTTTCCAACTGCTGAGTGGTACAAGTGAAAGGATATCATTGCAGAAGAGGGCTTGGGTAAGTTAAAAGTCACTAAAGCCAGATAAAGCTTCAAGAAAATGGGTTCATGGGAAATAAGAGATTGTGGAGATTCTTTTAAGAGAAGGAATGTGCAGAAGAACTGCAAAATAAAAGGGATATTCATATCACTCCTTTAGAAAAAAAATAGTGAAATGTTAAAGGAGTAGCTTAATATACAGATATACAAATCCAACTATGATAATACACTAAAGGTGAAGTACCACATGCAAATATTAAATGTACCGTTATATACATATATATATATATACACACACAGAGATATATATATGTATCATTATATGATTGCCTTTCAGGAATGGATTCTTTAAAGTTCTATTTGCCAAATATACTCCCCAAAACAATGGAGAGAGGGAATTATTTGAAAATTACTTATATTTTGTTATTAGGGTGGAAAAAAAAAAATCAGCAGTGGAATAAAATTAGAGAGAAGAAAATTAAAGACAAGAAATACTTCTATTTTTGTAATCACAAATCTGAATATCAGAAATAAAAAGAGTGCCTTCAGAGTTTTGCAGTGGTTTTGGTCCTAATTACATGCAATTATCATGCTGCATACAATAAGAAATAATCTCCAAACAATTTCTCTTTTGTATTGTCAATGTGGCACTCTAAAGCAATTACTGTGCACTCAAATTGTAGTATTGATAAACAATAATATTAAAAGAATAAGAATACGTCATTCCTATACAAAATTCTTTATAAACAGAACCTCATAACAAGAAGTAATGAAATGAGTATTTTGTCAAAAGAAAAATAAGATAAATCAAGTGACTTATCTAAAATTGCCACACAGATTCAGCTGGTTCCAATCTTGAACCCCAACTACAGGGAGATATGATCTTCAAATTAGAAGATTTATAGTCAACCTCTGGTGATTCATACAAGAACACTATGTTGTATTTACTGTTGCAATACCACTGTGGTCAATGGCTTGCCTTTCCCATCAATTATTCCATTCATAATGTTTATTAAGATGCACACACTTTTTCAAGTGGCCATGATTAAATAGGTACTGCAACTGCTGTCCTAAAAATGATTGTATAAATCATTGCAAAAATCAGGTGGTTACCGTGCAAAACCAGACCATACTACTGCTTTAAGACTATGTGCACTACATGAAAGCCATGAAAGCTTTTAAAAACTCATAGGTTCTTAGTCCAGTGCCTAACTACTTTGGGTTTGAAGTTGGGACTAACTAATCTCTGCAAAACTGGATTTCAATTCTGGGAGATATAAATACAGACTAGTGGGGAGCAAGATTAAAATGATTTAATAATAAACAAAAAATTATGTATAAACAAATTGAGCTGACATAGAGTACAAAATTATATTTTCCTAATTTTGGGGGATTTTTTTCCTTTTTGCTGCATTATTGAAGTGCTGTAAATATGTACATTCTGCCAACTGCAACAAAAATAAACAACCCAGGATCAAGGTCCAGAGAATGTTCAGGTTTTAGCATCTAAAATTAGATCCTATTCTTATTTCACAAAGATTAAATGTCAACTGTGAAGTCAGAATTATGTAAAAAATAATCCTTTTCCATCAATTTGGTAGATATTTGCCTCTATTAGACTTGAGAAATTTTATCAGAATACAGTCTGTTTCTTCATAAAGAAGTAATGTTGCTATTTGTTCATTTAATACATATTATTCAGTAGCAAGAAATGTGGCTGCAGAAAATCCAATCTGCAAAAGTAGCTCTTCCTGATGTTGGTAAAGTTTTGTTAGAATGTAGGAAAAGAAATTGTGAATTCATCCTTTCATATATACTTTATTCTTAAATAATATTCTCGTTGCAGATGTCACAAACACCAATTTATTTCCTTTATGTCTCTTAGGAAATTAATCTGACCAAGACAAAGAGGGCTTTGGAAGTCCCTCTCAGGATCCACTAGAAACCCTATGACATGAGAGATGACAGGTTGGCCGTGAGCCAGCAGTGTGCCCTGGTGGCTAAGAGAGTCAATGGGATCCTGGGAGCCATCAAGAGGAGCGTGGCCAGCAAGTCAAAGCAAGTGATCCTCCCCCTCTGCTCTGCCCTGGTCAGGCCCCACCTGGACTATTGTGTCCAGTTCTGGGCTCCCTGGTATAAAAAAGCCAGGGATCTCCTGGAGAGAGTCCAGCGGAGGCTACGAAGGTGATTAAGGGCCTGGAGCATCTCCCCTATGAGGAAAGGCTGAGTGACTTGGGACTGTTCAGCCTTGAGAAAAGAAGACTAAGGGGGGACCTAATTAATGTTTATAAATATCTTAAGTATGGGATGCAGGGGGAAATGGCCAGCCCCTTTTCAGTGGTCTGTGGAGACAGGACAAGGGGCAATGGCTGCAAGTTAGAGCATAGGAAGTTCCGCACCAACATGCGGAAGAACTTTTACCCAGTGAGAGTGACAGAGCCCTGGGACAGGCTGCCCAGGGAGGTGTGGAGTCTCCATCTCTGGACATATTCCAGACCCATCTGGATGCCTCCCTGTGCAATATGAGCTAGGGAGCCTGCTTTGGCAGGGGGTTGGACCCGGTGATCTCTTGAGGTCCCTTCCAATCTCTATCATTCTTTCTGTGATTCTGGGATTTTTCTGTGACTTCACCTGTAACTCAGAGATAAATTGGTCAGCAGAGTGATTACTTCAGGCACCTGAAAAACTTTTCTGCAACACAGATCAGAGAGAGTCTGTAAGGTGGGTGGCTTGTTCCACAAAACCCCACGTTTTGTAGCTTTCAAGTGGGCATTTGTCTCATGGGCAGCTCAGGTCACAGCACTAACCTGCTGCTTTATTTCCCTTGGGTA